>JAWNPI010000035.1:9575000-10775000 GCA_035047625.1 Drosophila mettleri | reverse complement strand
CTTAAGTATTCATCGTGATCGTGAAGCAAAATGGGCGTACTACTGATGGGAGAGAAGCCGAAAGCTGGAATTCCAGCGGCGCGCAGAAAACGGCTGTCGGTGTTGCCAGGACAGACATATTTGTGGTATTTGACATCGCTGTTGAGTACGATAGACGTGAAGGAAGGTGTTGAAGGAAATTGAACATAAACAGATACTTACAGCTCCTTCAAGGCGCTCTCAAATGCTGTCCAGAACGGATTCGAGTCGTCTAACTTAGTCGGTGGCACATATTCGTCTTTCTGCTCAAATACGATCTCAATGCCACCACCGGCCTCCTCGCACCAGTCACGTATCTGCTGCTCAAAGGCAACGAGATCAACATCGATGGCAATGCGCAGATCGAAGACCACCTCGATCAGGGCAGGAACCACATTGCGCTGCACGCCACCTTCAACTACTGTAAGATTCACAGTGGTTACATCACCGAAGAACAGATTCTTATCATCCTTCAGCCTTTGCACCTGAGACGTACGGAAGCCCATCATCTTGCCAACGATATAGTTGAGCTTATCACCGGCAGTGTTGGGCAACAGTATTGAGCCATGGCCAGCTGTTCCGCTGATCTTAAATCTAATATCTGTGGGAAACATTCTTTGAAATATTCAATGGAATATTGCGTCATAAATGCTTACGCCATCCGGTACGCTCTGCATAATATACGTAATAGGAGTCATCCAAAGTGGAGGAGCCCTCGTCTAAGCTGAGACCCACATTCAGGGACTTGAAGTAATCTCCCTTAATGAATTCGCGCATTCCGAAAAATCCACCAACCTCCTCATCGGGCACAAAGGTCAAGTAGAAAGTGCGTTTTGGCTGGTAGCCCTTGGCCTTGAGTGCACGAATGGCGGCCAGATATTGAGTGCCAACGCACTTCATGTCCTGGGAGCCTCGAGCATAAATGCGACCTTCGTCATCAATATCAGCACTAAATGGATCATGTGTCCACTTTTCCGGAAAGACAGGCACAACATCTGTATGCGAGTTAAAGATTATGGAGGGCAGCTCAGGCTCTGTGCCCACCCATTTCATTATCACAACCGGATTGGCTTCATTAACAGGATAAACAACATCCACCGGCAGATCCAGGCTGGCTGCCTGACGTTTCAGAAACGCCACACAATCGGCTAAAAGTGTTTCGGTTTAAAGTAATCTCACTTAAAGCATTTTTATAATGCTTTATCGCAGATCTCCACAATCTTATTAACTTACTGTAATCTATATTTGGGTGTACCGTGGGTATACGTAGATATTCGCGAAATATTTGAATTTCTTCATTATTTTCCCACTCAGCTTTGCTCATTTTGTTTAGAATTTTTGTTAACAATTATAAACAATTGATTCCGTAAATATTTGACTATATGTTTAAATACATATATATATATAGATGTTTTCACTATAAATAATTCTGAATCTCGGAGATGCTAACACCAGAAATAAGAGCACTGAACGCTTTCAGTGTGGGCCGACGACTGTTTAGCAGTCTTATCGACCCAATGCTTATATAGGGAATTCTGTCAGCCATTATAAAACTTTTTCATTAACGATGTGTCTACTTTTATCATATTTACAACTAAGTCAGCAATTGTTATCAGTTAAATGTGGATTTCTCGAATGACCTTTGCCCGATAATTTTTTTGCTAATTGTTTTTTGTCGATAAAATCGAACATGTTCATCACACAAATATGTTTATACAATTTATTAAAATAAAATATATAATTTAGTCGCTTGAACTTATTTTCGAGAGGTAAATACTATATAAATATCTCTCTGATGGATTGGAAAAGCTGAACTGCGCCAACCTTGTCTGAAATCACATTTTCTTATCAGTTTATTACATATAATTACGACTTTTGATTGATTGTTATTTTGTTGGATTTTATTGATTCAGAAACATATATTTAGCACACTGTTAATTATGCTTTAGACATTGGCAATAGCCGGAATGATTTTCGTGTAAACCTCAATTCCATGCAGATAGATGTCTGCACGTGTGTATTCATCGTGAGCATGCGGCAGGATGGGCATGTTTTTCATCGGGGAAAAACCCAAAGCCGGCACTCCCAATGCCCTCAGAAAGCGACTGTCTGTACATCCAGGGCACACAATCGGAGTGCAGCTCAAGTTCCTGTGAAAATTTTATGAATTTGTGAGTCGAATTACATATTACTCTGCATGTGGGCATACTAACTGCTCATTGAGTGAGTTCTTGAAAGCCGTCCAGAATGGATTCGAGTCGTCAATCTTCGTCGCTGGCGAAGATGCATCCTTTCGCTCAAACTCGAACTCTACCCCGCTACCTGCTTCTGTGCACCAGTCGCGTAACTGCTTCTCAAAGGCAACTAGATCAACGTCGATAGCGATGCGAATATCGAACACGGCCTCCAGCAGAGGAGGGAGTACATTGTTCTGAACCCCACCGCTCAGTATGGTGAGATTCACGGCAGTCACATCGCCGGAGAATAGACTCGTGTCATCTTCAAGCCTCTTCACCTGAGTTGTGCGGAATTCCAGTAGCTTAGTCACAACATAATGCAGCTTCTCTGCGGCAGTATTCGGCAGCAGCTGGGAGCCATGTCCAGTCGTGCCGCTAGCCTTGAATCTAATCTCTGTAATTAAATCAGGGGTCAAATATTTGTTTATCATTTGGTTAAGTTAACATACGCCACGTTGTTCGCTCTGCATAGAATATAAAATAGGAGTCGCTTAAATTGGAGCAGCCCTCATCTAAGCTGAAGCCCACGTTGAGTGTTTTGAAGTGGTGCCCCTTAACGAATCCTTGCATGCCTAGAAAGCCTCCCAATTCCTCATCGGGCACAAAGGTCACGTAGATAGTTCGCTTCGGCTGGTAGCCCTTGGCCTTCAGTACTCGAATGGCGCCGAGATATTGGGTACCAATGCCCTTTGTGTCCTGGGTGCCACGAGCGAAAATTCGACCCTCGTCGTCCAGATCGGCGCTGAAGGGCTCGTGTGTCCAGTGCTCGGGGAACACAGGCACCACGTCCATGTGCGAATTCAGTATGATTGAAGGCAGCTCTGGCTGGCTGCCCAACCACTTCACTATGACGACGGGATTGGCATCGTTGACGGGATACACGACATCCACTGGAAGATCAAGGCTGGCTGCCTGACGTTTTATAAACTCCACGCATCCAGCTGTTGAGCACAAATATTATGAAATTTACACTTAAAGAAAGAACTACCCAGGAGTAATTTGTGTTATGATTAAATTTAACTACCCAAGGACTTTTTCACACACTCACTATAATCTACATTTGGATGTATTGAAGGAATTCGCAAATATTCGCGGAAGATATTAATCTCTTCATTATTTTCCCACTCAGCTTTGCTCATTTTCCTTATATCGTGTTGCTAAGACTGGAGTTATTGAATGACTGTTGGCTGCACATAATGATACTCCCTCTTAATACTGGTTTGAGATATCAACATCTGATGATTATGATCACGTACATTTTCTGCTAATGTGTTGTTATGTCTTATCGGATTTATGACATTCGGTCTTTGTTTTCATAAATTTCACTGATATGCTTCTTATCAGTGTGATTAATTTGACTGCCTGATGAACTTGTTATCAAAATATTTTGTTTTCAGCCGACCATATATAGTGAGAACTTTTAGCAAATTGAAAGCCATGATATAAAATGTCTACTTCATCATTAGAAAATTAACTCAAGTGGTGCTTAAGAATTCGACTGATAATACAATGGATTGGCTTTACAAACATTGGAGCACTTAAAACAAATTAATTAAGACATAAGCTATTGCTGCAAATTCGACTTTGTTTGTCCATTGAGAATCTAGATAAATAAGTTGTTATACATTAATTAATTAAGATGTACTGATTGCACTGCGCGAATAGAGAATAAAAACTTGTTACTTCTTATCATGCATCACAATTACCTTTCTTTACTTCTTATCAGTTTGTCTATTGAGGTTATTTTTTATCAGAGTTAGTTAAGCTTTGGTTGGTTATCTTTCGTTCATGGCTTGCCAGTTGAGTGTGCGGCTTGTAAAAAAGCTACTAAAGTATTTAAACGAAGCTAAAATAAGTCTGCTCCACATCTAAATTGTATAGATATGTGAAAAGTCATAGATATTAAGTGATAGATAAGGCTTATGAACCCTTTATAAAATCCGAATATCTCACACACTCAGTCTGCGATAAGTTTCACCAAAGATAAGCTTTGATTTTATAGTTCTATATTTTGTTGTCGCAAAAACAAGAAAAAAATCTGTTTTTATTTTTTATCTTTGTAACTTACTGTAGTCCACATTTGGATGCATCGAATGAATGCGCAAATATTCTCGGAAGATTTTAATTTCTTCATTATTTTCCCACTGAGCTTTACTCATTATATCAGCTTCCGCAATAATAGCACGTTCGACGAACTGCAGGTTTGTTTGAATTCAAAATTGACTTTCCGATTCTTTTATATCCCGAATCGGTAAAAATATTTATATTTAAAACTCGGTTACTTCTTATCTCATTAATGCCCAAATTTGTGGCTTAACTTGTTATCAGCAATTGCATAGTATTTTTTGTATTTTTTTTTTTTATCAAAACTAATTATGTCAGCAGCCTTTGTTATGGAAACAATTAAATTTTAATGTATTACGTCCCAGATAGTTTATATCAAGATCAAGGTTGCTTGGGCCTACATGTGAAACTATTTGGTGTTAAGCGGTGTGGCATGTAAACTGTTGTGGTAAAAACCTTGAATTGTTATTTTGTTGCTTAACTGATTGATGACAACTTAATCTAGCCCAGTCAGTCAGCGATCTTGTAAAACAAAAAAACTACAGACTTGAAATTGTATATATAATAATAATAATATAATTTGTTACGGTAATAGTTTTCTCGTATATCCTGACTTTTGATAACAATCGATAATTCGGCTTCGTTCTTAGGTGCAGTTTGAAGGGCATAAAGAAAAGAAATTCTATAATGAAAACGAACTTTAATATGTTTTTGATTTTGGATATTAAGAAGCTTTAACTTTAAATTCTTCACTACGATTGAAATACAGACACCTACCTCAACATCTGAATCAGTCAATGACTGCGAAATATTTTGTAACTTGACATAATAATGAAATTAACTGTTAATCTTAAATCTGTTGAGTAATGTGAGCTTACAATATTACCATTACACCATTACAATGGATCACCATTCTATTTCTAAAGAATGGCAATTTAGTCACATTACGAATTGGTTAACATATTTCAGCTCATTGCACTTGCTAAATACATGTCTGTCGATAGCTACTGCGTTAAGTGTATTCTATATATATATATATATATATACATGTATTTAGCAAGTGCTTTGACCAACTGGTTAAGTGTATTCTATGTATATAACGAATGGTGACCCGTGTTTAATTAGTATATATATATATATACATATGCATATCTATATACGCATATATCTATATCTATCTGTCTGTTCTTTATCAGCTACAGCTCGCATTAAAATAAATTTGACTGATTTGCTTCTTATCAGCAAATTTTGGTCCGATTGAAAATTGGCCCATTATCAAAGGTTTCACTTGTTACTGAACTTCAAGTACGTTTATTGTTGAATTGCAAATCGATCAAACTATTAGAATCACAATTAATTAAGTTAGTAAGTGAAATGTGCTAGGCATTGGCTACAGCAGCAATTAGTTTCTTATAAATTTCAATGCCTCGCAGATAGGTGTCTGCCCGCAAGAATTCGTTGTGGTCGTGCAGCAAGATGGGCGTATTATTGATTGGCGAGAAGCCTAATGCCGGAATACCAGCTAGTCGTAGGAAGCGGCTGTCGGTGGCGCCAGGAAACACGCGTTGACGGGTTTTCACGCCTCTGAAATTAATTTAAGATGTTAGGAGCTGAGGCAAATTGCTGTTTTCCCACTTACAGTTCATCTAACGCTTGCTTAAACGCCAGCCAGTAGGGATTCGATGCATCGATTTTAGTGGGTGCTACGAAGGGCTCCTTCCATTCAAACACTAACTCAATGTCGCCTCCGGCCTCTTCGCACCAATCGCGAATTTTCTTCTCAAGTTCAACCACATCCACTGTTATGGCAATTCGAATATCAAAGACCACTTCCAGCAGCGGCGGCACCACATTGCTTTGCACACCACCATTCAGTTGGGTTAGGTTTATGGTGGTCACATCTCCGATGTCTGTGGTAGAGTCTTGCTTAAGTCTTTGCACTTCTGAATCACGGAATTCCATCATTTTTGCCAAAATGTAGCTAAACTTCTGCCCAGCAGTCTTGTGTAGAAGTAGGGAGCCGTGACCAGAAGTTCCACTAATCTTTAGCCTCAAGTCTGTAAGAAGTCGCTTCGTAAGGATTTCAATGCTACTCAAATTGCATGCTACTCACGCCATACAGTTCGCTCTGCATAGAACACTGTAAAAGTTTCATCCTCGCTGGCGATGCCCTCGTCAAAACTGAATCCCACATTGAGTCTCTTGAAGTAATCACTTTTGACCAGCTGAGCCATTCCCGGAACAATGCCAGCCTCTTCATCAGGCACAAAGGTGAGGTAGACAGTTCGCTTTGGCTGAAAGCCGCTAGCCTTCAGAGAGCGAATGGCCCCTAGATATTGAGTTGCAACACTCTTCATGTCCTGAGCACCTCGAGCATAAATACGGCCATTGTCATCAAAGTCGGCATTAAACGGTTCGTGCGTCCACTTGTCCCGGAAGACCGGAACAACGTCCATGTGTGAATTTAATAAAATTGATGGCAGCTCAGGCTCTTTGCCTAGCCACTTTATGACTACAACCGGGTTCAAACCGGCAAAAACAACCTCCACAGGGAGCTCCAGGCTTGACGCTTGACGTTTCAAAAATTCCACACATGCGGCTGCGTTTAGGAAAAATGATTCCACATTAAGCACATTCTTAATAATGTATTTAGTTGAAGCTCACTGTAATTCACATTAGGATGCACCGATGGAATACGCAAATATTCACGGAAAATTTTAATTTCTTCATCGTTTTCAAACTGAGCTCTACTCATTTTGTAAATATCGTACTTTTGATATCTCGTGAGGTTAAATTACATTTAATTCAATATTCATTGTTCACTCTGCTTTTAAATACCCAATTTCATTTTTATCAGTTAGTTCTCAAAAGTGTGGTTTCACTTATTATCTTTCTTTGCTTTTGTGGTTTTGGGTTTAACAAACAGAATTCTGTGTGGACAATGAAAACCAAAAGCAAATTAAAACTCAGTTACTTAAAATTGACAATATATTACATTATAACTACATATACATATTTTATTTAAATATATCTGCATATAATTAAATTAGTAAAAGTATAAAAGAAACTTTGTCCGTTTTCAAATTTGGTTTTGTAGCTTATGCTTTAGATATTACTTTCCCACAAGCTACATTCACAAGCTTCAGCAGATTGAACTAAATAAATATTAAATATAAGGAATATTTTACTATTGGCTTTCTGCCTGGCAGCTCTGTTATTTTTAAGTTCTCACAGCGTATAGGCTTTATAAGGTCTGCTCGTAGTTAGAATAGTAAGAAATTAGAATAGTGAATATCGCTTATTGCAGAATATCAAACTGCATTGACAACACTGCAGGCAAATTTTGATAATACAAGTATAAAAAAATTTATTTATATGTATATTTATATTTAATAATCAACAATAAATTATCACTTTTGTAATAAGAGCTATTCGAAAAATCCCGATAGCTCAGAGTTTATATTTATATGCATATTAATGAATTTATATTCATGAAATGCAACTTACTTATTGATATTTTAACAGATTTTATATATTATTAGTATAATTTATTTTGATTTTAATTTTTTAAATTATTTTGATTTGGTGTTAATTTTTTAAAAATATTATTATTATTATTTTTAGCATTATTTACTCATTATTTGTATATTGCCAAGATTTATTGGCCGTATCATATTATTCCTAGGTTTGTCTGGACATAAGATACGACAGTGACAATTTGGCTAGTTTAGCGGTGGTAGTTATAATTTCCCCACATTGTTGGATGTATAGATGAGGTTTCCTTAACCTGAAGACGTTTATAAAATAATATATGTTGCAGAATTTGAGTCTGTTGCGCTTGTTTTATTTCGGACAGACAAACGAAAAGCAAGACATTGACAGCCAGCCATTTTAACGAGTATTAAATCTACGAAGACATATTAATTATATTAATTATTTATAATTAATATTATATATTATTAATTAAATAAAGGAAAGGAGTCAAGGCGTCCCAGAAAATCAAGTATGAATCTGTGATTTTTATAGTTCCAGCAGCTTTGCGCATGCTGGAGACAGCTTCACACTAATTATTAATCATCATTTTAATATTTCTCTATTCTTGTGACATACATATATCCGCTCATTTCAGTTAATAACTAAATAAATAATATAATGACAATTCCATTCATATACAATTTGAATCATATCTAAATATTGAGACCTCAAATGATTTGAAAATCACAGTTTATTGTGTTATTATTATTATACACAAAAGTGGAATGAAATATCTGAAGGCCGCAGTTGGTTTTTATTTAGACATTGGCAACAGCTGGAATGAGTTTCTTGTAAACCTCAATGCCATTTAGATAGGTGTCCACGCGCAGAAATTCATCATGATCATGTAAAAGTAATGGAGTGTTGTTGATTGGCGAGAAACCAAGAGCCGGAATACCAACATGTCGAATATAGCGACTATCGGTGGCGCCAGGGAAAACTCGGTATCGAGTCTTCAAGCCACTGCGGAAGCAAAATAGTTATTTAATATATAAATATATAATTTCAAAAGGGACATTAAACTTACAGATCGTCTAAGGCTTTCTTAAAAGCAACCCAAAACACATTCGAATCGTCTGTCTTGGTGGGTTTCACAAAGGGATTTTTCATCTCGAAATCCAGTTCAATGCCACCTCCGGCCTCTTCGCACCAATCACGAATTTGCTTCTCAAATGCAACAATATCCACTGTTATGGCAATTCGAATATCAAAGACCGCCTCCAGCAACGGAGGCACCACATTGCTTTGGACACCACCATTCAGCTGGGTTAGGTTGACGGTGGTAACATCTCCAATGTCAATGCTGGCATCATCCTGGAGTCGCTTAACTTGTGATTCGCGGAAGTCCATCATCTTGTTGACAATGTAGCTCAGCTTCTGGCCAGCTGTGTTGGGCAGCAGCAGGGAACCATGGCCAGCAGTTCCACTGAACTTAAACT
The DNA here is from genome assembly GCA_035047625.1 of Drosophila mettleri. NCBI lineage: Eukaryota > Metazoa > Arthropoda > Insecta > Diptera > Drosophilidae > Drosophila > Drosophila mettleri. Next base: position 10,765,708 of record JAWNPI010000035.1, on the reverse strand, counting down.
TAAGATCTGAAAATAGATTTATTTGATGTATGCCTGCCGAAAAAAACTCTCGATGACTTACGCCATAAGGTGCGCTCTGCATAGTATACGGCGTATGTTTCATCCTCACTCGAAATGCCTTCGTCGAAGCTGAATCCCACGTTCAGCTTTTTGAAGTATTCGCTGTTCACCAACTCGCGCATGCCCAAATAGCCTCCGACCTCTTCATCGGGCACATAGGTGAGATAGACAGTTCGCTTTGGCTGGAAGCCACTGGACTTGAGGGCGCGAACGGCACCCAGATATTGGGTTCCAACGCACTTCATGTCTTGTGAGCCACGAGCAAAAATGCGACCTTCGTCATCCAGATCGGCGCTGAATGGTCCGTGGGTCCATTTATCAGGAAACACGGGCACGACATCCGTGTGAGAGTTGAGAATGATTGAAGGAAGCTCGGGCTGCTGGCCAAGCCATTTCATCACCACAACGGGATTGGATTCGTTGACGGGATAGATCACCTCCACAGGTAGATCCAGGCTGGCGGCCTGACGTTTCAAGAATTCCACGCAGGCGGCTATAAAACGTAGACAGTTAATCTTTATGGGATGAATTGCTTAAACTACACGCTTATCAAATCTTCATATAGATATGAAGCAAAAGTTTCAATCGGCAATCTCAGAGAAAACTCACTGTAGTCTACGTTTGGATGCACCGTTGGAATGCGCAGATATTCGCGGAAAATTTTAATTTCCTCATTGCTCTCCCACTCAGTCTTGCTCATCGTGATCAGATTTGGTTACTATAAAATGCGTGCATTAATAGATTTATTTATATAAATGTATATGTATATTTGAATGGAATGTGAATCTAAAAATGTGCGATCTTCAATGTGAAACAGCTGACGCCTCGGGCGGATCAGCTGTCTGGAGCTTTGTCGAATACCTTCTCAACACTGGCAGCGATCGTCTGCGACTGTGGCCGTTGGCGTGCGACACTCGCTTAAATATGCCACAGCTCCGATCGCTTTCCGATATTATCTCGTCGTTGAGGTTTTCACTGCTTATCTGCTTTGAGTAGAGGTATATGACTTTATTCGCTTCATTGTTTATTGGTTTATAGTTTGGTCGCCGCTTATCAGTAGCGTTTGTTTACAAATGACCTGCTAAGCTTTATATGCGCTATAGGGTATATGGGTATTCCTGGTCTCTGGTCCCTCTATCTGGGCTCGTGTCATTGCAGCTCACTTTATATGCTGTGTCGGTTGCTCGATTTTGCAGTGAGCTAACGATTTGGCTTAGTGTTAAATTTATATTCTACTTTCCACTTGAATTCCTAATCGGCGTTGCCCACACTCGCACACACACACGCACACACACACTGGCGCACATACTTATACGCCCATCTAGTCCAAACGTGTGGCATGTAAACAAGTTGCTGTTGTTATTGCTGCTGATGCAGATGCTGATGCTGATGCTGATACGAGCGGCTATTAATGTTGCTAGCGTGCTCAGTAACTCCCAAGCAGGCTTGGCAGCTGGCTGGCAGCCAGTGCATTTGTGTTTGCTCTTGTTTGTTTGTTAATGCGAAACTACATACACGGGTATATGCGTGTATGTGTATGTGTGTCAGATTTCACGCTTATTTCAATGGGCGCAAATTGCTGTACACAAAAGTTGGACGAAACAAAATTGAAACGCCGAGATTTGTACAGCTCGTCGTAGACTTCAGTTTAGTTTTGTTTGCACTTGTACGCACTTGTATGTGTGTATGTGTGTGTGTGTGTGTATGTCTCCTGGGCATACATACACATATATTTGTGCCATCGCAAAAAGTCATTAAAAGTTCATTAACAATGTTGCAAGGATTTTAATGGCAGCGACTGTGCCACCAGCAACTGCGACTGTGTCAGCCACACATGTCGACATTTCAAATGACAAACAATGCCAAACACAAACAGACATCACCAACAAGTCGAGTCGAGTATACATATATACATACATATATAGTACTATTTGGAGAATTTATGTAATTGTTGCTGTAAATAATTCAACATATTTATTGTGTGTTGTTATAATTATCCAGTGAAGTCGACGGATGTTGACACGATTTCTCCTCTGATGTCCTGAATACAAATTTATACCGTCATAATATATAGCAATTGAAATTCGCATTAGGTTTTTCTAATGTACGCATCCATTACGTCTTATCAACGTTCCGCTCTTAATGCATGCCATCGACAGCACTTACCATGCCTGAGCATTGTTCAACATCTGTGGCAAACATTTCAATCTCTTCACCATTCGCATTTCCCATTATCTATGTGACAATGCTCGCCATGCATAAAGCAAATAGCCCGAGGACAGGCTCCAGGGCGTGCGTTTTCATAATACGGCTCGGCACGTATCCTTTTATTCATTCGTTTTGCCAAGAAGCTCGTCCAAATATTGAATTTTCTTTGTGCTGCAATAACGCATGATTTGATAACTGATGAATATTAACTATATTGCAATTTATATGGCAATTTTATGTACGACTGATGTGCATAGAATACAAAAATAAAATAAAATTCAGCTGCAATGCTAAATGCATTTTCATATTTCCATTGTTGTGAAAATATGAGAAACGTCTCAATATATTAGAATGCAGTTTGTCAATGCCCAAGAGATTTCTAATTTAAAAGCATAAATTTTAATCTCAATTCACAACGATTGTTGCATATACATATATATATATATATATATATATATATATATATATATATATACATAAATATAAGCTTTATCAAAGTCAATTCGCAGAGGGAAAGACTAGAACGAGTGGAGTTGGATTTTTAATTGCTAAGATATTTCATTTAATTTTATAGAGAAGTTTAAGTTCATTTATTTATATAATACTTATTTATAATAATTCCCAATTTTTACGAAGCTTATTTTTTAACTGTTACGTATAAATTTTCTAAATAAATATGATATGTCAACATAATTTATAAATATATTTTCTATATTTACTTTACATAGATTTTTTCTGCTAGTTTTCGAAATATTTTTATCAAACATATATATATATTTCTAGAATTATATATTGACTGATAAATTTAAAAATATGTATTAAAATTATTCAACCCTGTTTAGCTAATTCCTTATAAATACACAATACATGCATTAAAGCCCTTAATTACGCCCACTTATGCGCTCTGCTCGGCTGTTAATTAATTCAAAAGGTATTCAATTATTATGCACATCGGAATGCCATTTGAGCCGAGTGAAAAGCATTGTAATTGGTTTTCATTTGTCACATTACCTATATGCGTTTTTTTTTTTATTTCTCCTAGCCTTTTTTGCTGACAGTAAACAATTGTTAATTATTAATGACGCCGAATCGAATTAATTTGCAATGCGAATTGATTAAAGCACATCCTGCCTGGGCAAAACAATTAAATTAAATCTGTCCATATATATTTAATAACGCCAATTGTTATTATTTAAAGTAAATTTATTTATATACATACATATTTATATATTTATACATTTATTTGTCCAAATAATCAACGCTAAATAACTAAATGCAATTAAGCTACTCAAATACACTGAATTGGCAAATTTATGAATGGATTATGCGTGACTATAATCATATCTATTAAAATTATATTATATTAAATTTAAGTGGATTATTGGCCCTAAATCAAATATTATTAAATCTAATCAAGAGTGTTCGAATTGTGGATACCTGATATTTATGTCCGAGCTGTCATAACAAGGACTCTAATCTAATTTTATATATTTGCGCAAGCAATTAGAGAAATTTATAACTATATTCGTTGAGTCTCAAAATCAATAGTTATCAAATTAAATATGATGAACATTTGAGTTTGAAAACCATTATAGGATATTATGTGGCGTAGCATTCGAGCTGAGCTGCGACAAGCCGAGCGTTAATCCTCCAGGTGCCATAAGCAGCAACTGTTGGCTGTGATGAGCGGCTGGGGGTATTTAGAAATGCGAAAGCAAAGCAACGCCGTGGCTAACGAAGCATTTGCATTGAGTCTCTACGCACAGTCTCTCTACAGTGGAAGAAGCCAAAACAAATGCGACCTGTGGCAGTGCCGCCATCAAGGCAAATAAAGGACTAAAGTTATGATAAATGCAGATGGAGTATAGCTGGCAGCGTTATTGCCTGTCATTTCTCATCAGGCGACAAGGGGCGCTGTGGCGGTCCACACAACTGACAAGCGACAGCCAACAACCAACAGCCAACAGCCGACTTCCGCTTGTTGCCGCCATTTTTGCTCGACTGTCATGGCTGCCAGGCTTTGAATGGCTTCTAATAAAAAAACAAGCATGATTTTTGCTACGCTTTTATTTTCCATTACGAAAGACCCCGGCTCACAGTTGCGCCCCGTGGCAGAAGAGCGATGAGCTGCAATTTGCAAAGTTTTTGCTTGCTCTCGCACACACCCTTAAATACTTAGACGTGTGTATGCATAAATGACTTTGTTTTGTGTGTGTCTGTGTGTGTGTGTGTGTGTGACTGTGTGGGAGACAGATTTCAGAAACTAGGAAAAACTTCATATTTTCTGCTGCTTCATTTGAGCTCTGTGTTTGGCGCGACAAATTTTTTGTTTGTCTGCTTCGTTTGAATGGTTTCCCCTCCAGCACCATTGCAAGCTTAGCCTTGCGTTTAACTTTTACCACCGAGCAACTGGTTTTCAATGTGCTGCTAAGACGTGCGCCACTCAATGACAGCCACTATTCAGTCCGTATAGTAAAAAGTCAACCGGGGCCATTTACAGCTCTTTGGTTTGCCATCGCAACCGCCCGGCCCTTTAATGGATTCCCGGTATCGCCCTACTAATTGCTGATTGCTGCTAAGTGCCACGATTTGAGCTGCAGGATTCGGGCGAACAGACTTTGGGTCAGCTATGCAATTAACTAATTGATTGAACTATTCAATCGCCATAGATGCACGCCATTGCCAATAGGTTCGTGTGTGCGTGTGCTAATGGGCGTGGCAAGTTTGCAGTTATTTAGGAGCAAAACCGCTTAGCAAACCATTGAAGGGGCGTACCACATGGCCTTTATCCCCTGTCCACAGTCCACTGTCCACTGTCCATTGTCCATTGTCTATTGTTCGTTGCATGCTATGGGGCAACTAAAAGCTTTTAATGCAGCGCATTCAAGCATCTTATGTTTGGGTGTGTTCATGGACTCCTTCCATCTGGCTTTTGTGAATCGAATACCTGAATATGCTTAATAATCATCTGTGGAATTGCGAATTGTCCATTTGCGATTAAACTATGTGGGTGAGTCGCAGGCAATGTTTGCTTAGCTGCTGTGTAGAGCGAGCGAGGGTTCCTAAAATACTTTATAGCTTTTAGTAAATATTTAAAATTATTATAATATATTTTTGTTCTGTGCGCAATTTATGAGACAGACAAATGGACTCAGGGTATAAATAAAGAACTTGAAATTTATTTGTAATCATTTGCAATGAAAATGCCGCAAGGAACAGCAAGGAGCAAAAGAGCAAGAGAGATAAAGAGAGGGTGAGAGAGAGAGGAGAGCGAGAGAGATAGTTTGAAATTGATAGCAGATTTGAGTGTGATTAAATCGGTTTGTCTCACATTGCATCCTCGGGCAATTCGCATGGTTTCCCAGCTGGTGAGCGGCGTGCGCTGAGCTTAGCTGCCATAAACTAGACCTAATCTGTGCCAGCCACAATGCCAACAATTCCCCAATGCCAGTGCATGGCATAAAACAACACAATCAGATGGAAACAACTGCCGGCCTTGGCGTTGACCATATCGGCGTGTTTCATGTCCCTGCATGCTGTGCCATGTTTATAAATATAAATGTTGCGCTGCAAATGAATGTAGTAATCGCATTTTGTGAACACATTTGCTGTGTGGCAGCTGCATATTTTTTAGCGCCGCTTTTGGTTTACCTTTGTTGCCATGTTGCAATTTGTTGCAATTTGCTGTCGCTCTGTTGCGGTTGCTGCCTCAAAATGTTTTATGACTGCAGTGCGATTGCTCTGGCACCTGCTCTGACACTGCACGTCTGCTGCATCCTCGATGTGCTCGCTCGGAAAATGCATTTACGATACATAAACATAACGTGCCCGAGGCTCGCCCCCGCCAGGCATACAAGCTGCCGTTGCTCTGTCCCTCTCTCGCTCTCTCTATGCAGCTGGCCTATTTGCCATGCTGCCACTTGCCACGTGGAATGTTTATTTCTGCCGCAGGACATGTCATGTTTTTATGTCTACCAAAGTAAATATTTAAGCTGCACTTTCTGTAATTCTTCATTGTTTATCTCGCTCGTTCTCACACACTCGCACTCTTCTGTCATGTATAACCTGTCCCATTTGACTTGTGAACACTGCGCTAATTGAATTAACAATTAAATTGCGATTATTTCATAATTTATGCACACCATGGCGTTCGTAATAAATGTCACAACAGTTCTGAATTTGGTACAGATGTGACCTGCTCTCAGGTGTTTAAAAAAGGCGCTGAATATTGAGCTGCGGTGACAGGCTTTAAGTTTTGCGTGGTTTTAGTTCTTATATACTACTTATACTAGCCAAGCCCTTTGGCATCCTGTTTGACATCCGGCGACACTTGGCATTACGACTCCAACATCAGACGGCGTCTGAAGAACGTAATTTCCTGAACGCCAGATTCAAATTCCAATTCAAATTCATTCTCGTGCCACTCGGCTTTAGCTCTTCGAAAAGTTTAGCACTCGCAGTCAAATGCTACTTATTTTGATGGATTTGCACGTTGGGCCAGCGTCATGCTGAGCCTCCTGGCAGGAAATGTGGTAGCCAGGACATCCCGCTTAGAGCAGTCTGCCTCGACAGCAATCAAAATTGATTTACCATTTGTGTGCACGAAATTGCGCAATTTAAGTGGCCCATTCGAGCCATTATAAAGGCCACAAAATCACCGCTGGTCGCCATACAGATGTTAATCACGCTGCATCTGTATCCCGCTCAATGCGTAGATGAACAGAGACACTAACTGAATTGAGATGCGGCCATGCCAGCCTAATGTATTTTTAAAGCTCAATGCATAATTTATGAACCACAACTGCAATTCAGTCAGTCATGCAGTCAGTCAGTTGGTTGGTTGGTGGGCATTGATAATTCTCCTCTTAAAAATAGATACATTTCGCTCTAATTGCCGCAGCTCGTGCGATTCGCGCTTGCCAAAAGCCGCAATATTTTCAAATTTTGTGCACATAGATGTGCCTCGCAATATTTGTGGCTGTTCATCATTCTAAACGACGCCTGGCTTATTGATGCCACATCGGATCGGCTAACAAAGCGAAAATATTGCATCTCCGCATGCAACGGCCGTTGAATAATTTACAATAATTTCAGCGCGAAAGCGAATTTATTATTTCACATCTTCCTCCCCTCTGGAATATTGAGTTTTCCGAAATAGAACACAGCAGTGTATGGTGGGGCAGGTCAGAGTTTCATGAGTTCACTGCAGGGAATTGAATTAAAACCAGTCGCAAAATTTAATCTGAAATCGATAAACTCAGCACAGCTGCATTGTAGTGGGGCCTACTGTTAAATGAAAATGGCATGTTGAAGAGGTAACTGTTTTGGCATCCTTTGACCATGAATGCCTGCAGTTACAGTTGCATTTCATTTCGATAACAAACTCAATGAGCCCAAACACATGCTTACCTGGTTGAGTTCACATGGATTCTAAAGAATTTGATAAGCTGATATAAATTACATAATAATAATTTCCTGATTGCCAATGCAATTGAGCTTATATAATTAAAGATATAAAATTATATTTATTTCAAGTCGATGTGAAATGCAACTAAAGTCATATTCGCTGGCATTTATGGCCTGGCATAAAGGTAATGCCAGATGAGTACCATTAATATTGAATTCTGTTGGCCCCAAATGCATTACACAAACCAATCTAGCATTTGTAATAGTCGACACTGAAATGCACAAGGCATTACTGTTATATAAGCTGCACGCACACACACACACACATACGCACACACACACACATACGCACACATAAACGTTACAAATTCGGTCAGGCTAAATTAATTATGCACGAATGTGTAGCGTTTGCATATTGTGTTTTTATAAGCGCTTCTAAGAGGATTAGTTGCCTTTCCATGTGCAAATTGATATTCAACATTGCCCGTTAGTTTACTGCTTTCAAATAATCCCGCATAGATGTGAGCAAGCTCAAGTCTGCAATGGTTACTAATTCGCTCGCAAACTAAGCTCTCTGTGTAATTTTCACTGTGACTTGAATGAGACATTGTGAAAACTCAATGCTCACTCAACTTGTGAATATCTGATAAACTTTGCGAAAAATTAGGAAATATTTTTGCTATGTCCACAGGGATAGGAACAGCACTAAAGTGTCAGAAAGTAGGACACAGTCATGGTCTTCGGCAAATTGCATATTGAGAAAAATTCATGAAAATTTATAGATACTGTTGGCATCTAAAACATCTCTATGTCTGCTCTGTCTTAATCTCAAAAAATGGCAACCATTAATTTCTCATAGAATGCCATTTCTCATTAAATTTTGTATTTATGTGTTCAATTTCAGATTACACAAATTAAATTTATATTTTCCATATTCACGGTGTGAAAGCAACATAAGTTGACTCGAAGAGCAAAGTTTAATGTATTTTATTTTTACCCGAAATCTGGTATCTTAAAAATAGTTTTCAATAAGATGTAGAGGCGCATGGGACAAGCAAAGAAAATCAGCAACAAATATGTATAACTAAATAAAAATTACATTTGCATAATGCAACCAAAACTGACAGTCAAAATGGCGTTGCAGTCTCAGTGCGGCCGCATTGCATCCCCTGAAAGGCGGAGCTCCGCTGGAGCCACCCGGAATTGTTTGTTATCCTTGGCTGCTGAATAAGGAAAACAATAAAGAATTGGCGGTGCAGCATAGAGCGCAAGAAAATAAATAAGTAAGAAGAATAAGAAATAAACCCGCAACGAAAACAAAGTCGTAAATTCAATTTAAAGCTTGACAGATTGCCACAGTGTGGCTGGTGCTGCTGGTGGGCGCACTGTTGTGGGCGTGCCTGTGCTGCAGATCCAACAAAATGACGTATAAAAATTTTGTTTTTCTGGTCATTTTTCCCTAGCTTTTTTTTTTGTTACTTTTAACAAAACGTGCAAGAGCATTTGGCAGCAACTGTGGAGAGGAGCGGCAGGAGAGGCAAAACGAGCATGGGCAGAATTAAGGTCAAGTTGCGCGGAGCCAGAGGCGGTGAGGCGCCAGCCGAGTGCAGTAATTAAATGGACTTTAATAAGCCCAACCACTTACGCAGTCAAAAATCTGGCAAAGAGGTTAAACTGTAGCTTCTGGATGCTGGTGGCAGAGCGAGTAACTAAAGTCATTCGAGTGCGGCACCATTTCCTGTGCACCATGGACTTGGTTGCATAACGCGCGAGCGCGATTGAGGCCCTAAGCAAGAGGCTGATGCAGCAGCACGAGTAGCCAGAACCAGAACCAGAACGCCTGCAGCAGCTGTGACCCAGTTAAAGAGCCGACTCTCCAAGCGACGGCGGGACTTACGGCCTATTTAAGTAGCTTCTGGAGTTGATTACGCTTTTGCATCATCTCTCAGCCACAATAAGGCCAATCGCTTGCTGGCCGCCGCAAACGAAGCGCAATTAAAGCCAACAAACGGAGCGCCACAAAAGCGCATTGCAGATTGCTGACCGAGCCAATCAACGGGCACGCCCGCAGAGCTGCCCCCCCGCCTCACACAGTGCACAACGCTCGCCTGAATGGCGGGAGGAGAAACGCTTTAAATATCACATGACTACGGCGGGCAGACAAAAGCGCGATTCTCAAAGGGGTGTGGCGCGGCAAACCGCGGCCAGGAAACTCGCACAAATTGCATTTTAACGCATGCAAATTGCCAGAGTCCACGACCCGAGCGACTTTATTGCATTACAGCAGCCGGCGTGGATGGACGGAGATGTGTGGCAATTGTATGAAGCGCAATTGCCACTTTGCACTTGCCGATGCCAAACGCGTATCGTGCGGATGCCTCCCGACTGGCTGAATTGGCCGCGTATATTGAGAATGAATGGGGTCAAAGCTTGACCTGTTTGCCTCCGTATGGCAGCTACCTAGTTAACTTGCCAATTTAGCAGCTGTCCGCTTAAAGCTGCTGCCACTGCTACTCACAGTCTTCCTCGGCTGCCTGCTGTCACATGGTTTATTTTGCATTGCAGCCTTTCAGGCGCGGCGTGGCAAAAGTGTCAAGTCATTGTGACTCTGTCGACGGCACATTTTGGTTGTTTTATGGGCTTATAGCAACTGCCAGTCAAAAGGGCTCTGTTGCTCTAGCTCGCTCTAACGATAGACGATATTTTGGAGTCAAGCAGTTGTTACTCATGCGCATCATATCACTGAATAAGATTTTACAATCTATGGAGTAGCTTGCTTCCTTGTAGCACGTTATTAAACTGAGTTGAGTTTATACGAAAGCCATTGCATTGGGGGCAGACAAATTATTTTCATTTCATTTTAGAGCTTTACTGTATGAAATTTTCTTCTCTTTGCCTAACATATTAATTCATGAATCTATGCATCAATCCATTTAGATTGAGTTTAAATATAAAACTAGTTTAATTTGTTAGCTTTGCGTGGCTCTACTTTCTGTTCAGTAATTTTAGCTTACGTATTCAAAGCTCTAGCTTTTTTCCTGTATCTCTGTAAAGTCCTTTCATATGCTAACATTGAAACAATGCACCCGTCAGAAGCATTTTTGCTAGTGCCGTACAACGAAAAGCTGCTCTCGCAGCTGCTGTTTCTCTCATTTGTATATTACGTATACGACACGTTTTGGCATTACATATATGCAAGAATAAATCATATATATATATATGTATATGTGTGTGTGTGTGTGTGGTTTTGATATGCGTCTGGCAAGTGACGTGGATGGGAACTTTGCATTTTTGCATTTAAATAACAAAATTAAGAGATAAAATATTTCCTTCACATTGTGAATTAATCAAGCGTTGCATTTCATTTTTATTCTCGCCCTTAGATAAACAAAAACTCGCAAAATAATAAAAATGTAGGAGATCGCAAGCGCTGGATACACGATCCGTCAAGTGAGTAAACCACCGAACCACCAAGAAATTTCACTCACTCAATTTATTAGCAAGTAAACAAGACAAAAACGTAAAATTTGTTGTTTTTTTTTTTTTTCATGCAAATTAAATGTCTTCGTCGTGGTCGACCGCCTACAGGTGACCTTTGCCGTCCGCTCAACTGTAAGAAACGCGAAATTTGCCTGCTGGAGGACGAGTACAGCGCTGTATGCGTGTCGAAGAAGGAGCTGCACAAGAATCGGTAAGCAGCCGCAGGCGTGTTTTCTAATTTGCGTTCTCGTAGTATTTGCTGTTCCCAAAACTTAATAAACTAATTAAATTAAAACTTGATTATTCGCGACTGCGGCGTAAAAACCGAAACTGCTTAACCCGGTTCGTGCTGTAGCGATGAGATAATCACTAAGGCCAGATATTTGGAGGAGGAAGCCAAGCGGCGTGTCAATCAGCAGGATAACGATAGCCAGGATGTTGAGGACATCAACAACGATGACGAGGACAACAGTAGCGATGCCGACAACAACAACGGTAATAAGAACAACAACGCCGCCCCAACCAACGCCCAGGGCGTTGAGGACAACAACGACGACGAAGACAAAAGCCTGAGCCTAGGCGACGATGATGAGTCCAAGGAGGACGACGTGTTCTATGAGAACAACATTGCGACCAGCGATAAGCAGCAGCAGCTGCCCAAGCCAGCGCCAGCCGCTCAGCAAGACGACGACGAGGAGTTGGAGTAAGTAGTCGTGTACTTAGTTTGGCTCAAACCATACCCTTTGGGCTCTCTGCATCAATGGAATTCTCACAATTCATTTAACAAATTCTCAATCATCTTGCGGGTGTTGGCCGAGAGAAATAAAAAGGGTTTCACATATTACGGCTAACTGAGATCTAAAGCTGGCCGCTGAGCTCTACAAATTTTGTGATTTGCATATCCGGCACGCTAATAACAAATTGTTTTATCGTGTATACAAATTCTACAATGAAGTCAAATTTTTAGCACGCATTTCACTTTGCCGTTGCCGTACTTATTTGCCCGGAGTTTTGCTGCGTCATCGCTACTGCTATTTGTTTATGTTTGCTGTTGTAAGGTTTTTCGCTGGAATCGCATGAAACGACAGCTTTACGGCCTTTCACCCTTTGTAGCAGTCGCCATAGTCGTTTCCTTTGACTTGTACAACATTATCGCTCTGACCCTAACCCAAATTGTGAATTCGCACGCAAACAAACGCAAGGAATTCGCAGCGGAGCGTGGAAAGTCAAGTGGGCATCAGGTGTGACAGGTTGGAATGGAGTCAAAGTCAACGCCGGGCCAAGGTTCAATTGGTAGCTATTGTTGGCCATAACTATGGTTACGAGTTGGCCCATTTCCGACGTGTTGACATGCTCAGCACTACCGGAAGGTTGTACACAATTTCTAAACGTCAATATCCGCTGGAATGTCTGGGTAGCTACTCCGTTTTTATACATTTGGTGAGCAGCAAACATGCTGCTCTCTACAATCAATTTCTTGAAGAGCAGAGAAGAACTCCAAGAACTCCCATGGCAAATAATCGATACAAGTTGTCAGTATTAAGAAAATATATTTACTCAGCAGCCGCACTTCAGACACTTAAGCAGAACCCATGTTAAGATTATCAGCCTCGCATAGCCTGGTAGGCCATGGCGAAATTGTTTTGGGCCTGCTTGCTATCGAAAATCATGGCTCTAAGTTTGCGTTTGTTTATACTTGGTTTCGGCTCGTTTATGCGTTTGCTTTGTGCTTTAAATTTAATTTCAAGCTTGCATTGGTCTGGATCCTTGGGAAACAGCGGCACCAGCAGGTGGCTGTTTAGCTGCCCATAGCGGAAAGTTTTCTTTATCTGCTGATAGCAGTCTGCTGAGTGGGAAAATTAATTTCCATGAATACATTGTGCCGTTTCGGGCTTTGTTAATCATAAAATCTTTCAGTGTGTGTGTGCGTGTGTTTTTTTTTTTTTTTTTTTTTTTTTAATTAGCTAAAGTGTGTGTGAGCTTAATTTGATGCTTTAAGAGCTCTTCAAATTTTCCCAAATTTATATTCACCATAAAGATTATATATAAATATATCTATGAGTTCGATATACGCAAGTTTTAAGTGCACACAAGTTGCAAAATACAGGAAAAATTTACCCCATTTTTTCGCCACAAGTTTACATTACAAATTACACGTGCCTATCCTGAATAATTCAAATTTATTTTCAATTACAATAAATGCTAATAAAAATGTCTTATCTTTCAATAACCAACATATTTGTAAATGGAAAAACGAAATACACTTTAAGATATTACAAATAAAACTTATCCAGTAGTAGAAAAAAAATTTTAAAATTTTCTATTTGCTGCTGTTTTATCTCGTAATTATTTTGTGTATTGAGATTTTTGCTTACGTTTCGCCTTGTGTCATTTGGCTTCTATTGTGGCTGTTAATGGCCGCGTAATCAATCTATCTATCGACAAATCGAGAGTCAGGCCACGCCTCTGATATTAAAAAATGGCTTTTGACATATTTTTTCCCATTTTCTTTTCAATTTACGTTCACAAGAATTTCGCTTTTGTGCACAGGCGGGTATCTATGTCAATGGCATACACTTTGTATGCCACTTGGAAAATGCCACAGAGAAACAGAGACAGAAAGAGAGAGAGAGAGAGAGAGAGAGAGAGAGAGAATGAGCAGAAAGGGGCTGTAAAGGCGGTCTGTGATGAACGTTTGTGTTGTTGTGCACAGGAAACATTGAGCTAACAAAATCAATAGCTCGCGCGCTCAATTTATCTGCTATTCCGTGCTAGCTGGCGTCGCCTCAGTTCTTCATTCGGGCACAGCTCAAACAAAAGATTTGCCTTGTCTATGGCCCACTTGCTGCGGTTGATAGGGGTACAGATTTGCGGGGCACTTGGAATAGACTATAAAGCACTGTAACTCACACGCACACACACACACACACACACACATACCTAAAGCCACACATTCCAACTCTCATAACTCATATAGTCGTGCATTGTTTCTTGTAACAATATGGCCCGTCCTGCGGTTCTCAGCTGGCGAAAGCATAAAGCCGGGTGGTTGGATGGTGTTCACATAGTTGTCCTCTTAACTCAGCATAACGCAACCTCAGCTTCGCTATGTGCCTGCTCATGGCAGCTATTTGAAACCACTGAGCTGCTTTTTGGTCTATGCTTATGAAGCTGTCAGCATCAGTGGCTCAAAGGTAGCTCCAACTGTTGGCCCCCAAGCCCACACGATTCACCTGGCTATGTGAGCGTTTGGGTGGGGCAAAATTGAAAGCAAATATTTAAGTAAAAATTCACAAATTCTCACAGCAAGCAGCAGGCAGTCGGAATTTGCACTCCATTGTTGTGCAAATTGTACAAAGTAACCGCAGCTGCTATTGACCTAAAGTTGCCAAAAATAAAAAGAAAACAAATTAAATTTGTCGTAACATGCAAAACATGCTCTGAAAACTTTAAATTGTAAATATGCAATACGTCTTTGAGCTACACACACGTTTTTAATTAAGTTTCCCTCTCCACTCCATAAAACTCTTACCCATAAAGAATAATCCTTTTGGCATGCCTTGTCTGAGTGACGACTGGACAGCATCAATAGTGTTGCCAATGCTGCCAGCAGTAAATTGGCATCTCAAATGCTTTTACAGATTTCCCACTTACTTTTTTCTCCATTTATATACCTTTCTTTTGCATCTTCTGTTTGTTGCGTGAGCATCGGGTTCTTTGTCCATTTAGATTTTTTAAAATCAAATTTCATGCAATCTGAGACTTCAATTTATTTAAGTTTCTGATAATGGATTGAATCACCAAAGTTCAATAGCTGTAAAACTGCCAATTTCTGTACAAAAACAACAAACTTTTGCCATATATTGAAATTAAATTGTAATATTATTAAAATTCTTCATTGTACGTAAGCTTCGTACTGAAACAGCGATAAAAATATTGGGTATTAAGGTAGCAAATTTCATTTACAACAAAAAAACAATTGTTGGACACAGTGTACTGGATAGGCACACTCAATTGGTAGATCCTGGAAAAAACTTAATAATATCCGAGTAAAAAATGATATATGTACGGAGCATTAAATGCTTCATATTTATACGCTTATTCTGAGTCCAATCACTGAGCAGCAATAATAAATTACATGTATGACAGCATCCGCGGATGTGGCAATTAATTGAATTTATTATTAATGTTACTTTTTTAATATTTTTTATGAGTCGTAAACTATTAAATATTATATATGACAAAATAGAAGTAGAGTTTCTTGTAAAAAGGGTGTGCATATTACAATTCAATTTTATGTATTATATTTAATATTGATTCACAATCACCTCAATTCCTGATACCTAATAATACTAGGCATTTATAATTTTTCATTATACTTTTCTTTTTAAGAAGCGAATTACAAAAATGTAGACCAATTATCCGGCATTCCTTTCAATTTGTAAGCTTTTGTTTGCTCGTTTTGAGGCGCATGTCTTGCGTCTCCTGACAGCTCAAATATTTGCACAAATTATATAAAAATATATATAAAATAAAAAAAAACAAAAAATAAAAGCAAAAGGATGTCACGCTATGGGTGAAAACGGGTTTCAGCCCAGGCAGCTATGAGTGCTTTTGATCTCTGACAGCAATGCCTGTCTGTTTGGCCGGGAGAACGTGCGTTGCATATTAAATAAATATTTAAATAAAATTGTAGCGCCGGCAACAGGCCCATAGACAGCTACAGCTACAGGATTCACCTGCCAGACATAATTTGCATAAAAAATTAATTTTGCATGTCATCTATGTGTTTGTTTTTTGTTGCTTTTATCTCACACTTGACAGAATTTGCTGTGCTGATTTTTTCAGTATTTTCTCCAACTCTATTCCCGACAGCAATTGCAAGCCGTGTCCCGTGGCCAAGCCAATGTTCCTTTGCGGCGCCGACAACAGGACCTACTCATCACTATGCAGATTGGATTATCACAATTGCATACATTCGACAGCCATACGGATCGGCTGCAAAGGATTCTGTCCCTGCAAGGGTAAGTAAACCACAAACGGGGACACTTCTATTACTTGTACAGCTAGAAGCCTAGAAGCATCGCAGCCGCAACCGCATAATGAGTTCGAGCCTGGCAAATGTCCAACAAGTCAGGGCTGTGGCCAATCGAGGCAATCCCCAGCTTCCGACCTCAAAGCGCATGCACTGAAAATTGCAATCACAACTGCAATTGCAATAGGAATTGACAAGGAGGCCGACGACCCACAAACTGAAAGCTCCGAATTCTTAGCGTTGTTAGTATAAATTTCTGGAGGCCTTAGATTGGCCTACGCTGAGTATATCAATTGTTGAATTTTTTATAAGACGTTCAACAAACAGCGCCATTGTTCTAAAGCAAACAAAGAGCCGGCAAGAGGCTGGTTCAGTGGCACTTAGCGATTCAGCCAGCTGCAGCAGAAAGAAGCAGCACATAAATAACAACAACAATACCAAGCGCATTAATTTTAAATTTACACAGATGAAAGCGCATTGCAACTCTTGGCAATAACAACAACATGCATACAAAATAGAAATGACGCCTCAGTGGGCAACGGCAGAAGATGAAAAGTTTGCCTTGCCAAGCGATTTTATGACGGCCATTTTGCCATTTCAACAATTTCCCTCGTTTTGCAGAGAACACCGATGGCAAGAGACTGCAGCGCCTTGGCGAACGTGGCGGCTACAATAAATACAGCAAAAAAATCAGCCTGGAACAGCAGCAGCAGCAGCAACAGCAGCAGCAGCAGCAACAGCAACAGCAGCAGCAACAGCAGCAACAACAGGCCTACAAGGATAGCAGCAACAACAACATCATGATGAGCAGCGGCAATGTTATGGGCAGCAACAATAACGACTTCAATACCATCATGAATGTAAGTAACGTCCAAACTGGCCAGACAGGCAAACACAACTGAATATGCTTTGCATACACGTTCGAACCCACAGGATAAGGAGGACAACAATCGTCACTTCAATCATATCAATGCACAGTACACGTTCACGCCCGAAGAGATCAAGTATGACAACAAGCACTACAAATACCTCAAGTACACGGCTTACAAGAAGGTAAGAGCACACCACATCTTCTAGCCCTGCTCTATTAGAGCGCAAATACGAGCGGGCAGAACCCAACACTTTGCATGCGAGTGAATTACATTTGTGGGGAGGGGCAGAGGCATAGTAATCTGTGAGCTTTGCACTCTTTCAGGATGGCAAATACCAGGAGGATAAGCACAAGATGCGTATGTACAATGAGAACGAAGTTATTGAAAAGCAGCCGCAAAAGTTCAACAAAAACATCAGTCCAAATGGTAGGCACAGACAGCCGCAATGAGTTTATATTTAATTACATGGATTTCTCAATGTCTATCTGTTAGGCTATCCCTCGAAGACAGCCGAGTGCAAGCCACAACAGCTGACCGCAATTGGCAATCGTCTGCTGGACTGGTTCTCCGTCATCATGGCCGACAGCAAGAAGCGTCGCCAGCATAGCCAAAAGTCGAAGGCGCATTTCCCGCCCGCCTGCAAGACCGAGGCCAAGTGGATGTTTGGGCATCTGGATCTGAACAACGATGGATTGCTGTCGCTGCAGGAGTTGTACGATCTGGAGCACGATCAGAACGAACGCTGCATCAAGCCCTTCATTGACACCTGCGATCTGGATCAGGATAGCTCGATTAATACACGCGAATGGTGCCGCTGCTTCGAGAAGACCGATCGTCCCTGTGCCGCGGTGCGACGAAGAATCGCCGGCGACTTTGCAGGTGAGATAGGTACAGGTGGACATTTCTATAGCTAACATAACACTAATATCTTTCTCTCTATATATATATTCTTTATTGAGTTGTGTGTGTCTGGTGTTTTTTTTTTTTTTTTGAAGTTATTGAGTTCCGATTCTACATGCCCTTGCAGATCCAAAAGGCCTGAAGCCCACAGACAAAAACTAAATCTGATTGTCCGATAATGCAAATATATATATATATATAAATATATATATATATATATATATATATAATCAATTATCATATACAGTCAAAATATATATAAAAATTTTAACGCTTAATATGCCTGCAAGGGTATTTAGTCTTCGGCCTCTCGAGGATGAGATTTCTTTCATGGTTTTTATTATAAAATAGCTGTAAAACGCAAACACTGAAACAAATGTCAAACACAATGCGCGAAAAAGCGGGTAGCTAGAAGAGTTATCTGGTTTCACCCATTCCGTTTCTGCCCCGTCCCACCCGAAATTTTCTTTCACCTGCCGTCTATCTGTTTACGACTCTCTTTTGGCTCGCTGTCTGCGCTTTGTTATGTTTTGTGCCGCTTTACATACACTTTATACACTACGTTTAACCTATTTAAAGCAATAATTAAGCGCCTGAATGTGATACATACATACATCCTCGCACACACACACACACGCACACATAAGTAGCCACAGCAACAGTTAAGCCGGACACCTTTTTGTTGTAATTGTTCTCCATGCGCTCTCGCTTTGCCGCTCTCGTTTATCTTTTACCTGTTACCTTTTACTTTTTAGCCAAACGCAACTTTTAAGCCAGCAAATTAAACACTTCTAACAACACAAAACTTTTACCTTCTGCCTAGTGCCAGTGTTGTTGCTGGCCCATTATAAACTTTAACTGTATAATTTCTCTTCATTTTATTTTTATTTTTGTTTTTGTTCCCTTTTCTACCTTTAAAAGTACAAAACACATAACCGAGCAAAACAAAACAAAACAAATTATTACAATAAAATACAAAGAACTTCGCTTGTGCCGCTTTCTCATTTGCGCCTGACAATTATAAAGACTTACTAAAATTGCGCATTTCTATTGTTCTTCCACTCGGTCCTTGCTGCTGTTGTTGCTGTTGCTGTTGCTGTTGCTGCGCGACACAACCTAATTAGGCGCCTATGCACCTGACTGCGACATACAAGGATTCTACAAGCCCACTCAATGCCACAACTCGGTCGGCGTCTGTTGGTGCGTGGACAAGCACGGCGTCGAGTTCGCCAACACTCGCACCCGCGGCAAGCCCAATTGCGGTGAGTATGCAACAACAAATACGTGATGCGCTACATTGCGGTATGACAAATACATCCATGTATAGGTATGAGCTGAGAATGGCCATGCTTAAATTTTTGACCATTAATTGTATCGGCTTCAGATGTAAACATATTGCAAATGGCAGTAATTTATAGGTGCTCATAGTGTTAGCTTTAACTCTTTAATATCAGTGACTAAGAATTCAGAGAGCGCATATGCTAGAAACATAATTATGTATTTAAAATAAAGATAGTATACTAATTATGGCGAAGTCTATGTGACTCTTGATGTGACTTACTTCCTAATATCAGATGAATAAATGCAACTGATATTTTCATATTCTAGCACTCATAATTTTAGCTGATATAAAGCTATAACTTTGAAATATCAATATAAGTGATTGATACATGTACTTATAATTACTTCAAAATCTTACTAATACCCTGTTACTTTCAGGTATTTCTGACATAATGAATCCTATAATAGTTAACAAAGGCATTGAGATATGTTCTCTATTAGCTGATATTTATTTGATGTGATCAATAAAATAATAAATTATTCAGCTTCATATGCTATTATATATCACAACTCATTGAGCTTCATATGGATTTTAATATATAATATAATATAATATTATATTATATATTACATCGATAGATAGAATAACTTTCATTGGTCAACTCTACTGATGCAAGGACACATGTAGCAGATTAGTAGGCTCGCATAAGCAATGCGGCAGCTGTATACTGTGAAATGAAATGTTTTGGCCCAGTTAGTTAGTTTTATTTTGTGATAGGTTATGCATGCAACATAATTTAGCTCAGCTTTTATTATCACTCATACGCCAAGCAATTGTGGGAAGTTTATTCCGGCATGTGCAATTGGCATATTAAACCAATTCCATTTGGTTATGCGAGATTGCCTCGAGTCACATTCAATATGCACGCTGAGCTAAGCCAGATTAGTGCTAAATCTGCTGAGGCCCATTGTAATATTCATTTAAGATTTATGCTTATGTTTATTACTGCAGGCTGGCAGCCAGGCAGGCAGTCAGTTAGGCTGGGCTGGCCGACAGGCATGCAAACAGCCAGTCGCACGTTCGATGAACAAACTAATTTGGGGCCATGGCCATGCCGGGCATTCATTTTGGCAGAGAAGAAATTTAATTTTACGTTCCATTTGCACAGAGTCCGTGGTAAATAATGCCGCCTCGCTAACATCCGATGACGAGGACGAGGGCGCCGACGACGAGGACAGCGCGGAGGGCAGCGCTGATCAAATGCTGGTCTTCTAAGCGCTTCGGCCACCCAGCGTATTGGCTTATATGTAGTATTGATGTCCATGGGCAATAACTGCCCCGAGTCGTCAAATCCAATCAGCGAGCATTACTGCGTAAGCTTTCAAACAAAAAAAAAAAAAAGAAAAGAAAACAACAAAAATTAAAATTATTATAATGACTACAAACAAAACCAAATAAATAAAAAAAAAATGAAAAATTAAACGCAAAAGCGTAAATCGAAAAAAAAAAACAATACATAAATGTGCAGTAGCCAAGTAAGAGTTTTCAAATAGAACTACAAATACTTATAGCAGCGTATACTTAGCAGCAAAATCAACACTCGCAAAACAAATGTTTAAACTACAAAAAATAAAAAAATAAACATACACACAGACACACACAAGCACAGAAGCGAAATAAAGTATAGAAGCAAACGAACTCTACTGTCATCGTTTGATTTGCTCACTGGCTGGGGAAATTGTGGCATAGTTCTGGGCGCATTGCACGCAAAATTGGCATTATAGAGTTGCTATAATTAGCTTATACATATAAGGTTACCCCACACACACTGCTAGCGAAATGGCACTGAAACCCCAATACACACACACACACACATACATACATATATACACGCACTCAATTAGGCAAAGTTTTACGGTAATTAAATATCATAGCTTCTGTTATTGCACGCGAATCCGTCTTTTAGCTTCTAACGAGATTAATGTATACATTGAACATTTTCATTCTCCTCCCTTTGTTTCCTTCTGTCCTATCACAAAACGAAAACAAAAGCAAAACGCAAACAAAAAAAAACACACACGCTAAAAATTCCGCCCAAAAAAAACATACATTTATGTGATAGGTTTTAAAAAGTTAAAAGAAAAACAAGAAAATGAAAAAATATATGTGAAAAGGAATCTGGAGAATTACTAAAACAATTCAGTGCACATAGCAAAAAAAAAAAAAAAAACATATATATATATATACAAATAAAAGTATTAAAAAATTGTTTTGCTTTTTTGATATGCTAGATGCAATCGATAAATGTTGCACACGATTTCATTTGACGACTCCCCGAACATGCCCCGCGTAGCACCAACACTTGAACACATACAGACATGTGTACGTAGCTTAAACGCAATCATTTAGTTAGCGAGAACTGCGGCAGGTCGATAAGAGAAGGATGGGAATAGAGCAACAGCTAGCTTGGACACAACTTTGTCTTCTAGAGATTCCTAGTTACACTTTTTGAGAATTTATGTAGGGAATGCTTTGAAGGCATAGCTATAACGCGATGTAGTAATTGTCAGATGAATACAAATCAACAAACAAGAGACACACACACACACACACACACACAAACTCAGACAGTCAGGCAGACAGATCTAATACACATTGAGAAACATTTTGCATTTGGGCAATGGAATGCCAAAAGAGAAATGAACAAGAATTTGAAAACACATTTAACTTGCAACCAGGCACACCGCAATGAGATCTACAAATTTCCACATAAATCATATTAAATATTAAATACGATAAAAACGTAAGAGAAAAATGCTTATGCATGCGTGCAAGTATATATATATGTATGGATATATATATAAAAAAGTATATATATATATATCATATAAAAATGAATAATTAAACATGTTTAAAATGTATGTAAGTTTATAAGTGACAGCGACATACTCAATTGAGCGGCAGCAAACCAAAAGTCAAATTCAATTCAATCACTTTCCACAGACATTAATTAATGTAGTGCATTAATTTCAAATTTCATTAATTTCCTATTGGAAATTTCGCCTATTTTAATACAAAACTTAATTATATTTGTTTTCGTCAACATAAAAGAAAATGCTTGCATTATAATAGCAAATAGCAAAGAGAAAAATTAGAAGAAAAGTTTACGAAAATAAACAAACCCAAATTGCATTAAAATAACTTTTTATTATAGCAAAAATTGATTACCGAAAATAATAAAATATATAAAAAAAAAATATATATATATATATATATATATATATATATATATATTTAAATTTGAGAAGTGTAGAAATTGTGTTTTTGGCTGCATTTAAAATTGAACTTGACGCCTAGTGTACACTCTATAAACTGACTATATACTATGATCACGATTGTATTTATGTATGTATTTATGTACGTGTGTATTAAGCGAATTGCATTAATTCTAGTGAGCCAAAAGTTATAAATTCCAAATAATATAAACGAGCAACTGCAAAATTGAATCAATTTCATTCAATAAACATAGTTTCACTTCCAACTTTATTTAATGCATTTTCAGGCCTATAATGTTACTATATGAAATAATAATATGCAATAGTACGAGATGATTTAAAGAACATTATCAATAAAAGCAAAACAAATACGTATTGATGCATTTTAATACATTTCTAAAACATATTTGTTATATAATTTTTTTTAATATATAATATTAACATTGCAAGCGTTAAATAATAAGCGAAATTCAAATCAATCAAGAAATATGTCAGTTTTATTTATATATATATACAAATGGATGAACCCAATAAATATAATTTAATGCAATTTCGATATATGCACAAATTTTGTCTATTTACTTTTAAACTAAACAGACAATCTGTTAAAAAAAAAAAAAAAAATTTGTTTGCTTGAGCATTTTATTGGTAATTTGTTAACTGTTTTTTTGCTCGGCGCCGATCACATAAGTTAAGGTAAGACAGTGAAACTGAATTTTTAAATAGTTTTAAATTCACACAGAAACTTTTTAATTGAAAACTTCGATTTGCTGCTGGCCTTGCTATACTAAACCAACTGCGATAACTCTGACATTTCAGCAGATTGAGAAATTTACGTTTTCGGCACTAATTTGAATGCGCTCAACAGCAAATATGCTTAAAAGGGGAGTAGGCGACGAGTTAATACCCTTTTGACAGCTTGTAAAATAAGACGACATCAAACTACTCAGCTAAAGCGAATTTCACAGGGTACGAAAGCTAACAGCAGACGCAACAGGCGCAGAGAACAATTATTTCAGAGACTTAAATAAATTTGAGTTGAGTGTGGGGCCGAAGCGGAGGTGTAGGTGGTGCTTTAGAGTCGCCTCGTTTCATTGAAAGTTCACACGCTCGTTGCTGCTAGGGCGGCTCGGTCGAAGTGGGCGTGGCTGTTGTTGTTAGTATTAGTATTGTCAAGGGTGCAGCCGACAGCAACTGCGGCGTGCTGTACAAGTCGGAAGTTGCCTGCAACAACAAGCGTTGGCTGAGTATAAAACAAATGTCAAACACAGAGTCACACACACACACGCACACACATATGCACATGCTTTGTGAGCTTGGACATGTGCAACTTTTAGTTAGTCACTTAGTCACTCGTACTGAATGTTTTCTGATTATTTTTCTGTGGTGTTAAATAGCAAAGACTTTTGGCAAATTGCCTTTTGGGTATATACGCATACACACACACACACACACTGTGTGTCTGTGTGCATATCTATTTGCATAATTCAGTGATTCAAACAATGTGACAAGTTGCTTGCAACGCCTGGGTGAGAGACTGTTGCTGTTGCTATTGTCTTTTGCTAATGCTGTTGCTGTTGCTGTCGCTGCTGCTGCTGCTGCTGTGTGTTGCCATCGTTTGAGCATTCAAGCGCAACTTTAGCCGGTGCTTTATGGCCTGGTTGCCGGCCTGACTGACTGTTGGCCCCGTCTGACATGTCACATAGCCATGTGCCAGGCATATCTATGTGAGTATAAGTGTCAGTGTTAGTGTGCGTATGTGTGCCATGGGTGTCATTGTTGCCTGCTGTCTGACCCCACTTAAGAGCGACGCCAGCACACTTTGCCTGACTTTTTGGCATTTTTAATTAGGAAAACTTTTGTCAAGTTTACGACGTTGGTTAATTGTTCATATACATATATATATTTATTGCGTACGCACTCACCTTAAGGTCTACATGTTGATCCTTACTGATTGACTGACTGCTGGGTACTAGATTAAGGATTAAGCGCTGTCAAGTCAAGTCCCTGAGTAATCTCATGCCGCATAGCGTAATTTTTATAATAATTTGCCTATATTAAAGCCGCAGTAATTTCGAAAGCCAAAAATTTACAGAAATATTTTATGTAGTGAAGCGAAAAGATTTGTCAACATAGTAATGCTTTCAATCATATTTGCATAAATAAAAATATTGATTTTTTTTTGATTGATTATTTGTGTTATGTCAACAAATAATAATAAACATTTTATGGGCTTCTGCAGACAGTAAAATGTTCTACATTCCCCTGCCTTCCACAGAGTTCCTTCCTCTCTCTTTCCCCTTTTTTTATGTATCTCTCAGTTGACTTTAGCCTCAAACGTCCTCTTATCCTTTTATTGAGTATTCTAATGCTAATCAATCAATGATGCTTAAATATGTTTATTAATATTTATATACAAATTATTATTATTATTTATATGTTAATTATTATGTATTTATATAATTAATTTTGATTTGTAGTAGTTTAACTCATTCTCAAAGTGACAAGTTCTTATTGACACTGTGTCCTTAAAGTCCCATTTCGTCGCAATTCTGTTTGCGACTGAAAATCCTATTCACGCTGAGCGAGTATTAGCCTGTTGGTCGTATCAAATCAAACGCAACTGCAAATGATGTGTACAGCTTGGGCCACATTTATTTTTTGTGCGTCATTCCTGCGTCACTTGTAGTTGACACACACAAAAACAAGCATACACACACAAGCGTAAATACACACACACACACACAGAGAGAGAGACACACACGCAGACATACACGCTACTAATTTTATAGTTCAAGGTGAAATGCGAAGCTTTGTGGAGCGGGTATTGCTACAAATAAACTTGCAACTGGTCGCGGCCTTTTGTTTTAAAGGCAACAGTGCAACACCACATAAATTTTAAAGTCACATTCTGCAGTGCCTCATGGAGGTTGCTGCTGTTGCTGTTGCTGTTGCCGTTGGAGTTGCATTTTTGGTAATAAATGCGCTGGTTTTTGGGCCTTTCGGCCTGGCGCTTTTCGGACCTGCGATTTTGGCAAGTTATGACGACCTATATTTCCATATATACACATATATAAATATATACATAAATATATTCCGTTGTTTGCATGCAATAATAATTTATAGTGCCTTTGCATGCAAAGTGCACGGGCTATGAATAATTACGTATACGCAGGGCGACAATCGGGCTGAGCAAAAGCATATGCCAAAGTACCCAAGAGTCAAGGTAAGCATATATAATTTGTAAATAACAACGTAAAAATAGCGAATATTTTAATCAATTATATATAACTTAAATAAGTTTTAACTACATAAAAGAAAGTGAAGCATATGCAAAAAAAGAAATAAAAATAAAAGTAAGCAACATTTTTCAATGTATTTTCCAGTTAATTAGAGTAATCAGCTCTCTTCTTCACAAGCAGTGAACTGCAATCACCGCAAGCTGCATAAAACTTGTCCAGCTGGACGTGAATTGGTTCGTAGAAGTTGATTTCCAATTCAAATTTAAAATAATTGGCTAATGGAAATTGATTCAAATGAATATGCTACATGTTTGCATATTTATGAAAAATATGAATGAATTTCGTTCTCTTTAATGCTTAAATGTATTAAAAGGTGTTTTATATTTACTTTCATGACATATTCTATTGGCGTAGACATAATTATTTAAATTTATATAATTAATTTTTGTGGACTTAATCACATTCTTATGGCTGAGTTAATTGGCTGTACAATAATAAATCCAGATTTCGATGATAATTTCCAACTTATCCACAACTTATCAATAGAAGCCTGCAAAGTATGCAAAGTATCATATCACAACAAAGTCGTTTACAGTTTCAAATTTCTGCTGCCTGATTAAGAACGTCAAGATTACATGATTACATGATTAATAATATGTTCGCCCCAAAAAGGAGCTGATTTACTACTGTGTAAACTTTGTTGAGTCTATTATATATTCACTCTCATCAATATTGACTCAATGTATTGAATATTGAACATCTCTTTGCTGTTCTACGTAATCAGCTTACATGCTGCATTCAATTTCTTGTAATTTCAGTAAGGCTTTAGCGATTATAGCATGCAGCTTATATGTTTTTCATTTCTATGGTAGGCATGCCAAATTGAGCAATTGCATGTTTATGAGCTTGAGTGGAGCAGAGCTTGCTCCCACATATATGTACTTATTTATTACAGAGAAAAATTAATAATAATGTCAGCCCTTGTAGCTTCTAGCTATGCTATATGGGCACATCGTCGCTCAAGCAAGACATCTGGGCTGACGGCGCCCTTGACCAACTTGCCAATAACTAAAATTCAAGTGATAACCGCAAAAGGTTACGCACAAGACGCTGGCACATGGCCCCCCAAGACTGTCAGTAATTATGCAAAGGGTGCCCATAATTGCGTAGCTGCCGAACGGCTAATTGAAACGTGGTAAGCAAATTGTGGAATTAATTGCGTATACGCCATGTACAAAAGCATTTCCAAAGAATCAATTGCCGTTGAGAGACATGTGTATGTGTAGATATATAGATGAATGCATTTATGTTGTTACAGTAACAATAGCTAATCAACATCGAAGCAACAAATGTAAATCAACCATTTATCATTGGGCAATAACAACAACAATAACAGAAACAGTAAACAATTGTTGTCAACGGCAAAACCACTGAACTGTTAAAAGTGCCATTGAATACAACAACAAAGCACAATTACAGCAACAACAATGTCAACGATGCTGGAACGCAACTGCGCAAACACTCAAAAGATACACAAAAGCAAGCTACATGCATGGCTAGATGCGCCTACTAGAGATATAGATATAGATATAGATACATTTAGACATAGATACATGGGCAGCCAGCCAGCTGGGCAGCACTACCTGTACCCCGAGCTACGCACTGAGCCACGCCCTGCGCTGCGGCGTGTGCGTTAAATAAGTTTGTTTATTGCACATTGTCAGCGAGAGCCGGCGCACAATTCGGCTCGACGACTCGCTTTGGATAGAGCGGAGCAGCAGCGATCTAATCAGCAGCAGTCGACGTTGACATGAAATTTCTCATACGCTCGGTTAGCCGCGACGTCGACGCTCGATCGCAGCACTCAAGTGTGAGTGTGTGTGTGTGCGTTAGATCTACCTGACTGGGAAGCGTTCGAGTCAGCCCTTGCTATTTGCAAGTCGAAAGTCGCGCTCGTCAGACGTGCACAAAAAACGCGTACAAAGTGCATTTGGTTAATGGAAGTACAAAAAAATATTTTTGTTTTATTAAAAATTAAAAAACGCGATAATAAAAAAAAAAATAAATTGTATTTCTTTTGCATGTGTGCATAAATAATTGAAACAACGCTTGTGCAATCCGGCCTTAATTTGGCTAATTGATAGATTCAGGGCAAAGTGGCCGACTCCTGTTTAATTTGCATATGGCCTCTGGGCAGGTGTGTGTGCAAATAAACAAAATTGAAAGTGTTAAATTGTGTAAACCATTACCAATATTTCGTGTGTGGGCCAATTGGCAAAGAGCCCGGACGACATTTTATTTAAGCCTCATATCGATTTCGGTATAATTCGAAAAATTCAAATTTCTCGTCCATCAATAATTGTTTGCAATGGAATAGCAACAACAAAAACAACAACCAACAACAAACAGCAACAAAAAACAATGCCAAAATCAGATAGTGAAACGCACTGGCAGTGCAAATTGCTACTCAAAATAATATTACTATTGATGCTGCAACAATATACAAGTGGTAAGCTCTAAATTTTGACAAGCACACACAGCTGCGCCCAACTGCCCAAACTCAATGTGTTGTCCCAAATCACCATGGGCATCTACTATGCCCACACAGTAGGCTTAAAATTCGATACCCTGT
Organism: Drosophila mettleri; assembly: GCA_035047625.1. Lineage (NCBI taxonomy): Eukaryota > Metazoa > Arthropoda > Insecta > Diptera > Drosophilidae > Drosophila > Drosophila mettleri. Next base: position 10,737,316 of record JAWNPI010000035.1, on the reverse strand, counting down.
ATACATATAAATAGGCTAATGGTTAATAGGCCAATTGGCTTGAGCTTGTGTCTAACGGCAGTCAAATGTATAACTTTATTATAATACAAATTGAGCCAAGTTAACAACAGAAGCGAGCAGGGAACGCTCTAGACCCTAAACAAAATGAGCATTTAAGCTAAATTGCCCAATATTTAATTTAAGAACTTTGAATTCATAGGATTGTACATGGCTATCTTCAGTCAAAGAATTTAAGTAATAGAAATTTAATTTAAGGAATATAAGCAAATTGGCAAATTTCGCAATTGTTTTTGAGAGAGAGATTTAGAGCATCTTCAAGCCGAGCAAATCAAAATTACTAAATTTTATAAGTCATACATATTTATGTAATAACAAATAATATAAGGTTTATTCGTTCATTAAATAAAAATATATAAGATAAAAAAAAAAACAAAATAAATTGACTTAAAATTTCTTTATGCATAACATTTAATTTTTAGTGCCAGAGTTACATAGATATAACTAATAATTGTAATAGTAATAGTAATAATAGTATTAGAAATAATAATAAATTTCTTATTTACCATAAATCTCAACTAAACGCAGTCTAAGTCAACTGGAATGCACTCATATATTATTATCAACAGAGTTTGGCTTTGCTGACGTGATGCGTCAATTAAAATATTTTTGCACTTGGAATTTGCATTACATAGTTAACTCAAAAGCGGATTCCGTTTGAGTTGAAAACCGAAAGAGCAACTCACAATTCACAATAGGGTGCCAGAAAGAGGGACACAGTGCGAGAGTGAACGATAGACAGAGCATACTGAGAGCAATTCTAATGGCCCAGCTGAATGTTAGATGTACTCGACCTCTACTGCTATTGTTCGATGGCTTACATAAACAATTAACTCGATATGGAAATGCATGACTTAATTGTTTAATAAAAATACATTTGAAATATTTCCTGAAACTCTACGCACAGAATTAAGAATTAAGGGAAAACCTTAAAGTTATTGCATAATTTATAATTAATGAAATTAAAGGGTAATTAAAAGTTTCTGAAGATTTCTTTTAGTTAATATAAAATGTTTTTTATTCACTCGAAATTGTCGTAAAGTGTGAACATTGATCACAGCTAACCAGTTTTTTATTTAGTTAATACAAGTGGCGTTCAAAGCTATATTTTTTAGTTAAATGCATGTCTAATTGTTTAGTTATGCATAGACAGCTCAAATTATTCGCATCGACGATCATAAAAACAAGTATCAATTATAGGCTGCACATTTTAAGTCACGATCTCGCCCGCATTTGGCTTTTGAGTAATTGATATGGCTAATCCCATACAGACTCAGGTTTGGTTCTCAGTCATGCGCAGCATTTGCGGCTCATCGCAAATATTTATAATCTGATTTTCCACTTTTCTATTATAGATGCGCTGCTGCTCAAGTGTCCGCTGCATCAGTTGCAGTTGCAGAAAATTGTCGGATTCCGGCCGCCACTTGAATACCTGAGCGAACGGAATTTGATTTATGCACCGCCGATTGCCAGCAATTTCAAGGATCGGGATCGACGCAGTGGCGACTACGGATTGGGCGAGCGTGTGCTCGACGAGCAGCCCGCTAGCCAGCTGTGCTGGCGCAGCTGCAACGAGGATCCCGACTGCATAGCCTATGTCCATTTGCTGGACACAAACGAATGCTATGGCTACTCGTATTTCGAGCGTAGCTCACGCTACTTGCCCATTGGGCATGACCTGCCCTTGGTGGCAGATGGCGAGGCCATGTTCTACGAAAAGACTTGCTTGCGGGGTTCGTATTGTGGAATTGGATTTGTTGCCGCTGGGCACATATTTGCTGCCTTGGCTGACTCTTTTCTTATTCTTTTTCATTGCAGTGCCCGAGGCGTGCAAAGGTCGCCGCTGGGTGCTCACCAAAATTCCAGGCAACAGTTTGGTGTTCCACGGCAAGAAGACCATTTCGACGCTGGTCACGCGTCGTGAGTGCGCCGAAAGATGTTTCTTCGAAACGCAATTCAAATGCCTCTCCGCCTCGTTTGCCCCATCGTATCGGAACAATCGTGAGCGGTAATTGACAGTTTGTAGCTGTTTCTGCCTAAATTAATTGCCTTTGTTATGCATTTTTAATGCGAAAGCATTTCCATTGGATTATGATATCACTGTGTGAAGTCATAAATCATCGCTTGATACATGTGTAGCTCGTCCGGAACCCATCAGCTGTGACGCTTCTCAATGTTCCCTTTACCCCCTACCCTCCCACAGGTTTCGCAATGAGCAACACTCCCCCCGACCCCATGTCACACTCGGTCGCTGCACGCTGAGTGACAAGGACAAGTCTCTACAACCGGATGCCTTTCGGGCGGCACCCTATGACGAGGAGTACATGGAAAACCAGTGCTTAGAGCGAGCGATTGAGAACGACAACTGCTCCTATGAATTGTATGCCAACAGCAGTTTCATCTACGCGGAATCCAAATATTTGGGCCTAACCCAAAAAGAGGTGTGCCCCGTTTGTTGCGCTTGAACTGGCGCGCCTTATGATTCAAATCGATTGGCTGATTGATTGATGACCTTTTTGGTATTACAGTGTCAGGCCCTTTGTTCACATGAGTCCAAGTTCCACTGCCAAGGCATATCCTTCTACTATCTAAATCAGCTCACCCGTTCCGAGTGCCTGCTGCACTCCGAGGATATCGTGTCCCTTGGCCCGCGAAGCCTCAAACTGCGCGACAACTCGGTTTACATGCGACGCGTCAAATGCCTGGATGGTGAGTTCCACTGAAACTAATCTAAGCCGCTTTCATATATACCTATATTTCCGGGCACACAGTGCAGGTCTTCTGTACGCGTGATGAGATGAACGTTCGATACAAGCCGAAGGACTGGTTCACCGGTCGCATGTACGCGAGCATGCACTCGAAGGATTGCCAAGTGAGTGGAACTGGCAATGAGAGCGTTATGTTGAGCCTCGACATCGGTAGCGAGGCCAAGGAGAATCGATGCGGCATTCTGCGCGCCTATGAGATGACACATTCATATCACAGGTAGCTCAACCTTTATTTGGCTAAGCAAAATACTCCAGCTTGATCTCTTTCAGAACTTTCATATCCGCACTCGTGGTCATACAGAACAATGCAAATGTGCAAACCCAGGGCGACCGGCTCATCAAAGTCGGTTGCATTCTGAATAACGCCACCACAGCAATTGGCTTGAGTGTGCATGATAGTAATACAGAGGCCTCGGAGCAGGTGCCCAGTGCCATTGCGTTAGAATCCTCCCTGGAATATGCAGAGCAGTAAGCGATTCCTGAACAAATCCGTGTTTTGATTAGTTGAGAATCAAAATCTCATTATTACAGCATGTTTCCACAGGAGGGCGTGGTGTACTACAACAGCAACAATGGCCCCCAGCCGCATCCACAGATTACGCTTCAAATAGTGGACCTCTCGCAGCAGCACCAAACTAGCGACGTACAGATCGGCCAGAATTTGGAGCTCCAAATTGTGGCCGAATACAGCACGGAACAAATAGCCGAGAACCTCGAACTACAGCTGGCGCCCTTGCCAGACTTTCGCGCCACATCGCTGGTGGCCAAGTCGCTGGACAATAAGCACTATGTGCTGCTCATAGATGAGCGGGGCTGCCCCACCGATGCCAGCGTGTTTCCAGCGCTGGAGCGTGTTCGCACGCAGTCGAAAAGCATGCTCCGCGCTCGGTTTCATGCTTTCAAGTTCTCAGGCACCGCCAATGTTAGTTTTGATGTGAAAATTCGCTTCTGCATGGAGCGTTGTCCGCCCACCAATTGCGTCGATCTGTCTGGCGGCCTCTGGCAGCGACGCAAACGCCAGCTAGACCGGCCCGAGCGTCAGCTGGAGCAGCTGAAGGTACAGAATCCAGTATACATATCAACAGTTACGGATGTGCCGCCAGATGAATCGATCGAGAATGCGACGACTGCGTCAAAGGCCAATATAACAGCTCAGGTAGAGCTGCCCCTTAACTACAATCTACGTGTTCATGGACCAGATCAGACCAATAGCAACAGCTATCTGTACGGAGAGCGCGGGGTGCTGCTCATAGCTGGCATTGATGATCAGTTGCACCTGGACAACATCTGCATCAATCAAAGCCTGCTGATTGCGCTCTTCATACTCTGGCTGATCTGCCAGGTGGCTTTGCTTTTCGGCTGCGGCATGATGCTGCAGCGCTACCGCCGCCTGGCGAAGCTGGAGGAGGAACGTCGGCGACTGCACGAGGAGTACTTGGAGGCTAGACGCGTACATTGGGCGGATCATGGAGGATATACACTCTAGTTCTTTGGAGTTAAAAATAATTTTAATTGAATAAAATTAAGCGAAACTTACACATAAAATTATGCCAAAAAGCATTAAGAATTTTTCTTGGGATCATAGTGCTCCCACTTACGATGATTGAGAGAGTTAAAATCTTTACAGTACAAGGCAATCTGGCGTAGATAGGTGGACAGTTTTAATAGTTCCTTGTCCTTGGAACGATTCAAGTGAGCTTGCCGAAATGGACGTATTTTGAGACCAGACCTGGGATTCATCATGAAATTGCGTCGTATGTCATCAAACATGATCGTGTTCTTGGGGCTGTACTGCTTGTAAAGGCCCCATATAACGCCCAATGGCTTCACATCCACGACACCGCGTTCGGGCACATGAACAGAGATCATGGCATTCGAATCGAGGTAGAACATTATCTTATAACTGTTATTATTAGCAACACCAAGCAAGCGCATTTTCTCTTCAATCCACCGCATGCTGGTGGCTGACCAAATAACTATATCATAATTCTCATATGCCGAAGCCAAAAACTCATGCAAAAATGGTCGCATCAGTTCCGTACCCTGCTCTGCGGGTGAGCGATGATCGAATAGTGTGTAGTCTATATCTAACACAAGCAAGTTCTTGCCTTCTCGTGGCGGCGAGAGCTCCGTAATTTTATAATCGCGCACTCGCCGCTGCACTTTGGCCAGGTACACTGCAGAATTCTCCACGGAGTCCTCCCGTTCTTCGGCGTCATCGAAGTCGTCAATCACCTCGCCAATGTCATCGGGCAGACTGCAGGCGTCTTCAATGTCTGCTTCAGTGGAGCCCACCATCATCAACTTAAAATTGGGCTTAAGTTCCAAGGCACAAAGCTTGATATTGTCAGTGGCCGGCTTACCTATAAAGAACAGAACCATTATATGGGAATTGTTTAGCAGTTTTGCTAGTTACCTTTGTGCTTCAGATTTAATAGCTTCTGGCGTTCCGGTCGCACCTGTGTTTTGCGAAATATTTCGTGGCGCAACATCTCAACGGTATCCTGGTCGGTTAGGTCTGTTAATGGATATTCCTTACCACTCCATTTCAAAACAATAAGGATTTCATTAAATTCCGTCATTTTGTTACTGAATAGAATTGTGTTTTTTTTTACAAATATAGAAAGATTATAAAGACAAAAAAAATATATTTATATTAATTTAATACGCACGTTAACTTTATATTTCAATACATACGTTTCAAAGGTTCCTGCTTAAGCAGTTTTTTATTTTTCAAATTGAAACAAAAATTGTAAAATCATATTTTACTATATTTATTTGCGCGTCAGCAGCTGTATTTTTCGTTCAAACGTCTCAGTTTACACGAACAATAGCACTGAGCTAGTTTATTTTGCATAACTGCTCACGACATATCGATATTAAACCAAAATGAACTAAGATCCAGTTCCATTTCGTTATTTATATTTTGGTATGTCCCAGCAATGTAATGAAATATCGATACTTAACAATCGGAGGTAGGCATTTTTTTTAAATATTGAAACCTACAGTAGTCAAGATTAGGATTGCATTTAAATTAAAATATAAGTATATTACGTTTTTACTTCTAATAGCTAATATTATAAGAATCGAGTTATCAAATATAAATAATACAGAGTTTCATATTATTATGAATAGATTATTGTCATCATTTAATTATCGAATACGATTGTAGATTTTACACATCTAAATGATATTATGCTATTCATATAGTATTTTTACATTTACAAGCTGCGTAATTATATACTAAAACCGATCAAACGAACTAGTATTTATTCTGGAGCGATTCATGCTCACACTATTTTAAATTGAATGGAGCCCCAAAGATCGTTCAGCAGCCGAATATTCTGATTTGCTCTTCTTCTCTCATTCTCTTTCGTAGCTCGCACAAACTTGTAGTAATCGCTTCAGAGAGCGTTTGGTTCGAAAGGAAACCGTTAAAAAAAAGTTGTAAGCCTGTATTGCTCTTTGTGCTATTGTTTGATTGTCGAAGTTAGCTTCGTGTTCGGTCTCTCACCTGTGTGAGGCCACTGCTGCAGCTTAATCGTGTCTCGGGTCGCATTCAGGCAGATCGTTTGGCTGTCGTTTAGTTACGAGTGAAACGCGAAGAAGTGCAAACGTCTCAAGCGGAATATCAAGTTGTATATAAGAAAGTTGCGAACTGAGAGGGTCAACGAAGTGAAAGAGAGATAGAGAAAAAGCAACACGAAGATTACAAAGTTGAATGAAGTTGATATTTGCAAAACATCGAAATAAATCACGGATCTAACAAGTTCAAAAAAAAAAGCGCGAGACCTGTGCATGCATATGAGAAATAATTTGCATAAAGCGTAGCCAAGACGCGCCGTTTAATTTAACCCACTTTCTAAACGACAAAAAAAAACCAAATCGAGAAAAATCGACAACAACAAACAACAAAGTAGAATCAAATTAACAAGCAAATAATATTAGTTTCCGAGAAGAAGAAGTGCCAGTGATATCTACAAACAAATTTATTTGCGTTAATTTTTTTTTTATAAATTCTAAAATAATAACCTACAAGAAGTTTTAATCAAATGAATTCCGGCCACTGAGAAGCAAATAAATCAGAGGAATCAAAAGCTTTAGCAAGCGAAAAGTTGACTTTGAACGCATTGAAATCGATACCGAAATCGATATCAATACCGGAACACTCCAAACAGTCCCCGCCATCGTCTGTGACTCATTCAAAACCACAGCGAGAACAACAATAACAACAACAAAATACACAAACTAAAGACAGCAAGAACAATTGCAGGGAGTCGAGCGAAGCCTGTGGATTTACTGAACCAACACTTAAAACGAGTTAACGCTTGGAGCCCAACTGCAAGACCAACAAAAACAAAAACTTGTTGACCAACATTAGCACAAAGTTCATGAAGTCTGTGTAAAGTTCTGACTGCATTTCATAATCAAAGTTAGCTGGAAACAATATTTGTAGGCACTTTCAACGTGCTTCAACTGCCGGTTTCACATTTCATCTAAAACAAAAGCTTATTTCCCTACAACAACAGAACACACACGCACACACATACGTATCGTCTAGAATTTCGTGGATACACTGTATTTACCTGGCGGGCGCATTTTTGTGTTCTCAACGCTGACGCTGTCAAATTTTTGGATTTTTCGCACATTTTGTTAAAACATTTACTGCCAGTTTGCATAAATACCCAGCGAGTAAGTAGAAATTAACCTTACTATATTATTATTATTAAAAAAAAATATCTATAATATAAAATATATATATATATATTTATATATAAATAGATGCAAACTTTTTTTTTGTAATCTTTAAGTTTCTTTTTGAACGGTAATGAAAAATTATGAAGTAGGTCTGCAGTAAGCAAATATAATGACTAAAAATTCTTAATTTCCCATAAAAAATGCCTGCATAAAAAAAAATTCGTTGCAATAGATGAGGTTCAGCGTTTTTAAAGAAATATTTCAGTATAAATGAATCGATCAAATCGATCTTTATTAATTACTTTCTCAAATAAACTTTTACTTTTGAAGCTGTATTAATTTTTAATCTGAATAAATAATAAAAAAAGAGATTTACCTAATTGATATAATTTATAATCAGAAAAAAATTTTTATTGCTAAAAATGTAATCAAAAAATAAATTTAACGATTTTTTTTAACAATCAAAACATTTCACCAATTTCAAACACAATTAGCTACTGCGTGGCAAGTTATCTTACAATGTTTGACCTTTGCCAACTTCAGTCGCTCAGCATGTGGCAACTATTCGAGTGATGAGCATAGCAATTCATAACTGTGTAGATCCCATTACAAATACTTATGAATGAAATTATTGGAGTGCCACTTAAAGCGGGTGCAACAACATTTAGTTTAAGGTGAAGAGTGCCATTGAAAGTCGCCGGCACCTTGATGGATTTTCCAAAAGAAAAAGAAATTGTCAAACTCCATGGAAAATATCAAATCAAGCAAAAAACTAGTTTCTCTATGCGTTTACCTTTTGTGCGAAAGATCCCGATGCGACTGGCCAATCATCGGTTTGATCATCATTGATGGATGCTTCGACCACAATACCAACAACAACAATATGTCATATATATATATATATATATATATATATATATATATAAATATATATTAGCTATTTGTTAGCGAGCAAACAACCAATGCAACATGTATTTAAATAGCATACGCTTTCACAAAACGTGTTTGAGTGAGGAAGAAAAACAAAAAGAAATAGCTACAAATTTGCATTTAAATTTCTTCGCGATATTTATAACATTAAAACATGTCTAAGTATTATGCATTATATACTTATATTTTTAAAAACAGAAAAAAAAAAACATTTGTTTTAAGTGCAACAAAAAAACGAAAAAATCGCATTTGACACTAAATGTTTGCTTTGATATAACAATTCAGTAACATAGATATTTCGGTGGTGATTATCATGAAGAGGAACAAAGTGGGGGCGGGCAGAGTAGTAGCAGAGTCGGGCCTAAAAGTTACGAAGTCAAATTTCCAGTCAGCTCGGCTCAAAATAATTATGCACAATAAAACGCCGCAACTTTTCACTTTTTTTCTCGTATTTTTTGTTGCGACTTTAAAAACAATTTCAAATCACGCACTTTGAGTTTTTCATTGTTTATTAAATATTTACATTGTCTGGCTGTTTTGCTTACATAAGCCAATGCTCGTCAATGCAACTACTGGTCTGCACACATGAGTTGACTTCATAAAATGTTTGTGTGCTTTTTGCCAAATCGATTGTAAGTCGCGCAAAAAATGCGCGCGGCTTTCGTTGGATTTCTTCTAACCAAAGCTAAAAATTGCTGTTAAATTTAAATGAAATTACAAAGTATTAAAAATAAATTACCAGAAAATGTACATAAAGCAAGGAAATAAGAATTTTAGGCACATTTAATGGCTTATACTGATTCAATAAATTTTAAAATCGTATTACAGAAATTTGTAACCTAATTATTTTGGCATTAATATTTCGATGGGCAAAACGAGAATAATAAATAAGTCGATTCCATGATAACTCGTTTTCATATAAATTATTTTCTTTTCTAATAGATTCGAGCTCGATTTCCTGTTTCACACTTGTTGTTACTTTTTTCTCTTGTTTATTTATTATGGTCGTGTTGTCTCGCTGACTCTTTGGCAAATAACTCAAAGCCCACAATGACCATTTCATTATTTATGCTGTAAATCATCTGCTTGTTCATACTTTTTTATTTTTTCTTTAACAATTTTTTTGCTTTTTTTGTAGCTTTTTGTGCGTCAAGTTTGGCACGACAAGCGAGGGAGAAAGTTTTGTTTCTTACTTTTTTTATATACATATGTATACTTTTAGCAAAAGCAAAAACAAAAGTAACGTTAAATAAATATTCAAACAACAGGCAAAATTCCAAAACGCAGCAAAACTTTTAAGTGCGCACTGCAAGCATGTGATTTAAATATATATTTACATATATGTAGGGCTTATATAATATACCCTTTTTGTGGTTTTTTTTTTAAAGCAAAGTGGCATTAAAAACGCATAACAATTAATTCCCAAAAAAAAAAAAAAAAAAAAAAAAAAATACAAAATAAATTCAACAAGCGCTCACTGCGAACTAATCAAAATAACTTAAGCTCTTCAACTGATTGATAGGTGGAGAACGTAAGGTGGGACTGTTGGGTGAAAATTGCAATTGCTGCTCTTTATTGTTTATATCAATATCAATAAAGAGTTCCAAGTAAATTATTCGGCTACTGACATGACTACGAGGCGTTGTCGAAAAATTAGTTAATTTATGCGACACTTTCTACGATCCACACCTTGCGGGTGACTGTTGTGTAAGCGTTTTTAAACGCATGCAAAACGCGTGCAGCAACCGGTGTCGAATATCCGCTGGTCGCTTCTGTTATATCAGCTTAACCCTCAGCTTTCGAGTTGAGGTCAAAAGGCAGGACTGCACTTAATTATGCATCGACTGATAATTGAAGTACGCCCGGGTCCCTCCCTAACTCCACACCACACAAAAGAAGTGGGGCACTGGCTACAAATCAATATGAAATTGTAAATAATTGAGAAAAAAAAAACTCTTACGAGCAGCAACACGACGACCCTCATTATTGTTATAGCTGTGATTGTCTGTGGGGCGGCTTATCGCTTCAGCTTCTGCTTTCGTAATTTATGCGACCGATGGAAAAATTCTCAATTGCATTGACTCAGTTTTCTTAAAATTCTTAAAACTGTCTGCTGCCATTCTTAATTCTATTTTCGAAAATAGCTCACACACTTAATGCATTTTCGAACGCAGCTACTCTGGATGGGGCAATCTGGGTCTGTCTTTCAAATAAGTAAATATATTTTTGAAAAAGTAACACTTAATTTATACTAGTGAAAAATTTCACCTCGAATTGCGTTTAGCGCTTACATTATTATAACATTTCATATAGATATCCATTACCAGCTACACTCGAGATGCTTTAACGATCTGCGTGCGCAGATCTTAAAGTGTATTTGTATTTATATCTTCGGCTCTGCTCTGTGTGTGTGTTTTTGTTAATTTTAATTCAATTATATTCAGTAAAAGTTTTTACGTTTTTTGGCTTGAATGAGAAAATGCGATGCGGCAGCAGAAGAAAAGTGAAAAATGAAAGCGTTCTTAATTGCAAGAGACGCTATTGTAAAACAATTTCAGTTGCTTCCATCGCCATTTTTCGTTTAATTTTACAATGTTGTTGCTGCACTTGATGCAAGTGCATGAAATTTAATATTAAACAGCAAACAAAAAAACGAAGAGAAAAACCGTACAATCAAATCGAATTTATTCGCGCTGTTGCTGAGCCAAACACGCCAGTGAACTGTAGTTACAAACTCTGGTGCACATGCAGATACAGATACAAATGTATCTGGAGCTAAAACTGTGATTGCATCTTTCACTCTGGGCTACACTTTCGAGCCGAGCAGACATTTTCTAATGTGCATTGAATATAATTGAAAAAGTGTAGCTAAGTGTTGCAAACAAAGCAGGCAGGCAATATAAATTGAATTACAATTTCAATTATGAACCGTTAAAAGCGGAAGAAAAGCCGCTGCGGACACACAATACACTGGGTGTCTATTGAGAAAGGCTAGCCCCCGGACAAAGCCGGCACACAACTGTAAATGAGGTTGAGGCAGCATGCGTGCTTACAGATACTTTTAAGATACAATCTGAAAGCTACTTCTTAGCATATCAATCAAAAAGAACAGTAAGAGCGCTTCGAGCCCCAAACGAAATGCCTGACGATCAACGGCGATACGCTGAGCTGTCACATTTGGGCCTTCGCTTCGTGGCGAAACACTTTCAAGCGCAGCTATTGGTCGCTTACGTAAAGTTTATTGCCTGCACTTTGGTAAGCAACAAAATGTTTGTATCTTTAAGTCGCATGCTTTGCCTTTTATCGCTGTGGTCTTGCTTCGCTGGCCCTAAAAAATCACTTTCAATTTTAATACCCTGTAAATAGTTGATATATCTTTAGTTGACAACGTCATAAGCTTGCAGTTCACCAAAAATATAAACTTACTGAGTTATCGAACCAATTAGCTGGCTATAAACCATTTTTAATTGTCTGAAGATATTTTCTGTGTGCCTGAAAGAAAGGCAGGGTATCTCCTAGTTGAACACTTTGGTTAGTATCTTTTTACAAATTGGGTTTCGTGTGGCTTGATATTATTTATTGTTGACGTTAGCTAATTGTGACTTTGAGCCTGGCTAGTAAATTGACAACTTTGCGGTGCTAAATTTATTTTTTTGGGTCTTCGATTTACGTATACCCGCAACCTTGAATTGCGGTTGGGAACTGTCTGCATGATTTCATCGACGTTTCACATATCCGAATATCGCTCCGTAAAGCGAGTAGGTCGCTTGCTCATTATAATTTTCGTCGCAATCTTGATGACTAAAGACTCAACAGGTTTCTATCTACCTCTCGTTCCCGCTTTAAATATCTATTTCCTTCTCTCTCCCTCGCTCTCGCTCTCGCTCTCTCTCTCTCTCTCTCTCTCTCTCTTTCTGCCGATAGCCTTTACTAGAATTTCCGATTGCTTTTATTTCATTAGCTATTCGATGTGAAACAGCTGCCATTTGCATCGCAATTTCCAGGGTATTTCTAAATTGTCTGGCAGCAGGCTGCGGTCTCTCCGGTTTCTAATTGAATTCATTTTTGCACTTGTTGCAATTTTATTCGCATAATTGTCGAAACAAGCAGCAACAACAAAGCCGCATCGATTATTAACTTATTGAAGTGCGAACAACGTGGCTGCCGGTTTCCTATTTAGTTGGCCACACTGCACACCGTGCAGACACCGTCGATGCTACAGTTCCGGCTATTGGTGAATGGCTGGCGCGCTTAGACCCAATAATAATGGCCAATAATTACAAGCCACGATTTTGCGGGCCGACAAAAGAGCAACGCGACCGTAAAGCTCGGACAACAGAAATAAAATCGACTAATCAAGAAGAAAAACAACTCAGATTGCCGGCATTTGCTTTTGTTACAGCGATTTTGTTATGTTGTTGCTGTTCCAATATTGCTGTTGCAATGTTGCAGGGCAACATGCCCCTCGCTATATACGATTTATGGCCATGTGTAAATCCTTCATAGTCACGCTCCTTTCGCCTAAGCTTTTATTTTTAAGCCAGATTGCTAGCAATTTCGACTACGAATCGAACGTCCGTCGTCCGTCGTACGTCGTCCGACGTCCGCCCATGATTTAGTGGCCCCTTTCGAATCGATCGCGTGATTCATGTGACTTGTGCAGCACGTGCAGCACGCAGCAGAGAGCTAGCCTTGGCGCCGCTTTCCAAATTTGCCTCAGATAATTCTAAATATTTTACCACAATTTTTTTTAAACCGTCGACAGCTTAAATACACTCTCAGCACGTTCTACAAATTGCAGCAGTTGCCGGATGGTCGGTGGCAGCTGTAACCGGCTGCGTCTTGGCCTGCTCTCGATGGGTGGGCAAATTTAAGGTGTGTTTCGCCTGTCCTGGCTGCAGCAAGTGAAAACATTTTGAAAGTAGTTCAGAGTGCGCCGCGCTATGTGCATTGTTCGTGACTGTGTGTGGGTGCTAAGAGCTTAAATACATTTCACAATCGCATGCATATGTAGTTGAAGTAGCGAAGCCAAGCCAGAGGCCAGCATTCTCTTTACGATTGTGTAACAACCTGCTTGAGTCGTGCTATGCAACGCCCCGCACTTGACAAGAAATAAGACAAATGTAAAGTATATTTGGGCTTGGTATCGTTACAGCCATTAAATATATTTATCAAACTTTGGGACAATTCTCAATTGTAACTATTAGGGAAATTTAGGACAATTTCTAAATCATATTTTTATATCTATTTATAATATTTAATCGCGATACTTGTTTCATTTTACATTCGTACATTTAGAAGAAAAGTAAAATCGGAAAAACTCTTCCACAATCTTAAAATTATATTCAGTCTGAATGCCGCTTCAGCAAAGCCCTTGCATTTTCCGCTGAGTCACAGCCGCACTCAGATCTTATGTCGAGGCTTACGTATCGTGTGCGATTGCGTGACATGACCAGCACCACGTTCCAATGCCCACGTGAGATTAAGATTGAGTATTGGTTTTTCTCACAACTTGCCAAAGCCAATTATAAAAAGGAAAAAAAAAAAAAAAAAAATATATATATATATATATAAAATCTGTACGCATTGAGTCAGCGTTGCCGGCTAGTTTGCGCAACAATTAAGCGCAATTACAATTTTGTGCAATTAAATATTGAAAACTTGTTTGCCCGGCCCGGCGCGGCCTGGCTGCCCACAGCTACTGGGCAACCAAATTTGAACAGACTTCCGCAGTTAAAACTATTGGAAAATCTCATCTCAACCGCATATGAAAATAATGAAAAATGTAAAATTCAACTTCCGCTTGCGGCCCAGCATACAGCGCAGTCAGACTCAATTGATTGATATGCTTTCCATATTTATCGATTCCAATGTGATTGTGTGGCAGGCGTCGAAAAAGTTTCTCATTATATTAAAGATTAATAAAAAAAAACGAAACTAAATTTGATTGAAACTTATTTGTTGCAATTAGTTTAAATGTGTAATTGATACTGATGCAGACTGCTTATGCAATACGACAAATAAAGCCTTGTAACAGTTTTCGCTTTTAATTATCGCCATAGCATCTCGGTTAAGTTTCAATTTAGGCTTTGTTGTCTTTCTGTTTGTCTGTCTGTCCATCTGTCACATAACAGTGACGCCTAATGCTATAAGCCGCTTTTGGCGTTTTCTGAAACTTCCTGCTCATTATTGTGACTATTATGAGCACACACAGCGTCGACTGGCTGGCGAGTTACAATGGAGAATACTGACAAAATTATGCCAAACCAAAAATTTCAATGGGTGTCATTGTGAGCGTGAGCGAGTGTGACTTGGTAGAGCTTTTGCAGCTGCCAAACGCACAAAGTATCTTGCAGATACGTGCACATTTTATACACATAAAAATAAATATATATACATATATATCGGCGGATTTTTTGCGTGCTACGCGCTTTCCGCATTACAAGCAGTCAGTCATCAAAACGCTTCCACGCTCCCATCAAGATGAACGACCCCGTAACGGCCATCGACGTTTGCGTTCTTGCAGATACTTTTGTATACATATATATATATATATATTTATATATTTTTGCATAGATGCAGATACAGCCCATTTGGCTTGCTGCGTATCTATTACGTGGCGTTCACTTATGCAGATCGGCTAGCACTTGAATGTTTTCAAATGCTTTACTGCCTGCTGCATCTTGTAAGTAACACTAGCTCAGCAACAGCATTTGCATTTGCATCTGCATCTTCATCTGCACCCATGGGATACTCCCATTTGATAGCTGCTACGCAACGTATTATAATAATTTTGTGATGCCTGCGCTTTCCGCATTTAATACAATTAAATGCGTTTGCCCTCTAATGGCCAGCCTTGGGGCCCTATCAACCGGGCTATCTAACATAATTAACCACTTATAGACGAACTGCATTAAACTTGGCGCCTCTGGGCATGCGCACGAACGAAAGATGGCGTCGGTGGCGTCGCTTGATTGATTCGTTGTTTATGCGCACAGTGTTGCATGCGTGCCATGTGTCTAGCTCGGGCTTAAGCTCTTTCCCACTGCCAGAGGCCAGACAATCAAAATATTTTCATATTGCCAGACATGCAAGCAAATAAACAATGCAGCAACATTCAAGGGGAAGGCTTTGGCTCTAGCTAAAACAAAGGTCATATGTGCAATTAGGTTTTTTCTTGCAGGCAATTTACATTCAAGCTTATGTATATGTATTATAATGCATTAAACATACATCATCAAAGTTCAGATCAAGTTTTTTGCTTGACTTAGTCTTCATCATAAGCGCAGTCTTAGCGTTGCCTTTTGCTGCTCTGCATCTAAACGATATCTCTATAAATATTTTATGCTTCGCTCTTGACCGGTTTGTACCGCTATCGAAAGGTAGCTAAAGAAATCCAAAAAAAATTAACCGCCTGCTGCAGAAGCTGAAAGATTCAACGGCATATTTTGCAATTTGTCGAGGTCAAAAGGCGCACAGATGTACAAATTTATAATCAAATGTATCTCGCTACCGAATATAAAAGTCGGACAAGCTATAAATGCCATAAATATGTTAAATATCGTGAGGCATTAGCCTCAACCTTAGCTACAAAGCAAATAAAAACTGAATTTGTATTGTGCTGCCTCCGGGTAATTTCTAATAATATTATAATAGTGAGTTTTTTTTGCATATGCCTTGGGTTATTTGTATACCCAGTGCTTATTGAAATCGGGTATTATGTTACGCACAGCGAACAATTGGCAAGGGTTATGAGATTTATTATACTTAGTCATCAAGTTTTGCCTAATAATCGCTGAATGTTGCACTTTGGCGGTATCTGCTCTTCGTCCATCTTAGGCTCCAGTTTCATTGTGCTGCTTATGCGAAGGCTAAGGTCGCAGCTAAGTGCGTGGTCAAAGAAGTGTTGAAGACGTGGGCACTGCTAATTCAATGTTAAAAGCACAAGGGGCTAATGTTAGGCGAGCCCCCACTACAACAACATTAACAATGCCTCTGTACTTGAGGTGAAAGCCATGGCAATGAACGTTGATATACATTGTGTACCCACTTATGTCATCAATGCGAAGTCAAAGCCCATTGACTAGAGCGAGGGAGTTCGCTATGCAAATTAACCAAATTGCAATGAAAGCGTAGACCAAATCATTTGTTTATAGCCCAGTGAGTGCAGCTCGGATTGCACAGCCAATTGAAGGTGAGAGTATAATTTGATGTTGTACATGAGCTATACAGAGGCTAATGGCATACTACATTTAATATTGTGCAAATATTCTGTATATTCTTTGTAAATTCCAAGAAATATGTCTGGCTCTGGCCTGGATTTCCTGATTGCAATTGTCGACTAAGTCGATTTAGACTAACAAATAAAACTTTTTATTGGACAAATAACTTATGCATGTATGGAAAAAAGCCTCTGGCTTCTCTTGTTTAAATATTTTGTTATTGTCACACACTTTTCTGCTATTAAAGCCTGTAGGATGCAGCTATCTGTTACAATTAGGTAAACTCTTCTTCCGTCTGGAAAATTGCTTCATCATTGCTGACAAGGTGACATCATTTGCCAGCTAGTTAGACTCTGCTCGTATTATGCAATTGCCGCCTATTGCAGCAGTTCTAACGAATGCATTTTTTTATACTCAATCAGCATCGCACAAGCGGCAGGCGGAACTGAACACTTAGGGAAGCCATGACCAATGTGGGACCAGAGGAGACAAGGGGCATAGCTAATAATAGCCACAAGGGGTGCACGCACATAGGGAATCAGTGACATTGCTGCATAATGATATAGGTCTAATTATATATGTAAAACTGTTGCATGCGAGGCTCAAGCTGTTCTGCGGCAAAGTCCATAAATGAGGAAGTTGCCAAGCATTTAGAAGAGGAACACCCCCGACCTCTCTCTGGCACATCTCGTAGAAGAAAATGAAAATTCATTTTCATGCAGGCGGGTGCTTATAAACATTTTCACTAAACAAAAATGCATTGAAGTGGGCGGGCGGCTGCACCACAGGGGAAACGGGACAAACTAATATGATACGCATGCCACATGTTTAACGGTTTTCACCGTCATATGATTTATGTTTAGTGAGTGGCAGCGACAACAAAAGCCACAACTCAATTCACAGATGCCACAAAGCGAGAAAAATATTTAGCTGCCAAATACAATAAGCTTTTATCTCGCAATGCATTAATTAATTAAAAGTTATGATATTTTTGTGCATTGGTATGCCACATGGCCCATGCCCCATGCCCCCATCTCAAGTCCAGTTTCGTGAAGATCTGGCAGCCGGCTCGATCCCCACTCCCGCAACCCTATCGTCATGCTTGGTTGCCATTGAAAATGAAAAATTCCGCTACTTTTGCTTTTTTTCTTCAATGCATGGGCGTAATTAAGTTGGAGGTGCTGGGGCAGCCAGCCTCAAACTTGTATCTACCTCCAGCTATCTACATACAAGCATACAGTGCCGAGCCGTGCTAACTATGCCATTGCCACGCACAGTGAGCGTCACAATTATATGCACATCTGCGCTGTCGCTGTTAGCCTTTATAGCATCTCAAGCCTTTTTTTACAATGCTCACCAGTGGAATCTTAATAGTGGTTTAATCAAACATAAACATTTGCTAAAAACACATTAACTACACTTGTATTTCATAAGTGTGTGAATCTGGTTAATCATAAACATTTTCCACGATCTCATTTCTGTTTGACGTGCGAGCATCTGAGAATATTAAATCCAATTTGTATTTGATAGCGATGCATTGGCAACATTAGCCTCGTTTGCTAGATATTTTACCATAATTAATAAAGTTAGGTCAAGATTTATGCGAAATTAATATGAAAGAAGAAATCAATAAATAAGATGAATCCAGATACCGTAAAGGTCAACACACTCAATTAAAAACTCTGTTCGATCTTGCTCATGGCCGTTATATGACTTAATGGTTCGATTCGCTTTACGTGTTAACAGATAGAAGCAATTGTCTAGCTGAAATTTGATAATAAAACAACTAGTTTGCATACAAAAAAAAAAAACAAAATAGAGGTTAAAGACTTATCTGTGCGTTATAGACTTCTTGTGCCAACAAAGGCATGCAAATGCGAATCCAAAAACTAGACTAAGTTCTCAGCAAAAAATAACCAGATGTTAATATATAATTTTATCAATAGAATTGGCAAGTTATGTGAGCATGACAAACAGAATCTGGGAGCTTTATGTTCTTTTAATTATTTTGAGCGTTTTTATCTTCGAGTCGCTGCTCTTTATACTTGGATTTGTTAAATGGCCTATAATTATTGGAAATTTACAATCTTTACGCAGTTCGTTCAACTTTCGATCAATAGCAAATATTTGTTTAGACGACAGCATAGTCGTTTGTATGTATGTTAGCTTCCAGCTTTCATGCTGTGATCACATTTCGTGTTTCGATTTTCGCATTTCTATTTTGAATATTTATCACGCTCACAGCCCGTCGCCGCTAATTAGGTACCAAAAGGCAGAGTTTTGAGCTTTGCAGTTGTCTTCATTCAGTTTGGCAAGTTTTGAAATGCAAATAAGCAAATAATTCGCATTTGTGAAGGGAAGTTCTTTGTTTTGGCTCAAGATTGATGTGAATACATCACGAGTCCAACGCTCTAAGCAAAACTTATCTAATTAAATGCGTTAGATTTTGCTAAGTGATTATTATTTTGCATAGAGTTGTGGCAACGCCGAGGCTGCAGATGTTTGACTTCAATTTGGCAACCGGTCAAGGTGAAAGTTGCGACACCTGCCAACGAACCGTCTACAGTTAGCTTGCAGCGGCGACTGCGGTGCTGCAACTGCATCACAAAGACCGCAGCCTCCTCAACGGGCCGGTTTAGTTTTGACAAATTAATTGTCTGGCTAAATTGCAATTTGCATCAGCCATGCGCACAATTAAGTTGCGCTCTTTCCCCAAATCTTGACGCTTTTGTTGGTAATCAACCGAAATTAATGCATAAATTAGCATGCGTTGCGTTACGCTCAAGTGGAAGTGGTCATGTCCCCAGGCAGCCGGGCGAGGCAATGCCTAAGCGAATTGACTCGAGCTTCATTTGCAGTGACATTTGCTGCAAATCAACAGCGGCAGACATACACGACGAGCAAGTTGTAACTTGCAAGTTGCAATCTGCAATCTCCAAGTTGCTAGTTGCAGCGACATTTTTGCTACCCAACGTTTTCTGCTCCATTGAAGCATTCAATTGTGGGGCGACTTGTGCTCGGACACCAACTTGGACTGCTGGGCGTAGCCATGCTGTAAAAAGCAAATGATGCCACTCAACTCGTTTTTTTTTTTTTTTTTTTTTTGTAGAAAGTTGCAGCGTGTCCAAAGCGTCATCTCTCGGCATTTCAAATGCTGTTGCATTGGCCAGTTAACGGTTAGAAAAGAACGGCATCGGCAAGAGTCAACAGACTACACTCAACATTAACATCATTTGGCTTTTGGGGGATTGTGCCATTGACTGTGCATAAATAACCAATCATAAAAGGCAGACATTTCTTGCTGCTTCTTAGTAAGCCTCTCTTAACCGGTTTTCGGTCCATTGATGCGACTTACAGTTACAGTTTAGCAGGAGCCACAACAAATTTGTTTAGCTAAAAGTCCGAAATTATGGAAAATAGATTAGCTTTAGGTAGCAGGAATTTCGAGAATTCTTTTGAGGTGAGTCGACCTTTGGATTGAATGCCCAAAGGCACATGTGTTGAAACGACTTATTTGAAGATCATGTCTAAATTTTAATATCTATTGTCCATCTGTCTGATTCTTTTTTTAATAATTGGTAAATTTTTGAAGATTCTGATCGAATTGCTAAATGAAGCTGTCATGGCAAATATCGAGAATTAATAATTCTATGAAACATTATTTTGAATATCTTACCGACGCTTTATAAATATATTTAAACACGTTTTCCATCATGAATCTCTTACCTATTCACAACAGCTTGAGCGTTTGCGACGCCACATAATGTCGTGACATTACATCGACTTTAAGCAAGTAGCCGGCGTTAACCTTTTGCAAAATGCAGCTAAAAATTAGCAGCAACAAAGATGAGTATTAAAGAACGAGCAGCTAGGTGAGGCGTTGGCCTGGCGTGGGCTTGAAGCATGGCTTCAATTGGCATGTCATCCCCATCATCATCATTATCAACGTCATCATCATTTGTGTTGTCGTTGTAGCGACTCTGTCGAATGACAATTTGCAAATGTCTCTGGGCGCATAATTTATGCAGATGCAGTTGCTGCTGCTGCTGCTGCTGCTGCTGCTGCTGCCTTTTTTTGTCGGGGCAACTGGAACAACAACTGGTAACTAGCAAGGGGCAACTAGTAACTAGCAAGGGGCAACTAGCAAGTGGCAACTGGCAACTGACAGCGTTAAGCGTTGGCCATTAAGACGAACGCCCATGCATATTCAGTGCCATAATCCCAACGGTATTTTAATGCTAAATGCTTACTCACTCCGCTGGTGCAGACAACAGAAACCCGTTTTTCCGGTAATGACCTTCAGTGTTTGCTTTATTATCTTACCCCACACACTCCCCCTTTCACGATGCCGGCTGTGGGCTGGTTCACGTACTTCATTTGGAGCTCTTGAAATTCTGTTGAATCCACAAAAGGCAGCTAAAGTAACTTCCTGAACATGCGACTGCAAACAATTTGGAGCTCTTGTTATTGCCGTAGATAGAGTTCAACATTTCGCTCACACAGCCGGCACCTAGGTAAATTCTAGGTATCATATTTATGTTAGTATATTACCCTACTGATAGAAATCGTAGCGTGGCCATTTTCAACGTTACCTATCATAAAGCCCTGGGCCATTACCTCGTGTGCATATAGAATGCCAAACAATTAATTAAATATCTGACTGATTTCGATTCCGACGCCAAATCCAGTTCTTACCGTATCTCTCAGCACGCTTAAGCAACAGCCCACTCGTCGTGCTGTCATTCGACATGCTAATGAACAGATCCAGCCACGGATCAAGTGCTAAATGGAATGTCTGTTCATTAAACAGCCGTTAGCAGCACCACCGAGCACCGAGCACAACCACTCAAAGATCAAGCAGAGCAGTGTAAAGCGTTTTCTACCAAAGATTTAATTATGATTAAACTTAATCCTGATTAAGTCGATTATTTCTGTGCTGCTGTCATTCAAATGGATTGAAATGATGAAAATTATGATCAAATATGTAAAGTTCATATGTATTTATTTATCTAGATTTTTAAAAAATAATAATTTTAAAATAAAATTAAAGAAATCAACAATTTTGTGCGTAAATTAATAAAGCTAATATTTCATTTGCTTCCTTGCCTCTTTAAAATTAATTCCAATATGACACATTTGAATATAAAAATTAAATGTTCTTATTGATTGAATTAGGAAGTCTAAGCAAGTTTTTTCAGCTGGCCAAAGAATTATAGAGTGAATAAATGGAGGTTATAATAATTTCAGGTTTGAATCAATTAATTTCAACTTACTCTACATACGCACGACTTCATTTGCACTGTCTAAGAAATTACGTTTATTAATTGCATTGGCTGTCTAGCAGTCTAGGCAAATAAATGTGGAATTGCATATTTAATTTTTTCTGGTTGTGGCCATTAATTGCTGGTTTGCAAAACCAATATGATATAGACTTAAGTAAGCGCTTAAATCGGGACAGTTGATTCGACGGGTCACTAGAACGAGTGTGCGCCATGGCCAACTATTAAAAGTGGTAAAAGTAAAAACCACTTGTAGCTTGGCATGTTAGCCTTGATAAAAGCTTCAATATTTTTTTTTGTCAGAACAAAGCCAAGTGTTCAAGTGCATAAACTGGCTGCAACTTGGTCAACAACCATTCGAGAGAGTGACGATAAAAACTGTGCAGCTCAGGCGGCTTGAGTACGACGATTGCTGTGACGACGACACTGATACTTTGGTGTCGATTAAATGCGCCCAAATGCCAACACTTGTGTGTCAAAAAGTATATATTTTTTTTAAGTATATTTGTGTGTGCGACGGGGCTGGGCATGACTTGAGTTGACTTGGCTCAAAGGCAGACTCAAGCCAAAAGCAATAGCTGCCTGCATGCCAGGACGGGTATTGCCAATGGGAGGCACGAAGCGCGAGCGCAACGTGCATCGAATTCGGGTCATTGCTTGTATCTGGGGCCAGCCTTGGCGCCGTTAAGAGCGGGCGGGTGGACGGCTTTAACATTTGGTAATTCGATTTCAAGAAATGTGAGCTGGCCAAATAAAAAATTACATGCGCCCCAAGGGTATTGAACTGTGCCGAATGTAGCTGTAGTTGTAGTTGTACTTGTAATTGCTTTTGACAATCATCAAATTAATGTTTATTATGCATTGCTTCATCTTTGCAGGCAAACTAAACGATCAACCTAAACGAGCGGCAAACGTGCCAGAAACACAATCCAAGCAAGTAAGAAAAACATTTCTACAGTCGAGTGCTTAGTTTATAATCTTCCCATAGAATGCACAAATGCGTAAACAAGAAATTAATCTTGGCATGCAACACCAACACCCATGATTCTCTATAAGTTTGCCTCAGAGCGCAAATACATATGCATACTGCAAATGCAATTGCAATTGCAATTGCGAATCCAATTGAAGACCTGCCAGACGCCTTCATGTAAAACACTTGTAATTCGAGGCGACTGCCGCTAACAATGTGTTGTCGCTGCCAGGTAAGAAGTGAAAGGGGGCGTTGCAGCGGCAGCGGCTCCCAGGCAACATGTCGCAACACCGGGAAGCACGCCAACCACAATTACCATTGCCATCAACTGCAAACGGCATGCAAACCTTACAATAACACAACTTGCCAATTGTCCATGTCTTTTCAGCAGCTGAAGCATCGTTAGCAGAATATTTAATTAAACGCCAACATAATTGGCCCCACATTAAATAATATGAGCAGCACATTAGCCCCTGAACTACAGACCAGACATTAGTTTTTTTCTTACACCACATGCACACATTTCATATGCAAAAAGTCTCAACTATCTAAATTATTTGCTTGCCATATTTATACCTTTTAATTTCTTGAGCGATATTTTAACATTGAAAGTAATTAATACTTTTACATAACTTTTAATCTGTTTCTATTATTTACATTGCTAGTCTACTCCACGTCGAGTTGAATTAAAAACAATTTATTTCCTCCTCTTATGATGAAAATATTTGAAAGAAATTCACGCCCACCACTTTATAATTGTTTTAGTTTTAGTTTTAATATTTTGGAATTTCTTTCTCCCACTCACATTACAAATGTGAACACAAATAAACACTTAACTGAGAAAGACAATTGAATAGATTTTCTGTTAGAAAAAAAAAAAAAAAACAAAGCAAAAAGCAAGCAACAAAAGCAAAAGGCAGCTGCATCAAAACGTTTAGTCTGAGAGATTTGCTTTGAAATAAATGACAACAACAATAAAACTTTCCATTTCTAACAAAATTACACTCCAACTCAAACAAAGCAAGACAAATTTATCTTGTTATCCGATTTTTTCTTCTTCTGCTGCTCCCAGGCCCCACGAAACTTGAGTTGTTGTTGCTTGTGGTAAAAATATACTTGAAGAGTCGTCTTAAAAAAATATATATATATATATATAATATATATATATATATGCTTTGTGGCACCTCATTCCACATGCAACACACGTGGCACAATAACAATATGTTGCTGCCAGTGGCTAGAACCAATTCATGTGTCGGCGGAACTGGCTATTAATAATGCCGCTGTTTGTTTTTGGTGGGCAGCAAATTATACAGTTATTGAGTGCTAAATGGCCAAAGTGGTGGCCATTCAAATGGCTTGATGCCAGTCATACATGCAATCGCATCCATAATGCCCGCTATCTTTTCGCTTGATTGACAAGCTGGAAAATTGCAGTCGCTGCCGTAGGGGTAAATACTCAACAGCAGCCGCATCTGCCAAACAAGAGCTGTTGACAATGTGTTAAATTTAATGAAGAAAAATGTCACTCACATTTTATGCCATAAACTGACAGCAGAGGCCCAACCATTGTTGCTGTTGTTGCTGTTGTTGCTGTTGCTGTCTGCATTAAATGTGCATTAAGGCAAATTGCAGAAAGTATGTGACGAAAAAAATAAATACAACTGAAAAACGAAGCAATAAAACATTTTACAGTGCGTGTGAAAAGCATTGCGATAAAAAACGCGCGCCTAGTACAACTGTTGCGACAGCGAACTGTCGAGATGCAACTGTTGCTGGCGGGTGTTTCCAGTGGCCGTTAGATATATAAACAAGCGATAAGCAATATTGCTGCTGCTGCTGCTGCTGCTTTAATTGAAACTGTCAATTGAGTTTTCTCTAGCTCACTATATCTCTCCGTCTCTCTCTCTGTTTGTCTCGCTCGCTGCGTTCGCTATTTGTGGCGTAGGCGATAGTGAAAGTTGCAATTGGCCATTCGCCAGTTGGTCGCAAAGTACAAATACAGGTAATTAATGCCAATTAAATGTCAAGTCTCAGCCCAGCCGTTGTCCTAGTCGGGCGTGTGTCTCTTTGTATTTGTTGACCGCGCCAACTTTGACTTTCAAATATTGCACTGATTAATTATGCCACACCGGGTTGCACTTCGCGTTGGTTTAACGGCAATGGCGACGCCAGACGCTGGCAGCTCAATTGATTTCATTTCTCACGACCAAAGTCGCGACGTCAGCTGTCAGGCTCGTGAGTTTCTACTTGACTGGCTCGCCAGACTCTATGCCAGTTGCGAGTTACTTCAATTAAGCGCAAGCAAGCAGCTGGCAACGATTCCACTCACCCACACATATGCAGAATGCCTAATGCGTTATGCACTTTCTACCAAGCTCTGCGAAGGAAAAACAAAAGAAAAGTGCAAGTTGCCGGCGGGCCGATGGGCAACAGCAACAGCAACATCAGCAGCTTGCAACTGTGCGATTACCGCACAACAAAGTTATTTATGATTATTTAATGCGAAAGCTCGTTGTTGCTGCCTGCAGGTTCATTGCCCAAAAGTTGCATTTTTTCTTTTTGTTGCATTTTCCCTGAATTGCTGACGGCATTCAAATGGCTCCCGGCCAGCCTCGCTGGCTGTCAACGGACTTCTTCCATAGTACATAGAGCATAATGGCTGCTTTTATTTCTTATCGCGTCTTTCATTGAACTTTGAACTTGGCCTGCCTGGCAGCGGCTTACTGGCTTTCTTTTATAGTTTGCTGCAGCATTCATTGTGCTCGAGAGCGATTGTCCTTGTACACGCTGCGTATACGTAACATTTAATGTGCCGCTTTTGCAAAACCTGTGTTACATACAATATTGTTGCCACAGCTGCATGTTGCCAGCTTATAATACCATTTGGCCAACTCTCGATTGCACACAGAAGCAAAGTTGTAATTAATTATTATTTAATTGGGCTTAGACACAATTTAACTGCTGAAATCTGTTTACAATTGCTGCCTGTGTATTGAATTGAAAATACAAACACTTTAGAGCTTGGCCCAACGTTTTCCAAACTTATATTTGTTCCATCCAAATGTCAATGACAACCTTAACTGCAAATTGCTTTGCTGTTTGGACTGCCAAACTGCAAATGCAAATAATTTTTTAACTTTGATATACAATTACATTGCACATCTCGTACTGTGGTAGTCTTATATACACATATATATCATGTATTGCAACAATTTCAATCAAGTACTTCATGTCCAAATTGCCAAGACTTTGCTATTATTTGGCCAAAATTGGCAAATTGTTCTTTTATGGCATTTTATGACCTACTCAAATTCCCAGCCTGCCTTGATGCATATAGTTTTTGTAGCTTGCACAAAATTACATTCATTCACAGTGAACTACAATTTAAAACCATCATCAACTCTCAGCTTTGTAGTAGGTTTAAATCAGTTAACTGGGAAGTCTGAAACGTTTTCGATGAGCTGCTTTACTACAGATTAACAAGACGAATACTGACTATTGCAGTGTTCATGTATTATGGAATATTTCTCTTAAGCCTCTTGAGGCGAATTTTTAAACAAATTTTATTATTTGGTATAGCAAATTTTTTTTTTTAGTTTTATTTGCGCTGTGCACAGTTGGCTGACAGTTGAGAGTTTAACTTTGCGATCGTTGGCTTGTCTTAAAAGTTTATTGTATACATGAATTTAAGGTCGTAAAGAAGCTTCATAAATCTTTAGCAGCAACGAGTGCTAAGTATACGCCGAGTCAGACTTAGTCCATGCTATTGTTGTTTATCTTTTTTTGTTCTTTTCAAATCGTTGGGTGTTCATTATTAATGGATTCTACGTAGTCAAGATTTGAATGTGAACCGGTTGCAAGGCTTTAAAATAGTTATAAACTGAGCACAAAGCCAACAATTTCTGACACTGTGAACTATGCACAATGACTTAATGCCAACAGCAGGCGCCCGAGAGCTTCTAGCTTTCAGGCTAAACAAAACCACAATTCAGACCAGGCTCTCTTTTGGCGTTAATGCAGCTGACACAAATGTGTTGCAGGCTGCTGGACAAACCGCAAAACGACTCTGTACCAGACTGGCCATGAGTCATGATTGCAACCCCAAATGCAACCGTATTGTCTGGACCAGGCTACCAGGCTGGCAGGCTGCTTGACAGCCAACAAATGGTGCATGCAAATTTGTTGCACGTTACAAAACGGAGTCTGTGGACACTCCAATATCTCGTCGAATATCTGCACAAAATATCCCACGCAACAGGTTTTATTAGTTTTATTTCCTTTTTCATGTTTTTTGTGGTCTGCCACAGATGTTTGTTATATGCGAACCCTTGGCGCACACACACATATATATTTAACGCATCATAAACATTTTTTACTGCACATAATTTGGGGTAAGGCAAAAATTAAAAAGTCTCGCCCAAAAACTTGACCAGACAACTAAACATTTGGTGTCTGTGTGCGTACGTGTGGCCATAAATTGAAGTTATGATCCGTCTACTGTATGTGTTGCCTGTGGGAAACGATACTAACAGCTGAAATGCGATGCCCGCGTCGAGCAAGTGACACATTACGCTCATCTCATCTTAGTAATACCCTGTAAGTTGATGAAATGGAATGAATTTACGAAACATTTGAACATGCCAAGTTAAGGAGCTAACTAATATTGGTCCAACGTCTGACGAGTTTTATTTTGGTGCATTGAATTCCCATTCGTTATTTATTAAACTTGCATAATATTGAGCAACAATTTCAATAACTCATTTAGAGTATTTCCTCGTCGCCGCAGCACTTTTACTTGTTTTTTTATTTGATGGTCTGGACTTTTAATGAAGCTACATGTTGCGGCAACACATGTGCAGTGGAAAGAGCCAACTGGATCCCGAAGCGGAGTTCGTTCTGACACCAGACGCCATTCGGTTGCATGAATGAATGCGTTTTCATTTATTAATTTGCAGTCTTTTGTTGCTGCTCCAGCTTTGTTGAAACAGCTGCACCCCAATTGCCGCCACATTGGCGTTGCCGTCGCCTGTGCGTCACGCAAATGAAAACGAAGACGCCGCCAATCTGGCCACAGCAGCGACATGGGAACTTAACCTTGAAATATTTTTAAATTATTGCTGTTGTTTATTATACTACATAAAACGCATACCGCCGGAATGTTGTTCAATACATTACTTACTCCCTATAAAAACAAATTTATGCAAACTTATCCTAAACACGCAAACTGCCTAAGAAGAATCTTCCTACTCCATATGCTTCCATTCACTATGCATGGTATCTTCAAATGAATGATACTATCTTAAAATCTAAATAGCAAATCATTTAAAGTAATCGCAATTAATAGAATACATGCATACATTGATGCATGTTAAATAGAAACAGAGAGTTAACGTATAAGGTTCAAGAATTAAGAAATAATATGATTTTCATTAAAACGTTTCTTGAAACTCAATCTGTAACGTGAATCTTCGCATATGATCGTCTAAGACTCTTCTTGAAAACAGGTATTTGACTTCGTTCACAGAGCTTCACAACTTCCCATTAAACTTGATAAACAGACTTCTTTACACTTAAATTGTTGCTGAAGTTGCTGATGTTGTAGCTGTTATTGTTGCTATTGTGGTCTCACAAGTTTGTTGAGTTACCTGTTGACAAAGTCCCTCTGCCTGTCCCTCCTACATCCGGCCAGTTCGAGCTCTCTAAAGTCAACTAATGTGCAGTTCGAGAAACAAGTACCATTTGGCTAATGACATCTTTGGCTTGTGTTTAATTGTATAAGCTCAACGGCCGGCTGGCGAGTACTTCAGCTAGGAAATGAAATGGCTTATGTTAATTAATGATTATACCATATAACGCCTGCTGTGCCTCGTTTGGCATTGGCCAGAGCTTGCCTTACGTAGGAGTCCAGTTTCTAACTGAGCAATTGGCAGATGCGCGGTCAGTGTAATTATCTCTTGTTCAGCAGCTACTTCCAATTACCCATTATACAGGTGAAAATTCATAAATTAAGAAAAAAGGTGGAATGGAATAAAGCTTAACAATAGCCACTGGACTGCGAATTAAGTTTATTTTATGAACAAATAAATTAGTTAAAAGAAGAATATACAAATGTTAGGTAAAAGATGATGAGTCACACCGAAAAAGTGTCAACTTTTGGTTGCAAAAGAGCAAACAAAATTATATTTGATTTAATCTGCCATATACTCATGTATTTTGAATTAAGTTAATTAAAGCCATAAATAGAGATTGACAATTTCAATGTCGTTATCTACGAGGTATTAAAAATGTCGACCTAAAACTTTGCACTTTGTCACAAGCTGTGATTTGATTGCCGAATTGCCATTTGTGGCCTAATCGAGGTATATTTTAAGCATGGGACTCATTCGCGAGAGAATATTTCTAATCGGAGTAATCGAGAGCCAGTTTAATTTCCCTGGCTCGAAACGGCTTTGTTTCGCCTCTAATTGCCAGCTGCCTTTTATGGGCAACGTCGAGACGTTGACATTTAAAGCAGCGCCCACAACATCCGCTCCGGCGAGCGGCCCAACCCGAAATGAACACTTTAAGCTCAGGAATTTGTTCGGTTTTCGTATTAATTTTTTTTTTAATATTATGTTTTCAAATGCTTTTGCACAAATATTGAATCAGTCATCGCCCAGAAACTTCAAGTGCTTGGCCCAAGTCGCAGACTCAGTCAATTTTCTATGCATAACTAAGTGAATAAAAATAAATTTGTTGTCCTCGCCCCTCACGCTGCTCAGCATAATTCCAAAGAAAGAACTTTGGCATGCATGGCGCAGGTGTATATAAGTATATGCATATATTTACATAGCGATAAACATATAAATAAACACCAAAGCCAATGGGAAATGGGCAGCAGAACAAACGGCAGCCGTCGACGCGGCCACGCATAAATCTCACGTGTAAATGTGGAACAAACAACTCGCACGTCTCTCGTATCTGAGATCAAAGTTTCATTTAAATATCTTCGCTCATCTTGCGTTTTCGATTTTTGGCTTCGGGGGGAATCTTCTTGTGGTAATTTGTGGATCTGTGAATTGGGTGAGGTTGCAGCTTGATCTATGGCTTTGACTTTTGACTCAAATGGAGCACACTAATTGACAATGCAGAGTGTAGAACCATTTCTGAATGGTAGCTAATGGAGCATATGATTCGATTATACTTCAGCTGTTTGATTCAATCAACAGACTCGCTGCAGCGCATCCAACACTTACGACTTTTGTTTTGTTCTCTGCATCAACACAAAACTTGTTCTGTCTAAATATACGTATAACGAGCTCCACACATTCTCCGCATATTTTTGATGTGTAAATGCGTCAAGAGTCCAGAGATTAGCCGCCAAGCGGCAATTGGCCAAGTGCAACAGTGCCAAGAGTGTAGACAGAATCGGGCAAGCAAAGAACTTTCTGATGCTGTTATTGGTTAAACCTGTTGGCCCCAATTGGAAGTCGCAGACGAGGCGACGGTCAGCTAACTGTTTCGTTGCCTGCAAGCGGCACCAAAAGTTTTGTATGCCAACGATCAGATAAACGCAAATACAAAGAGTCGAATGCAAAATATTGAAATGGCCTGGAGGCACGGAACGGGTTTAATGCCTGGAACTGCTAAAAATACAAATACCTGCATTTGGCGTAGCGCATTCTCGAGCATCAATTAAATGGCGCGGAACCCAGCTGACCGACTTCTCTACCAGTCGAATTCAACTTTATGGCTAACGAGCTGACACCCGTCCTGACTGGGGCTAACTAGATCCGTAAGTGTGGAGCATGAAATTTATGCAGATTTATTTGTGTTACATTTATCTGCCGCAAGAGCAGCAACATCTCCGTAGATGTATCTCTTTTCTCGGTCTCATCTCAGGCAGTGACCATCGCATTCCTCGTGGCGAGAGTGCGATGGCTAAACTTGAAAACGAGCTGCAACTTGTTGTTTTGCCACCGCAACGTTTTGTTGCGGTCGGATGTTTGGCGGTGCTCTTTCATAGTTAACTTGCAGCCCAGTTTTATGGTCAAATAGCAATACAATTTAGTGCATGTGTGCTCTTAACGTGAGTACAAATTTGGTCAATCGTGATCCCTTTTCTGTTCGAAATAGCAACTCGTACTCGATGTGCAGCCTCCACTTGGTTGGCGGATCGCTGAGAATGGCAGCCGCGCGTCTGTGGCCATAAACTAAATCGAGTATCGATGCCGCAACCAAATGTAAATGAGTGAAAGAAAAAATGCCAACAATTAACAAAAAACAAACAGCGGCACAGCTCGGGCAAATTTATGTGTAACAGCGGCAAACAAATGCGAGATGCAAAAGCAGAAAAAACGGCAGCAACTGTTGGCGGCGTCACAGTTATGCAATTAGGTGCGCGTTGAGTCCCCTCGTTCCCCTCCCACAGCCAACCAGTCAGCTGATGGCAATGTTATTCGCGAACGGATTGCACAAAGCCAAGATGTATGCATATTAACGTTTAACGAAAACGCTGACCCAAAAACAAAACATCGGCATCATTTGCTGCTGCTGCTGCTGCAAATGCAAAAATCAAGCGTAGCAGAAGCTACACAACAGCAACCGTTTAACAATGGGTCAACTTTCGTTCGTTCATGCGCTGGCGTTGATAAATGTGCCCCAGACACAAAGTCCACAAGCTGAGAGGTTGCTGTCATCTTTGCGTGGCGGTAGCTTTTGAGCCGTTTGTCGTGTTTGTGGGTGTCGTCGCTGTTGTCAGCAGCAACACTTTCCCAATTAGAGGGCTGCCACCGCAATGTGCTGTTGGCCAAATTGACGCACAAACTCACTTGCAATCTGAGCTGGGCTTAAACGAGGCTAATGACTTAAATACATAAATGCTGCATTGTTCAGTCACTTTGTTCTTACGGCTGCATGAACAATTTTAACTGTGACAGAAGCAACGCCTTCTCAATTGATGGTGAGAACTGAAATTATTACACCCTGTTTGGCTACTAATAGTTGATTAAGGTTTTGTTTTTATTTTTTATTGGTATATATTTATATTTATAAAAATAGACTTGACTAAAACTTGAAAATTTAATTGCTAAATATCTAAAAGATTATTTTCTATTCGTCATTCTAAAAATAAGATTCTTGACATCTTTTTGTTTATAATTATTAAATAAAAATTTGCAAACAATTCTTGAGGAAGTGTAATTAATAAAACTTTTTCTTTTAAGGAAACTGGTTTGCCTTCCTGCCCATTTTACTTATAAACATAGTATTTATGTGAAGTTTTTGTTTATACATTTTCTAAGTTTATATGATTTTTGGGCAAGTTTAGTGATCCGCAGTTTTTATGTTAATGTCATTTAATGCACACACAGTGACAGGCACTTCCATGGGGCAAGTTTAGAAAGTCAGCGCACACACACACACACACACACACGGCAAGTTGAAGCGCAAACATCAACAAACCAAGTTGCTACTGCAGCAATGGCCAACAGCAGCAACTGATTACCCAACAGCAATTGAAGGCACTGTCAAAGTGCTGAGAGAGTCAAGCAAACACAACTTTGTCGATGGCCATGTGACAAAGATTGTGAGCACAAAACATGCCCAGTGAATCCCCAAAGCTGAAACAACAGCAACACCAGCAATAACAGCAGACCACAGACATGTCGACAACAGCAACAATAATTTCAATAATTTCATTATCAAGATGAAGATTGATTGATAGTCGCCATGGTAAATGAATGTTTGACGGCTGGCTTGGTGAAGACATTGACTGGCCGCATGGCCACTTGGTCAATTGGTTTTGGCTGCACGGGTAGCCGGAGACGACTAATGCAAATTGCCAAGCTTGACTACTGCGAATTGTTGGCTGTTGTTACTGTTGCCGCTTTTATATTTACATTCAATAATTTTGAATCATGTTGCAGAAGCTGCATTTATGTAGTGAAAGTTGATTGTGGGCCCGGTCAGTGCAACGGCAACTTGAGTGGCTGCTACCCAACAATTGCTGGTATAGGGCTTGCGCAATCGCGCAATCGCCGTAGCAATGAAAGTTTTTTTTTTTTATCAGTTAAGTTGATGCGCTAATAATACAACGCAACACTATAATGACAAGAGAAATATATAAAGCATGGCTCACTCTACATTATTTTCTTTTGCACTTGCAGAATATGGTGGAATAAGGTGGCCAGCGGCAACGGCAAAAGCAACAGCAACAATCACAACAGCAACAGACAGCAGCACACAATATGTCTTCTTCGATTTGCTCGCATTTCACGCAAAATGCGTGGAAAAAGGATTTGTGCTCGAACTGCTTCAAGTCAAAGGATGAGCACAAAGCAGCTGCGGCTGCTGCTGCCGCAGCTGCTGCCCAACAGGGCACTAAGCTGAGCGCTCTTAAGTCAGATAGCCACACAAAGACTGATTACCCGAACAAGCATAAAACGCCAGCTAAGAGCATTATCAAGAAGGCTTTTGGCGTCCGCCTCACCACAGCCAGCAGCAGCAACTTCAGCAAGTCAAGCAGCAGCAACAGCAACAGTTCCAAGTCAAACAAAGTTTGCTTTCCCAAGCAGCTGCATGAGGTCATCGGCTATGGCGGTGAGTGGTCTGAGGACGACGACGATGACGATGATCATGACTTTATGAATCTGGGCAACGAGCACGATGACATGGCCATCACAGAAACTGACGACGAGGAAGCCGTCGAACTGAAACGCGTAACGCGCGCCAACACAGATTTCAACATGAACAATGGCAATCTGCTGGGCGATGCGCAGGATAATATTAAGAAATCATTTGCGGCACTCAAGCTGGGCGCACCCCAGGTGGACAAAGAGGGCAAGAAGCAAACGCTAACGATCAATGTAATGCCCTTTGGACAGCCCATAAAGTCGGCTGGCTCAAAGGCAACACCCTGCAAGCCGATGGAAACGTCGAGGACGACAACAACTGCAACTGCAACTGCAGCCAGCACAGTGGCAGCTAAATCTGTGACGACAACAAGCACAACGATCAAGAGCACCGTAACGGGCACAGCCACCAAGAAAGTGACCACAACACTTACACCCACTCTGGTCAAGGCAACGGCAGGTGCATCAGCGCGCGACGGAAAGGACAGTCCGCCCATTGAGCGTGCGATGGAGAAGTCTCTGCTGGACGAAATCTCGGAGACGCTGCAGCAGAAGCAAAAGCAAAAACAAAATGAAATCAGCACTGCAACAGCCACAGCAGCAGCAACATCAGTCACAACAACAACAGTTGCCAGTAGCAGCAGCAGCAGCAGCAGTGGCAGCGGAAAAATCAAATTCGAGCTGAGCTCACTCACGGACTCGCCCAAGCCATTTCTCGACCTTAAAAAATCGATTGCGCGTAATGCACCCATAACCAAGGATCACACCAAGCCGAAGGTGAACGTGTGCCACAAATACTCCGACACGGATAGCAATTGCTCGGATACGGAAAACGGTGTCTCCGCCTATTACGATGTGGTTGAGACGCAACTGAGTTACGAGAACTTGCCCGATGGCAAGTACAGTGAACAGGTGGACGTGGCTAGCGCCCAGTCGGAGTCGAGCAGCACGCACTACTCCAGCTCGCAATACATAACGGATATGCTTCTAAGCTCAAAGACACGTGCCGCCAGCTACAATCTGCACGAGGGCAACTTCATGACCAGCAAAATAACCTCGGACGGACTGATTGTAACCAAATGCAGCTCGGACGATGCACTGGACTCCACGGGCAGCAGCTTCGATGGCAGCTCCGACGAGGAGAACACCTACAACATGATACGCAGCGAGTCCGACTCAGGCATTGGCATTAGCATTGGCAGCGTCAAGAGCGGCATCGAGCAGCGCTCGCTTGTGGAGAAGAAGCTGAGCGCCAGCACCAACAATTCCGACTACGAGGACATACAAGTTGGCGATCAGTCTGGCAACCAGACGGCAGTCAAAAGTCGCGAACTGCACGGTGAACCCGATGGCAGTGCGGATCCGGACAATAAATTGGAACAAAATCAACAGCAGAAGAAGCCGGAGTCAGCGACAGAAACGCCACAACAGCAGCTGCCAGCGCTGCCCAAGTCTCCGCCACCGCCAATGAAAATCGATGCGCGTCCATCCTTCTTGCATGGTCTTAAAAAGCCCGAGTTGCCTGCTAAGCCGCTCGTCAGCATCGGCAACAACAGCAGCAGCAACAACAATAATAGCAGCAACAACTCGCCGCTAAAAACCTTTATGAGCAAGCGGCAGCCCAGCAACGCTGAGCAGCAATTCATCAGCCAGCTACAAACGGCAATATCCAAATCAAGTGAAAATCTGCTATTAGCAACTTCAGCTTCAGCAGCAGCAGCGGCAGCAGCAGCGGCTGAGTCAGCCAAAGACGATGCCAAGCTTAAGAAAGGCAAAGCACCAAATCCGCCGCCAGAGCCAAAAATGAGCGCACCGACTACGCCGGAGCGCGATTACAGTTTGGTAGCGGAATTCGAGCAGGCAACAAAAGCGGAATCATCTGCGTCCAAGACAATAGAAGCTACGACTGCCAAGGAGACATTACCCGCAGCAGTAAAGGAAAGTGTTGCTGTAACACCCACGACAATCAGAGCGACAACTTCTGCTGCAACAGCCACAGCAGCAGCAACAGCGACATCAAGCAGCAGCAGCAGCAATATATATACCCGAAAGACGCCAGTGGCAGCTGCTACACCCGTCATCCGTGAAAAGGACAAGCGGGAGCGAGCCGTCATAAATCCCAAGTTTCGCAGTCTCAACAATTTTGTGATGCAACGTGCCAATGCAACAAAGCAGATACAGCTGCAATCTGCCAGCTCAGTGCTGAACCTCAAGCAGCCATTGACGCCGGAGCCAACGCCGCGCAATCAGCGACACCTGTCCGTGTCCGAGGAGTGCCTGGCAGCCACTAACTTGTCAGATCAAATCAGCAAGCCTCAAAAGTCACCCAATGCTTCACCGCCACAGAAGCAGAAGTCAAAGTTTTCGATTAAAAAGTTTTTACGCATGGGCAGCAACGGGGGCAAGTCCAGCGAGCCACTCAACAAAAAGGAGGGCAGCGTCTACACTGAGATCTGCACGGGCGATGATGGCAGTGTTGTGGGCAAGCCACGTCTGGTCATCATACATCCGATTGACATCAATCCCACTGCCGTTGAAGTTGTCAAGGACATCACGAAGACTAGCGATGCTGTCTCTGCCCAGACGGTGGCTGTAGTCACCGCCAAGCCACCAGCGCCGCCGCTGCGTGCCAGCGAGGGACAGCGCGGTCATGAGGCCAATAAACCAGCTCGCCCACCGCCGCCAAAAAGCGCTGAACTGCGTCGAAAGCAGAAAACGGAGCTAACTGCCACTCTTAGCTCAAGCAGTGTGGATTCCGCAAAGATTTGCGGCAATCCGAATGCCGGTGGCTCTATCAAATCTAAAGCGGACAATGTGTATGCCAATCTGGGTGAGTTTGCCAACAGATGAGTTAAGTGGGTAACTGGGACGACCGAATTCCATAAATAATCAATCGTTAGAGTGCTAACGTGGGTGTCTCTGGCTCTTTCTACGATCGTGATCCAATTGCAATTCCAAAAGAAAGCGCAAACAGATCACGTTTACTGACAGCGCCCAAATAACATGGCATAAAGTCATGCGACCTTCAGAATGTGGGTCTAAAGGGCCTCTTCTTCACCCACTTCAGCCACTTGGCCAAGTAGAAACCACAAAAACTGATCATAACTCGTAGTGGCGCTGAAAGTAGAACCAAAGCAAAACGAGTTACGCATTTCAATCAATATAACGGACATGCAGCAATCCGCAGAAGCCATCGCCGCTTCTTATAGCCATAAGGCAGGCAGGTAGCCAGATTAAAGTAGGTTAAGTGAGCGAGCCGAAGCTATAAGGCAAACTATGTAGCTTTACAGATGAACAAGCAGAACAGCAACTAAAATCGAAATGAAAACAAAGCAAAGCCCAAAGCCAATGAGGTAACCACACATGTGAATGCCTAGTCAGTCAGTCAGTCAGCCAAGAATGCCAGCGGAAAACTGGTGAGACGAGAATCGCTGGCAGTGAAAGATTTAGAATCTGAGACCCATTTCTTGACTGTCATTTTGTGGTCAGGCCAAATGTGGCGAGAACTTGTTACACCTGTTGCTGCCGCCATCTGGTGTCGGCAGGTGGCGACTGGTGAAGGGGCTCATCAGTTCACCGCTGTTGTTTGTGGAAAAGCTATTTGTTAGAGATCTTGGCCACTAGTCACCATTATGCGAAATGTAATTTGGCATGAATTTGGGTCAGCACCACAATTAGTGTCGCAGGTTATACAGCAAGCAAAAAGCAACAAACAAAAAAAACATGGCCAGCTGTTGCAGTCATTTGGCATTGCTGTGGCCATGAAACTTGGCCAGCAAATGTTTTGAATAGATTATATCTATAGGAAATAAACTGGGTTGCAAAAATGCAAACAAATTTATAGATATATCTACCTAATTGGTGCCTCTCTAATTCTTGAAACTCTACTCTACGCAGGCGAAATTCGCTCTTCGATAGCGCCACGCAAGCCGGAGCGCACGGCGAGCATGCGGGAACGTGAGGCACAACTAGAGCTGGTCCGTAAGCGGGGCATACTTACCGATACTATCTCCATTTGCTCGTCAAACGGTGAGAATGTAACGGCCGAACAGTCCAAGGTGTGCAGCACTAATCCCTTCGAGGTCGGCAAATCGCCTGCCAGCTCAGCCACAACCAGTGCACCCACTGTCCACAGCCGAACGACCACATTCGAGCGACAGCCGAAGAAGACCGAGACGAAAATGTCCATATCGAGCAAGCTTGAGATCTTCGAGCAACGCGCCCAAGGCGCACAGGATGCGACGGACAGTAGCCAGCGCAGCAGCCTGAAGGATTCGGTGCGCAAAATTAATAGCACCATCGATAGCTATCTGAAAGATAAACGCGACTATGAGAACATGTACGAGTTCGTCAAAATGGGGACTGGCAACAGCAGCAACTCCGCAACGAATGCCACGGCAACGACAGCGGCTCCGACGCCTCCGCTGCCCCCAATTCGCAGCAGCAACCTCGACCTAGCCGCTGTGGCCGGGCAACGACTTAATGGCCGATCTAGCGGGCGTAACAATATCTACTCGGACACGGCATCCATTACTAGCTACACGCGTAGCGAATACGGTCCAGTACGCAACTACGGCCTGAACAGCAGCTTAGGTACGTACGATGATATAAATATATGTAGCGTCTAGTCTCACGCTTTCAGAACTGTTTGATTTTACAGCCAACATTCCACGGGTCATCTCGGCCTCGTATGCGGGCAGCGAGGTAGGCGAGTTCGACATCTACGCTCCGTACAGCTACTACGGCAGCGAGGCTGGAGGAGATGTGGCTACGGACATCAACGACAGCGTCTGGGGCATACCAACGGTGAGTTCTCAATTTTAATATTTGAGAGTTCCTGGAATTCGAAATGCTAAGATTCTAATCGCAATCGGCTTTAGGGCAACAAGAACCGCAGCAAGGCCACGAATCGTTTGCGCATGCGCAAGGGACGCAGTGTCGTGCACAAGACCATCGAAGACAACTACACAGCTGTTGTAGTGGCCAATCATGAGGCACTTGCCCAAGTGCTCGATCAGGTAAGCTCAGATTGTACCCCGACCTGCCCAAACATAATAAATTAAAAAATGTAATTCATTTTGTAACAGCTTCAACAAACACCAGTTGTGCCAGCATCGCTGCGACCCCTGGCCAATGCCATTAACTTGCGCTACGAGGACTTTACCATTCTAGAGGGCGCCCAAGCATTTGTCGTGGGCAAGAAAGCTTTCCATGCGGCACTGTGGACCACATCGCCCGTAACCTTGGCTCTCTCAGCCGATTGTAACCAACTGGCCGGCGTCGGAGGCGAGCTCAGTCAACTTACTGGAGGTGTTTGCGATGTGCTCAATCCCATAACCGAGTTTTGCGACCTGGTCCCCAGTTACCAGTTGCCACTGATGCCCTCAACGGAGGTGACACTTCTACAGGCGACAATATCGGTACTGCCACGACTTCAGCTGGAGACTCTTCAATCAATCGGAGCCATACTGAAGGGCAAGTCGCAAGTGCTGGACAAGAGCAACTTTAACTTCCGAGGTTCCATACCAAATCTGAATAGTCTAAAGGATGCAGCCGGGGCCAATGCGCTGCGCAATGTGGTTTCCGTGCAGAACCTCAGCACATTGAATGAGGAATCGACATCGTCTGGCAATGTGGTAGCCAATGATGGCGACGAGCTCACGTCCACGGCACAGGCTATGCCCGCCTTCGATGATGTCATGACGCGTGAGGTGGCCTTCATTATGTTGCAACTGGTCAACGGCATGAAGAACTTACAGGCCAAGGCTATTGAAGAGACTCCATTAAGTCTATCGAATGTGGTACTCTCTAAGGACATGGAGAACAAGGATGCGCAGGCCCGACTCTGTGTCTTGCAAGGGTATGAGAGATTGTCGTTTTAACCTCACGTCTGACATTATAAACTAACTCAAATATAATTTCTACCCATGCAGCAATAACAACGACGACGACGAACCAATGGGTACGCTCTGCAAGTGCGCTTACGGCGCGCTGACCGACATGCTGCCCCCTACGAAAATTACAACCATTCTGGCCGATATTTTGCAACAGGAACGCGCTGAGTCACTCTCCAAGGCCAAATCAGTGCTTGAGTTTGTGCTCTGGGGTCCCTCTGATGTGGCACTCTCCGGCACGACAAAGGAGCGAGAGCTCGCTCTGCAACGTTGGCTGGACCTGGAGCGCGCCACAGTGCTGCACGGCTTGGTGCGCACTCGCGTCGAGCTGACCGTCTACGATGAGTGTCATCTGATGTTCCTTGTGCGCTCAACGGCCAAAATGATGAACGATGCGGCCAAAATTGTGTGCAGCTATCAGCAACAGGCACAGCAATAAATAACGCCGACCTAGCATAACCTTATATTTATTTTCCAAGATTGTCCTAGGCTTTTAGTCCTTTGAGTTATAATTTAATTATATTTGCATATTTTGGATTGTATTGCCCGAAAGGCACATAATTCAATATGTTAAAACTTCATAAATGATCGAAATATGGCATTTGTCGAATGCCCAATATGAATTATTCTTAAACGATTTAAACGATACGACTTTAAACATATCTATGTAAACACCATTTTGCCAAGCGTGCCAAATCGAACAACGCGTGGAAATTAAATTGTAAAAACTCTGTCTACAGTGAAACTTGAATTAATCATAATTAAGTTGTATTCTTAAGTTATTATTCTATGCGACTATTTATACTTACTAATATCCGTTAATAACTATGGAAAGTCTAATTTCGGTTTGTAAACGAAAACATTGGTGTTTGTTTTAAATATACATTCATAAAAATTGTATAACTATCAATAATCAAATAAATAAAATCGAAAGTCTATATATATTTATATATATCAATTTTACGATATAATAATATACATACATAATAAAAGAATGGGAAAAAAATTATCGTTTCTTTGAGTAGCTTTACTTTCTTTTGTGGGTTCATTTGTTTAAAATACAAAAGGCAAGAAATTAATAATTTTCTTTAAACAATCTCCACCTAACATCAACAAGCAGAAAAAAAACAAAAATAAAAATCGCTCTTCAAAGTTTATATACATATATAAATATATGTGTATATGTACATATAAATACGTTGTCTATCTTGAAGAGCGTTTATTTAAGGTCTTTAATAACATTATTAATAAAGAGCTTAGAGCTGCTTATATGACATATGATTTTCGCTCAAAGCTTTTTTGTCTTGCCTTTCTCTGCCTCGCCTGTAATTCACCCAAAAAAATTTTTTATTCAACCAACATCCAAAAAAAAAAAAAAAAAAAATTTTTAAAAAATATTTATTTATTCTAAGTTTGTTACTTTTTTATTACTGTGTGCTCTCCCAAAGCGGTATCTAATAAAAAGCTTTTTTTTACTATAAATTCCGAAATAAACAAACTTGTTGCTCAGTTTTAGTAAAATGTTAGGCCAGAGAGTCAAGATACAGCAGCTAATACGGGCTATACCCATCGAACAGGTTATTTCAATTTAGCATGATTTGCTCTTTTATGCGATTACAATTATACATATATAATTATCTTATCATTATGAATGTTTTTAAATTCAGCGCCATCAAACATACGCTGTGAGTAATGCATTGGCCGCAACGGAAAATGAAACGTCCATAGGAAAACCTATTGGTTGGGATGAGGCGCGACCGTACAGTGAGATACCCAAGGTATCCCTGTTATCCTTTATTTGGAATTTGATGCCCGGTGGAAAGTACAATAAGATGCAGTTTCCCGATATTATGTTGGATATGCGTCGCCAGCATGGTCCACTTTTCAGATTACCCAGTATCGGTAGAAAGGAGTTTCTCGTGTCAAACGATCCACAGCATTTTGAACAAGTTCTACGAGTTGAAGGACCTTGGCCAGAACGTCCAGGTAATGATGTATTGCACTATTTCCGAACAGTAACTCGCAAGGAATTTTACAAGGGTACCGAAGGCATATTATCAACGTAAGCAAAAATTTGAAATGTCAACTTATACATAATGTGTTGAGTATATGCAAATTTAATGCATTTTACAGACAAGCTGAGGACTGGTCAAAGTTCCGTTTTACTGTTAATCCAGTAATGATGCAACCGAAAACTGTCCGTCTGTACTATCAAAAAATGTCAGCGGTTAACAAAGAGTTCATTCAGCGGTAAATGAATCCAACAAATGTGCCATTGTATCATGATCCATCAACTTTATTACACCCACTTAGCATACGAGAGATTCGCGATAGCAGCACTCTTGAGGTTCCCGACAATTTTGAGGAGGAAATCAATCGATGGACACTTGAGTCAGTTTCGGTGGTGGCTTTGGATAAGCAGTTGGGATTGATAAACGCTAATCGCAGCGATCCCCAAGCGAAAAAGCTTTTCGACGAACTCAACAATTTCTTTGAGCTATCGGGCGAACTTGAAATGAAACCTACGATTTGGCGTTACATTGCCACGCCCAAATTTAAAAGGCTTATTAAAGCCTTGAGCGACATCCAGGATATAACATCCGGTTATGTTAACGAAGCTCTGAAGCGACTGGAAAACGAGCCATCCGACAAACCAGACAGCGAAAAAAGTGTGCTTGAAAAACTATTAAAAATCAACGAACAGGTAGCCAAGGTTATGGCCATAGACATGCTGATGGCCGGAGTGGATACGGTCAGTGAAGCAGCCTTTAATATTGTGTCAATTCAAAATGTCTATAGATAAAAATCTGTCATTTGCAGACAACTACAGTATTTACAGGTGTTCTTCTATGTCTGGCTAAGAATCCGGAGAAACAAGCGAAATTGCGTGAGGAAATTCTTAAAATTTTACCCAACAAGGATTCTGAATTCACTGAAGCCTCGATGAAAAATGTGCCGTATCTGCGGGCTGTTATCAAGGAATCACTACGCCTGTATCCCTTAGCATTAGGCAATGGACGTGTGATTAAATCGGACATTGTGCTAAATGAATACCAGGTCCCCAATAAAACACAGGTTATGATGTTATCCACCGGCTTGCTCACCGACGATGAGCACTATCCCAGAGGTAAAGAGTTTTTGCCCGAGCGATGGCTGAGACCAAGCAAAGAAACATCTTCGAGTGGGGAGTGCCCGCACGCTCTTAGATCGAGCAGTCCATTTATTTACTTGCCCTTTGGATTTGGCCCACGTATGTGTATTGGAAAACGTATTGTCGAAATGGAACTAGAATTGGGAATCGCACGACTTATACGAAACTTCAATGTTGAGTTTAATTATTCCACGGAAAATGCATTCAAGAGTGTGTTAATAAATGTACCCAATATACCTCTGAAATTCAAGTTTACAGATGTCAAAGCCTAAACATTGATAATATATAACTACTTTTGAAATTCATACGTAATATATTTTGTCAAAAATATATCCAAAAATGTATATTTAAATAGTATATCGATGACTTATAATTCAAAACAATAAAGTTTTACAAAAAATGTATGTAAATGAAAAATTATGAGTGTTTTTGTCTATTACATTTCTCGATGTACAAAACATTTTCAACCGTTCAAGCTCTTTTCGAAGATGTTTATTTACAACATCAAATAACTTCCATTTACAATCATTTATTCACTTGTTTTGTTAAGTCATCGATAAATTGAGGATAAGTTTAGAACCTACTTAAAAATATAACACGGACCTTTTATACGCTGTGGTGTCCAATGCTGGTAACGAAAATTTAACTAAGAGAGCATTTGCTGCTGTGATAATCGCAGTTTGACATCCTTTATTTCATCAACAGCCAATAGCTCAACGTCCTGCTCCTCGCGGTCATACTTTAATGTCTCGGCTAGCATAACTGCGTTCTGATGACACTTGGTCTCTTCATGCTGGCGCATATGATGCAATAGGCGGAAATCCTTTTGGCAGTAGTCGCACCGATAAAGTTTGATGTCGGAGTGTATGAGCTCGTGCTTTGTCAAAGAATGTGCGTACGCGAAGGCCTTGTCACATACTTTGCACACATACGGCTTAATTCCGCGATGAACACTGCCAGATAAATAAATTAGGTTCAAGAGATTAGTAATTTAATTTTAATTTACTATAGCTTCTTACTTTTCATGCGATTTCAGCACGCTCTCGTAGAAGAATTGACGACTACAAAAGCTGCACTTGAAGGGCTTGCTCCCTGTGTGGGAATACATATGTTTACGCAGCTGTTCACGAACCTGAAATTTTGCTTCACAGAGTCTGCATAGAAGAAGATTATAAGAAAACATAGGCTTAACATTATTTGATTACTTTCCAAAACTTACTCGCACTGATATTGGAAAACAGCATCGTGGCGTCGCCGATGTTCCATCATTCGTCCTCGCTTCTCGTAGAAATTTCCACATACATCACAAACATAGCCACCTTTCTCCGTGCCATCCGATGTTCGGAGCGAGTTAAGACCAGGGCGTGCGCGTCCACGTCTTGGTTTAATTTCAACTTCTCCAGCCTCCAGGGTATAAGAATGCTGTAATTCTTCATTTTCGGTCTTTACTATATTCATGCCAAAGCGTGTCCGACCTCGCCTCAGTTTTATGTCACTTTGAGTGTCCTCATATTTAGTTTC
This sequence comes from Drosophila mettleri, assembly GCA_035047625.1. Taxonomy (NCBI): domain Eukaryota; kingdom Metazoa; phylum Arthropoda; class Insecta; order Diptera; family Drosophilidae; genus Drosophila; species Drosophila mettleri. The sequence goes on along the minus strand of JAWNPI010000035.1, from coordinate 10,693,213 downwards.
GATAGCGACTTCATCATGCTCAGGGTTCATTTCTACAGAATAGTTGTCCTCCAAGTACTCTATATCATCTGTTACGACTTCCTGGTGCTCGTGGGAACCATCAACTTCTAGAAACTCATCACTCTGTCCATGGTCATCATCGCCATTTCCCGAACTTGGTGCTTCATTCATAACAAATTCGCTCATTTCATCCTCTTCAACTTGTTGATGTTGTGAACCAAACTCTTCTTTCACAAGGTAATCTTCGGTTTCATCCAATATGCCCAACTCACGACAATAGTCTTCAATTTCTGCTTGCTTACGCAGGGCCTTCTCACGAAACTGGAATGCCATGTTAAGCTCCACCTTGCATGGTTTGCAAATGCCATCAGGAATTTGATCTTTACCATTCAGCTGTAGGAAAAGCATGTAACTACACATTTCGTATGTGCATTTCATTTTGAAAATAATATTACGCACCTTACTAAACGAAATGCCCAGCAACTGTATAAGCATTTCATTTGGAGTCTCCTCACCTTCCTCACGGGATTCATTTATCCGTTGTAAGCGCTGACTGGGCTCTAAGCACACCCGACAAGTGTTTGGACCAAGTTCAGCGCGCATCTTTTGTTTAATTGCGGTTTAGAACAGTATTGTAGTGTTAAAATTTTGTCTGTGTTGTGTAAAGGTAAAGCGTCTGCTGCCTTAAGAAATCGCCATTTTTTCTGAGTAGCGATTACATTTATACAATCAGTAATCGATAACACTAAAGTTGTTCAGAGTGATAACAATTAAATTCTCATTTTAAAAAAAGAGCCAACTTCGAAAAATTTTTCAATAATATTTAATAGTTTTGTTTGTATACATATTAATGCAAGTAGATAATTTATTCATTTTAAGCACAATGCAATAATACTTCAAAATGCTCTAATAAAAATAATTATTAATATAAATTACTGATATTTATATAAAACTTGAAATTATCCTTAAGTACGAAATTTTGTTACATGAGTATGTCATTGCTTGAAAACTATTAGCATTTTCTTAAAAAAAAAAAATTAATATAGGTGATTTTTCAGCATAATATTAAAATATATCGAAATACAACACAGTGTTTACAAATGAAATCATGTGGTATTTATCGGGACTTACAACTGTTGTAGAGTCTGGTCACATACCGTTTATATTTTTCGAGACGCAGAAGGAAAGGAGCTCTTATCTCCGCGAAAAATGGATTATTCCAATATATTTTGTAATCTTATTAGAATTTAACTATCGTGCTCGAATTTCAAAAATAGTTATATTTACTGTGTTTGGCATTAAGGACGTATGCTCGCCTGTGACTTGGCTTGTCTATGCAGTTGGCATATTCAAAATGGTTTATTATCTTGCCTTGTTAACATCCGTGTCTTCCGTCGTCGCCAAAATGTTCATTGCGACAGTTATCGAGCTCGCAATCTTCATCTCCTAAAGCACGCGTAATCAATCATTTAGTGCGTAAGCTCTTCGACCAATATAAAGTTGTTAGAATCGGTAACAAAAATAATAATAACAAAGAAGTAAGTTGAATAGTCAAAGTGCGTCCAAAAGAAACACAGAGTGTTTGCTGCTGGGTGGTGGCTCGCAGGTTAGTGTGTTCAGAGCCAGCCCACCACCTAACATGTCCGAAAAGCATGGCCAGATTAGTGGTGCGCAGTGGACGACGAAATCGGCAGCAGCGGCGGCGGCGGCAACGGCAGCATCAGCGGAGGTCACAACTGCATCGACGTCGCTGCAGAAGCATCAGCAATCCAATCAAAATTCCAATTCCTTATACGATGCAACAGTTGCCCCAGGGACCTATGGAATATGTGGAGTGCCTGTTCCGACTCCAGACATAGCCACCTATTCGTCAGGCCGTTTCCAAACTCCACCCATTCATTTGAGAGCGGCTAAGTCATCGCCACTAACCATTGCGCCAATAGTGTCGCCATCCCTGTCACTTCCACAGTCCCAGGTGTCGCCCATACCCACAAATGTACCTGTTCCCAGCGGCAGTTTCGTGCCGCCTGCGTTTCCAAATGTGAATAATCCTGGACCAACAGTCGTTAGTACCACATCTGTGCTCACGCCCAATCCGTTCACAGCGGCTGCTGGCAATGCTGGTCTTGCATTTGTCAATGCCTTCAGCAGCGCTCAACAATTGGAGCTAGGCAAGATTATGCATGCAATGAACGCTTCTACGGCATCAGGAATGCTCGCATCTCCAGCTATTCCGAGGCATCCTCAGCCTACACCGCATCCCCACACACATCCCAGTGAAGGTGGCTCAGTAGCCGTGCCGCCGCCTGCACCAAATGGCGCAATCAATTCCACAATAGCGGAAAATGTTATGAATTCTTTAACCAGCGACGAAGAACGCATGCGACGCGTCCAGCAGGTCATCGAAACTAGTTTGGAGTGAGTGCCTATTATTAGATTTGCTTTAATAATTAATTAATTACTCTCCATTTAGTGATACTGCAAAGACACTGATCACTCAAATTCTGGAAAATGTGGCAAGGCTGAAGCCTATTGAAAAACTGTTCTTGTACTTGCGTTTGCCCGGCGAGAGTGCGGATACAGATCCATTAAGACAGCCACAGAACCCACTGGGCACACGATCCGAAATCAATCACACCATTAACTGGGTGCGTTCACATCTTGAGCATGATGCTCAGGTTTCCATACCGAAACAGGACGTTTACAATGATTATATGTAAGTTACCAATATTTCGGTGGCTGAGATTAGATTTTACAGATTCTGATTTAATAAAATATGTCTCATATTCTAGCGCCTATTGCGAACGACTAGACATCAAACCGCTGTCAACGGCAGACTTTGGTAAGGTCATGAAGCAGGTGTTCCCTGGCGTCCGCCCTCGACGTCTAGGAACGCGTGGAAATTCGCGCTACTGCTATGCAGCTATGCGAAAGACCACAAAATTGACACCACCACAGCTTCCGCAGCTATGTAAAGATGAGCCACCTGATGAAGTTATTACAACAGACAAAGCTCCCGCACAGATTAAGCAATCAACCACAGCAGAAGCACATGGTGAGAAGTCAGAGAACGAGTGCAACTGGGATGTGGTGCGCAACTGGGCGGAAAAGCTGCTTAACACTAAGCTAGACAGCGTTACAGAATTAGCCACGCGGATCAAGAACAACAATGCCACAATAAATGCGACATTGGCACCCAAGAAGTATACACCGAGGGAGCCCAAAGAGAAGCGGTTACTTGCAGTAAGCTCTAATATATATTTATTTAATATTTTGTAATCAATATTGCCCACAGGATATGGGACCGCTGAAGAAGCGTCGCAAAAAGAAACGCAAAGGCTCCACGTCCTCGGAATCGAGTTGCAATCAACTGAGTGTCACTCAGGATGCGGGCAGTAGTCAGGAAGCAGTCAGTGATGAGCAGAAAGCAGAGCAGTTACTAAAGATCAAGCAGGAGATTATAGACTCACCCAGTAGTTATCTGACATCCCAACAGCTACAGCAGCAGCAGCAGCAGCAACAAGTTTTGCCGATGAATTTGGCAACAGAGCCGCGCAGTAATGCGGTTCGCAATCTAACGCCCAAGCTGTTGGAGCTGCAATCTGCGGTAGTAGTACAGCAGCCGTTGTCGCCCAGTGCACTGGTCATAAAGGACGAGGCGGAAGAATATAATACCACCAATATATTTTGCAAAAAGGTGCTGAAAGCGCAGCAGACCAAAGGCTTTTGGGCTAACTCGCCCAGCAGCGGTGGTGCAACTAGCGGCACCCTACTTGTGCCTCCAGTAATAACTACAACGGCAGCAACACCACCGCCTCTCGCACAGCCAGTGTCTGACAACTCGCCAGCAAATGTGGCGGTGCTCTCAATGGGACCACCCGCGCAAATGAATCATCCCAGCTCAATTAGCCCGTCAAGCAGCCTGGACTCGAACAGTGCCACGCCGAAGGTCGCGTCGCGCAACATGATGTCGCTGCGGGCCAAGCGATTAATCGCAGAGAATGCAGCAGCCCTGGCCGCGGCTGCAGAGGACACTGGACTCGCTGAGAATCTGGGCTTGCCGCGTGAGCGTGTAATTAGCATATGCAATATGGATAAGCATGAGCTTGACGATTACTTTCTGCCCGGCGAAGATGAGGAGGAGAACTCCGAAGGGCCAGATACCGAGCTGCTTCAATATTTTCAGATGGGAGACGCTGAGGAAAAACAACTGAATTCCTTAGATGCTCAAGCAGAACAACACAGAAATCCACAGGCTGCCTCAGCTAATGCAATAACAAATGCAATGGCAACATCAACAGCCAGATTGGCAACGGCAACGGCGACCACAGCAAAAACGGCGCAGCAACAATTACATCAGCAACAACAACAGTCGCCGATGCGTCGATTAACGCCATTGCCAACAGCAGCAACAACTGCGGCAGCAGCAAATGTTGTGGGTTCTGCCTCAGCGTCTCTGGCACTAATGTCACGAAAGCATCAACAACAACAACAACAACACCAGCAGCAGCAACAACAACAGCAGCTGCAAACCATCAGCAACAATAACAATAACAACAGCAATAAGCGAAAAATTAGCCTAAGCAACGCGTCCAGTAATGGCAACAACAAGAATTGCATTTTTTTGCCCATTTCACCGAACATCAATAGCAACAGTAAAGTTACAGCAGCGTCAGCTCCAACAACAGCACAAGCATCAGCACCTGCACCAGCACCAGCACCAGCACCTGCAACACCAACAGTGGCTGTTGCAACAACTGGTAAGCTGACCACGCAGAACTGCTTTGCCAGTCCAGGCCTGACGTGCATGCGCCAGCGTTCCAGCCTATTAACCAAACAGCAGTCTCTAGACTTTGACAATAACAACGGCAATGGGGATCCCATGATTGGTGCGCACAGGCGTAGGCGCAGCTACGTTTACAGCTATCCCAGTAGCAGCTCTGCCTCGGCGCCACCCAGTCCATCGCTGCTGCAGCAGTGCATGGGCGTCAATTGGTCATTCACTGGCAACAATAACCAGTTCAACGAAAACAACGTCAGCAGTAATAACAACAGCAATGTGGAAATGCTGGTCAACCAAAATTCAATGGATTTGGAAACAAGCCTCGCTCTAAGCGGCGCAAATATGGAGCTAAACGAGACGCAACGCTCTCAATCGGTGCCGTTGTCTCAGCTGCAGCGCAGCAGCAACCACTCGCCATCAACGGGTTACAACCGCTTGATGAACCAGGCCGTCGTCAGTGGCATCGTTAAAGATGCGCTCTTCTCGGAGAACAGCAACAGTCAGCAGTCGGTTGGCACGTTGAAGCTCGGCGCAGCCGAAGTGGATGTATCGGCAAGTCTGCTCTACGACGACGTGGATGTCAGCGCGCTTATTTCTCCCAGCTTTAATAACAAGTTCAACGGCATACAAACGACAACCACATGCAGCTCATCGGCTGGTTCGTCGAGTGGTTACAGCAGTGCTGGCAGCGCTGGTGGCATTGTGTCGCGCTCTGTGCCTTCCACGCCGCTGCCGCATCAGCAGGCACAGCTGCAGAACTGCAACAGCGGCCTGAGCGCCACCAATGGCAACGACAATACAGCCAGTGGTTTCTTCAACATCTCACCATCCTTTAATTGGGGCACCGGCAATGTGGCCTACGGTGGTCAGTCATACAGTTCGCGAAATCCTTTGGATATCTCCAAGTCAATGCCAACGACACCCATAACCACACCCTGTTTCCGCTACAGTCCGGTCGAACTGCATCGCGACTTCTTGATCAACGGCAATACAATTGACAGCCTGTCGTCGCCCGCTGTGGCAGCTTTTAATAGCGCCACAGATGTCGCCGTATTGCCGCTCAGCAGCGATGCGCTGATTGATGACGGTACACCCAATAACAGCGACGTCGTGGCCATAATTGGTGCCGTCGATATACTCGATAGCTTGTAGAATTTGCCCGAAGAGAAAGCTCAATCGCAGACGGAGAGTGCGAGCGAGACGAACCAGCCAGAAGAGCTGGTGATGGCCTATTTGCTGCAGCATGTGGATAAGCTATAAATGCCTCTCGCTCACTGATTTTCTCTGCTACCGCAAATTGATTAGAAAATTAATTAACATTGTCCATAATTGTGTTTTACGTATTTTTGTTGTGTTTACCTTAATTGTTGTGTCACATGTAAATTTCCCTGTCACGAGCTTTCTCTTCGCAACTTCACTTCGAACTACACCAACGCGTACACTATATAAGAATATAATATTAAGCTAAGATCCAATTGGTTTCATCCATGTCCAAGGAGCACTTTGTGTAATTACGGAATGTCAAGTTATTTGTTTTTGCATGTCATTGAAACCATCCTGAACCAAGTATCCCTCAGGCCGTTGTTATTTGTATGTGCGTGCATATACGTTTGTTTATGTGTGTGTAATAACTGTAATAATATATGCCCACGCTGTGAATGTGGCATATTGTTATGAAGTGAAAAAATCGGCTGGAAAATGTTGGCAATTTTCCATAGTTGAATAGTTTGACCCTTGACCTAGAAACATAAATGATTAAAGATAAAACAAAAACAAAAAACTAGAGTAGAGAACCTTACAAATGAACGAACTTAAAGTCTGAATGAATTCGACGTGCAGCGGTTTTTAAAAAATATTTATATACACATAGCAGATAAAAGATTGTAAAATTTTAAAAGCTCCCGAGTGGGGGGGCTGAGGTGGAGAAGAGCCCAAACTAAATAAACAAAATAGTTCTAAGCTACAAAATGTTGATGGGCACGAAGAAACGACAAGCGTTATCAAGTTTCAATATTTAAGTGAGTGTCTAAAATTACGTTACATTGCGTATTTGTTATCAAATCAATTTGAAATTTAAACTGGCTATCAGATAACGTTGATAGCTCAGGCATACGTCTAAAATTGGTCAACCATCTTTCGATTTTATTAACAGTCCATGTATTAGGTACTATGTAATTTCTATTTTCTATTCAATTCGATTGTTATATTTTCTACCCGATCATTAAGCCGCATTAAGTGGTCATTGACTAGCATTAAGTGTTTGTTTGTTATCAAAAGTGTTTTGTTTGGAATGATAATGCGTAATGTTGGAGCTGTGACTCCAATTATAGCAAATTCCCTAGATTTAGTTTTCTATATAATTCACGTTCTATTATCCATAAATTTAGTGTCAACTTACTAAACACCATTTAAGTTCCCGATTCCTATGTTTATACATCTATCCATTGGGTTTCTACGGCTTTGAACAAAGTTTAACTTTAAGATTTCACTTATGTATCAGCAATTCTTTATTCTGCTAAAACATTAACGTTAGTTTGTTTGTAAAACAAAGTAAAATTTTTAAATGCACACATCTAATGCATCTTTATATTTCAATTGTTAAAATTAAAAACAAAACAAAGAAAAAACAGAATTTTAAATATTTCGTAAATGTGCCTCAGGCTTTATTGTAAAACAATTGTATTCTTGCATATATATATAAAACAGATATACACAGAAAAAAAACAGAGAAAAGTTAGCAGCGTATACATATACATACATACATATATATATATATATATACATATATGAAAATATACACTCATTTACAAGACGCAAAGTTAGATCTAGGTAAGCAATGAATTTGTCAAAGACCTCGGATTCAGCAAATAATAAAAATAGTCAGCAAATAATCCATTCAGCATATGTTTACAAATTCCCATAAACACAGCCGTTAGCACCGTCAGCTTAATTCTAAACTCAATCAATATTCCGCGCATATTTGTAAAAAAACACAACAAAACAAAACAAACATAACTAAGAAACTGGATATGCAGGTCCCCTTATCCAACCGCTACCGCTTTAAAGTAAATAGAAATAGTCCCTTAGGAATATGAGTACGATTACATATACACATACATTTTTCACCGGGAACACTTGGATAAGCAAACCGACAACGATATATATACATAATTGCTACAATAGTTACATTCAGATAACAAGAATATAAACGAACCAAACTGTACTTTTTATAAAATATTTGAAATACAAAAACAAAAACCATAAAAAGCAACAAATAAAGTCAATAAAAAGTCTATGAAACAAGCAAAAACTATGATTTACTTTCACCTTAATGAAATTTTACATTGGGTCGAAAATAATTATGGGCTGATATAGAAGTAAGTAACTACCGGATCGTGTCATTTTTGACTGCCCATCCGATCGCCAGCACGAAGATCTGGATAAGGAAGGAATACAATGTTTTGTATTTCTAATATATTTTAGATATTCATATAGTAAACACGGTGAAAATATATTCTGCAAAATACATTAAACAATTTATTAAAATTAAAAGTTTAATTTTCATCCATTTTTTTTTTTTTAGATGTGCTTGGCAGTCCTTCCGGACTATCTTCTTGTTAGGAGTGCTGACTTGAAGGCAATGGTCTGAGTATTTATTGTGTTGAATTCAGAAATACTTAAGTTTTGTTTAAAATTAATATCTAAATATTTTGCTGCGATTAAGAAAAATTAAAAAAAAAATATATATGTATATTAAAAAATAAAATTATATATTATTTTTTTAAATATTCATTAAAAAGGCGAAAACTATTTGGTTTTTGTTATTTTTTTTTTATTAAACTGTTAAGTTTAAAATAATAATATCAATATGCAATAAATATTTGTTTTTATTTTATTTTATTTTTTTTTAATATACATAATAATACCGTTAAATTTAATATGCTTGTGTGCTTGATTATTTTTAAATATTTTCATTCATTTGTTGTTGTTATTAATTAGTTGCGTTTACTTACTCTCCAGTATAATACTTGTATGTTAATTTGTTTTATGTAAATTTAACTATATGGTTTTATATGCATTTTACATTACATTTAAATAGCGCCAAATAATATTCCATTTGCTAGAACTGTTCTTTCGCGTGTTGTCCGGGCTGCCGTTAATAGTTTATAAAATTATTGTTGTATGTAATTAGTTTATTATTTGTATTTTTATAGCCCTTTTACTTTGTATATGACAATAAATATAAGTAAAATACACATGTATACGTATAAAAATCATTTATGCGCCATTATCTCTATACGATATCCCCATTTATTAATTCCACTTTTACACACTACGCTAATAGCACATTTTCGAAATTCAATTAAATTGCTAGGGGCCTTATTGTGTTATTATTATTATTATTATTATATAATTTTGTTATTTGTTTATTATAAATAATGTAATGCCATTGCTGCTGCTCTTAGGACTATTTGTTAAATATGCTTTACGTATATATTTTATATATGTTTGTTACTAAGTATTTTATTATTATTATTTGTTAAATGCTTGTAAATTATGTTATTCCATTTGTTTACTATTCAATTGGTTTCCTGATATTTGACTTGCTTTTTCCGTTTATTATCAAACCAATTCCGCACACAATTTCATTTTTCGCACTTCAGATCTCCAAATGAAGCTGTGTAACGGAATGGCCATACATACATATATGCTATATATATATATATATATATATATATATATATATATATATATATATATATATATAGATTTACATATATGTGTTTGAATTGTATATGCTGCTACTGCTATATTAATCATGTATGTATATATAATATATATAAAATTGTTTGTTATTTCGCTGAGGTGGAAAATTCTTTAATTAATAAGGTTACTTGTTGCTGTTGGTGTTGTTTTTGTTGCTGCTGTTGTTGCTCTTGCTATTATCCTGCTGCCTGCTGCCTGCTTTTGCGAGTTTCTTCTCTTTATTTTGCTAATATTTTAGAACATGGTAAAGTATAGTCTTGTTAATTTAGACCAAGACGTAAAATTTTCTTCATATGTGTATAATCGTAGATGTTTAAGCGAAGCGCAATGAAAATCAGTTATAGAATGTATTAAAAGAAAAATTGTTCATAGTTTCGCATTTTAAGTTTGATAATTTTTCTTTTTCATATAACAAGCGATCACTGCAATAATTTGAATAATTAATTATTGTTATTTGCATTATTTAATATGTAATACAATTTTGGAAGCGACGCTGATAAGTTGACACGGGAATGGTTCGATTCTAAAAACTTTTTGGTCCCAAAATGAGAAACTTGAACTGAACTGAAGAATGTTTGTTGTGGGCGAGAGAAGTTCGGGATTTAAAAAAGTAGTTTGTAATTAGTTTAAAAATTTATTTAAAAATCATAAAAAACACACATAAATCCAAGGTAAAAGGACAAAACACACAACTTAAAACGAACACAAATAAATCTATTAAACAATACAAAATAAAATATATTATTAAAATCTAATAATCATAATCGTATTTATGTTAATAATTATATAAACTTGGTCAGTAACATTGTTCATCAGTAATTGTTGGGGCTTGGGGTTGCGGTCGGATGCTCGCTTAAGAACTAACACAGTTAAAAATATGCTAAACTAGCCTAATTACAATCCGTGACAGTGAAACATACACACATAATCAAAAATAATAATAAAAAAAAAACAAGGCAAAGTCTCTGCTATACAATAAGTTAACTACAAACACAATTGATTTAGTTACAGCTTAAGCATCTAGATTAGCTCGATTCGAATCGATTAAAACATGTTTAAAAAAACTAAAATAAACATAGAGCGAAAGTAGACATTGCATGATTCTCATTTGTTGCGCATGTGGCCGCGGATAAATTAAATTTTCTCTGTGGAAAATGCACTCTCTATTGTTTCCCATTTTCTTCATTCTGTTCAGCAATTTAACTAAATTAATTTACATTAATTACTCGACGTGGCGGCACCACTGCCAGCCCCATTGGCCGCCGTCTCGCCCGTGTTGCTGCGGCTGTCGAGCGACCAGTCCCAATCCTTGCCCTTAGGCCGGAACTTTGAGGACTTGTGATGGTGATGATAGCTGGCACTCGCACTTGCATTCGCATTGGCGCTTGCATTTGCATTGGGGCCATGATGTGGCGATGACTTCTCCTTTGGCGATTTGCCCGACTTGCTCGCCCCAGCTGGCTGCGTTGCTGCCACATCCAGTGCAGTTGGCGGCCCATTGCCGGCAGCATCGGCAGCCGTGGGCGGCGCACTGGAATTGGAGTAGGACAGCAGCTCGTCGCAGTCATACTCCCAGTTCCGTTCACAGAACTTCTTCTTGTAGTGCTTTTCGGAGCCGCCCTTGAACTTGCGCTGATATTTGAGCGGTATGCGCAGGTCGTTGACCAACGACGGCGCGTGCACAGGCGGAGGAGTGGCCACGCTTGCAGCACTGGGACTGGGCGTGCGTGGCACACCAACATCGGACAGCGGCGGCGACTCAATTGCGCTCGGATCCACTGGCGAAATGGTCTTCGCTGAGCTGCTTGCGTGCAACGATGAGGATGCTGTGGACTTCATGCTGCTGTCGCTCAGATGGTCTGCCAAGTGTTGCTGTTGCTGTGGCTGTTGCTGCAGTTGTTGTTGTTGTTGCTGCGATTGTTGCATTGGCTGTTGCTGCTGCTGCTGCTGCTGCAACGCTTGATGACCATGCTGATACGGATGATGGCTCAGATTGTGCACCTGACTGGCATAGAGACTGCTGTTGTTGCTGCTGCTGCTGCCACTGCTGCTGTTGTTAATGGGCAGCTCCAGCTGCGATGAGCTGGACGAGGTGGACAAGAAGGTGCGCACAGCATCCGAGTTGCTGCTGCTGTGCGTGATGCCAGAGTCGGGCGAGGTGTTGCAACTGATCGAAGCGGGCACCGTATCGCCATCAATGGAACGGCGCGTCTTGTCCAGCTCAGTGCTGGCAAAGGCCACCAGACGGTCAAAGCCGGAGCTGACGCGATGTTGCCAATGGGATTCCTCGTCGGCCGCAATGACATCGTCTGTCAGGGAAAAACATATAGAAAATGGATTAGTTTTAATGCACACTATGAAATCGATTGAGTTAAAGCAGCAGCGACTGCAGCCGTGCGCGAGCTGCGGCGTGCGCTGATGCTGGTGTGCGTGTGTGTGAGGTGTGAGTGCCTGTGTGTGAGTGGAAGATGAACGACGACGAGTTGTATTATATCTAAAGTCTAAGCATTTCGTTAAGTTCAATCAAATGAATGCTAAATTATGTCTCTATATGAAGTTTCATTTGCGGCGTGTGCGTGTGCGTGTGTGTGTGTGTGTGTGCGTGTATGTAGATTAAGTTGGAGCGTTACAAGAGATCAGGAAAATCATAAGTAAATTTAAAATAATAATTGTATGAAATAAAGATAGAAAAAACCAATTAGGCGCAACAGAACTTACCTCATGCTCATGTTTTAATTTTCTATATGTGTATATAACATAATATACTAGATAAATTTGTTTAAATTTTGTTTTAAATTCGGTTAGATTAAATTATTGAACGTAAAATAAATTATGCTTTGTCTTTTTTTTTTTTTTAATGTATTTCTCGTTACTCTCTTTCCTCTCTTTAATAAGTATATTAGTTGTGGTTTTATTTTGTACTCTGCTTCTGAACAACAACACAATACGTTTTACGTTTTGGCATTTTGTGGGGATTTTCGTCTTTTTTTTTCATTTTTAATTTTTATTAATTTTTTTTTTTTTTTTTTAAATTATTTTTTTTTTTTGGGTTTTGGCTTTTGAAAATTTTTTGGAGGTATTCAATGGTTGTTATTGTTATTGTTACTACTACTATCGGCCACAACAAATCCATTTGAATTGGTAGCTGTTTGTTTCGTGGCGCCAGACATTGTCGAAGTCGGCGTGCGAAGTCGACGTCTGGGATCGTAATTAGTTATAGAACGACGCGTTGCCGAATCGGTAACTGTATGGGAGTAGAGCATAATAGAAGGGATATAAAGTCGAGTTTTGGTTAAGTAACGGGTCGCTTTGAATTTTAATACAATTTTGTCCATTGTTCGATAAATATTTTCAATATTCAATTTTTTTTTTTTAGTAATTATTTGAAAATTAATTATGCAAAAATAACATTCCAGAGGAGATTGTTAATATCCAGGAAAAACATAAAAAAAGAAATCGTATGTAGATTTATGTATGTTTCCTTTTTACAAAGATCTTTCTATGTATGTATGTGTGTATGTATGCGTGTCTCGTGTGAAAAATTAATTTAATGATATCTTTGGCATGACGCGAATAATTGAATGTGAATTAGCGTAGAATGTTGCATGTTTTCGGCAGTTGTTCTTTATTATGTTTATTATTTGTTTATAGTTTATGTAAAATGTGTTAATATTTTTGTTTGCACTGACATCAGCGGATCGAAGAGTTCTTACTATTTCCGCTATTTATAGTCCAAAACCTTTAAGTGCATATAGATATTTACATTTGAAACAATTTAAAAATGTAATTAGTTTGCTTATTTAAAATATTTCTTTTTTTTTCAATTTTTTAAGTGTAGAAAATTTTTTGAATAATTTCAAAATACGTTTTATATTACAATTATTATTAATTGTTTAATTTTAGGCATTATTTCTTAAATTTATTTATTATATTATTTAGGATTCTTTCGGAAAATCTGTTTTCTCGTCAAGCAATTAATTTAATTCTGTAAAATTATTTGGAGCGCGTGTTTGTTTATATTATATTTGCATTTAGCTATTGCCTTTTGATATTTTTATAGCAGTTGCATTAGCTTTTAAGTTATCTATGCTAAATGTATTTGATTTTTACTTGTTATTTGAATGTCAAAGAAAAGCGTTAGTATTAGATGCAGGGAAATATTAAGTCTAACTACAAAATAAAATGCAAAATTGTGAGAGGGAAGTCAAGCAAACTACGGACAACACACAACATGAATGAAATAAAATTCTTTAAGCTTATGTCCAGCCAACAATACGTGTTTTTGCTTATATATTTACAAAAAATTGCAATTAAAAAAAAAATGTAATGTGTATAAATCGTATAAAATGTGTAAAATGTGTAAAATGTGCGTGCGGATCAAGCGGTGGTGTTTCATTTAGCTAGTGTTGTCCGAGCTGGACGTGGAGCTCGAGGATGAGACGCTTTCAGTGTCTGAGTTGTCACCGTTTGAGGAAGCGGAGACATTTGAGCGTCTGCTCGTAATGGTAAGATCTTGAGCCACCACTTGGGTGGCGAGTCGAGTCTGATAGTGGTGCGATTGATGATATTGTACATTTGCTGGTGGTGCGTGTGCGTGTGCGTGTGCATGTGGTGCATGGATTTTGCGTGTGTGTGATGCTGTGGCTATGTCTTGGTCTTGGTATACAAATGGCTTACCGTCATCGCCTGCATTGGAACGCTGGCCGCCCACCATTGACGTGGGCGTGATGCTGTGACTGCTCTGATGCAAGGCGCGCAGCTGCTGCTGCTGGCCATGCTGATGTGGCTTCTGCTGGTGATGGTGCAACTGCTGATGGTTCGTCGACAGCTGCAGCGGTCGCTCATCGCCCATCAGCGAGTTAATCTCGGGACTCATGAGCATCGGCGGCTCCACAAGCAGCTTGCTGCGTCTGCCACACGATGACGACGATGATGACGGCGTCGGCGATGGTGTGGTGGCATCATGTGCAGGCGGCGGCGGCAGCGCCGACCCGCCATTACTATTCACATACAGATGCTGATGCGCATGGGCTGGCGGCTGCTGCTCAAAGTGCGCCAACTTGGCAGGTCGCGAAGGCTGCTGATGTGACGCCAAAGGCGAACTCCTCTTTACGCCCACTGCGAAAAAAGTAAATAAAAAATATAAGTAAATGCAATACGAAAAATGGTTAAAATAATGCAGCTTACGCTCCACTTTGTGTGGCGTGCCATTGACATTGCCGGCGGCTGGGTGATGATGCGACTGCTGCGGATGGTAGCTGTGAGCGGGCGGCGCCTGATGCGCAAAATGCGCCGTCAATTCCAATGATGATGAAGTCGCGGCCGCAGCGCGTCGCTGTCGCTCCTCGTTCTCCTCCTTGTATTTGCGTGCGCGCACATGATCCTGCAGCGAGGCAGCCAGTCCTGCAAACAATGAACAATGATCATTAGCAATGTTTATAATACTTATAACAGATGCCATCTAAGATGGCAACACAATAACATAAAATGTGTCTAATGGTCAAACAGTGTAATACGAAAAGCTCTGCATCAATTCGTCCACTCAGTATCGTTGTTTGGCATTTAGTTCTACGACATGTAGTTTGAGTACTTCTTAAACATATTGATGACGTCATTTGGATTCTTCTTTCTACATTTTTTAGATTTGTACATAAATTGATATTTTGTATTATTTTTTTTTTTTAATGTTTTTAAGTATGAATGAATATAATAGGAAGTTAAAAGCGCAATTTTTATTTTGCAAAAATACGTTTTAATGTGTAAAACGTTAAGTTCCAGTATTTTACTTCACTTAGATAGCCAGATCTTATTGGACTTCAGCTTTTTACTTCACTTAGATTGTCAGATCTTATTGGACTTCAGTTTTTCGTTTCGCTTAGATTGGTGGATATTATTGGACTTCAGCTTTGTACTTTACTTAGATTGTCAGATCTTATTGGACTTCATCTTTGCATTTCACTCAGATCTTATTGGACTTCAGCTTGCCATAATTTTTAGTGTTGTTTAATGAATTTTAGTTAAATTTACTTCAATTCAATTGTGAAATGGGAAAATATGGTTTTTTGGTAAATATATTTGGCTCCTCTCTTTAAATTCATACTCATATTCAGGTCTAAGAATTCTGAGCTCTTATTCAGCTCTCATGCCTAACTCACAGACTTGGAGAAAATCTTATATTAATTGAAGTTCAGTCTCTGCCGAAGAGATTCCTCTTATCTTGGACTTACCTTCTAGTGGCGGGTTGGCACCATTGAGGCGTGGAGCACGCAACGTGCTGCCACCGCCCACTGTACTTTTTGACTTGAGATGTTGTTGCTGTGGCTGCTGCTGATGGTGTTGCTGTTGCTGCTGTTGTTGCTGCTGTTGCTGCTGCTGCTCCTCGTGAAAATATGCCTCAATGCAGCCCATCATTTCGGCGCGCGGCAATGCCACCGACTGATAATCGCGTCCAGTACGCGCTGTTGAGGCCCCACGAGCGCCCGGCTGTGTCTTGTGGGCATAGGCGACGTGAGCCAAGGTGGCCAGGTTGTTGCTGTTGCTGTTGCTGGATGCCACCTGGCTGTAGTTGGTCGGCTGCTGCTCCGACGCATCTTCGTTAAGCGGTCGAACGTGCACGCGCTCCGGCCGTTGGGCATTTAGATTGATGAGCAGACGCTCATTGGTGCGATCGGCGAGGAAAGTGCGTTCCATGAAATGTGGAGCACTGCCGCTGCTGCCGCTGCCAGTGCTCATGTTGACCGCCGCATTGATGATGCTCTGGTGCGTGATTTCCAGCGTGCGCTCAATTTCACCAGTGACCAGATCGCCGATGGTCTTGCCTGATGTCACCGGCGGCGCCAGTGCCATGGGCGGTGGCGTGGGCAACGCCTGCGGCGGCTGGTTGAGTTTCTCCTGCGAGAGATGACGCCGCAATGCCATCTTGGCGGGCGACACCTGCGTGTAGTCTGGCTGCGAGCTGTTCGAGCTGGGTCGACTCGGCGGTCGAACGGACAGCCGTTCCACCCGGTACCCAGCGTAGTCCGAGTTGGCGGAACTGGCGCGTGGCAACAGCTCGAGGCTGTGCTGCTGCTGGGACTGTTGGTGTTGGTGTTGGTGTTGCTGCTGTTGCTCTGCCAGTTGCTCGCGACTGCCTGAGCGCTGCAACAGGTTCTCCGCCGGCGCCTTGAACTCTGCTGCAGTGCCCGGTCCCTGATGGTGATGATGTAGATGTCCGATTGATGCATGATGTGCAAGTTGATGCTGCTGTTGCTGCTGTTGGTGCTGCAACTGTTGTTGTTGTTGTTGCTGCTGCTGCTGCTGCTGCTGCTGTTGCTGTTGCTGTTGCTGCTGCAATCGCTGTTGAGCCACGTGTGCCAGCATCAGCGCATGCTGCTGTTGCTGCTGCTGCTGTGCCATAAAGTGCTCGTAGCTGTTGGCGCTGACCGATGCACGTCGTCGATGAAAGCCGAGATCTGCGGGCGCAGGCGCTGCTGCAGCCGAGATGCCGTGGCCGGCATACAGCGTTGCCATATGCGCCGAGGCCGAGGCCGACGACGATGATGCAGGCGGCGGTGGTGGCGGCGGTGGTGCAGATGCGCCTGCTCTGGCTGGCGAGTACTTGGACTCCTTGAGCACCACCGTTTGCCCATACTTGCTCGACAATTGCTGCTGATGCTGCTGTTGGTGCTGCTGTTGCTGCTGTTGCTGCTGCTGCTGTTTGCTGCTCATGTAGGCGCCGCCATACGGTAAATTGGCAGGCGGCGGCGGTGCCGTCGAAGCAGCTGCCGCAGCGCGCGGTCCCGGCAAAGGCGGCGTTACTGGCGATATCGTCGTGTTCG
This sequence comes from Drosophila mettleri, assembly GCA_035047625.1. Classification (NCBI taxonomy): domain Eukaryota; kingdom Metazoa; phylum Arthropoda; class Insecta; order Diptera; family Drosophilidae; genus Drosophila; species Drosophila mettleri. The sequence continues at coordinate 10,675,846 of JAWNPI010000035.1, read as the reverse complement.
CATTCAAGTGCATCAGACCCTGCGTCGAGACGGTGATGATGTTGTGCAAGTTGTTGCCGCTCGCTGCTTGCGTCATTTGTTTACTGCGTTTTGGCACTGGCGACTGCATCGGTGCTGGAGGCGTCTCGATGATGGGCATCGCCTTGCTGCGCTGCTCCTGATCCTCGTTGAGTGCTGACGTTATGATGCTCTTCAGCCTGTCCTCAAAGTTGGCCACCTTCGGCGATTCCTGCTTGCGTCCCAGCCCCGGCAGCTCGCACTTGGGCAACAGCACCGCTTGCGGCTGTTGCGCCTGCGATTGCGATTGCGATTGCGATTGCTGCTTGGGCGCTGGCATCAGCGTGCTATCCTTGTACAGTGCCGGCGAGGTCTTTGGCTCCGCTTTGGGCTTGCCATTGACAAAGTTAATGGCGTTGACGGCGCTGCTGGCGCTGCTGACCGCAGCTGGCGGCGGCTGAAACTTGCCCGCCTCCACCTGGCGACAGGTCTCGAGTATCTTTTGGGCCAGCACCTCTGGATTGCTCTCTTGTATTTTGCCCACCTCCGGCACCTCGGGCCACTCCTGCGAGCGTGCACGATGCTCACGGCTGCGACGCGACACCTTCCCACTTGCCAGCTTGCTGCAGTTCGCCGGCGCCGCAGGCGTTGCGGCATTTGTCGGTATGACAGGGGCTGCGGCTGGGGCTCCACTGGCCAGGCTTATGTTTGTGCCCTGGGCCAGCAGCGCGGCAGCTGTGCTGCGTTCCTCTGCGGACTTTTGCAGCGAGCTAGTCTCCTGCTCAATGGTGGAGACCTGCGCATAGAGCTTCTTGCGCTGGCTCAGCGTATTGGCTATCTCCTTCAGCACCAACTCCTGGGCGGCGGTTTCCGACAGCTCCTGGGGCAGCTCGAGCTTCACCTTGCTGTTGCCGCCATTCGTGGCGGTGCACAGTTTCTGGTATTCGGGCAGATGCTTCAGCTGCTTGCTGAGCAGCAATTTCTGTTCGCTCTCGTAGACGGTGACCTCGTTGCGCATCTTGCTGACCGCATGCTGCAGATCCTTGTGCCGGCCGACAATCTCCTTGGCCTGGGCAATCAGGTCGTTGGGCGAGTTCACATTTATGCCCAGCTCATTCATGCGCACCTTGAGCAGCGTCACGCTGTCATCGATCAGCACCTTGATCTGCTTGTCCAGCTGATTGGCTCGATTCTTTAAGCGCGCCATCCGCTCCTGCTCTTGGGCGATTTGCTTCTGCACCTGCGGCAGATAGGCGCTCGAGCGCATTTGATCAATAATCGCCATATACTGGGAGCGGAACACATCCAGCAGTATTTGCAGGGCATATGGCGTATCCTGCGGCGCAGCGGGTATATCCAGTTCACGGTGCGACATGTCGCCCGTGAGCAGCGACGTCAGCTGCTGATCAACTGTGCCCGGTGCAGCGGGCAGTTTCTTGTTCATCGAATCCAACGAGGTGCTCAACACCGTCTGCTTGTGCAGCACGTCCAGTCCGGCAATCTTCAAGCACTTGCGGCCCCGCTGTCCCTTCTTCAAGCGGCCCTTGCGTCCGGGCCCGGCACTGGCTGCGCGCGGCTGATCCTCCTTGCTACTCGAGTCCTTGCTGGCCGAGGCGGATGTGGCGGATGCAGCAACTGCAGCGATTGCAGCTGCCTCTTCTGCTTCACGCTGTGCAGCCGCCGCCGATTTGCTGGCAATGGCTGCTTTACGTGTTAGCTTCTTGCGCTTCTTCAGCGTTGTGACAGCGCGTGGGGCGCGGCCCTGGTGGCTATTGCTGTTGTTGCTGTTGCTATTGTTGTTCTCCTCGTCATCCGATTGGGAGCTCTTGCCCTTGGAGCTGCACCAATCCGACCACACCTTGCGCGTCATTGGCCCATTCGAGGCGGATGTGGTATTGGTGGCCGTGGTGCTATTTCCGCAATTTCCATTGTTCACCTCCCCATCGCCGTCGCTCTCCGTGCTGCTGTCCATGTTCATGCTGCGCTGCTGCAGCTGCAGCTGTTGCTGCTGATTTTGTTGCTGTGCACTTGCCAGCTGTTGGCGCGTCTTGGAGGCGGTTAATCCACCGCCACCGCTGCCACCACCGCTGCTGACATTCGCCGGAGATTGCGACTGATGCCGCTGCTGAGCGGGACCGTTGAACAGCTCCCTCTCCCGCTCGCGCTGCTGCTGCTCCCGCTGCTGGTTATTATTATTGTGCTGGTTGTTGTTGTGATTATTGTTGTGCTGGCCAGTGTTAGCCTCACGTTTCGCGCGATCTCGTGTGGTGCGAACGGTACCTGCAAGATATCGACAAAACAAATTTTTCGATTAGAAATATTTTCAATTATCTTTTTACTTTAGTTTAAGTTTTTTTTTTTTCTTTTTGTAACATAATAGTCTAAGCCAACATGATTAAATTCATTTTAGTCACCTAGTTATTATTAAAGTATTTTATTATTTATTTAAAGTAATTTATTTAACCTCGAAACCTAACCTCTAATTTATTTCAATACTGGCTTACTCAAATTAATATAATTTACTCTATAAATATAATTCACTCTATATAAAATAAAAATTATTAAATTTGACTCAAGATCATTCCAATTCAGTTCTTACAGATTATACCGAAACACTTACATATTTTATATATATATAACATTTACTTAAAAGCCAAAACATATTCACTTAGATTATTGGGAATACTTTAATTTAGTATTACTTAAACTCAATTCTGTTTTTTTCTATAGCTCTTCATACACCATTCATACGTAGCCCTGCCAGAAAATTTGCTTAAACAGCTAAAGCATTAATATTGCTTCGACTTGAGGTACTTAACGAAAATGACCGATCGTAAATGACTGGGAATGATGATGCTCTGATTTATGACTGATTGGCTGACTGACTGATTTGAACATGATTGATTAGCGTGTTTGATTTGTGGCTGAGTGAACGTGTATTGTATATATGTATATATATTATCATCTGCTTCTCCATTAGGCTTCCAGTGCTACTTACCCACGTGCTCGTGATCACCGCCCTTTGTTTTCAGGCGCTGGAAGTAGCGCTCCAATATAGTGCGATCGATCACATGTAAATAATATGAAACCGGTTTGCAGGTCCATGAAACGGAGCCCTTAAGCGGCGGTATTTCGCTCACGTGCATAATAGTGCCAATATCAGAGAGGTTTCTGTAATCGAAATGTAATAAAGTTGAATCATGTTAAATAATATGTAGAATTCCCTGCATGGGCATTACGTACCGATCTGTGATGCGAAAGTTGAGCGGGCAGAACGATTTGGATGAGACGACTCGGGCGCCATCGCGCAAATCGGCAAATCGCTCCTTCAGCTGATGATCGACGGTCGGACCGAAGGCAAAGTTGTTGACGAACACCAACGTCGAGGAGGTGATTTTCTCGCGATGCTCATCCACCAGGAAATCACCCTTGATCAGTTTGTACTCGCAGAAGCGTTTGCCAAACCAGGCCATGTACTGGCGGAATATCTGGTCCATGCGTTCGGCATAGCGAGCGGGCGTGTCCGCCTTCTCGATGCCAATGCAGGTTTTGAGGGGAAACGATCCGGCCATTTGCAGTACCACCTGTCCCACACCGGAACCGAGATCAATGAAAGTGTCCTCCTTGCTAACGGTGACATGCTTAAGCATTTGCTGCACCAGCTCGTACGACGTCTCCCCATAGACCTCCGGCGAGAAGGGCTCGTACTGATTGAGCTTGTCCGGATCGAGCACGGCAGCATTGTAAACTAATTGCAGTATGTGTCTTAAAAGGCTAGGGTGAGCGAATTTATTCAAACGCTCGGCGGGCAGTGAAGTTCCTTTTTCCTGTGTGCATGAAATAATTTGTTTGTTATTTGAAGAACTGATATTGTAAGGGATCAAGAGAGCTACTAGATAATGTATCCGAATTGGCTCTTTATGAATTCTTTTATTTTTATTTGGAAATATTTTAGGAAATGTATGAAAATATTTTCTATTTAAATTAAAATTTATTTTATTTTAATTAAATTTGATTTTATTTTGAAAATTGAACGGCTTTAAAATTGAATTTACTTTTTGCAAAATTTCCAATAGTTTTCAAGTTTTTATAGTCAACTATTAGCAAAAGCGAATGTGTATTTGGGGTAACAGATAAGAGGTAACAGGTGTACTTACCAATGCAACAATACTGTCGACAGCCTTGTTGAAGCGATCGACAAGATTTGTCATAGTCTTATAGCAGGCAGTGTCAATGTGATTGAGGTTAATCTCCTCGAATGCGGATGAAATGGATGGCAGCTCATCGCATACGAATTTGATAGTATCGATAATGTCGATGCCATTGTCATGCTTATCCTGTCCATGTCCCACCTGCAGTGGCCAGGCGAATGTGATGGTTTCGGAGGAGCCAGCTGGCGAGCGCAACACCAAGTCCTTGACTTGAGGTGTTGCCATATTTTTCCTTTGCCAGCTGTGCGGCAAAAGGTCAATGCGATTCGAAACACTAAAACAACGTCACGACGCTGTTGTTTAATGCTTCGCAATTGTTCTTCCGATATATATATATATATATATATATATATGTCTGTATATATATATATTTATATATATGTTTGTATATTGTTTCTTGATTTAATTATTGTTTTTGCTGAATAATGAGCATGAGCGTTCATATGTATCGTGTGCTATAGATGCATAATGAATAAATCGATGCTGATGCGGATGCTAATGATAATTATTATGACGATAATCAAAAACGTTGGCAGAGGAGCAGTGTTGTGTTACGTGACGTTGCGTTTCGTTATAGTTAGGCTTTTCTCTTTGTTTGACGTCTTAGGAACAGTGGCAGCGTTGGGTTAATTATGTTAACATATATATTGGGCTAAATTAAAAACAAAAAAAAAAAACACGATGCAGAAAGTATCCTATACTACTTTCTGTGTGCGTGGTGTTACGTTACGTTACGTTACGATCGTTACGTTATGGCTGCTACAATCTACTCTGCTGCTGCTGCTGCTGCTGCTGCCGCTCCCACCCACAAATTTGACTCGCTCCGTCTTCTCTGCCTCCTCTGCGTCGACGTCTTCCTCCAGCAGCAGTGGCAGCCAATGGAACAGCAACAAAATACAAAAGTAACTGATGATAGTTGCGTAATTTAATATTTTGTTGTATGTTAAGAAAACGATGCATTTTCCTCAGTGTGTGACAACATTTTCGACTATCATATGCCGATGCTAGTGTTGCTGTTGTTGCTCTTGTGGCTGTTGCATTAATATAATCATTTCATCGCCTCGCATTCCAGCAGTTGCTTTTCATGTCACTGCGTTGCTCGGCACGCGCGCTGTGCCTGCTAACGTTACGCATGATGCGCGCGCGTCTTTCAGTGTTGCAAAACGTCGAATGTGTGTTTTGAATTAACAAATCCGCTTTTTTCTTTAAAAAATCTGTTTAAATTATTTCTTTTTTTTTTTTTTTTGGGTCTGCAAAAAGAAAGAGAAGAAACAAATGGTAGAACATAAATAAATAAGGCTTGAAAATTATTTAAAAATAATATAATATAAAAAAATAAAAAAAAAACTGTTTAAGATCATGAAAAATAAGTTGTGAGATACTGAATTATGAGCGTGCTTTAAGCTAATGTCAATAAAGCATAGAAGCTGCGCCATGCGCGTGTGTATCGATGGGGAGGAATACGTAATTATTGGATGAGTGCGCAGAAATGTGAGAAACGGAGTAACGCACTAAGATATGTAATACTAGAATTATAAAACTATCTAAGTTCATTATTTAACAATATCAGCGGCTCATTAGATATACACATTGGTAGAGTCAAATAAACTAATAATCAAAATATAGCAATAAAACTTATAGTCAATAATATTACATAATCTCCAATCATATGTTGAGCAATATTTGTGGGCGAATCTCAGTTATAGTAAATAAAATATATCTGTTTTATTTTCTTTAGCGGAAGCGAAAATTCAAAAGTTTATAGATCGTTGGCATGGTTTCAAAAACCAAATGTTGAACGAACTAAATAAGGAATAAAACATTTTATTCATTTGCTTACAAAGCCCCAATTAACAGTTAGTGAAAATGTAAAACTAATGCAAGAGATTAAAGTTTAAGTGAAAGAATCAGATGTGAAATTTATGCTTAAATTTCTCAGACATTTCACATTTCTTTGTGCTTCTAATTCACATTTATGAAACAAGGCACGTTTCAGAATCCTTTTTTCTGTTTGTTTTGCATATAATTGTATATCCGTACGCATTTGCTGCTTCGCCTGTTATACGAGCGTGGGCGTGTCCCACAGGAACACAATGGGACTTCATTAGCATAGCCAAAAGCGTCAACAACAGCCAAAGTTATTTTAATTCGTGTCTCCATGCCTGGGCAAGAGGCGAGTGTCGAATGCAAAGTCTGTTGAAAATCAATAACAACCCCAAAGCTGCTTTTATTAGCGGCATGGGGCATGGGGCATGGGCCTTAATTAAAGCTTTGGGCATTGCTAGCGTTTTTAAAGCAATGAGTTCAAACGTTAAAACATTTGGCCACACAAGCGCCACATTAAAGAGATATACATAAATACATATATATTGTATACAAATATATATTCATATGTATATATACAAATATATATGAATAGATTAAACAGAAACCCAAACCAATCCTGTCTGGCAACTATGCTGAGACACACACACACATACACATACACACAGTCATATAACATGTATGTTTATGTGCGTATATAGAAACACAAATACCGTATGAATCTGTTCAATATTCGCCATGCATCCACGTGTGCCGTTTGCTTTGCTTCTGTATCTGTGTATCTGTGAATGCTGTGGGAATGTTTCTCTATCTGTTGGCATGACGACCCGACAACCGGCAACAACTGCGCTGCATCGGACGACCCCCTATATCGATTCTACCACTCATCCTGGTCGGCCGGTTAACCTCACTGTGACCAAAGACCGTTGTCTACCCAGACATGTCTGCTGTGTGCGTGCGTCCGTGCAAGGCTCTCTGTGTGTGTGTGTGTGTGTGTGTGTGTGTGTATATGCCTGTTACTTGAGCTTAACGACATAGCCAATTAAGCATCCGCCGAGCTGGGCACAACAGCTATTTAACTTCATTATTCCAATCAATAGTTGGCAATTCACTTATTATCGTTCGCTTTTTTCTATTGTAATAATTATGAACTAGAAACATAACTAAATAATTGATTTCTATCAAATATTAATTAGTTTGTTCGACTTTGAATAATTGCTGTAGAAATTCATTTCCTTTTGATTAGTCACTTTTCAGCTTTAACTTCATATTAAACATTGCATAAACCCAGCACATACTCCACATAATAAAGAGAACTTTGTGCATGCTTTGCCTACAAACCGAAGATGAATCTAGTTTTTGTATAATTATATAAATTAATCATAAAAAATGCACATATATTTCTAATTTTTCAAGATTTTTGAATGTAATTTGATTTAAAGAACAAAAAATTTGCAAACGTGTAAAAATTGACATTGAATAGATGTCGGCTGTATATGGGCTACCAACTTTATTAACTTGACTAGCTTAACTAGGTAAGCAGAAAATATTAAAACCTCTTTTATCAGTGTATACACAGCTGCCACTTATACCGTGAATTAAGCCAATTTTTAATATGAGTTAGTTATTCTTTTATTAAAACTGAAACGAGAAAACACTAGAGTACCCTGTTTTGGCATTTTCAATGGGATCAGCATATAACAGCTGATTTAAAAATAATTTCCAGCTGCGTCACAAACCCAACTAACAAATCGATTAAAATACAAATTTAGAAATTCGACGGAATTCAGATATGCGGGGTAGAAATTGTTGAGGAATCAGCTAAACTGAATATAATGTAATGAGTAATAATAATAGTTAACAATTAGTCTTGCAACAAAAATGACTGAATATATCTAATTCAATTTTCTCATTAAATCCAGGGTATCTGTGCGGCGTAATACAGCAGAGCAAACTTTCTTAATTGTTGTGCTGACTGTGAAGGCGTGACACACATTTTTATTCCATGCCCACTCATTCGCACTCGCGCACACACACACACACACTCAGACACACGCACGCACCCATACACACACTGGGTGACACAATTACAGAGCGCAGGAACTTTGCCACGCTTTTAATCAACTTAAAAAGCTCTCACAGTCCATTCTTGCATTCTCTTGTGCTCGCCCGCTCGCCCGCCCGCATACACTGTTTGCCAACTCTGTGGGGAGAGCACTTTTGCATGCAATATGTCCGCTGGCTGACACACGCGAGCAGCGCTGCCAACGCCCACGCGAGCAACTCATTTTCCACTTCTTCTTGAAATCGTTGTTGTTGTCGGCTCTCGCCCTGTTTTTTTTTTTACGACTATTGCCTGCCACGCAGTCTGCGTATGTGTCTGTGTTCTGTTTGTTGATATCGCAACTGAAACAACAATAAAAAAAAATAAATCACAAATAAAATGCGAGCGAAATATCTAAAACTAAACTGAATAAAAATTTCAGCTGTGTGCGCCGCCTTTCTCACGCTCTCTCTCTCTCCCCCTCTATCTCTAGCGCACACTCCGCATTTTTGTTGTTTTTGCCTTTAGCGTGCGCTTCGCTATTTTTATGAGCAACTTTTATTAATATGATTGGCCATTCTGATTGCTCATTTTTAGCTGCTGTGGGTCAAGGTCATTGTGACAAATAATTAAAATTACCGCAACTGTCTGTTTGCCGCAAGGCAGCGAAAAAATAATGCACAATTTGTTTATGTATATATATATATATATATATATATATATATAAGTAAGAGTTTATTAAATGCCGTTACAGCAAACAGTTTTTGTTCGCACGCCCACCTAGACTATATATCATACTTTGCCCACTTGTTGTGCGTTATAATTACATCATATAATTTGATTATTTTGTTCTACATACACACACATCGTCAACAACTATAGTTTACAACATATTCATGGTCACGTGTTTGTTGTGATGTGTGCATGACTGAAGGTTAAATTGGTTTACGCTTTGATTTCGCGTTAATTTGTTTGACTTTTATTTCTGTTGTTTCTTCTTGGCGGCTCTAATTGTTGCTCTGCTTCTAATTGTTACAGAAAAACGTTAACAGCATATATTTATTTATTTTATTTTTTTCTTCTTTTTTTTATTGGCGCAAGGTCTTTGCCATTGGGGTCAAGCATTCGGTAAATAAATACTTGCCTTTGCAATAACATTTCGATTCCTGCTTATAAAAAATTTTCTGTTTATCTGCATAAACTTTTATGGTATTTCATTGAAATATTTTTCAAATTATAGATTTTTCGAAATATGCAAAGTGTAATCCAAAACAACAGCTGCCAAGTGAACTTTGAGCGCATATATATATATATATATATATATATATATATATACATATACAAATGAAACGAAGAATGTAACGCATCACAAATAGCTTCAGTCGCATTGCCCCTTTGTTTTTTTTGTTATTGCTGCAACTTGTGGCGACAGACATTTCGTGTTATCATTGAGGTCATGCGCTCAATATTGATAATCAATAATGTATTTCTATATATATTATATACTTTGTATGCACAGGCATAACACAATTATTGAATAATGAACAAATGCGAAAGCTTTGATGATTTCTTAAGAACTGATAACAATTATTTATGTATATGTTATTTTTATTATTTTTTATTTTGTTTTATAGTGTTTTATTAATTTTATTTCATTTTTATTTTTTTATTATTTTTTTTTTTTTTTTTGATTACAATTTATTTTTATTTATTTATTTTAAAATTATTATTTTTTAATAAATTTTTTATTTTTTTTTTTTTTTTTATTTTAAAATTATTATTTTTTAATAAATTTTTTATTTAATTTAATTCAAATTATTCATTTTATTTTTTATTTGCTTTAATTAAAATTATTTACTTTTATATTAAGTTATTTTATTATTTATTTTCAATAATTTCTTACTATATTTAATTTTTAATTTTATTATTATTTTATTAGTTCGTCTTAAGCTTTATTTAATAAATATAAAATGAATTGTTATCTCTTTGCTGAACAGTAATATAAGAGTTCTTAGTAATCTGCAATTGTTATACAGTTTTGTCTTTCTTGTTATACATATGTAGAACTGTTATACGTATACATTATCTTGACCGTCGCAGCAGGAATTTAAGGCCGTCAAATATTTGCGACTGCTTCTAATCAGAATGACTGAGCAAGCAATGCACTGATAAGATAAGGCATTTGACCTAGTTATGGGCACAAGAACTAGATACATATATTTATGTACACATACATTTATAAACAAAAATACGAAATAAATAAAATAAAGAAACATGTGACTGCCAAACCACACACTTGGCAGTTGTTTTTATTTATATATATTATTTTATATATATATATATTTTTTTTTTATAACTTTGAACAGCTTGCAACAAGTCAAACACCTGCACGGCAGGTCACAAGAGAGCAAGTGCGAGAGGAGGTTTATATGTTGAAGAGCGTTGGCAGTCAGGTTTTTACGTGCCAAAGAAGGGAACTTCTCTGTCCCTTGACACTGAACTGACTGACTAAAAAGTATAATAATGAAGTTAAGTTAATACACGATAATTATCAAACTTATATATTTATATATAATAAGTTATTTTATTAAAGTATTAACAATCAAAGTTATTTAGAGGGAATCTGTAAGTCGTTGCTTTTCATACATGCCAGGCCATGTGCAGCGGTATTAGTCGAGCATGTGTCCCTATAATTTCTTGTTACTGAAGGATTCCAGTTGTTTGTTGGTTGCGCTTGCGGTTTCCGTAGCCCCAAAAACAGCTGCCGCTTGCCGATGCACGTTGCATGGCGCATGGCACATGGTGTAGAGGGGACCAAAGAACAGGCAACAGGTAGCATAACGGGGCACGTGGCCAACAGACGGACGTCGAAAACCATTTTGACCAGGCTTTGACATCGAAATTAATGGCCAACATGTGCAATAAATGACAAGCGACTCGGACAAGCGATATGAACCTTTTAATCATATACATAGCTATGTAAGGCTATGTGTTTATGTATAAACAACGAGTTCTTATTAATTTCTTGTGGAGCCGCTATTCAAAGCATTTTACAGTTAAGGATAAAGATGTGTCAATGTGCTTAAAATTTGACATGATTATATTTGGTTAAGTTGATCAGATGCAAAGCGCTAATAAATTAGGAATTTAATATTTTAATTTTAAATGAGATTTATTAAATTAATGCTTAAAGCAGTTAAATATTATGTTAAACCCAAATTTAGCCAAAGACTTTTACAATATTATATTAGAACATTTTTTTAAATTCTTATCTAATTGATTTTTTTCCAAAATCTTCTCTATTCACAGTAAAAATTCTCCAAAATCGAATATTTTAATACATTTCATATACAAGAACCAAACAGTGTGAGAGAGAGAGATAGAGAAAGGGGTAAGTACCAACTGCAGCCAAGTCTAATAAGAAATCCAATAACATTAAATAACTTTGCACTTTGCGCTATAATTTGGCTTAAGGAATCAGCTTGAAATACGATATTAAAGTTCAAGAAATGAAATGATGATGTTGAAAGGGAACGAACTGGAATGGAACAGGCCTTAAGCGTTTCTCAAGGAAAGAGACTTTGTGCTCGTTTTAAGCAGATATTATTTACTTTGAGGGTTGAGTTTCGACACCTCACCCACACACACACACACACACACAGAGACATATATAAATACATGCACACATATTTATATACGTACAGCGAACGTGGGAAAAATGTGAAAAATGCGCACAAAAACGAGCAGAGTCAAAAAGGAATAGCGAAATGTTGCGGCAAATGATGAAGATGGTGATAATGATGATGATGATGAGAAATAACTAAACTAATGCCAGAGGGCTTCTAACGTAGGCAAAGCTGGGCCCAGCCAAACTTATAAAATATGTATACAATAATGCGGCCCGGACTGGCATGGCATGTGGGTGGTGCGTTGTTAGGCTGGGTGGTTGGGTGGCTAGCTGGTTGTGTGTGTGTGTCCGTGTGGGTCGCAGGCTCGAAATATGCAAAAAGTTGTTGAAAACTTGCTAAGCAAAAGGCATAAAAAGTGGACGAAGTACACGTGTGTGAGTGTGCCCAGAGATGGGCTGAGTTGAGTTGGTGCCAATTCCCACAGACTACACAGATATATACATATAAAAAAGATTGTATATCCATATATATATATATATATATATATAAAGACTTTAGCCTGCTTATCTTTAAATACATTGCGATTAGACAGGCCAATGAGCTTTAAGCGTGGCTTATTTAAAGACAATCTTACAAAGTTCACTAAAATTTTACATTTATGAATTCTGCTTTCGTTCATCTAAATGTGCTTGAATATTATAAACCTTTTCTTTATTTATCTATTAAATTAATTTATTACAATCTCACACGAACTTTCGTCATTTTGGACACATAATCGTAGACTGTCTGGGCCAATATTGCTTATAGCCTCTGACCAAGACACTTCAAGGGAAACTTATTTATTTTTATTGCCATTTGCGCCAAAGCAAAGCCAGAAAATTTGAGGGCCTCAACTCATAGTTTGAGCAGTTCTGACAGATTTCATTGCAAGAATGTTGGTAGGGATTTTGCTGTTAAAATCCAGCAAAAAGTTAATCAATATTGTGGCAAGACAGGCAACTAAGACTAGAGCAAGTAGAAACAACACAAAAGGGATTTACTGCAAAGGAAAATTGCGAAAAAATTCTTGAACTGTGAGGAAAGCAGATTATTTTAGAAACTTCGTTTTTCATATGTGCGGTAATTTTTATATTGAACAATTTAAATATATGATTATAATTAAATTTACAAATCATTTCTTGGATAAAGCAGATGTTTACTTTAAATTATTATTTTTATTTAATTTTTCGATTCTTTTCTTACTTTTCAATATTAATTTTGAATGAAATAATAACCTATATTTTTGTGCTAGATATATTCTGTTTCTATCAAACTATAAATCAATAAATAAAATTCCATAAGCATACAAATTCAGATACTTGCTAAAGCATACACAAACATATACATATAAGTATATATATATATACATATGTGTATTTAATAATATATTTGTATGTACATGTATATGATTTTGATAAGCTTGCTTCCAATTTACAGTAATTTATTTTTCCCGCATTATTTCACTGTAATATCGCTGGTCAGGCATAAAGTCAAGTATAAAGCATATGAAATTAAATACATTAAAGTCGCCCCATACACACACACACACACACATTATATATATATATATATATATATATTTGTACACATATAAACAGTAAATTTTCATTAAAGTACAGAGCGCGCTTTAGCATCGCCTTTCGTATTGCTTTCCTTTTCTCGCAGATGCACAGCGCGTGGCCCACCCAAACGGTATTCAGCCTGCTTGGCAACGCAGCGGACGTCGCGTCGCTGCCGACAAACGAGGGTTGCTGCTGCAAAAACACACAAGTAATAAACACGACAGAGTAAAAAAAGAAAAAGAAATACAAACAAACAGAACGGTGCAGAGAGCAGTAGGCAGAATAAAAAATAAGAAAAAAGAAATAAGAGGAATACAAAGCGCTCGCTGCTAACTGGGGTTGGGTTGGGCTGGGCTCTGCTCCTCTGTGGGTGGGTGGGTGCATGTTTATTTTTGTCCATGGGGTTGAAGATGTGCTGCGCTGGGCTGTGCTCAGCTGTGGGGGTTGCCAGCCACTTTTTGCATTAATTGCTTTATCGATTTCTGCAGCATTTTCCTCCTCCTCTTTCTGCATGCTCGTCGCTGCTGTTGTTTTTAGCACAAGGACGTGGAATAAATATGAAAAGCAACAGAGAGCAGTCAAATGGAAAAAATCCTCTGTTTGTTATTGTGAATGAAATGTGGCAACAGAAACGACGACAACAACAACAACAATTATCAGAGAGAGAGAGAGAGAGAGAGAAGCAGAAAGTGCATTCCCTCAATGACGGCTTTTTGAAAAGCAATGCAAACGCTTTCAGCGCCACCTGCCTGCATTTTATGAAGGCTCAAAACAAAACAAAGCCCGAAATGTAGGACACTACTTCCCCTGGCTCCAGCCCCAGCCCCAGATGCCCCCACCCACACAGCAAAGCCCACCTCTCACTTTCCCGCCTTCAAGCCATCGTCAGCCAAACACAGAGACAGAGTTGCCAAATGCATGCATGCAAAATGAGCGCAGCTCGAATGTGCAGGCAGCAAATAGACCGCTGGTCGGCGGAGAGGGGGAAGGGAGAGCGAGAAAGCAAAGTGCACTAGCAGCGGCAACAAACGCCCGCCAGGCGGCGCCCTACTGAATGTGAGAAAAAAGTTGCAGTAAAATTGTGCACAATCCTAAAAAATGAGGTCAACTATTTCTGTTCTGTGTGTGTGTGTGTGTGTGTGTGTGTGAGCGAGAAAGAGAGGCAGCGAGGTTGAACGGGACGATGGCTGTTAGCCGGGGCTGCGTTTGTTTCAATAGCGTGCTTAGTTAGTAGGTTATGTTTATGTAAATTTGCATAATTGCATGCACATAGCGTACATAAAGCATATTTACTTTCCAATACTGCACGTATGTATACACATACATAAGACGCACACACATACACATACGCAAAGAAGAACTCTTGCCAAGCTCTTTAACATTATTTTGCTACTTTAAAGCTTTGCCTGTGAAGTGCGGCAACAGCGCGCCACAACAGCCAGCCAATGCATTGAATGAAACGTGTTAAGAACATGGAAAATGGGTCAATAATTAAAAAAAAAAAGCAACGTTTGCAGCTTGCAATACGTTTTGAATATGAAAGAGTGTCAAAAATGAGAGAAAAACAAATTCAAAGTAAAACAAAAAGCGTAGTACAAGCACGATTTCGTATCTATTTGGAAATATTTTTAGTTATAAATAAATAATTTTGATGTAAACCTATAAATTATAGTATCTTCAGACATTCTACGATTCTGTGAGTGTAGAAAACTATTATTTTGTATTAGAAACCCTTAAAGTACTCTTAATTTTGTATTATATATTTTGTTTAATATAAAATACAAATTTTTTGTTATACAATTATTATTATTTTGAATAACGCAAATAAGTGAATAATATTATAAAAAGCAGAAACATGCCAATAAGAAGATGCTAGAGACAACTGAACATAGAGAAAGCAATATTATTTATATTATATCTGATCCCAATTGAATTCTCATTCTCTTTGTATCAAATTTTCTATCTTTTTTCGTATACTTAACAATGCAATTTACAGTTTAAGTTGATTGGCTCTTCTGGTTTTATATTTAGTTAGAGTTTACTGTACAATTTATTTGAGCTTCATTCCAATAGTCACGTAACGTGGCCAAACAATAAATAAAATCAGACGGCCGAATATCGACACGAAAACATATCACAAACAACAATGAGCGAATAACAGCAATAACGGTATGGCCAGAGAGTCTTAAATAAATAAAGAGTCCTTCTCATTTATAAAGTAGGTAGCCCGAGAGCTAGCTGTAAAGGCGGAGAATCAGCAGCGATAACAATAGCAAAAATAGAATGGCACCCAGTGCGACGTTGCCAATTTTCACAGCTGTATTTGGTTTTCTAAGCAAAAACGTGAGAGCCACAAAGTAGAGCTGGGGAATTGGGGAGGTTTATGTCATTTGCACACACACACACAAACACACAGACACAGACACGTTACATAGCGCACAAACGACCGATAAAAACAGGAAGAGAAGAATAAAACAAAATAGAAAATTGAAACATCCTTCCTGCCAAAGGATTTTGCTCGTGCGTCCTACCAGGGTTGCCCAAACTACTTGCTTCAGAAATTGATATGGGAAAAACTATGCAGCACAATACGACAGGGTGTGGCGGGGTGTGCTGTGCGGGTGAGTTGACATGCAACAATTTTGGTGAGCATGAAAAGAACCTGCCACAAGGGTTGCCAGGCGAACGCAAAACCTGAATAATAATAACACCCATGAAGCAAAAATTCAGCTAAGCCCAAGGGGGTTGCCAGAGTTTATATATATATATATGTGTGTGTGTGTGAATTAATATCCATGAGTTTGTGTGTGTTTATTTGTGTGGAAAGGGTGCGACAGGCATTTCCGGGTAAGTGGCAATGGTAGCTGGTAATAAAATCTGTCTAACGCCGTTGGACGCCAGCCAGTTGGCCAAGTGAGCTGGGGGGAGATGGGGCCAGCCGGCGCGCACTTGAAACTGAACTGTTGGCAACAACAAAAGTCGTTGGATACTTTGCTGGAATACCACAGTGACGAGCAAAAAGGGCGGATAAAATATGGTTAAAATGTAAATTGAAAAAAATTTGTTGACTGCGCGAGATGAAAATGAAAGAAAATCTAAAAAAAAGGAGAGAAAAATACACACTAAAATTTATGTGCAGCGACCAGCGATAAAGTGCGAAACTTGAGATATATACATAGATATATATATATATATATAAAAACTTAGCGTAGGTTGAGAAAGGCGATTAAATCGCATAAATTATGACTGGAACGAGCTGAATGCTGCGGAGCCGAGATGAGTTATTAGAGATAAAGAAAATCCAGCAAAGACAGCTTTAAGCCATGCACAAAGTTGATAAGCGCTGAAATGTGGCAACATTGCCCTTAGGCTATATGTCAAAGTGCATGGAGAAAGATTTAGAGCTCTGCATGCTAAGATATGGGATTACTTAAGAAATGGACATCAATAGACATTACTTAATTTATCTAATCGAAATATAAACATAAAACTGTTTAAAAGAAGTTTTAATATGAAATATATTATATATCATATGTTATTATACATTTGATATGTTATATTATACTTTATATATTTTTTTTTGTAACCAAGCAAATTTTATTCAAAGCATAAAACTCTCTAAATTCAACAAAATACCTATTATTAGTAACTCCTAGTTTAAGTTATGAATATACTTGAGTTTACTGTAGCACAATTATACATCTATCTATCTCTATAAATTGTTTAGATCTATATTTCCATAAAAATGTTGATTTCATATTTAAAATTCTATTATCTATTAGCTAAAACTATTAGTTAAAATAAGTATTTTCGTTTAATTTCTCAATTGTTTTTATAATTATTAATTTCTCAATTGTTTTTATATATATATTATATTTATATTGTATAAAATGTGATTTAATTTTAATGCTTTTTTGAGCAATTTAAAATCAATATTCACGGGGAAGTGAAATGTGTCAACGTCGCTAATAAACAAACATAAACTCGTTCATATTCAAATGTTACCAATTTCAATAAACATCGCGTTGCGTCATCATACATAAAACATACATACATACATATATATATGTATGTATGTATGTATATACATAAAAAAATCTATTAATAGATGCACACATCAAAATGCAGCACAATGAATACAAATGTTTTATTTACATATATTTGGGCGAAAAACAAATCATTGTGTGAAAGCAAAAATATGTATAAAACGAAATAAACAAGGGAAATATATGGAATTGACACACACAAACGCACTCACACACACGCGCGCGTACACGAAAATTTCTGGGACGAGTCGTTGACAGTTCCAATTCCAGTTCATTGAACTGAACTTAATTAAAAATCAAGTTGAAGGTCATTTGCGTGTCGCACGCGTCTCTTTCTTACTCGCAGTTATTTTCAAAGTGAATTATTAAGCTAAAATAAATACAACCGCAAAAGAAACAATATGAGACATTTGTATTTGAACGAAATAAATCAATATGGAGAAGAAACAAATAAAAACTGGAAATTTCGGCAAAGGTCAGTGAACATATTTAACAAAGAATTTTAAGCCAAATCCAGAGACAACAAACAAGTGAAACACAATAAAAAGCCCAAGCAAAAAAAAAAGTAAAGAAATAACAAAGAGATCATGACGATCATGGATCATGATCGCTGCTCTCTTTATCTCTCTCTCTCTCTCTCTCACTCACTCGCACTCACACTCTCAGCTGTGTTGATTGAAGAAAACCTGTTTCAATTGAAGCTATTGCGTGAGTAAGCACGTGAAATATGGCAACGACGCACAGGCCACTAATTGTAGACAGTTGGCAACGCTGCAGACAAAAAATATACACATATACATACATACATTCACATATACATATCTATATATCTTCATATGTATTCACTTGTGTACTATGTTAATAATACCCAATCAGAATTTCAAACATTTTTTATATGAAGAACGTGACACAGCAACATTAGAAGAAGCGGCATACGAACGGGAACAATGTGAAAATGAAACATAAAGCAGCAGCTGCCGTTGACGCTGCTGCTGCTGTTGCTGTTGCTGTTGCTACTGCTAATGCTGGCCTCTGAGCAAGGGAGATGGCTGAAAAGCATTAGAGCGATTGACGCTCTATTGCGCGCGAGTGTGTGTGCTTGACAGGTGTTCGCTAGTGCGTATCTATAAGTGTGTGTGAGTGGGCCTGTGTGAGCATAGACGACGTAATAGCTGCATAACTGCATTGAGTGAGTGAAGTGCACAGGCACGTACGCCACAACAAACAAAAAAAATAAAAAAAAGAGACCGAGAGAAAAGGAAACAAACCGCCCCAACAACAACGCGCAGGTGTTCATTTTCACTTAGTTAGGTAGACAGCAAGTAAGATAGGAGGCGATGAAGAGAGAGAGAGAGAGAGCGAGAGAGAGCTTGAGTGAGCGCGCAATCAGCGCTGTCTTCTCAATTTCAATGCAATTTCTTAAAGTGTCACGTTAAATAAGGAAATGACAACAGAGAAAAGCACAAAATGCTTGTATGTGCATATGTGTGTGTGTGTGTGTTTTTGTATGTGTGCACTATAACAAGGTCTAACTGTAGTTATCATCTCAGAGGTATGAGATTATTATTTAGTTATGCAATAAAGCAACAACTGGAAGGTTGTTCATACAATACTGTTATGAGAATACACACACATACATATGTATGCATGCATGTATGTGTATGTTTTTATGCGTGTTAGCAGCTCAAGCAAAAGGTCAAATATTAATAATGAAATTAAGTCTATTCTTAGACTTGAAACTAATTTACTAAATAATTTAGCTAATAACACTAAGAAATTTTTTTCATTTTGCATGATATCATCTTTACAGATTGAAGACCTTCAGCCAGTTTCTATGCCACATCCACATAATAAATTCATTTTATTATACTCTTAAGAATACTAACTGATTGGACTTTGATATTAATAGACAACAAAGTGATAATAAATGATGCACTCAGGTAATAAATTAAACGTATGCACTCTCAGTCTGTGTTGCGTTAACTATATATATATGTATATGTAGATAGGAATTGTTTTTTTTTTAATAAAAAACATGATGGGTTTTATATAGAATACTTGCCTTTCGCGATGGCTGAATGGCCTTCCTATGCGAGTCTCATGAATGCATATCAAATCTTCTCAGCGAATTTCTTTTTAATTCCTTACTGCTTTTTAATATCTTAAATATCATCATAAATTCATTTAACTTTTTGTACATTATCTTAGGAAAATACATTTATTTTAATATTTGCATATCTATTTTGGCATCTTAAAAGGTTGGAGCACTTTAATTTGATATGAATTTATTGAGTTCGTAGGTGTTTGAACTGAGCTCGTTTAATGGTTGTTATTCTGTAAATATTAAAGCCCATTAAAGTTGTCGCTTTGAGTGACAGCAGGCGGTGCATGATAACGGCCTTAAAGGCAACAAAACAACAGCAGCAACGACAATCACAGAGAAAGAGAGAGAGAGAGCGTGAGAGACAGCCACAGATAGAGAGAGAGAGAGACAGAGAGAGTCAGCCCACATGCATACACAGCCGCCCACATTTGCCCTCAACTTTGTTCGTTTTGTCTATTTGACGCGGGCTGTGCACAAAACGTGTTTCGGCCTTTTAAATGCAACTAAAAACTGTTGAGGACGCCTATATATAGACACATGTGCAGGCATTATGTATAGATACATACATATATATATATATATATAAATATATATCCAAATGTATATGTATTTGTGTGTTTAAATAAACTTGTAGCCATAGTCTACAATAAGACCACTGTTGGCCAACAGAAACCTGCAACACATTTTATGCCCTTAGGCTAAATACGTCGCCGTCGCCGTCGCCGTCGCTGTCGCCGTCGCGTTTATTCTCTGCCAACGTTTTGTTGTTGTGTTTGCTTCAACGTTGCCGCATGGCCAACGACCTTTATCATATACACACACGCATACAAACACAGACACACCTCTGCACATACACACATACAGAGATACTTGCGCTCACGTTTTTGTATGGCGCTCTTCTTCTTCTTTATTTGGTCTTTTTTCCCCCAGAAACTCCACTTCAACTCGTTCGACGACTGCGCGCGGACTCAGCCAGACGTTTTTAGCTTTTGTCTGTTGTTTCATCGTCTGTTTGTGTGCGTGACTCCTTCTCACTCACTTTCCACATACTCCCGCTCTGTCTAACACACACACACACACACACAAAGCCACAACCACATGCCCGCTTACACATTAATACATACGCAGGCAAGCGTCTGCAATTTAATAATTTCATGTTTCGACTTCTCTCGCTCTTTCTCTCACTTTGCCTTCTCTTCGGAACTTTCAAATAACGCAACCTGTCTGCCAGACAAACACACACTCACACAAACCTACTATACTTGAATTTGTTATTGCTTGTGCATGTTTCTCTTGTTTAGTTTGCTTTTATTTGTTTGTCTTTTGCTGGCCAAAGCATTTCAATTAAAGTGCAAAGCTAAAATATTCGCTTCCTTTATTGCCGTCTCGCTTGCTCACCTTAATAATCAGACTGCCGTCTATTTGCGTATGCGTGAGTATGTGAGCAAGCTACGAGCGTGTGTGTATGTTGTAATCGTCGCTGGCAATTTACCGTTGCAAGTCGGTGTATTAATAAAGCAGAAGCAAAAGCAGCACCACAAAAACAACTGTTGCTTTTTACTTGTCACTTATTTCTTTTCGTATTTCTCGTTCCTTAGAATTTCATTTAATGCAGCTGGCACGTATGCAAATATACACACATACACATGTATACATGCGTATGTGTTACTGCATTTTATTGCAATTTTATTTGCTAATTTCTTTTCGGCTGAACTTGGTACCGCTTTATGAATCATGCGGAGGTCCGTGAAAACCAGGTCAACCCGTAAAAAAAAAAAACAAAAATGTCAACAAAATGGCATTACAGAAATTCGCCATAAACATGCAAAGTTTATTTGGCACAGATTTTATTTATACACGCAAAATAGTCGTACGTATTTATCTGTTTGTGACTGTGCCACAGCAAAAATATTTTTGTTTGTTTTTTTTTTTCATTGTTTATATTACAGTCAGCGACTGCATGCGGGAGAGTCTATTCCCATATTTTAATTCTCCCATATACAGACAAAGTAAACGATTCTTTGTTTAAGCTTACTATTTATTTTCAAGTAATTTTATTTATGTTTTTTTTTATAGTTTATAAAATGTTATCGCAAAGTCTAAATGCCATTTAACATTTTATTGTTTGGATTGCTCACTGATAATAAATTAATTGGGTTCCAAGTGCTACTTTTATCTTTTACGGAAGCGCAACTCATTAAATAGATTAAAGCTCTTATAAATTTTAAATTAATTTTAACATTTTTCCAAATATTAAATAAATGTCTAGCAAAAATTTAAGTGCACTTAAAGTTGGAGCTGTGTGTTTGCAATCATTTTACCTAGCTCCCATATTCCATGCATATTCACAGTCAAAAGCTCACCAAATTTAATATCTTGTTGGGCATTTATTAATTACAATTTAAAAAACACATTTTATTGGTGGAATTTGAGAAAATCCCAAATGGTTTTCCACTTAACTTTGTAATTTATTTTATCTATTTCTCGTATTACTAACAAATAGATAAATATGCAATGGGAAAAAGTGAACTACAATGAATAAATTACTTTCAATTATTGTAGTTGATGTTGGCAAATGGGAAATTTTGTAATTAACGGCTTTACATAGTTAATGATAGAGTCTAGTTGAGTCAAACTTAACACACCTGAGGTATATATATATTTTTTTTTTTTCAAATGGGAATATTTTTATTTTACGAAATTCTTGTAGACTTAATCAATAATATTACAATAGGGCTTCTGATAAATTGAGCCAGTTAATTACAGCAATTATAGAGTAATATATAATTTAAAATGTAAATGCGCCGTAAGAAAGGTAGAAAACCAATGGAAATAAATGCAATTCTTTTTAGTAATTGTATTCAATCCCAATCAATTTTTAATTGTTGTAATTGGCAATTATAGTTATTGCAATAACCAGGTTCTTCATGATAAAATTACAAAGTTGGTAAAATTTTTAAGTGTTAAATAAAATGTAATTAAATTCTGCAACATTTTCTACTATTCATTGCGAACTAAATTAAAATATTGCATTTTTTTCTATTTTCGTTGGACCTGACCTATAACAAGACAAGCTGATTTTGATACTCGCTCAGAGTCATTCAATTATATATATGTACTAGTAGCTCTCTCCCTCTCTCTCTCTCTCGCTCGACCTCTACCTTACTCTCTGACAGTCACTTTAAAACTTTTAGCAACGGAAATTACGCAACACATGCAAAATGGGAATGAAGCATAAAGAGGAAGAGCAAAAAACACTCGTCGCAGTCACTGTCTCTGTCGCCGTCACTTACTGCTAAGATGTACATAAATAATGCAAATGTGGGCAGCGCAGTCCGCGACGAGGCCAGAGCGAGGCAATTGAACTTTTGGTGCAACTTTCTTAAGCCGGAGCCAAACAGCTGTTGCAAAGCGCACGAGGGAGAGCCTGAAAGCTAGAAGAGAAGAACGTGAGAGGGCGAGTGAGAGCGAGTGCAATAACTCGGCGCTTGTTGCCCACCATTTATTATCGCTTTATTTTTATCGCATAAATAAAACTCGCAGCGCGAAAAAAGGGCTTGTCAGCAGCGCAAACTGTGAATCGAGTGAATAAATGAATGGAACGGCAAAGACGAATAGTGAACAACACAACAACAATAACAATAACAAGTTGTTTGTATTGCTAAACTGAGTGCTAAAAGTTTAAGGACATTTCTGCCGTGCTTGCATCTGACGTGAGACAGAGAGGGAGGGTTCGATTTCCTTACTCCTAAATAGGGCGGATTTACGGCCACTTCTCGGCCTGACAAGCATTGTCGGTTGTTAAATTCATGATGTCTGAGCACGCGACGGCTTTTTATTACTCTTCATTTTGTTTTACGCACAGCCACCGCGCCCGGCAAGGTTGTTGCAGCCACGCCCCTTACTGCCATAAAGCAGCACAGCCACATAGGTTAACCCACGAATGTGAAGTTGTTTACAATTTAACAGTGTTAACGGCCCTCTGCCTGCACTCGAATACCCCCTCTTTCGTTGCATTTCGAATTGGCAAGGAACTCAACAGAAATTTAAGCGTAGCTAAAGCTGATTCTATAGAATTCATTAAAATGGGGTAGCAGAGAGCAGTGATTAAAGTTATTTAAATAACAGAACCCAATGAATATTTTATGTAAATAATAAAGATATAACATAAGTGGATGTATGTATGCACCTATTTATGTTTCGTATGTACATTCATGGCCAAATTAATAGCTGTGAATTTTTTTTAGAGGGTAATGACGTCTATATTTCCTCATGTAACTTAAAAAAAAACAACTCGTATTCAAAAATAGACATATCTTAGAATTATAACAACAATTTAACATAATTTTGGCATACTTCACAAAATACTCCAAATTGTGCTGACCAGATTAAAAATTTCTGAAATATTGTGGAATATTTAGAATATATTTAGCTAAATGTGGTTAATACCCTGTATGGCCGCCCTCATTCGCAATGATTATTCTGATCCTTTGGGGCATAAAGGACATTAATTTTCTACACATTTCCACAGGAATGTTGTAGCATTCCTTCTGAATACTTTCCCATAATTGAAACTTATTGGAGCAGCTAGTCTTGGATATTTCCCTTTTCAGGTGTCTCCAAAGGTTCTCGATTGGATTGAGATCGGCAGACTGACTTGTGAATAGAAATTTAAGTAATATTAATTACAGTTAAACTTTTTTACGTATCCTAATATAGAAAATATTCTGTTTATCGTATATCTAAGACATATTGTATATTCAAATAAATATATTTCCGTGTGATTTCCATCTGCCTATTATTTGATCACTAATTAATGCCTTACTCAGAATGGCTAATTGGAAAGCGGCCTAGGTTATATAATTAATTATACCTTGAGTAAAATATTTATGCTCCAGTTGTGTGCAAACACTTCAAAGAATTTAGTAATTTACCTCCTTTATTCAAAGCGCACTGCAAACTGTGGCCAAGAACAGAATTCAACTTTAATTGGAAATTCCAAAAGACGACCTCGCACAACATCAACAACGTCAGTGGCGGCGTGGAGTGGGTGGCATAGGTGGTTTGGGGGTGGGTCAGTTAAAGCGAGACGAGCCGGAGTCGAGTCGTGCTCAAAATTGAAAGCTTAAATGCAACAAAAATTGACGCAAGGGACATGAAATGGGAGTCAGACTGGTTCAAGCACATAACGGCAAAATTTAAATTGCATGAAATTGGTCGGCAAGAGATTAAAGCAGCCAGCCACACGCAACACAGCTACATGCAAACTGTAAATGTATATTTTTAATCACACACACACACACACACACACAAGCAATTTAAGTGAGTGGTGGGTGGGTGGCTGGGTGGTTTTGGGGTTAAAAGCCAAAAATAACAACGCAGCCTCGGCGACAGCAGCCAGCACATAAAATACATGTGCAAAACCCAAAGCACATTATGTACAAACGACCGGCCGGAATACGTACATATACATATATAAATACATATAAAACAGCAATAGCAGAAGAAGAGGCAGCAACAATGCACAGCCAGCACACAAACACATACTCAAATAGTAAAGCTTAGCATAAAACACAAGCGCGCGCGCTTTTATGTGAGTGCCATTTTGCCATGCAAAAAAAAGAGAGAGAGAGAGAGAAGGAGAGTAAGAAAAACAAACAGGCAGAGAGCAAAAAGCGCCGCATGCGGCGAGAGCGAAAATCGATAAAATCAAGGGCAGACAATGTGTTGGGCGGCAGGCAGTCATTTGGTGGGAGAGAGAGCAAGCAGCAAGCAACTGTGAGCAGCAACAACAACAACGAGCGTCAACTTTAGGCGCACGTGAGGCGGCGGCTGCTGCTGCTGCTGTTGCTGCTTCTTCTTTTTCGCTTCATTTTTTTTTTTGAACGGAGTGGGTGGCGACGTTGACGTCGCTAAAAGCAGCAACCCTCTGTAGGCAGAGCCGTATTGTGAAAGTTTTACTGTGTGTGTGTGTGTGTGTGTTGTTGTGTGCGAGGCAGTAAAATGAAATGGGAAAGCATGAAAAATAATCATGCACCTACCTCCCCCGGTCATCCTAAAATGTGCTACTTGCAGAAACTTTTGGGGCGGTGCCTGGCGAAAATGTTCTAACTGGAGAAATCGTCTTTAATATGTATGTATATACAAGTATATATATAAATATATATATGGTTTTGTATAAATATCTATATATATATATATATATATATATATATATATAGAAGAGCAGCGAGTTCCGTTATGTGCCTTGGCTGCCGCGCCTCGTTTTGGGCGCAGCTCTTGCTTCTCACAGTTGCTTTTTGGGCGAGTCATGATTTTATTTTCGGCTCGAACGGTTGAAGGAGGCGCCGTGGGTTGGCTTTTGGGAGTTGGGGCATATTGGCAGGATATCGCGTTTGGCAACAGCGCGTGGTATAATTTAATGTGTGGAGTAATAGAAATGGCGTCTGCACTTAAATTTAACAGCAAGGACGAAACTCGAACCGAAACTCGACTGGGGCGTCGGCGGCTCCTCTGTGCAATTGCGTTTGGGCTCTTTTTGTCGAAGTTGTTGTTGTTGCTTCTGCTGCTGCTGCTGCTACTATAGTTGTGGCTGCTTGAAGTTTTGGCTTGCTGAAGCGCATTAATTTAATGTGAATTGTGAAAAGTTTGCTTTAGATTCAAAGAGGCACGTAAAAACGGTAATGCGAAATGCGCTTTGGGGCGTGGCTTTTCAGCTTTGTAGTCCATTTAAGTGCTGTAATGGTTTTAACTAAATTCAATAAACAAGCAAACTTTAAAAGGATTTTCAAACAAAATCGAGTTGAGACTTGAGAATACAAATTATAATAGAATCTGGTGTTTATACGACGCATTTAATAAGCGCACAATTACGCTTAATTGACTTAAACGAAGGACAAAGAATTTAATAGGAATAGAAAGTAGAACAACTAGAGCTTTATTAATTTTATTTTATTAGTAAATCTTTATTTTCATATGGATATCTGCCTCTTAGTTTAATTTTTCTGTTTCTTCTTTAAAAAATAATGAATATTAAGGATTTTCAGAGCGCAACAAAGTTCACTCGGTAATTCAAACGTATCAGAATTAGAAGTCACATCAGGTTGAGTAGCTTGAGTCTTAAAAGTTCTGATTATTTATATATTTGACTAATTCTATTACTTATACATGTATATTTATTATAATTATATATATACATTTATATAATTATAATTAAATATATAAAAAATATATATAAACATTCTCATATATAAGAACCCCATTTAATATTCTACAAAATGTAATCTATTCTCAAATCATAAATTTCTTATTCTTCCAAATTTGTCATTGTTCAAATAACTTCAATTATTTATAAGCTGTATCGCTCACATTTGAGCAAAATAACTAAATCACTATCATAAAGTTTCAGAGCATCTCCATAGAATGCCAAACTAAACGGTAAACTTGGCAAATGGCACATTACCTAAACCTAGTTTAGTTGACACACATAACGACAATTAAAATTGCAATTAGATAAACAGGGCCAAAACTTCGGTAATAATCGTGTTAAATTTAAGACGCCTTAACTTAAATTGAGGCAAAAAGCTTTCGAAGGCGAAAGATATGTGGTAAAGTGATAGGGTATGAGCTTTGAACGCGTTCATCTTCATGCTGAATGAATGAAATTATTGACGTTGTGAGACAGAGAGAGAGAGAGAGAGAGAGGGCAATAGCCTGGTTGCCTAGCTTTCGAACAGCTAAGCCGAAGTGAAAATTGGCAACGCTGCAAAAGCAAAGAATGCCAAAGTAAAAACGAACGCAAAAACTAGTTACAGCGCACACACACACACACACACACACACACAGGCACACGCACACAAAGACATATGTATACTCAGACAAAAGCCTGGGCTAGCGTCTTGTCTGTGCTCCATTCCACCCACTGACCTGGCACGTTCTTCTCCCCGGCCACCTTCCTTGCCTCGTGCCAGCCTGTGCGTTGTTGCCGCATTATTTTATCACAAATGTTATCAAAATGTGCGTTGCCAGCTGCGGCCTTAGGCGACATGGGGTGCTAAGCGAAGCCAAGGGAGAAGCAGCACGCGAAGAAGAGGCAGAGTAGAAGCGCCGCCATACCTCATCAAATGAGGTCGCCTGTGTGTCGGAGCAGGAGGAGGCGGACAGTCAGCAGCATTAGTCAAGAGGCAGAAAAAGTTGAAAATGAAAATAATGCAGCAGCAGCAGCAGCAGCAGCGACGACGGGCAGCGACAGGGGCAGAGAGCGAGAGTGTTGAGTGGGAGGCAGAAAAAAGACCTAAATAGAGAGCGGAGAGAGCTTCAAGGGAAAGACACTCAGAGCGCTCACTACAACGACAAAGCGTAGGCAGCAAAGCAAACCGTGTGGGTGGCTAAGCTGTGCGTCTCCGCTGCTTCTCCTACTTCTTCCTCTTCTTCTATGTTTGTCTTGTTTTCTGTCCTTTTTTTCGAATCGTTGCTTGGCTTTTTGTTTTGTTTTGTCTACGAAAAAAAAAAATAAATAATAATAATACAGTCTCTTCCATCTGCACTCTATGGGATGTGGGAATTTTGCGCATGTACATCAAATACATAATACATGAAGTATGTATGTATGCGTATAAAATACCCTCACACACATAAAAAGCCAGCCGTGCACAGTGACAGACGCACGGTAAATTGTCATCGATTTTCTGTTCTGTTGCCATGTAAAAAGCATTTAAGCTGTTACGAGTGATGATAAGGGGGCTACAAAGAGGGGATGGGTAGGGGTCACCATATCGCCTGTTTAGATTGTGTTCATGTTTACGGCATTTTATGCATGCATGTTGTATCTATGTACATTTGTAACTACGTAGTTATGTATGCGTACGTATCTCAAAGACACACATGGACAGATCTAACGCTAGTTGTAACGGTCGACTGGGCCAAGCTAAGTAGCCTGTCAACTTTACCCTGTGTCCATGTGCCAGCTCGTTGTGTGTATCCACTGGATACCTTTTGACTTGACTTTAGTTTTTATGCGGGCTATGCGGCTCGACAAAGAAATTGTTGTTAATTTGTCATTTCCTATTCTGCTCGACCCCTAGAAAAAGCTCGACAAAAAGTTCACTTTGATAGCAAGTAAAACGATAAGAGAAACCAATTCGATTGCACACCACTTTTAAGCTAAGATATTGATGGCCAAAAAATTCGTCAGCAACAGTTTGAAAATACTCTTTGGTTTTAATATAAATATTAAATATAACCACCACCACCACACAAACAACACAAAAAAAAAAAAAAAAAAAAAACACAAAAACACACACACACACAAACACACACACACACACAAACCCCCCCCCCCCCCCCCGCCATTAATTTTTTTCCAAAAAAAAAAAACAACACTATATTTATATTTTTTTGGGGGGCAAAAACAAAAAAAAAAAAAAAAAAAAAAAAAAAAAACAAAACAACACACAACACCCATCTACCGCCCCCCCCCCCCCCCAAACAAAAAAATTAATATAAAAAAAAAAAAAAGAAAAAAAAAAAAAAAAAAAAAAAACCCACAACACATTATATATACCATATTTTTTTTTTTTTTTACTCTCTACTTTTTGTCAACCAGTTTCACCCCCGCGCCGGCGCGCCCCCCCGGCCCCCCCCCCCCCCCCAAAAAATATATACTTTATAGGGTGTGCCCCCCTCCCTCCCCTTTTACATACATTTTCACAAAAACATTATACCCTGAAATTTCCATTTTCAATGGATTCAGGGTATAAAAATTTGTATAAAAAAAAAAAAACGTTTTAAAGCATCTAAAAAACTCTATCTACTTTTTATATGGGAATAAACCCATATATATATATATATATATATATATATATATATATTATATATATATATATGTATATACACAAATATGTATTTGTTTGTGGGCAATATTTTTCACAAAACCCTTTTATAACACGAAACATAAATTGGTAACGAAAAGCCATGGCAAAGGCAAATACTGAAAGAGAAACAAGAAAAGGCAACTTTATTAGTTTTTCCTTTTTTTTTTCTAGTTATTTACAGTTTGTTTCAGCCAAGATTCGAACCGCCCTCTGCCCGCCACTGGCCATAGACTTCACTTTGACTGACAGCGCCGCCAGTTTGTCTTGGCTCCCTTTCAAGCACATGTCTTCGTCTTCTGTGTCTCTCACAACCTCCATCTCTCGCTCTCGCTCTCGCTCATTTCAAATATATATGTATTTCCTTTAGCTTAGCGTGACAGCTGCTGCTAAAGTAGAAAAAATAGCAAAGCCAAAATGAAAAGTGGTTTCTCAGCGTGAAAAACTGGAGCGCCGCATTTGCAAAAGTCTCAAATTGGGAGCCCGCTTTGGCAGGTGTGATATATCAGATGCTATTCATCCATTGCCATCTGTCAAACAGCGAACGTGAGAAACCAACAACAAATTTGGTCGATCAAGTTAAAGCTGAGTACACTTTGCGTGCGATTAAAGCAGAGCAGACACAAATGACAGTAGCATGGAACGAAATGAAATGGAACGAGCAAGCTTTAATAATAGGGTTCAATGGGGGTATGTATAGAGTTGAATAGCAGAACAAAATGCATGAATAAAGTAGAAGAGGGTAAAGGACAGGAAAATACATCGAAATTATTTCGTGTGATTAGGAGCAAATGTAACGGGTTGCCAGTGCATAAATGTTTTATTATCAATTATGAATTTACAAGAATTCAGTAATTCATTTTATAGAATAATAATACTGGCGTATAAATACAACGGCATATATAATAAAACATCGAGCAACTTGAGGAAAGCGCTTTTTGGATTGGTCTACTCGCAACTACTTTTGTTTTGTCTCTTCTTTTTCATGAACGTGCCCCAAGCCCATCCATACCGCTCTCTATCTCTCTCTCTCATGAACAACTTTCAAGCATTTAAATTTAAAACCGTTACTATTTACTTATATCGTTTTGTTTATTGCTTCTATTTCTTTACTTTTTCTCTTGTTGCTCTTACTACGAGTTCATTCAACTGTCAAAAAAAAAAAAAAACAGAGGCAATACAAACAATTAACAAAAAAAGAGACACTAACACTACCCAACTAAACATATATACACACATAGAAAGGCGCTCGCGTCGTGCATAGAAAATGAAATAAAATTAAAAGTAGCTGCTGCCATAACAACATATATACATACCCCCATACATATAATTTTCTTGCTTTGTTTTTTCCCATTCTTTTTTTTTCTTTTTTTTATTTTTTTTTTTTTTTTTTTTTTTTTTTTTTTTTATTTTTTTCTTTATTATTATTTATATAAAAAATAATAATTATAAAAAAAAAAAAAAAATTACAAACAACAACAACATTATCTCTCTTTTTTTATATTTATTTATTTTATGTTTTTGTTTTCTTTTTTTTTCTTCTTCGTTCTCCCCCTCCGCTTCCCTGCCTCCTTCCCCTCTTCTGTCTTCTTCCCCCCCCCCGCGCTTTCGCTATTTTTTGGTTTTTGCCTCTCCCCGCGTCCGCTGGGTGGGGGGGGGGGGGGGGGGTGGGGTTGGTCTATTCTGCGCTGTGTGTTGCTGGCTGTCGGTCTCTTCGGGTTGTTTGTCAGCTTGTTCATCCTCCTCTTGTCCCGGCCTTTTGTGTTTTTTTTTTTTCTTTGTCGTTGTGTTTATTTCGTTTTCCACCCTCCCCCCCCCTCCCCCCCCCCCCCCCCCTTTCCTCCCTGCTTCCTTCCCCTTCTTTTGTCCCTTCGTTGTCCCCCCTTGCTCTCCTTCCTCTTCCCTTATTTTCTTCTCTCCCCTCTCCTCTTGTCTTTCCTGTTCCTCCTTCCCCTCCCTGCCTCCCGTTTTTTTTTTTTTTTTGTTTTGTTTTGTTTGCCCTCGCCCCCCCCCCGCCCCCCGCCCCCCGCCCCCCCGGGGGCGGTCTATTCCGTTTCTCTCTCTTCCCCTTGTTTCGTTCTTGGCGCTTTGTTCGCCCCCGGGCCGGCTGTTGGTCTGTTTTTCTCCCCTCCCCGCCTCGCGCGGGCCGGCCGGGGTTCCCGCCCCCCGCCTATATTTGTCGCGCCGCGGGGGGGGGGTTTCTCCCCCTTATTGTCCATTTCTCCGCGGGTCCCCCCTCGTGGTGTTTTTGTTTTCTTCCCTCTCCCCGCCCTCCTCCTCTCCCTGCTCGCCACCCACGTCTTTTTTTTGTTCGGGGGATATCCCGCCCCCCCACACAGCCCAAACCGGGAACAACAAAAAAACTGTCCGCGGCTTCCCCCGCGCTCGCGCCGGGCGCAGTTTTGTTGTTGTGTCTTTTTCTTTTGCTGCGTCCTTTTCGTGTTTTTTTTTTTGTTATTTTTTTTTTTTATATTAATTTTTTTTTTTTAGAAAAAAAAAAAAAGATAATAAATAAATAAAAGAAAAATAATATAAAAAAAAATTTTTTTATGTGTGTGGTTTTTTTTTTTTTATAGCCCCGCGCACACACAAAATATTTTTTTTTCTGCTGTACGTAGAATTATGCTGTCGAGTGTATGTATGCATGCATATACACACACATGCATACATATACAAATCTGTGAGCTTTGCCTTTTTAATGGCATTGCTATGATTGTGCTTTTGTTGCTATTGTTTTCTCCCTCTGTTTTTGGTGTGTTTTTCGATTTGTGCATCGGATCTAAATTTAACTTTCAATTCTAAACAGTCAACAATTTGCAGCAGTCTGAGATTTGACCTCCCGTCTATCGTCCGCCGGCCGTTCCCATTCCGAATACATTTTGTGTAAGTTTTTCGTTGTTTTTGGTCTTTTACTTTGTGGTTTCTATTTCCAATGCATACATGTCTATGGCTGTGTATTGTATGCATACATATATACTTTATGGCATTGCTGCTGCATTTGTGTTTGGGGCAGACCTCCAAAATGCCTCACAGATACTGATGCAGCAAAGCTATTTTTGAATTCTATAGATACAATACTCTAAAACACAGATACTATCTCAAAAGTAACAAGAGATGGTCGCACATGGCGCCATTTTTATTTTTGGGGGCGTGTAGATATTGGAATAAATGTATAAAACTATGGTGAAATCAATTTCGTTATTAATATTATTTAATTAATAATATTATTTCGTTACGATAGAAAATCACTTGTTTTTTGTTTACGTTCAAATTTAGATTAACTTTCATTTTATTTTGGGGCTATTAGCAATCAATCTTATCGATTTCCTTTCTATAATTTATTGATCATGATGAATTTAATAATAAATTTTAACTGCATTCAATCGATAACACAGGGTATGAACAAACGGTACTTTACAAACATATAAAAATTATCTATGCACGCGCGCATGTATATGTAGATATCTAACTGAAGTGCAGAGCTTTCGTGTTGTTGCTGCTGATGAGTCGCAGCAGCAAATGCAGTGAAGCGCGAGACCGCAACAGCAGAAAACAACGCAATATTACAGACAACAAACAACAGCTAGCTCATAGACAGCGATTGCTGCAGGCACAATCACATATACACACACACCCACAAGCACAACATATGAAACACAAAGAAGGAGTCAGAATTGAGGCGGCGAACGCAAGTAAAGTTGCTTCTGATGCCGCTACTGCCGACGTCGGCTGAGGCCGTTGTCTGTTTTTCGTGTGTATCCAATGCTGCTGCATCGAAAACCGACAACAACAAAAACAAGAAAACAGAGCAACTTATTTTTGTTTAGCTGCCACGTTTTTTCTTCTTTTCTTTCTTCTTTGTTGTTATTCGTATTTTTTTTTTTTTTTTTTGTTTGCCTGCTTCACTGGAGTTTGTTTCGTGCTTTGTACGCTTTTTTTTTAATTGGATTTCTCTTTCGACATGAAATTATGCAGCCGCAGCAACAAAGCAAAGGCCGCTAAAACGGAAAGAGAAATGAAATAAACTGAGTGCTTTTAGAAGAAGTCAGCGGCGCGGCTGCTGCTGCTGCTTAGACTTGTATATTCATACAAATGTACATATATACAGAGCAAAGATTGAGAGAAAAATCATAGAAACAACAAGCGACAATAACTATGAATTCGAAGTGCAATTTAATTGACAGGCGACAGCAAACGGTCAAGCAACATAAATGGAATGGCCAATTGGCATTACGTTTGTATATGTTTGTGTAAGTGTGTGCGTGTGTGTTTGTGTACTATAATCAAGTCCAAGTAGTTGGCACAGTTGTTATTTTTTTTCTATCTTATGTTCATCTATTTTGGTATTTGTTGTTTGTTTTTTTTTAGTGCTTTAATTGGATTTTCTGTTTGATTGACAACTCAACAGAACTTTTTTGATCTTGCAATTTGACGTGTGCAATTTGTTTTGTTCTTTTTTTTTTTTAATTAAAATCGATCATATTACGATGAGAATAAAAAATATCTAAGCATTCACAGCATCCAAGGTCTATTCCGCTTCCGTTCACTAACAGCTGTTGGTCTGTACCATTCAAAGCCACAACGAAGAGGAAAGAAAACGAAGAAGACTTATTTCCGCTCAATTGTAATCAAGAGATTGCGACCACAAAATTATTTCGACTCAATGCATAGGCATTAAAAATAAATGAAGAACCGCTACTTTTACGTCGTATACAAACAGAAACAATACATACACATAGATTTGTATGTATTAAAAAAAAAAAAAAATAGAGAGCGCTTGGGCTCTTCATTAGGTGGTGGTA
The DNA here is from genome assembly GCA_035047625.1 of Drosophila mettleri. Lineage (NCBI taxonomy): Eukaryota > Metazoa > Arthropoda > Insecta > Diptera > Drosophilidae > Drosophila > Drosophila mettleri. Next base: position 10,641,719 of record JAWNPI010000035.1, on the reverse strand, counting down.
CTCACATTTTTCTCCGCCCTCGCCCGATCACCGTTATCTGACGATCTGCTGCTATCCGCTCTCTCCGTTGCTCGGTATTCTTTTATACTTGATCAAGTCTTTAGTAGCTATTCCATTCGTTGTTTCTGTAATTTGACATTTTAGGCGGGCTCAACACCAGAGTTGGTGAGGAAGACAAAAATACCATTTGGCGAAACCTTAGATTGTTTTGGTATTTGTTACCCACACTTTGCACTTTAAATATTTGTATTTTACTTCGTTGTTGTGATTGATATTTCGCAAGCGCTGCAAAAAATACACAATATTGAACTATTTTGTAATACGAAAACGAATTTATTTGTTTCAGACATTTTTTAATATAATAAATACACTTTCAGCTGCTGTTGCGGCTTTTGTATTTATATACACGCACACATGCATATGTACACACACACAATTAATGCCCGCACTCACGTACACAGAGATAAAAGCGGCATGTGCTTCTTCTTATTTTTCTTGCACTTATTGAACAGACGATGCAGCATCTTAATTTATTCTTGCTGCATATATTTCAACAACTTTTATTTAAATTATATACTTCATTTTTTATTATAAATTTCATTTTAATTTCAATTCAAACAAAGGCATAAACTACACAGACAAAAACACACACAAACATACCGACAACACACACACGCGCGTGCCGACTCCGAATATTTTACTTTTTCTTTAAGCCATTTTCGTCGTCACATTTACAGCAAGAAGCACAAGCAATTTAGATTCTCTGCTTCTCTTTCACACAACAACGCGGCTATGTTGGGCACTGATTTGCTGACTCGCTCTATCGCGTGCACTGCATACAAGCACTCACGTAATTTAACTTATGTATTTTGCTTATTCGCCTGCCATTCCATATGTTGTGCATGTATGTCAAACTCACTGCACTTGTATACTGAACGCAATTTGTTGCACATTAAAGAACAAATTACATGTGTATTGTATAATTAAGTATTTTTTCCTTAAACAAAGTTAAGACACACACGCGCAGCGACAGTACACGTCCGTACCGTTCAAGCGAGAGCGAGAAACAAAACACAAAAGAAAATATGAAAACGAGATACGCTTCCAGTGTGACCGCAATCGCCAACTAAAATATATATTAAAAATGCAGAAATAAATACCAGTTTCGTTTGTTGTCTCTAATCACGCAAATCTTTTCAATATTATAATTTCTAATATAAATAACGTAATCTGCACTTTAAAACTCTTGAAAAAAATCTATTTATACGTTATTTACGTAGATTTACTTGTTCTCTAGTATCAATTGTCTTGTAGCATTTAGTCTTTGAGTGTATTCCTTCAGTGCTTTTCAACACTGTATACTTCAGCACAGACAGAGGTGCAAATCGATATGAAATTCTGCAATATCGATAGCCTGACATAATAATTAGTGTGTGTTGATTTCGAGCGGCGGAAGGAGCTATGCAGCGGACCGCATTAGTAAAATGCATAACTAATCTTAGTATACAGTTAAAGTGCAGCTAATAAATATAAAATAAATATTAAAAATTAACGCGCAGTGCAATCGAAATATCACCGAATAAACATTTGAATTTTATTTATCATTTGTTATGTGAATTGTGCGGCAGATTTTGTGATGCGCACAGAGCACCAGTTAAAGAGTAATGAAAACGGCAAAAAAAAAGTTTCAAATGAAAATCGAATATAGAAGTGAACATTTTTAAGTAATTAGCATTCTTTATAATAAAGTGTAGGCGTAATACATATGTCTATATACATGCAAATACATATGTCATGTATACATATGCATATGAATAATATTGTTCCCTATATGTGTGTGTTCAAGTGAGTGTGTGTTTGTTCATGTGCCAAACAAAAAAGGGCGTCACAAAAAAGTTGAATGCAGGCAAAGTTAAATCAACATTAAAATCGAGACCCAAACGGACCCTAAGGTGAGTGCGTGCCGAATATTGTTTATAGTCGCTTATTTTCGTGTTTGTAGCTAAAACAACCACACCTACATGTGCGTGTATGTGGCATGCACACAGCCAAACAAGTTTTGTACCTTGCACTTACACGCTCTCATTCGAGTGCGTGAGTGTATGTGTGTTAGTTTAGTTTATTGTATACAGTGCATTTTTATTGTTGCCAGATCTCCGCATTCCTTCTCTCTCTCTTTCTTTATCTCTCTGCGTGTGCCCGTCGTTCTTATGCTCTTATGCATAGAATGGATCGCAATTACAGTTAATAACAACTTAAATTTAATTCATCACAATGGAGAATTGTAACAGGCTGCGCTCTCAGTTTTGACAATCAGCGCTTCGTTGAGTGACTCTCAATTCAATTAGCTGCACTTACCACTCTCCATGTGAGTGCAAATAGTGCAGGCATATGTGAAGCTGTTTGCCTGCGCTTCATCTTTACTTTTCATTGCTCTTTCTTTCTTTATTGTTGTTATTATTATTAGTATTGGAGACAGGCACCGTTATATGTATAACAGTAACAACGGCAGCAGCAGCAACAATCACAGGTTATGTCTGCAATTGAATTAAATTTAAAAATAAAACGCAACTAAAGAGAATTATTTACTGTTTTGTATTGTTGTTCCTGTCGCTAGTTGCTACTGCTGCTGCTGCTGCTGCTATTTCTGCTCAATGTCTGAGCAGAGCAATTTTTTGTATTTTTTATTTAATTTATATATTGTATGTGTTTTCACACGCGCACACACATATGCTGCTCATCTTCCCTCTTCAACTAATCCCGTACATTTTCCGTTGATGAAATTATTTATGATGCTCTCTTTCTTTCTCTCTACATTCATACATACATATATATATATATATATATATCTACCCTCGGATAGCTACTTTTTGTATGTTGTTGCTTTTTCGTATGTATTTATGTTCTTTGTGTCAAATGTATTTTATTGAACAAAATATGTTATATGTCATATATGCGCTCATCTGACACTTATTCGATTTAAAAGTTTTCGTTGCTAAGAGCTGACCAAAGCTAGCCAAATTCACATTTACATAGATATAACGTATGTATTTATATATATATATATATATGTATACATATGTATTGTAGCCAAGATTTGCAGCGTCACGGTTTGATGTACGTGACGTCAGAATATTTCAAAAATTAAATGAAATGAATCAACTTGATATTTAAATACCCCAACAGAAACATTAAATTCGAATTTAACATATTTTTCCTATTCTAATAGAAAAGTTGGCCAGTTGTACAATTTCGTTGGTATTTATAACTTGGCCATTGACCATATGAAGTAATATATAAATATGAATATATATGTATAAAACTGTACCCGACCAAATCTAATCTATAAAGCTTATCGTACAGCACACAAAAGAAATACACGTGGATTTACCTTGGCCAATAAATGTATAATTGAAAATATACGCTTAATACGTTCAAATAAACATAAATATATATACATTCTTGAAATATTATTCATTAGAATTATCGTATAAAAAGTAATTAAAACAAAGCTGAGAGACTGTAAGCATAACAAATATACAAATATATTTCAATAAAAAGAAATATTAAAATTCCAAGCTAACTTTGGGCGCGTCATTGGCCTGTTGCCAAGTCGCACATTTCGCTGTTGGTTTTTAATTTCTGAGTTGCGGCACCAGGTGCGCGATTGACCCTTTTCACCTACCAGCGAGCTTTTCATTGGGCACACGCCCAACAACGGCAAAATGGTAAAAATGAAAATTTAAAGTAAAAAAACTGAAACTCATCATCAAACAATAACAAACAAATGCAAATGTTAAAGGCAAAAAAAAAAAAAAAAAAAAAAAGAAGCAAAGTTCGAAAAGTTCAAGAACAAATTCGCTTATTTCATTAATTTTTAGCAAGCAGACGAGAGAGAGAAAGGCAGAGAAATACAAATTAAATTACGTTAATTAGATATGCAAATATTTGCGTGATATTTGGTGCTTTGTTTGGCTTTAATGCTCTGATTATATTGCATATTGCATGATGTGACAATAAGGCTTATGGCGAGAGAGCAGGTTGTTTAGGGCATATAAAATAAAAAATAAAATATATATATATAAAATAAAATATATATATATAAAATTTAAAAAATATATATATTCTATTTATTTCTAATATATATTTCATATCACATCAAATTAAGATATCTGTACATAAATAATATGAGGGTCTCATTCAGCTTGCCCGTATCTCTTTCAATTTATGAAATTAGATTCATTTTATAACATGTATAGTACGAATATCTATCACTCACAGTAATTTTCACTTCAAACTGAATTATTTGGCCAATCATCTGATGATAAATTATATATTTAACTTATAAACATAAATACCTTATTTTAATTTTTATTAGTTTGTTTAATAAATAAATATGGTTTGAATTTCAAAATACAAATACGAGGGCAGTTTAATAGCAATGTTAAATGCTTACAATAAAAATTCCAAATAATATTTTATATATATAATTCGTTTTCTCATCGACAAATCAAAAATTCCTAAGAGGAAAATAAAATGTATAGATTAATGGATATACATATAAATACATATATAAGTTAAATCAACTTCACTCAATCAGCTTATCGGCTTTAATTTCATTTGGCATTTCTTCGAGTTTTTGTGCAGTCCAATCGAAATAAGCTGCTTATAATCGACTTCCCTTGAGACATTTAAATGACAAAGTGAATTCCAGAAGGTGTTCTTATTGCTCACCATAACTCACATATGCCTCTGTATGTCTTTCTATCTATATATGTATTTATGTTCTGAACATCTCAATTGCTCAGCTCTGCGTGAGTCATCAACGACGCACAAAGCTCTCACACAGCAACAATGAGATATTATGCCTATTTGGATAACCAAATTTGACTTTGACCTTACAAGTAACAGCATCAGCAACAATAACATCAACAACGACAGCAAAAAGTTACCGCTAGCCTCATTCAAGTTAGACAACTTCCGCTGATTATTTATGCATTCAAACAAATTGCACAAAATTTGTAAAAAATTGTAAAAATTGTTTAAAATATACACGAGTAACAGCAACAACAACAATAACAATAGCAACAATCATAAAAACAACATCAACTGTGTTCACTTTCACCCAATCGCAATGCCCCAAGGGGCGGTTCTGTTGGCTCACACAGGCGGCGCTGTGCCAGTTGATGTCAATCAATAATTTAAATTAATAATAAGCACTGGTATATATTTATAAAATATAGTATAGTAAATCTAATAAGGAAAAACCTTAAAGCTGACACAATTAAACTGCCTAAAAATTTTATTTCTTTATGTTGCTCTATAATAATTTCAGTTGAGCCTAAAATAAGAAGAAATAAGAAACCATTAAAATATATTTCATTAATTTGCAAAATTTGCAAATAGTACAGTCAAAGGAAGTTAGAAATTATTTATTATGAGTCGTATGCAGATGATTCATCTTATTCAACAGCCGAGCTGTCGGGGTCCAATGTTCGCAAACCCGTTTAAGTTTCGGGTCCCCATATATGTTGGAGGCAGGTCTGATCTGTCATTTGGGGGCCCCGCATTTTGCATTGATTTTCCTTTGTTTACGTTTGTTTATATAATTTTTTTTTTATTCTCTAAGCAAACTGAAGAGCATAATAACCATATATGTTATATGCACACACGGATGATAATATATACAAATATATAAATATATATATTTATTATTTACTCGTGTGAAGTTTTGCGATTTATTTGCTTTTTTGTTATTTTATCTTTTCCGGTTTCTCTATATTTGACTTTTTGTTTTTGTTTGTAACCCAAACACGAAGTTGTCAAAGTAGCTGAAACTGTCGTTTTTTTATTATTTTTATTTAGCTTTGCTTATGCATATTTGCATTTTGTCATGCGACAGACCAGCGGCGGCACTCATTGAGTGTTCGCTGTGAAAATGTTAATGCACGTTGATCTTTGTACTTTGAAGACGTCTGTCAATTTCTATACGTTGACAATTTGCATATATTTAATTAAGCTGACACATGGCTAAAAAACCGAAGGGGGAAAATTCATGGAAAACTAAATGAATAAATGCTCAAAATAATTGTGTGAATAAAATTATGTTTCAGCTTTGTATTCGCGACAACATATGTATATTTAAATTAGTTAGTCATCTTTCGGTAGGAAATCATTCAAATACCGTATAAAAATATCTCTATGATGTTTCCGGGAATTGATAATGAGTCCAATCAAAACGCAATTTGCTTAAATTATTTGTTTTTATGCCGCATTTGATAAGCCCTATATAAAATCAAAGTGAATCATATTCAATTAGAGAAAGCATTTGTTTAACTGAAACTCAATTAAATAATCGGATAATAAAACAAATGATAGTGCTCTAGTTGAGAGTAGTTGACTGGGAGATGCCCTAAGCCTGCGCTGGCTACAAAAATATAAAAATCACTTCATGCAGGACGCTTTGCGCTGTATAAGTGCCATGTGAAATCAAATTAAGAGAAAATAAATTGAAAATTGAGTGTAGCTAAATAAATTATGGCTTGTTCTACCTAGAGCTCCATTTGCATATGTGTCAACCTAATATGAATCATCATGTTGACAAATATTGCCGCACGGCACAAACCGCGACCATAGCTCAATTAAAAACTTTATTCGTTATTTTTATTGTTGTTTATCATCTCAGTTGACAAATGTCGTGGCACTCAAAATGTTTCGAAAAGTTATTGACCCGCCTGTCGAAAGTCAATTATATGATCCGACACCAGCTCGATGATGCTATGAAGCTCATCCTCGTTCATTTAAGGGCGTTGTCAATTTGGTTATTCTGAAAGCATTGAGAATTATGCAATAAGCCATGGCAAACAATGGCATCGACTTCACGTAGCCGCAATTTTTTGGGCTGACTTTGAAGTGGGGCATAAATGGCATCTCGAACTGTCATTGGGCTGGCTTTAAGTCGCCAGCAATTGTTTACATTCGACTCGGCATGATTTCAAAACAATTAGCCATAAACGCTAAGTAATGGGCACTTGGAGGCCACGTGCCAAATTAATCGTGCGTAATTGCCGTAGTCAAGGTAGAGTAAAAGCCAAGAGAGAATTTTGCGCACAGAATTTAAAAAAAAATGGCAATTTTGTGATTTGCTTATAAAAAACTTTGATTGTTTATTATGAAATTTGTAGACATGAAAATAAATAAATATTACAATTTTGATAACTTTTATTTTAAAAAGTTTACTGTATTCAATTAAATTATGAACATACAAAATATTGTGATAAACCGGATTAATCTATTGAGTTACGAACGTTTGTTAGATTTTATCTCTTTCTAAATTTGCTCTAAAATTAAAAAAAAAAAAAAAAAAAAAAAAAAAAATTGGCTTAAAATGTAGTAATAAATTGCGTTTTTTTAGAAAGTTATAAATTTAATTTCTTCACTACATAAATCTAATGTTAAGGTAAATGGAAGTTTGTTGTAAAACTTTTCATGAGAAATGTATAATTATTTCAAAAATAATTTCTCTCGTATATAAATTTATATGTAACCTATCTATGTTAGAACCTAAAATGGCTTTTAACCAAATGTGGGTTGAGGCCCACAGAAATGTCTACACTCAAAGATCTTGACCATTTGTGATCTTCAGATCATTTAGTTAAGTTCTATGTAGGTGTTTCAATTTGAGCAGCTTATATGTCGCCAGCTGTTTTTTCATTAGCAGTGAACGCACTTGTAGACAGTCAATACTCACGTATTATTATAGCTTTTATACCTGAGGTCAAGGTTTAGGAGAGCACGTACCTAAACGAGCTTATGACACTGATTTATTGCCAACTAGATGACTAGCAAACACCCGCATGGCCAAAGGTTTGACCAGTGGCCAATGGCCCCCACTCACAAACATCCAAAACGTGACATCAGTTGTTTCGACCAAATGGCTAAAAGCCAATGGCCAACTGAAGATATTGAGAAACTGCAGCATCATCCAGCACAGCAGCAGAACAACAGAGCAGCCCAGCAGTAGTTGGTGCTTTTGGAGAATGTGGCACAAACCAATTGCGCTAATAGACCAACTGGGCGAACCGGTTGGCAGCAAAGCTAAAACATTGGATAACTGTCGAAGAGATAATTGTCGAACTGGTCCGGTTTTTAGTTATTTTTGCTTTATCAAATAAATAGCATAACAACAATATACAAATGTTATTTAGTTTATCTAAAAGATAATAAGAATTTGGTGTATATTGAGAAGATTATGACATAATGAAATTCAGTGGCTAAAAGAAAACTATTTGAGCTGAAAGTAACAGATTTTCTTAAAATCTTAATTTCAAACGTAAAATGGCATTTTGAGTCTTATTTAAATTAACTTTAGCATTAAAAGTTGAGAAATTCAATTAAATTGATCTGGGCCTTTTTACGAGCTGGCCTCGCCAGGGTGTTTATATTGATAAAAATTGCATTCTCGGCAGATCCTCAATATACACACCATATATGTCGAGGGCAAGCATTGTATTGCAGACTATGTAATAAAATATACGAAAGCAGATACCACGTAGTTCCGCCTTTGTTGAGATAACTGTCTGGGCGGTCAGACTTCGTGGCCCCAGTCAGGGCTGTGTGGGCGCGTACTTAATGCAATTTACTAGATAATAGAAACAATGAAGGAGAAAATGCGAGACATCTCTAAAATTGTTTCGACTGATTGCATTTAAGCTATTTACAGGAAGTCTTTTTGTTTTGTTTTTAATAGTGCAGGGAAAATAACGAAAAAACAAACAAACACGAACCATATCCAAATAAGGGACTCGGGATTCTGAATCATAATGAAACCAAATCAACAAAGTACAATATCACGTAGCAGCCAGAGGAACATATTCGTCATGCAGCACATTTCGATGATTACCACTTGGTTTAAAAGTGAATGAACAGTGAGTGTGTAATCAATTTCAGATTCGCATGGGCTCGATTGATTGGGCAATAATTAAGGTATTTATATCTTGTTGTTGTGCGTGGAGCACGACTCCTTAGTCACCAGCATTTGATTATGGTGTTCAGGTGTTCATGACTTACAGATAAGAAACTCAAACTATTAATGTATCATGTGTTGTTCAGGTGCTGGAAAACGTATATACATATATATGTGTGTCTATAAAATGTTTCTATACCAGGAATTTTGGCCAAAGCAAATGAAAATAAAAAATATTGATATCGAAATTGAATTACAGGCTGTAAATAAATAATATTGACATAATATGTTGCTGTTAAAGTAAATATAAGAAATGAAACTAATATGTAGAATATTTAGTCCTGGAATTTTGTTAAGTTGTTTGATCTAAAGAAATGGCATTGTAATTAATTAATTGTAGTATTCCATTTACTACAAAGTTGACTCCAAATTGACAAACAATTTTATTGGCTTTTAGTCGGCATACAATTTGAATTTTATAGGACAAATGTTAAGTTCTATATCTATACCTATATACCTTTGTAAATCATTTGTTGATGCAGATCCTTTTTTACCTGCAAAAAAATATTTTTATTTATCCAGATTTCTTCATGTTTAAATTACCTTTTTTGTACCTGTCACAGCTGTGGGGCGGTTGTCGCTAATGACTTGTTTCGAAAAGGCGTACTCATTTGTTTGCTATTTTTTTTCTTCTTATTTTTTTATTATATTTTGAAAGCAGAGACTTAATCTGCCAGACAATTTAGGTTTATAACTTTTCTTTAGAATGCTGATTCATGCGAGCAGCGTGTTAAGCGCCTACGTAATTTTGCCATGGTAAAAGTTATCTGAAGTATATAATTAATATTAATTTGCATATCAGCTAACACTCATTTGGTTTTAGTCCATTAAGATCCGCCGCATTTGACTAGATTTTGCCACTGTGCAGATAACGAAATTCCTGATTGTGAAAAACAAATAAGAATGATAATATCTGGTTAGTCTTCAAACCTAATTATTCGACTCACACGCTTCACATGCGACGTGTGACTGATAATATTTGTAATTAAAAACCAATTGCAAGCTCATCAACAAAATGCAAGTTGAAATATAAGTAAAGATAAACCTTTCTTTTAGATATGATAATAAAGTCAAGGACTGCTAAAAAAGAGTTGACACCGTCCCAGTTTCAAGTTATTATGACAACAAAATATTGCGACATACAATTGCACAATGCCAACACTAACGCCTCGATCCGAGTCGATTATATCAACCTGAAACTATTAATTGTCACGATGTGCTGGCTTAATGGATTAAACCGAAATAATTAGAGTATTTAAATCAGAAATTAGATTGAATATCAACAGCAAAAGTCTATTATTTAATATTGACTATTTTGTTATTAATCCGTTAAACCGAAAATGCTTTTTTTTGTTGTATATTAATATATTATACGTAGCTTCCACCATTTGGATTAGTATTGAGGTAGTCTCTCGATGTTTCTCTCAGCCTCTCTCCGTCGAAAACTCTCTCTGTCTTTGTTTCTCTCCATTTTCCCTTTCTGTATTGGTCTGTCTTTCTCTGTGCGTCTCTGTCTCGCTCTATCTGCTCCTTCCACGTATCTCGCCCTTCTTCGTTCTTTCTCCACCTCTGCCTCTGATTCTGTTTCTTCCTGTCTCTGGCTCTATCTCCTTCTTACTTCTGTTTATCTCTCTCTTTGTGGTTCGCTTTCCGTATCTTTTCTTTTTGATCTTTTCTCTCCTTCTTTGTATCGTCTCTCTTGCTCGTATTCTTCTTCTCTCTCTCGGTCTTAATATGTCTCTCTCTCTCTCTCTCTCTTTTTATCTCCTGTTTATCCACGTCTTCGTGAATTAGCACTTTGAGACTTTCGTCTGTCTGTTATTTCCCTGCCTCGGTTTAAGGTCGCATTTATTTTCGCTTTAACCGAGTGCAACACTAAACTACACATAATGTAATTTAATACTTCACTTTGAGGTAACAACGACAACAACAATAACAATTTTTGCATAAACAGCATCTAGTTATGTATTAAAGACTCTGGCGCAAATCTGCTGCTTGGCCAGCAGCAGCGCTACGTGCCAGCCAAGTTCAGTGGTTTGGCTTGGGTTTAGGACTGACCTAGCTAACTGTTAACTTAGTTTGCTTTTCTTTTTAGGTCAACAGCGTTGCGAGTTGTGATTATATTTTACATAATCAAAAAGCTTGAATAAATGTTGTACAGTTCACATAATCAACCTGACGTGTCTAATCAAATTGTATAAAAGAAAACTTTGTTCAGCTCGCAACTCGTGTTGCCAAGCATAAAAAACGAACTGATGATGATAAAAGTAATTAGACGCACTTTGCGTGCTTTCACATGCAAAAACCTGATTTAGCTAACAGCGCTTATCTAGCTGACTAACTTATCGCATAGATATAAAACGGTTGATTATCTAAGAATACTAAGCATTTCGTCCTTGAGGCTTTAGAAAGTAACCACTAAGGTCAGCGCATCAATCTGACGATGTCGTTGCTGTTGCCCATTGTAATTCTAATGTTAGATCTTTTATGTATTACTTTATAGAATCAACTGCGGTTCTGTATACATATATATATATATATATATATATATATATATTTATAAACCAGCCATAGTCACGGTGACGCCAGCCGCGCCGTGACCTTCACAAATAGTTGTTGCAGCAATAGGGCGCAGCGGATGGGGGCGGAGGCGGCAGTCAGTTGAGAGTACGCATACTTAGAATATGTACTGCGCCAACACACTTATAGACTTCAAACCTGATGTGGGCAACAAGTCTCGATTGGCCCACAAACCAGCCAAGACGATGAGGCTCATTAGCAAATAGCCGTGACGCACTGGCGCATAGCTCTATCTAATAAATGCAAATCAAGTTCTCACATATATAGATACTCGTATCTATTATATACTACTTACTGACAATATGTATTTGTTTATGTACTTAGGTACATAGACAATTATCATCTCTAGCTTGCTATTTGATAAACAGAAATTTTCCTGCCCGTCATGCGGAAGTTGATTGATAACTGAATCGATTTGCAGCGCCAAGTGAAACGCTGACGAGACACTGCTCATCATGCGATTCAGTCTAATTGGCCCGTGTTACTTCACCTCAGCAGACCCTATCTGCCACCTCAGCGCTCGTGGCGACGTCTCCAAGTGCAATAACCCTAAACACAGTTTTACGTACACAATTTAACACGTTTTTGTTTTTCTCTCTCTTTATAAATAATTTTATTTTTTTATTATTAACAATTCTTTAATTTCATACCCTAGGCCAGAGACTTCATGTTGTTTATTTATTATTGGCTATCAAGATCATAATATAATTTTAATCGAAATCTGTAAGTATATTTAAAACTGGTTCTTTTGTTCGTTTACTTGTATATTTAATTGAAGAAACCAACTGGTGTGAGAGGTGTTAAACAACAAAAAAAAAAAAGAAAAATATGAAAAATGCGATGATTAAGATTTACACTAACCACAGGTGAAGTATGGGATTCATGCAAGAAAGAAAAAAATGTAACCATCATAAAACGTGGTAGCCGAGAGAGTTGGCTTAATAGGCTGGAAGGTAGAAAGGCAGACAGAGTTTCTCCTGCAGATGGAGCGCAGTGAAGTGCAGATGAGCATTTGGGTTGAAAGCGCAGTCGTATTAATGTGTGCCGAGTCAAAGCGCGTTATGAAAATGGGAAATGAAGCCAAACGCCACTGAAGCAATGTGGAAAAGTTTCCATGAAATTAAGCTTGCAGCTTAAGCTTTCAATTCAATTTTATGAAATAAAAAAAATATTGAAGTATATAAATAAATCACTTTGATTTATAAGAATAATTGGGCTGGCTAAGCTTTAAATAAATTTGAATATTTATTATTTTGTATTAGTATATAAATGGAATAAAATAAATATAAATAAAACAAAATTGCTTTGAATTGCCATAATAATTAAATATATATATATATATTTATATATATATATAGAGAATAAAAATTTACTTTTTTTACAAAATGCTATTTGTATCCAAAGTAGAGCTATTCGAATTTTTTTTTTTTCCAAATAATTAAGCGGAATTTCGTTGAATTTGATGCAAATATAAATATTTTTCGTTGATATTATTTAGAGTTTTCTCTGCTGATACATAGTTACTGTTAAGAGAAGCAGATGAATTTGGAGCTATTTAAGCAGGAGAGTCGCTCTCCCTATGACCCTATAACCGCCCACATGCTTGATATACTATGCTGTCCATAGGGCGCCCTAGCCGTGCTTAATGTTGAAATCGTAAAATTGAATTTAAAGGAAGAGAACTAAAACTATAAATCAGATATATTTTAACCAACGCCCTTTCATTCTCTGGCTAATATGCATTTTTGCTTTGTCGGGACTCTAGTGGACATAGTCCTAACACTTTCTCAGACAGCGACTAATATGAATAAATATTAGAGAAACCAAAATAAAAAAAATATAAAACATAATTAAGATAAAAATAACCCAATCTACTACGCAGTCCAGCGTATCAGCATATAACTCAGGAGAGATTATAATAATTTATAATTTTATAATTGACAATAAATAATGTCCTTTGTTGGCTAGCTATCGTGCAAGTTTCATATCAAGGTTGATTGAACTAATGAGCTTTTAATAGCTAAGCGGAAGAAAGGGGAAAGGCAAAAAAAAAAAAATATATATATATATATATAATATTTAGTCTAATTAGTTGTTCCTCGTAAAGTTAAATATTTAATTAGATTCGTTTATTTAGTATTAGCTGGAAAATGGTGAAATGAGCTGAAAACACACTTTTACTGCAAACAGTTGCAGCAAATTCTAAATTATTAATAGTGCCTTAACCTTGAATTTCTTCGAAAGGTTGTTCCCTAGTTTCACAAAACCACATTTTAAGCTTCATTTAAAATGAAAATTGGACACCCTTTTCTAGGCGATAGAGTGGGTCTCTCTTCTCTCAGTCTTTCTCCCTCTCGCTGTCATTTGAGAACCGCAGCCGATGCATGTGCTATGTATACATACAGGGGACAGAGAAAGATGAAAAATAAAGGGAAATATGGGGAACGTTGCTATGTAAATATTTATAGTGAATTATAAACAATTGTTATCTTTGTATGCCATCACCACACCGTTGTCAATTCATTGGTATACATTGCCTAGCACTTGAGTTGTGTATTCCAGTCTCGATCCAAATCACTCCCGACTTCAGAGCAAATATATATAGATATGTTGTCATAGTCTAGAGACCCGAATACATATCCTTATCAGGTGTATGGGTACGCTTGCACTGTGTGCCAGTATCGATTGGCTGACAAGCGGGCACAGAGCGTCGAGCGTCACCTAACGTCAGCCAATTGGTATTTGGTATTGATCGAGCGTCGTTATTCAGTCTCTATATAAACAAATACTATATTATACCATTTATTTTATAAGTGCACAGAACAACGGTCTCGTTGTATCATGCACAATGGGTTGGATCGAAATGTGAATGAATGGAATTGCTCATTAAAGATGAATAAAATAAATAAATTAATAAACGTCAAAAAATATATATATTATTTTTCAAATTTTATAATGTATGGAAATATCTTGAAGAAAAAGTAGGAAAACGCATATAAATATAAATATATTATGTATTAAATATATATGATATAGAACATTTCTCAGAATATAACAAGAAATAAAAATAAAAAAATGAAGAATTATAAAATATTAATATAAATAATAAGATATTTAATATTTTATCAAGTATTGCCATTAATTAACTATAAACACTTGAAATTTATTAATAATTCAATTTTTACCATAAACTATTGTAACTACCCTTGCGATTTCTTTGGCATGTGTTTCCAATCTGCCGGCAAGCACAGAAAACTTGCCCAAGTATGTGAGGAATTTGAAAATTTATTGAATTATTTCACTATGAAATATTATGAAATGCTGCGGCATGCGAAATGGGCAACGGGGCGAGTGATTGGTCCAGTTTTAAGCGATTGTGATTGGGATTATCGGCTGCCGCAGTTGATTCACCTTTTGACTTTGGACTCGGCTCGCGTTTGTTTGCGCGCGCTAGCATTGGGCGCTATCTCAACCTCAATGACAATATTTAATCTTTACTCGTTTTCTATTTGTGTATTTGCAGGCCATTGAAGGCGATTTATTGAGATCTTTGCCAAGCAATATGCCAAAATGGATTCGTTGCCGCCAGTGAATCGTTCCGATCAGATCACGTGCCGGGATCATTTAATGCTGCAGACGTTGCAGCCATTACGCTCATCTCGCGGTTCCAGTTCCAATTTACGGGCCAGCCGTTCGCCCTCGGCCACCAGAAGCAGCGAGCAAAGTAAATATAATTATAATGCTTATAACTTACTTATGATCTTTGGCAAGCAAACACCAAAAGCTCACTCCCGTTAGTTGTGTTCTAGACTTAATAGCTTAATCACTTGGCCCATAATTGGGTTTATGCGATACGCTCATCAACCGTGTTATCAGCATGTGGGTTGGCTTGGATGCCATGTCGCTTGACATGCTAGCCAATCTCTGCAGCTTATTCACTCAGCACTTCCGTTTCGTTCGACTTGTCTAGGCTAGTTGTAGATAATTATGTTCAGAGATTTTGTCGTCATGCAGAAGCCAATAAACCTTAACAGATTAACGCAGCGTAATTCAATTAAAAATCATTTCACAGATAGAATTTTTATTTTAAAAAGTCATTTTGCACAGCTACAGATACTTGTATTATCTGAAGTGCTTTAAGATACAAACATAATTAAAATTTAAAACACTTTTTTCTATTAAATATTTGTGGAAAAATATAGGTAGAGTAGAGAGTAGAGTAATTAGAAATATAATTTAAGAATTAAGACTTTCATTTAACATTATTAACTATCAATTTCTATTATTCAATTTTCTACTTATATTTAATGAGGAATGTAATTTATTAGAAGATGTTTAGCTCAACTGCAAACACTCCAATGTGTTACAAAAGCGTGTTATATTAGCCAGATTATAAATAACGCCAGATAAGAATTCACAAGATAAAACTAAAAATTCGTAAAGAAGATTTTATAAAGTTTAGCATAAATTTAGTCTTAATTCCCTGTTGTCTGTTATACAGTGCATTTTAAGCTGCTTTGAATCATATGCACATTTATTTATTATGTTGTCCGACTTTTTATTTTACAATACTTTAGAGTGATATTATGGCCAAACATTTGCACACAAATGGCTTAAAGGCTCACACGTGCAAATATGTGTTGTGTGCTTTTAAGCGTTTCAGTTGTTCACCGTGTGTTTACATGCATTTATAGTATACATGTATGTATACAACTGTATGTATGTATTTGCTTATTTTGATTATTGCCGTTGGTAGAGTATTTATTATATGTGACTTTTGTGTTCTTGCTTATCGCTCTTCGTATTGCATTTGACTTGTGTGTGTTGATTATCCTTTTGTTCTTGTTTCTCTTTTATTTCTTTTGTGTCTTTAAACAGCTTTGTAACCGTTGACCGCACTTAAATACATACATACGCAGACACCCACACATATATATATATATATATATATATATATATATAAATATATTTATATATATACATACAACGTAGGTATAAAAATAGCAACAATTTTTCAAGCTGCACTTTTGCATACTTTCTCATACACATACATACATGTATCGTACAGTCATGTGAAAAATAATAGAAACAAAAAGTAAATCTATAATTTTTCTTCTATAAAAAATATGTACATTTATTTTATTTTATTTTTTTTTTTTTGTTATATAAATACATTGCGCTTACTTTTGATATCCATTAGCCTAGCTTAAGCTTAAATTTTATATTTTAAATTTCATTATATATATTTTATTTTAATTTGTATATATACATTTGCCACGCGCACATGTTTATTTTGTTTTCGGTAAATCAATAGGAAAATAATAGTGAAATTTTAATTTGCAAGCTCTATAACTGTGCCAGATGCAGTTTTAGCAGATTTTCCACACTTCCAGTTAATGTGGCTATATGAATTATATATATTTTAGTTATAAGTTTAAAGTCTAAGCCACTTTGAAAAGTAGCGTTTTTGTTTTACCAGAATATCGTATTGCCGCTTATGTCTAAATCGTGAAAAGAAACAAGTTTATATGTATATAGTGTCGTAATGGTTTTTGCTCATATGGACAGTTGAACATTGCACAAAACAATTATAATATTTCTGTTCTTAAATTTCCATCGATCCACAACATAAGTTGCTACGGTATTGGCAAGTGAATTGTGCTTTCTATTATTACTCACATAATTGCGCATATATGCAACCACACACATGACACTCACTCATTTATGAAATATAGACATACATGCACACACAATACATACACTCACTCACTTTTTTTCTTACATTTTCGACATTTTTCTATTCACAGCAATGCAGACGCGATTTTAAACGCTATTAAATCGCTAACACTTTCTGCTGCTGCTTTTTAACTGTACGTCTTTCTCTCTCTCTCTTTCTCTCTCTGTCACTGTCTGCCTCTCTGTTCCTCTTGCTTTCTCTCGCTGTCTCTTTTGACGCACAGCTGTCTGCAAGGCTGTCATTAATACACACATATGCACACATATGCACACATATGCTTACAAGCGCAGCCGCAACAACAATAACAACAACAACAGCAACTACAACAGCAAATTGAACTTTTTTCTTTGCGGTAATTTGTGACTTGGTTTTTGTTATTGCTTTATCATTGCGTTTGATGTTATCGTTTGCTGCGACTGCACCTGTGCCTCGCCTTCATCCATTTGACAATTGAAGCTTGTGCCCAGCCAAAGCCATAAACTACATATACGTACCATACCCTACTTTCTATGCGCAACAACTCGACAGTGTCCAGGGAGCGCACCAGCGACTCAGCGACAGCAACGTCGTCCGGCACAGCAGCAACGACAGCAACGGTTGCAATTGCAACCGCGACGACGACGACGACGACGACAACATCAGTCGGAGCAGCAGCAGGAGGAGGTGGAGCGTTGGGTACGCCGGCAGCGTCAACGGCAGCCAACAGCAATTCGTCGGCCTCATCCAGCACAGTGGCAGCTGCACAGGCGGCTGTCTATAGCGGCGGCAACACGGTAACCGGCAGCATGGGTAGCAGCGGGGGCGTGGCGGTGCGTGGTTTTCGCAGCCACAGCCCCACGCACCGGCGACGCAGCCGTGAGCGCCAGCGTCGCACACATGGCTCCGATCAGGGCGGTCTCCTGGCCTACAGCGGCATTGTGGGTACGGGCTTTGGAGGCGACATGACAGATTTTGGCGTCGGCCTCGGCGGCGGTGGTGGCGGGGGCAGCGCCGGTACTGGCAGCGGTCTAGAGGACTCTCGCTTGTCCGGCAATGAGGACTACTATGCATCAATGGTGTCCGATGAATTTGATGGCAGCCAGAAGCTACACCATCGACGCACCCATGAGCGCAGCTCCAGTGTGCAGGCCATCGATCGTCTCAACACAAAAATACAGTGCACCAAGGAGTCCATCAGACAGGAGCAAACAGCCCGAGATGGTGAGTAGAATTACCTTAAAAAAAGTATAAATTGGAAGCCGTCTTTCATAGCATACTTATATATATAAGTATCATAATCCAAAGGATTGTTATATATATATATATATATATATTATTAAGTTTTATTTAATAATAATAATATTTCCTCGCAGATAATGTAAACGAGTATCTGAAGCTAGCAGCCAGCGCCGATAAACAGCAACTGCAACGCATCAAGGTAAGAGTCAAAATACAAATTCCATTTTTGTTCCAAATTATTTTAATCCTTATCCGATTGCAGGCGGTGTTCGAGAAGAAGAATCAGAAGAGCGCACACAGCATATCGCAGCTGCAGAAGAAACTGGACAACTATACCAAACGAGCCAAGGATCTGCAGAACCATCAATATCAAACCAAAAGCCAGCACCGACAACCGCGCGAGGTGCTCCGGGACGTTGGCCAGGGCCTACGCAATGTGGGCGGCAATATACGTGACGGCATTACGGGCTTCTCCGGTTCGGTGATGTCAAAGCCGCGCGAATTCGCGCATCTAATTAAAAACAAATTCGGCAGTGCGGACAACATAAATCAGATTGCCGACGCTGATCTGCAAGCCATTCAGTCGGCAAATCCGGATGCCTTGACTGTGGCCAATGACCGATTGTTGCACCAACCCGGCGCTGGCACCTCGACCGGCTCTGGCGGTGGCAACAACATGAACAACAATATCGCGGGCACTGGCAGCGGCACCGGCAAATTCAATAGCGACAATGGAAGCGAATGCAGCAGCGTCACCAGCGAAAGCATACCAGCGGGGTAAGCGCAGTGAATATAGCCAAATGTAACCATTATTATTAAAAATCTTCATGTTACTGTAGATCTGGCAAGAGTCAGTCGGGTGCCAGCCAGTACCACATTGTGCTAAAGTCCCTTCTCACTGAGCTCTCTGAGCGGAAAGCCGAGACTGAGAAACTGAAAGAGCGAATTGAACGTCTTGAGGTAAGTCCTAAAATTGTTCGTCTTCAATATAGTAATATATATATGTATTTCTATACAATTTTAGACTAGCCAAAAGGAGTTCAATAATTTGACCGCCACACTCGAAGGCGAACGCTTTCGTGCTGAAGGACTGGAGGAGCAAATCAATGACTTGACGGAATTGCATCAGGTTTGTTTCACTTTCATAATTTACGCTTCTGCAACTAATTTGGTTTTTTCATTTGCTTTTCAGAATGAAATCGAGAATCTGAAACAAACCATAGCCGACATGGAGGAGAAAGTACAATACCAAAGCGACGAAAGACTACGTGACGTCAACGAAGTGCTCGAGAATTGTCAAACAAGAGTAAGTTTACGCTTGTCTTTCGCTGGAATATTGGAAAAATAATATGTCATACATTTTCCGTAGATATCGAAAATGGAGCATATGTCTCAGCAGCAATATGTAACCGTCGAGGGCATTGACAATTCGAATGCTCGCGCCCTGGTTGTGAAACTCATCAATGTGGTATTAACGATATTGCAAGTGGTGCTGCTGTTGGTGGCCACCGCTGCCGGCATCATAATGCCCTTTCTCAAAACGAGGTATGTACACGCTATAAATATATATTATGATATGTATATTGTAATTTATGAAACCGATTTGTATTTCTAGGCTTCGCGTGCTGACCACATTTTTAACGATTTGCTTTATAATCTTTGTGATACGCCAATGGCCGGACGTGCAGGATATAGGCGCAGGCCTTGTGCGGTATCTCAAACAGTCGCTGGTGGTGAAGTGAGATGGCGACGACTCCATATTCGACTAGTAGTTTCTTAATATTAATAGTGTTAAGTTAAAAAGTACATATTTTGTATATAAATTATAAATACACAAAACGTAATAGCTTAAAATTTAATTAAAGTCAATATGAAACACGCATCACATAAACGAATCGCATATACATATTCATATATCAATATATATATATATATATATATATATATATATATATATATATATATATATATATATATATATATATATACATATATAAACATACATTACTGCATACAAGTTGTACAAACAAAGTTGGGAAGCTATATCGCACACATCTACACATTCATACACATAAAAAAAAACATTATTGTATACACTTAGCGAAAATCGATTTAAAAACTATGCTAACGGCTTAGTTCAATAACTGCAATGCTGATAAGTTTCTGTGCATTACTCAATACTATAAATTAATATGTATAACTAAATATACTATGAATATATATATATGAGCTCTATTTATAGTTATCGTATACATTAAAAACATTTGTATTTGTACAAAACCCATTTATTTGCTCTTTACTTTTATTGTTTTAAATTATATTTAACAGCCCTTGCCCGTCATATTTCGCTCAATTATTTACGTGGCCTTTATAATTAAAACACAACATACCACAAGCCTATTAAATACACATACAAGAGAGTTTATATGATTATAGAAAAATAACGTGCAAGTAAACTTGCTCTGCAACAGTTGTTGTCGTTCCCAGAGAAAAAATATAATTAAATAAATAATAACATATTCAAATAACTGCTGAATAATCCAAGTTTCCAATTGTGGGCTTTTTAATGGGCGTATGGCCAGCTTTATTTATATCTTATATGAAAATAGCTTGGTGTTAAGTGCAATAGTAGCGTAATCAATGTCGGTATGGCTTTAATTTCTCAAAAATAAATTAATAAAGACGACTACAAACTAGTAACTAAACTTAAATGGAAGTTTGAGACTTAAATTTCACATCTATGGAAAGTCACAGATCCACATAGCCGTCTGCTTTTGTCTGTATATGCTGAGTGTAGCGTACTTTCAGGCATTGACTTAAAATAAATTGCATATAAATAATAAGGACAAATACTACTATGACTATATAAATTGATTTTGAAATAGTTTCCATCACATTTAAAGTATATATCTACAATTTTAGTAATACGCAGGGCTTAAATTTATTTTCCATTTTCGATAGGCTATAATTTTTGCCTAAGCTTTTGAGGAACCCATATATTAAGATGTATAAGCGAGCAACGTTTAGACACGTGGTTTAAATCATTTACGTTTAGTTTATTGTTTAAATTTAGATTACATGTTGAAACATATATGTTATAATGTCTTTAGGTTTAATTGATTCAGTTTTACAGTATTTATATTTAATATTGTGAACAGTTTTCATCAGTTTTATTTTTATGAAAATAATCACAAACTAGCACTTACCTTAAAGCTACTGATGTCGAACATTTTTTTCTACAAAGTAAATTTCAACATTTTTTTTTCTCATTATTCGTATGGCTTTTTATAATAAAAATCGAATTGGAGAATTTGAATATATATTACAAAGCAAAACTTAAAATTAGTTAAATATACGCTAACATCATACAAAATCAATGAATGAATTGCTTCTAATTGATTAAATCTTTTAGCTCCTGGCCTGAAAACAATTTTCACGTGCATATTAAAAATAGTGGGTTATTAATAAGTTTAATTACACGTTTTTGATTACTTTTCAGTTATTATGACTTGGTTTTTGGAGTGTTGAGTGGTTAAAAAAAAAAATCAAACATTAAAATATTTAATCTGAATCAGGTATAGAATTTCCACCTTATACAAATATGAATGGTATTTTCTTTTTAATTTTAATTTTAGATTTTTTTTTTTTCGCGTTTCGATTTTAGTTATGCAAGCCAATAATGTTAATAATATATAAGGTATATAAAATAAATCACAATTTGTATACGCATATTTATGATTGTTTGTTGTATATGTTTGTGTTCATGTGTGTGAATGTAATGTGCGCGGCGAATCAAACCACAAACATCCGTGCTCCACGATTCATGACAATGATGATTACAAATACAATTACAATTACATAGTATGTGTGTTAAGGGTAAACATTTGTTAATTGTTTAAAACAAAACAGCTGGCAGCCACAGCTTCGCCACTTGCTAGCGACTTTTACATTACTACTTCCACGTAGCAGGCTTCTTTAGTCGTTTTGCCTGCTGGCCCAAGTGTTAGAAAATTGTTATACTCCCGTATTCGAATATACTCATATGAGAAATTGTCGATCTGCGCCGCTATGAGGTAGCGCGGCAACTCCAATACCGCCATGTGTGGGCGTCTGCAGAAACGCAGAGTCTGCGACTACACCTGCAGATATACCCTGCTCTGTTGTGGGCGCACTAACTGCGATAGGCTCGTAAATGGAACGATGCGGTGGCATATCGTCATCATCTTTGAAAGAGCCGCTTAAATTCGGATTTAGTATGTTGTTCGATGTAGGATTGGTGCCGCCGACAGTAATTCGGGTTGGCTCTGTCATACTGCGAATAGGTACCTCACTTGTACCGGACTCAACGTGATCAAGATACGGCGGCGCAGCAACACTAATGCCTATGGGCACTCGGCGAAATAGGGAACTGTAAGCAATACATAAAAACATATATTACGTCAATTAATATAAAAATATTTTTAAATTAAAAAAATAAGTTCTTACGTAAAGTTAATGCGCGACCAAAACGAGCGTGTTGGCTGATTTGCCAAATGAGCTGGCAAATTGATTGCCCGATCGAAAGGATTAACGCGTCGTTGGAAAGACGACGATGCACTAGCCTGAGGCTGCGTGGAATCCAGTAGCGCTAGAACAAGTAGAATGTTATTTAATTGTAATATTCAGCAAGCCCTGATAACTCTACTGGGTATATGGATTATTGATTCGAGTCTGTAAATTGACAATAACAGTGGCAATGCTTACCATTTTCGTCATCAGAGCTTGGATAATCTGGTGCTGTGCTAGGAGTGTGAGCAGTATTTCCGCGTCTAAATGTGCCATGCCTTGTGGTTCCACTTGCTGATAACGCAGAGTTGATGCTAGTGCTGCCACTAGCCGCGGAGCCTACTTCAGACGCTGATTGCGGCTGCTGTTGCAACAACGGCGTGGTATCATCATCAGTATCGGTGACGCTATCTAAGGAAGGCTGTCGATTGCGACTCGCACGGGTTTCGCCCTTCGTAAAAACCTTCCGTTTGCATATGGGGCAGACGCGACGATTTTCAGTTAGCCAAGGATCAATACAGTGGGTGTGATAAGCTATATTAAATGAAATTATTATATTTTTTACTTATGAAAGCCTCTTAGTACTTACGATGGGAACAGGGCAGCACTCGCAACTTGTCATCCTCGACAAAGTCTTCGAGACAAATAACGCAAGTCTCGTATTTATTGGTGGTATTATTCTTTGTATAACGATGTACTGGTATCTTTTTGAGCATGCTCTTGGGCAGCCTATAACGACGTAAACGGCGCTGCTCCCGAATGCATTTGTATATCATGTAAACAATCTAAATATTGAGCACATCAAATGAGAACACAAACTCAATTACCACTAGGTAAATGGCTTACCAAAATAAGGAAACATAATGCAATCAGTATGGAAAATGGCAATATCAGCTGTGTGTTAATATTGAAGGGCAGCTCGTCGTTAATAATCAGCACCACTTCGGGCGTAAAGAAAGATAACAGTGATTTGCCGGTCGTAATGCCCACAAAAATGGAGGGTATATTTATGCCTGTGCTGTTGTTGGCGGTCATTTGCTCTAGAAATAGATAAATATTTTAATAAAATGCTAGATAGATAACGTTGCATATTTTTAACAATAAGATGCAGGCAGCCGGCTTATTATGTGATTAGGTAGGCATGTGATTAACAGGCTCAAGCTAAAAATGGGTCTTGAGTATCTAAAATGTATAAGTTGTCATACCCAGCTCATCGCTATCATTGTTGTAGATGATCACAGCGCAATACATTGCATTCTGAGCCACGCGCACCTTATTTTCAAATGTGCAATTACCACTGTGTAAGCAGAAAAAGATATCGTTACATTTCCATTTCAGTGTCTACCAGCTCACTTATGCTTACCGCGATACGATCGCCACAAACTTGGCATTGGGTGGATAATTGCTGTGCGGTGGTTTTTTTAATTTTTCACAGCCATACGGATTATTGGATTCATGGGGCACCACAAATACTCGAAGATTATTGCCCACTATGGGGGGTCCGAATGTAGAAGGCAAGTCGTTGAACTCTTCAATCAGCTGTGTGGACACAACATTATTATTAGTAAATTAACCCGTAGAGTTGTAAGATTTACTTGCCTGTGTTGTGGCGCGTCTGTATACGAGCACATGAGCATCAACGACCGCTTGATGACAAATCAAACAGAGCCCCACCAATGCTAGGTCTAGTGTGAGACAACGCATCCTAGCCATGCTGACTTGTGTGCTGCTGCTGCTGCTGCTGTTACTGCTGTGTAGTACTGATCGAGTATGAACGAAAAAAGCAGTTGGTGCTCGCAGTTGTTTAATTGTTGTTTTGCTGCTATTGTTTTAGTCTCCTGTTGCTGCGTCTGCTGCTGCTGCTGCTGCTTACGATTGTTATCATTTGCACTATTCGCATGTCTCATCAGCGCGGATGACTGGTAGAGCGTGTGTTTTTGGACGCCTGAAAAGAACGATCATTACAAAAATCCATCAAAAACAATATTAACTCAATATTCAAACAAACAGCGTCAGCCAGAGCACGGCCATCGACTTCTGATAAGATAAACGGTTGTCAATACGTATGTGCATCTGTGTATGCTTAGAGTATATGGGTGTGTGTATGTGTGTATATGTCATCTTTCTGTTTTTTTTTTCTTGGTTCTTTCCTTTGGTCTTCTCTCCGCAATCAGCTGTTCGATGTTTGTTGACAGTAACTTAGTGCTGGCATTTTGAACGATAGTTTTCAAAATTATTTCTGTACTAGAAATGTCACTTTATGTAATAATTAAACTTTATTGCAATGCTAGCCAGTTGGCATTGATCGTTGTTATGATTGAGCTTGATTTGTATCAATTGATACTTTCAGCATTTTCCAATTATATCTGCATAAGTCAGAGCTCAAATGAAATGCATTTAAAATATTTGCCATCGCTTAGTAAAAAGCTTTCAGTTTCTGCATTAAAATCAATCACACTGAATCATCAGACGATAAGGTTCAGCGAAAAATTTAATATTATAAATGCACTTTATACATGCATTTTAGTTCGAGATAATAATAATTATGGCATACATGTGGGGTAAAGCAAAAATGTCACTAATTTTTGTATTAAATGCATAATTAAATAAAGAACGTCATATGTAATTAACACATCGTGCCCAATACATCGAACCAATACAAATGTGGCATTAATGAGAACGTGACTTTGTTTTTATTGTATGTGCAAATACAGAATTATAATCCTTACATAAATAAATAAACACAGAGCCATCTGACATATGTGTAAGCATGTGTCTACGCAAAAGCGAGTACCTGCTAGTTTCAAATATAAGTTGATGAAGACTAAGAGCGACAATAAATATACAGTCTGTAAAGAAACAGTTTACACAATGAGTAAAATTCATATTTTTCAACTTTAGACACAAATATGTTGGACATTTATTCAAATTAACTACATTTTTTTTATGGCAATCTGTTTAATAGCAAATTTTGAATTAATTTATAAAAAAAAAATTACAAAATTGTAAAGGGCTGGGAAAATAAGCAACAAAAACTAAGATTACACAAGATTCAAGCTGCCAAGAAACTCTTTTTTTGTTTTTAGCTTGAAATTTAAAGCGTATTGTGCGAATTTTTGTTAATTTTAATATTTGGTATGCCATTTTATAGCATTGCAGTCGTTGTTTTGTATTTTCCCAGCCCTTTTTAATTTTGTAATTTTTTTTTATAAATTAATTCAAAATTTGTTATTAAACAGATTAATAAATAGCCACAATATTTGTGTTTAAAGTCGAAAAATATGAAATTTTCTCATTGTGTAAACTGTTTCTTGACAGACTGTATATATTTATTTATATACTCGGACTTCTCTATTGCGATGCTTTTATCGCTGTGTTAGCAAGCGGGGCTAATAAAATGACTAATTTTTGCGTCCCGCACATAATCCAGTCATATCACTTAAAGTCCCTCTCAATTGGTTTTTAAATTCCTCTTTAATCTGTTTACGTATACTCCCATGTACCCACACTCATACAAGCGCGAGAAGGCACACGCTGGTTGTTTAAGCACCACCTACCACCTAGCAATACGCCTTGAACTTTACACACGCATAACTTCAGCGTCAAGGTTTTACAAAAGTAAATAAAGACAAAAACGCAGTTGATTTCAACAGGTGATAAATACAGGACAGCGAAGGAGAGCTAATTAATAACTTTAATAATTTCAAATAGCCTTATAAAAAGCTTGATTTAAACTGAGAATGCTTTTGTTATGCTTTTAGTTGACTTTATATTTGTGTGTGCGTATGTTTGGGTTGGGTGTTGGTGTATGTATTGGTGCGCGAATTAATTTATCTAAGAGAGCAGCTGGTGCTGGGGTTTAGCAATCGATACAATGTGTACTGCTGCTACTCACTTGGTTATATTGCTTATATTAATAATTCTATTGAAGTTGGCAGCAACTGTTTACTGGTCGGTACTATTTTTTTCTTTCCTTGTTTTTTTTTTTTTTTTTTTTTTGTTTAACACTCGCTCATCGTCATTCGTTTTTCTTCGGACTCGTCGCCATTGCAATTGCGTTGCAGTCAATTATGATTTTATTACATTACACATGCATTACCAATTGCTAGACTTAATGAATGGAACGGCGATTTTTTAAATTTGGCTGATTACACATTTTACAGGGTCTTAACTTCGGTTATTTAAGATGTATTGTGGTTTAGAACTCAGTGCAAGGCTCGAACTATCCAATGTTACCATTGTAATATCGATATTTTCTTGCAATTAGTGATCGATCTATCGTTACTCTTGTATTTATATCGGCTTTGACTGGTTCATTTTTGAACATATTCAATGATCGATGTATTTTTAAATATTAAGGTAAAAATTGAAATTTTTAATAAATAAAATTAAATTAATTTTATAATATACTTACGTTAACACCCTTTATTTGTTACATATTTTAGAAATTTTGTTAATATATGCGATATCGATATTATAGACCGTTTATTATTACCGCAAACCTGCAATTTTATATTATCCGAAAATACCAACTTTTTACGTGTAATTGTATTATTTTGTGCCTAAAAGTAATGTTTTGTAAGAAATAAGGGCATTATTTTTTAAATTTGTTTTGATTAATTTTTTAATAGATCAGTTTTCAAACATGCACTGCCAAAATAATAAAATGTGGAGAAAATAAGGTAAAATTATTTTATCCATAAATACATTTTCCCTTGTATGGTATGCTTCACCGGGTTGATTTTCTTTAGGATCTTGGTCATAGTCTCCACCAAGCGATCGCTCGAGACACCCGTTTTCTTGTTTTTGAATTTAGTCAAAAGTTCAGTAGCTGTCAACGGTTTGCGCTTCAGATATCGGCGAACAGCTTCCTCGGTAATACCATAGTCTCTGTAAAAATAAATTGAAAAAATTAGCAAAACTAAATAATTTTTATATTCCAACGTTATACTAACTCCACTTTGTTGTTCACGACTCCTGCAAATGACGATGGTAATGAGTTACTTAATTCACTCTTAGGTCGTTTTGCTGGTGTGCTGTTAGGGCTATTACTGGTGTCCGATCCGGTGAGGTCACTGGGCAAGCTATTCATTTTACGTTTGTTGGGATCATTTATTTGGGTGGGCGTAGCTGAACGTGACTTATTTGCATTGCTTCCACTGGCAATTGCCTTAATAGCAATATCCCTCTCTCTATCTTTATCCTTGTTCAATGAGGATTTCTTCTTGGACGGTCCATTACTTAGGTCATCCTCAGAATCTGTGCTGTCGGAGCTGAGTTCCGTTGATGAATCGCTGCCGTTTGTTTTTGATTTCTTATCATCTTTTGATTGTTTCTTTTTCTTCTTGTCCTTGGTGTTTTCATCTTTGTTCTTTTCCTTCTTCTTCTTCTCGTCGCCCTCCTCTTTATCTGATTCATCTGATTTCTTTTCTTCATCTTCTTCCTCGTCCGAAGTGAGCAACTTACGGAGTGCATCTTCTTCTGCTACGCCTTTCATGTCTTTCACAAGTTTGGACTCCGGATCAGGCTCACTAAAAACGACAACTTTATGAAACACAAGTACATCGAGATTGGAAATATAACTCACTCTTCACTGGAACTGGTATCGTAATCCATTTCGCGTCCTTCTTCATCGCCATCATCAGACTCTTCAAACGCCTCATCATCCAAATCACGTTTTTTCTTCTTTTTATCCATGCCCTTCTTCCCCTTACCTTTCTTTCCAGATCCATCGTCGCTGTCCTCCTGCTCCTTTTTCTTTTTCTCCTCCTCATCGTCGGAATCGGACTCATCTTCAGAGTCAATCCATTCGTCCATATCAGTTATTTTCAGTTCCTTGGATTTTTTGGTGGCGGCTTTTAACAATTTGACTTCTTCGGGGTCCTGTTCCTCCTCTTCATCGCCTCTCAGTCGCTTGCGCAACATAAGAGAGAAATAATTCATTACCTTTTTCCGACGTCCAAATTCTTGTTCGGCTTCCTCCGCGGATAAGGATTTGTAGCGTTGTATGGGTTGAAAATTGTACCATTCATTGAGAGGATATGCTTCGATTGCACCATCGGGAGCGTGGGTGAACACATAAAAAGCAGCGTTTTCCCCAACGCCGCCTTCACGTATACCCTTAAATTTTTTGCCCATTTTGCCACCAACTTTAAGAATCCATGGCTGAGCCTCTGGTCGATACTTGCGCGCTATAATTCCAAATTTCTTACGACGTGCTTCTTCACGCTGATCTCGATTGTACTCAGAGCCAGCGCCAAATTTTGGCTGCTCTTCGTCGATACCCCGAAATTCTTTCATGTTGTTTTCACGCTCTAACTTAACATTTCGCCACTGTGCAAAATCAACATTAAGTGTGGCATTGAATCGCATGACATGATGCTTTTTGCGCATCTTAGGTACGCGAATTTTAAACTCCTGGACATTTCCGCTACCCGATGCCGAAGTGGACGCCACTGCAGGTGTGGACGTGGTACTTGCAGTACCACTGTTGTGTGCCTGCAATTTGATTAATATTGGATTCATTGTGAAGAGTTTCAAGACGTCATTTACACTCTTTTGTTTGTGTACTTACTGTCGACTTTATTGCACTCGACATGCTACAAATTTCAGAAATATTAAACTTCAGTTTATTGTTTCCTCCTGAACAGAAACAAATATAGTGACAGACCGATATTTTGATACTTAAACATATCGATTTTTATAAAATTTTAGAAAATAAATATTTCCTTAACACAATCGGTTTTAATATATATAATATAAAAAATATGTTTAATATTTTTGTTTGACATATTAAGTCATATTTTTTAAAATAAATGCTAAATGTATAATGTTCTTTTTTTTTTAAGTAATAATTAATTAAATATTCTCATTTAATCGATAGCGAAAGTAAGCCGTAATCGGTATTGTACGCCTAAGCCCATATCGATAGTTTCATCACTATTTCAATTATATTTGGGTTTTTTGTTTGTTTGGATTTATCTCAAATATATAATGTCTCGAAACAGCGTGCTGACAGATGAGCAAAGCAAGCTTAATGCTCGATTGGAAGCTCATATGGTCTATATATGCCCAGAATGTGGAAAGGCGTTTCGAACACAAGCTGAATGGCGCCAGCACTTGAACACAGTATGTATTAAGCAGGACAAAAAAAAAAATAATAAAAGATTTATTCTTCTGTTATTTTTTAATAGAAACATGATTATCTAAAAAAGACGTATTCCGATTTTAATTTTATTCAAATCGATGAAAATTTTCACGAGTGTCAGCTTTGTTTCAAGTGGGTGGAAAATGCTCACAAAACAATTGCACTGCTACAGTACCATTATTTTATGCATCTGGATCATCGAGAAACGTACCGATGTGTCCATTGTCGCTTAGCTTATACTCGTCGACGAGCATTAAACGTGCACCTATTGTCCACACATATTAAAGAGATTGAAAAGTATGAGGCGAAATTAAAGCAAATGAAACGAAGCCAAGATGAAAAAAATCTATTAAAAGGGAAAACTGCGAAGCAGCCACGCAAACGCAATGATCTGCTCCAAAAGGCGCTGATGGATATTGACCTGCAGGGTGAAGAACAGGATGCAACAACTTCTTCAGCAGAATCTTCAGAAAAAGCCAAACCCAATGAAAGTGAACAGGCGCTAGATCGCTGCCTAAATGCCTACGAAGACATTGTTCGTAAGGAAAAGGAAAATAACGTTGAATACGACGTAGATTTGGACGCACTTTGTCAAGAGTTCTTTGAAGAGCGACTTGAGCGAACTGATAATAGGGCAAATCCAACTGAAGCACTTCCACAGCAAAACGAGGAAGTGGTTATCATTGAAATAGATGCACTTGGCGAAGATGAAGTAGACAAGCTGAAGAAGAAAATGAAGACAGAACCAGAGACAGATGCAGAAAGAACACCACCGCTTAAACGTCGACGGATATCACAAACACCCGAGCGGGAAGGCGATGTAGATGTCTCTAGTGATGGACTGGCGAAACTCATTTCGTATTTGTGTCCAAAGTGTGGCAAGGAAATTGAGTCAATGGATGACTGGCGTTGTCACGTCTTTAAGAAGCACAACTTTGAGAATTTTATTGAGAATAGCTTCAAAATCAAGGATCGACAAAGCATTTGTCTACAATGTCACGAGGTGATGCAGACTACCAAACGCTCCCACCTGCAGAAGCACTGCTTTAAGCATTTACCATATCGTTCGTATTTGAAGTGCACTCTATGTGATCGGACTAAGACAAGCATGTCCAAGATGTACAATCACATACGTTACAATCATCAGGAAGAGCTGCATCGCAAGAACAAAACCCAATTGTTTATCAAGTCAGAGCCCAAATGGACGATACCGCAACGATCAGCCAAGCTCCACGACAGTCCTGAGCCTGATCACCGCATAAGAGAGCAGGATGAGGAACGCGTTTGCAAAAATTGTAATAAAAGTTTCAAAACTCTTTGGCGCTTCGACCGTCATACAACGCTGTGCAAGTCTCATATAGCGCATAAATCTACAGCAGATATTTCAGCGGATGCATTACTCCAACACTTACGGGAAGGACGACTACGCATGAATTCTATTTGGAAGAAAATGCAAAAGGAGATTTAATAATAATGTATCGATAATCAATCACCAAACCCACAGCTAAAAATAAACAACATTAATACAATAATAATAATACTAATAATAATAATACTTCTAAATCATCTATCTATAAATAGCCTCTAATCAGTAAACTCAACTGATTTCACTTTTTAAGAAAGGAGATTTTATATTATAATCTTTATTGTTTTATATTTGATGTATATATAACGGAGGACTTAACGCAAATAATGAAGCCGTTTTTTATTGTGGCAGATCTGTAATTGGATCATCCTCGTTAACCTTTGGTAATTTTTTTTTTAAATGTCCAATTGATAGTTCATAGTTGTAATCCGAATATTACTATATCTACATTCTTTTGTAACATTTGCAATCTTTTCCAAAAATCTCTTAAATCTATTTCGCCATTTTTTGGCTTTTATTGATCTGGCTTTTTTTATTTTGTAATTCAATTGAAGAAATAATTGACTTTGCAGTGCCCTATATGGGCGTTCATTTTCAACATCATACTCATATCTAGGATAAATTGGGGCCATAGCACCATGTGTATAATCAGGCTTATAAAAAGGCCTATCTTTAGGCTTATGTTCGGAACCGATTGTTAGGTTTATCACAATGTTTATCGTTTGCCTATTACTAGGCTTATCATCGGGCTTATATTTAAGCTTACCTTCAAGTTTGTTATCAGCTTTTTCATTATGCTTGCCAAATCATTGCGTAGGTAATTAATATTTTCTAATATATCGGCCTTATCCTTTTTCGTTAAGCGAATAACTTTAGTATCAATATTACAATTATGCTTGTCGAGTTCCTGCGATTATAACATTAATTTGCATAATTAGATGGTACCTGCTGCACATGCGTATAACCTGTACACATTTTAGGGCTACAGTTAGCTTGCGCTATTAAAACTATACAGCTACTAAAACTAAATGCCTTCAGCCAATACATTTTACTATTTGAAGCTATTTCAGCTCACAGCTGAACCATTTTATCTCTTTTAATAATATCTATGAAATTCCGATTTTAGGCCCTGACCCATGAAAATGGAGAAAGCGGTTAAAACGTTTTTTTTTTTTTAAATACACATGTAACAAAAGGAAGTGTGGTAGATTAGATATAATAGATATATGTATTCTTTATCATTTATGTATATACGGATCTAATAAAAATATGCATTCAAAACCATAAGATCGGAAATCGACTGGTTCATACATACGGACAGAACGGACGGATGCGGTAAAAATAATATATCAGCTACCTATCCTTAAAAAAATCTTTATAGTACAAAAATCAAAACAAGTCTCAACATTGACTTAGCTCAACAGATTTATCTATTTTAAAAATGAGATTTTATATTATCATCTTTATTGTGTAATATTTAAAATTTGTATAAATAACGGAGGACTTAACGCAAATAATGAAGCCTTTTTTTATTCTAGCAGATCCGTAATTGGACATATTCGTTAACCTTTGGTAATTTTATTTTAATGTTCAATTGATAGTTCATATTGTTTTGTAACATTTGCAATTTTTTCCAAAAATCTCTTAAATATCTTTCGCCATTTTTTGGCTTGTATTGATTTGGCTATTTTTATTTTGTTAAGTCGATCTGAATTTCGAACTTTAATAAAGAAATCTAAGCCCATATTAGTAATAAGTCCTCTATTTGCTTGCGCAAGCAAATCATACTCCTTATCAGCATCAGGGTTTGAAAAAAAAAAAATTATCATCAGGGTTATTATGAGGCTTATCAATTGTCTAACCGTTAAATTTATTACCAGACCTACTGTTTGGTTTGTTGGGTTTATTATCCTTTGGCTTAACCGTAGGAAGAGTTGCAGCGCAAAGACCATGAAAAATCGGATGTTTTCCAGAGATGCAATTTTCTCCTGGGTTTTTACTATGGTTGTAGACTGGAAAACCTATAATTGGCGCTTGATCATAATTGCAGGTGAAATAGTTTTGAATCCATCCATTTATAGTCTGTTTCAGAGTTGCACAACCGATTTTTTGAACCTTATCATGCACGAGTTGCAAAAAGTTATACGGTGGCATGCTAAAAAAATAACAAGTTTTTATATTTTTTCGGATTATCCTAAATCCTAAATCCTAAATATATTAAAAAATACTTATATACTTACTATTCTAAAGTCCAATGTGCAACAATATGTATCATCGTTGCCAAAGCGTTCTGGTCAAACCAAGTATTAATATGTTGTGTGATAAATTGTAAATAGGTACGTGGTTGGCCTAGTACTCCTCCATAGGCTACGGTCTGCCCGACATTCATAAGGCGCACCGTATTCCGACAGCCATCACGGTGAAGTAAACAAAAACGGACATTCATCTCTGCGACATATGCTAATTCCTCATCCCATAAGACGGACGACATACTGGAGGCTCCACTAAAACGATTTAATTGACCGAGTGCGACATTATTGCGTAGTTTATTAAAATGTACTAATATCTTCGCCTTATCCCTGTTCGTTAAGCGAATAACTTCAGCATCGATATTACAATTATACTTGTGAAATTTCTGCGATTACAACATATGCAAATTACATAATTAGATGGTACCTGCTACTTTGAATAGTAATATTTACCGTCGAATTCAACAAACAGGCCACATGCCTATAACCTCTACACATTTTAGGGCTACAGTAATCCGTTTTATTAGCTTCCGCTACTAAAACTATACAGCACAGGCATACAAGTGCCTTCAGCCAATACATTTTACTATTTGAAGATATTTCAGCTCACAGCTGAACCGTTTTATCTCTTTTTAATAATATCTATGAAATTTAGATTTTAAGCTTTTTTCACTTTATTGATTCGTATCACTATATGTGTTGAATAGAATATACTTGTATTAAATTTACTCAACATCCAAGCGGGAAGGCAACGTATACGTCTCTATCGATGGACTGGTGAAACTCATTTCGTATTTGTGTCCAAAGTGTGGCAAGGGAATTGAGTCAATGGATGACTGGCGTTGTCACGTCTTTAAGAACTGATTTCACTTTTTAAGAAAGGAGATTTTATATTATAATCTTAATCTTTATTGTTGTATATTTGAAATACGTATATATAACAGAGGACTAACAGAGGACTTTTTTTATTATGGCAGATCCGTAATTGGATCATCTTCGTTAACCTTTGGTAATTTTCAATGTCCAATTGATAGTTCATAGTTGTGATCCGAATATTACTATATTTACATTCTTTTGCAATTTTTTTCAAAAATCTCTTAAATTTATTTGGGCATTTTTTGGCTTCTACTGGTTCATACATACGGACAGACGGACAGATGCGGTAAGATCAAGACAAGTCTCAACATTGACTTAGCTCAACAGATTTATCTATTTCAAAAATAATATTTTATATTATCATCTTTATTGTGTAATATTTAAAATTTGTATATATAACAGAGAACTTAACGCAAATAATGAAGCCATTTTTTATTGTGGCAGATCCGTAATTGGATCTTCCTCGTTAACCTTTGGTAATTTTATTTCAATGTTCAATTGATAGTTCATAGTTGTGATCCGAATGTTACTATATCTGCATTCTTTTGTTACATTTGCAATTTTTTCCAAAAATCTCTTAAATCTTTTTCGCCATTTTTTGGCTTCTATGGATCTGGCTATTTTTATTTTGTTAAGTCGTTCTGAATTTTTGTCTTTAATCAAGGCACCTAAGCCAATATTAATATCAGTATTAGCTTGGGTAAGCAGATCAGACTCCGTAATTTCATCAGGGTTATCAACAGGCTTATTATCAGGCTTTTCAACAGGCTTACCATCAGGTTTATTACTAGGCTTGTTAAGAGTTTTATCATCAGGACTATTGGCATTCCGTTTGTCAGGCTTTTCGCCATTTGACTTATCCTCAGAGTCACTTTCAGCGCAAAGACCTGCAAAACTTGGATTCCAGCCAGAAATGCAAGTTTCTCCTGGGTTATTACTATGGTTGTAGACTGGCTGACCTATAATTGGCGCCTGATCATAATTGCACGTGAAAAAGTTTTGAATCCATCCATTCTTAGTCTGTTTCAGAGTGGCACAACCGATTTTTTGAACCTTATCATGCACGATTTGCAAAAAATTATATGGTGGCGCACTGCAATAAATAAGAATTGCTTATAAGTTTCAGATTATATTTAAGCATATTAAAATATTTACTCTTCACTACTGTTGTATCTAAGAATGTGCGCCATCGTTGCCAATGCATTCTGGTCAAACCAAAGATTAATTTGTTGTCTGATAAATTCTATATAGGTACGTTTTTTGCCTTTGACTGCGCCATAAGCTACGGTCTGTCCAACATTCTTAAGGCGGTCCGTATTGCGACAGGCATCACGGTGAAGTAAACATGAACGGACATTCATCTCTGCGACATATGCTAATTCTTCATCCCATAAGACGGACAACATACTAGAAGCTGGACTAAAACTATCTAATTGACCGAGTGCCAAATCATTGCGTAGGTAATTAATATTTTCTAATATATCGGCCTTATCCTTTTTCGTTAAGCGAATAACTTCAGCATCAATATTACAATTATGCTTGTCGAGTTCCTGCGATTATAACATTAATTTGCGTAATTAGATGGTACCTGCTACTTTGAATAGTCATATTTACCGTCGAATTCATCAAACAGGCCACATGCGTATAACTTTTACACATTTTAGGGCTACAGTAATCCGTTTTGTTAGCTTGCGCTACTAAAATTACACAGCATAGGCATACAAGTGCCGTTGATGAATACATTTTAATCTTTGAAGAAATTTCGCTCGCAGCTGAACCCTTTTATCGGTTTTCAGTAATATCTATGAAATTTCGATTTTAGGCTTAATTTTCTCTTTATTGATTCGTATAACTAATTCATAAAATTGTGTTTGTGCTGAACATATATATATATATATATATATATATATATATATATATATATATATATATATATATATATATATGCAATAATACTTGTAAAGATTTACGTAACGTAATTTAGAACTCAGCAATTATTATACCCGATAATTTATATATATATATATATATATATATATCCATATCATTTAAAGACATAGCAAATATATATATATATATATATATATATATATATATATATATATATTAATATACTTTACTGGTTGAAAGCCTTGCAACAAAAATCAATTGCAGATAAACTATTCAATCATTATCTGCTATATTTGAAAATAACAAATAACAAAACTCGAGACTGCTCGACTAAGACTGCTCGACTAAGAGATACCCTGAATCCATTGAGCTGTAATACCAATCATTAAGAGTTTCATTTATTCATTAATAGTAAACAACACATACACACACACACACACACACACAAACATATGCATGCACGTAATATGCTTACTGCGCAGTTATGCGGCTGCAGAAGAGGCTGTGCTATGGAAACTTTATTGTTGAATAACTTTTTTTCTCGACATATTTTCTTAATGAAATGTACCGGAAGTGATTACGACATTCAAATGTACCTATTTGCCAAATCTTAAGTCTCTAGCATTTGATATACGTGAATTGTCATATTTGTTGAATTGCGGTCGAGGGGGCGTGGTATCGTGTATGATCTGATATATGATCTGTAACATTTAACGAATGAAGAAAGTAAGAATGTTACTGGTCAAAGAACGGAATATCAATATTTTTAAAATATAGTACATAATGATTAAATAGTTTATTTGTGAAGGGTGTATATTGCAAAGTTTTAAACCAGTAAAATATGCTAATATATATATTTGCTATGGCTTTAAATGGTATGGATATAAAGTGCTAACTCAGTATTATTCTTTTTAATTAATTTCTGATTTCTGCCTCTCGTGGGCATATTAAAAAAAAAATAAAATCTGAGCACTTGGATATAAATACCAGGATTTCGAATCATTAATTTTGACCACGGAATAAAAGACAGGCGGAAATTGCACCAATAAATTTTTATAATTTCTTAAAAAAAAAAAAAAAAAAAAAACCTTTTGATTAACTTAAGTTGTTGCTTAAGTGTTTTATTTTTTAATCCAAATTTCAAATTTTTGTTTTCTCAATTTTTTTGTGGAATCAGTATTTTTCGTTTAAAGTCGATAAATGGCTATCTCTTTCCCTGGAATAATCGATAATAATAAGACTGCCTGACAGTCAATATATATCGATAGCGGCAAAAAAAAAGTTTGTAGAAAAATTTTCTTCACTCTTGTCGATGCTAAGTGAATAAAGTTTCTTGAGTGATAATTGTGCAATGGAAACAAGTTTGGATGAAAGCATGGATCCTGACAGAGCAAGTCCAAGTCCGCAAAACTCCCAATCTCAAACTTCTCCAGCCATAAATGGAAAACCTGCTGGCGGCATTATTGGTAGTCAAGAGGGCATAAACGGGGTGGCAAATGCGAATGAAAAATCAAACACCAGCGATGTGCAATGGTAACTGTTTAGCATTAAGGGTCAATATAGCGTTAATATGGTCAATAGTACATCCATTTTGAATAATTCTAGGAGCAAGCCATTCAATGCATTCAGCGGTCGTCCAATGGGTGAACACACACAAATGCAGCAGCAGCAGCAGCAGCAGCAGCAGCAGCAGCAACAACAACAACAACAACAACAACAACAACAACAACAACAACAAGCCCAGCATATGGCTAACAGTCAACTGCCTGCGGGTGTCAACGGGGTGGCACAGCCACCAGAAATATGGGTAGAAACTAAAGCCGACGACGGCCGTTCGTATTATTATCATGCGGTAACTCGCGAAACCACTTGGACCCGGCCGGATGGTATAAATTTAAAAATTATGACACAAACTGAGGTCGAGGAGCTAGCTAAACGACAGTCTAATGCCGCTGTAAAACCCGAACAAAAACTTTCGGAAAATGCTGAAATATCAGCTGGAGCAGGTGCTGTGCCTGGTCATTCACATTTAACATCTCAACCGCCGCCGCATCTATTAAATCAACCACCGCCAAATACGGCAGCACCGTTACTTAGCCAGCCGCCTCCGAATGTGAGACAGCAACCGCCGCCTATGTTTCAACAGCCACCCGGTATGCAGCCGCCACCTGGGTTTGGTCAGCCCCCGCCATTTTGCATGCCTCCGCCAGCTTACGGCTTTCCCGGTGGGGCACCAGCTGGCCCCTGGGGCGTTGGAGTGCCACCGTGGCAGCAGCAGCAGCATATGCATGCACCACCCGGAGCGTCACAGGAAAAGCCAGCTAAAAATCTAATCATAAAACCGGGCGTCATTGACCCGTCAGTTATTGCACGAGCAGCCGAATGGTCTGAACATCGTGCGCCTGATGGTCGACCCTATTATTATCATGCAGCACGCGGCGAAAGCGTATGGGAGAAACCACAAGCGCTTCGCGATATGGAAGCAGCTCGCATGGCTGCTCACTCGGGAGCATCACCACAGAATTCAGTTGGACCTCCGGCCGGTATGCCGCCTCATTTGTTGCCAAATCCGCTAATGCATATGCCGCCGGGTGGAGCACCTGGATTTGACCCTCAAATGGCATTTGCCGCCGCTGCAGCAGCCATGAAGGCAAATAGTGAAAACAACAAAGCAGCACAGGCTGCAGTGCTGGAGAAAGAGGCTAAGAAGGCAGCCGAGGAGAAACGTAAGAAAGACGAAGAACAGAAAAAGCTTGCCGCAGCAGCTGCTACTGCAAAGCAAACTGACAAGTCACGCCCGGTGACCAGCACTCCCATTGCGGGCACACCTTGGTGTGTGGTTTGGACCGGCGACGCTCGCGTCTTCTTCTACAATCCATCGACGCGCACTTCCGTTTGGGATAGACCCGAAGACCTAATGAATCGCGAGGATGTCGATAAGGCTGTAAATGAACGACCCGAACAATTAAAATCTGCAGAAGAGAAGTCTGCTGAGCCCGACAAGAAACCTACCGAGAATATTACTACGCTGGAGAAGCTGGCTGTAGGACAACAGCAACCACCACAACCGCATCAGCAAGTACAGCGCTTAGAACCAGATGATGATGAAGATGATGAGATCATCAAAATACGCACCGAATCCGAGTCAAGTGTGGAGGAGGTACCAACAAAACGTGTGCGTACGTGTAAGTATATCTTGAACATTATCTATAATCACAATATTATAATTGGTTCACGAAAGTAGATGCCAAGCATGGCACTTCAGATATGATTTGACATTTATAATTGGTAAATAATATCTATTATTACTTGATCACTGACTTGTTTTGGCTCTGCTGACTATATTATAAAAACATATTACCATGTGTTCGGACTTCTAACTTGGATTTTAATTGCAGTTACTAAGACCAAAAAGAATGAGGATGCTGTTCTAGAGGCTGAACAGCGTGCGGCTAAGGAGCGTGCATTGGTACCACTGGAGACACGCGTCACTCAATTCAAGGAGATGCTGCGCGAAAAGGATGTTTCCGCTTTCAGCACTTGGGAAAAAGAACTACACAAGATTGTATTCGACCCGCGGTATTTGCTGTTGACATCGAAGGAACGCAAACAGGTATTTGAAAAGTATGTGAAGGATCGAGCCGAGGAGGAGCGCAAGGAAAAACGTAATAAAATGAGACAGAAACGTGACGACTTCCGTAAATTAATGGAGGAAGCCAAGCTGCATGGAAAGTAAGTACTACAATAATAAGAATGTAAATTATTTGATGCTAAATAATAAATCAATTTTGCTTGTAGGTCTTCGTTTTCGGAATTCAGTCAACGGAATGCCAAGGAGGAACGGTATCGTGCCATAGAGAAAGTACGGGAGCGCGAGAGCTTGTTCAATGAGTATATCGTCGAGGTGCGTCGTCGTGAGAAAGAGGATAAGCAGCTAAAGAAAGAACAGGTATGTGTTGGCGTCGTCTGTTTCGCTGTCCACTTACGTATCCATATATGCATATCTATTCTTATATATGTTATTGACTTACCATATTATTTGTATACCACGTATTTATATAATATTATTGATTTTTGTTAATTAATACAACATGAACCGATCTGAACGATTGCCCCTGACCGGTTCGGTTGCAATGTCGTGTTGCCAATTCTGTGTTCGGTGCGATCAAATTTTTAGATAAAAGCTAACAGATTACAGCACAAAAGCAACCACCAAATGCAAACACCAAATTCACACACTGCCGTTGATCCTGTCGTCATCGTTGTCGTCCTCATCTCGTTGTCTTCATGGTGCCAGTTCCAGGCCATAGTTGATAGCTCAAGTTCACCACGCACACGCTTGCATAATCTGTCTGTGTGGTGAGTTCAAACTAAAAACAAAAAACAAAAAAAATTTAAAAAAAAAAAATTTGTTTTTCTGCAAATAAGAAACAAATTTGGAATAAACAAAAACCATACAAAAATATAAAACAGTCACTAAAAAAATCAAAAGGTATGCAAACATTGAAAATTACCTGATAATCGTTGGTGTGATTTCCACTTCCCGCCCCGCCCTGCGTCGCACGTGTCGCTTAGGAATGATGTTGTGCCAATGGTGATGATGATTATCGATGATCAATGATGGTGACGGTGATGATGATGATGATGATGTTATTTGGCGTTATATATTCAGAAAAGATGAGATGTTGATGTTGGAAGATCAATGTTTGGTCTAATGGAAGCGGAAGCAGCCACTCATCGCTGAACAACACTGAGCAACAACAACCATAACAGAACGGCCAACCACAAATCGCGTACTGGTGGCTTCGAGGCTGAGCAAACAGTATGAATAATACATAATTTAATTAAACCAATATTTCTTTTTGTTTTATGAAAACTTGTAAATGGCAGCGTCCACAACAGGAGAACCTATCTACCCGATTAAAAGCCTGTGCAGAGCAACGTAAGAACTTGAGAATACTTCTTGCTCGCTCTCACCTCTCTCACATTGCTCTCACAAGCTTCCACGGCAACGGCTCAGCACGTTGATAGACTCTGTCTCTCACTCAGACACTATTTAATTTATTAGAAATTATGTATTTGGTATGTTTAATTTAGTTTTATAATCTGTACACTTCGGCCCAGCTGAAGTTTTTCTCCTGACCCGGCCACGATATTTTAAAAAAATTGCATCGTACTCAAAAAAATGGTCGTCACTCCCTTTGTTTATTTATGTAAAAAAAAAAGGAAAAAGAAAAAAAACTGATGCCTTTTACAGCATTTAGTAAAATTGTCTTAACATATACGTTTTGTTTATTTTTGCGTGCCATTATTTTTATATCCGATCAAGTCTGCTTGCCGACTTGGACCTGTTTGTGTATTGCATTTTTTTTTTAAAATAATAGTGGTCAGAAATTGGTACAGAGTTTATTTCAGCTACGTCTACTACAAAGCTAATCAAGACATTCTTTTTCAGCAAAAGCAAAGCGTGTAACTATGTTTATAAGATTTAAGATCTAGCTATTAAGGCAAGTTAAGTTATTGATTTAAGTTTTAGAGTTTAAGTGAAATTCGCATTACTGCCAGAAGCGCAACTAATTTATTATTTCATTCAATTTCTTTTCTCTTCCGCATGGCTGTCATGTTAAATTCCATTTTGAATCTTTAGATACGCAAAGACTTTATGGAAATGCTGCGAGAGCGTCATGACATTGAACGCCATACGCGCTGGTATGACATCAAGAAGAAGTTTGAATCCGATTCACGATATCGGGCAGTAGATTCCATGTACCGAGAGGAGTATTTTGAGGACTACCTGCACATTATGAAGGAGGAGAAACGCAGAGACCGTGAACTTCGCGATCAGCGTGAAAGGGAGCGCCAACGTGAACGCAAATCAGACCGTCGCGAAAAGGATAAGGACAAAAGCAGAAAAGACAGCCGCAGGGAGCGCAGCCGTTCAAAGGAACGAGAATGCAAATTATCACGAGATAAGGAAGAGAAGGGAAAAGATCGCAAGAGGCAAGATACACCGGTAAGTTAAATTTAATCATATTTTTTTTTAATTTTAAAACATTCTATAAAATTTTTCATCGTAGGAGGAGGGTGAACACCGAGATGACTCGGAACCGGAGGAGCGGGCTGGTAGCGAGGACAGCGAACTGGCACGTCAGCGCGAATCAGAAGCAGAACAAAAACAAAGGGACCGCGAACGTAAGTTGCGTGCAGAGCAGAGCATCAGGGAGCGTGAAAAGGAGGTACATCGCACACTAGCCGGACATCTGCGTGATCGCGATAAGGAGAGGGAGCATCATAAGCGTGACGAGTGCATAGGCCACTTTACAGCTCTGTTAATTGATCTGGTGCGTACACCTGATTTCACCTGGAAAGAAGTAAAGCGTCAGCTTCGTAAAGATCATCGCTGGGAATTAATTGAGACGCTTGATCGTGACGATCGCGAACGGTGAGTACACTTAAAGCATGGTGTTTATTATATTGATAAAATTTATTGCTGTTACTGTCTGTTATTACGCAGAATCTTCAACGAGCACATTGACAATCTAATGAAAAAGAAACGCGAAAAGTTCCGCGAAATGCTTGATGATATTAGTTCACTACAATTGACCAGCACTTGGAAAGAAATTAAGAGGCAAATTAAGGATGATCCGCGCTATCTTAAATATAGCTCAGATAAGGGCGAGCGTGAGTTTCGTGATTATATTAAGGATAAAACCATGCAGGCCAAGACAGCCCTGCGTGAACTATTGCAAGAGTGTAAGTTTATTACACACAAGAGCAGTGATCTCATCAAGGAGAATGTCAATCACCTAAAGGAGATCCAAGATATTCTCAAAAACGACAAGCGGTAAGCTAATAGCTATTAGCTAACTTTTGATAAATTTATTGATCAAAGTATACATTCTTTTAGCTACTTGGTGCTGGATCATTTGGATGAGGAGCGCAGTAGTATTCTATCAGCTTACTTGGAGGAGATGAACAAACGTGGACCTCCACCGCCGCCAACAGCTTCAGAATCCACACGCCGCAATA
Organism: Drosophila mettleri; assembly: GCA_035047625.1. Classification (NCBI taxonomy): domain Eukaryota; kingdom Metazoa; phylum Arthropoda; class Insecta; order Diptera; family Drosophilidae; genus Drosophila; species Drosophila mettleri. Next base: position 10,598,057 of record JAWNPI010000035.1, on the reverse strand, counting down.
AGTGATGCCGCAAAAATACTATTCATAACAACCAACTCAAACCCCATTTATCTTAAGCATTCAAATAATGTAGCACCTAAAATCCATATTTTAAACCTTTTAATTGCATGCCGCTGTGCATAATAATACAATAAATGCAAAATGATAATTTGAACTTCAACTAAAAATTTCATATATGTATACTTCTTCGGTTTCCCATTATATTTATGTATATATATTTCTTTATTCGATTTTATTTCGCAATTTCATAATTCTATTTCTAAATATATATATATATATATATATATATATATATATATACGAATGTTCTTTTTTCCAATTCATCTCTACCATTATTGTATAATACAGATTTGTTCTGCATTTTTGTAAGAGCTCTCTAGGTACTACAAAATACAATAATCTATATATTATAATTCATATTCGTTTTCAACGTCGTCGCCATGTTATTTGGCGTCCGCTTTTAAACATATACATAGTTCAATTTAATATCAATATACATGCACATATATATGTATATTAATATAAATTTATGTGTGCCTATTAGGAACTAATAGCGAAAATAATGCGCTTCGTGTGTTTTACAAAATATGTTCCACCTGGACTTAATGTGGGTATTGGTGTTATTGAGCTGTTAACGAAGATTTCAACCGACTATTTCGAAAGTTGTCATTTCATCGAAGTAATCCTAATACATTTACAAGAACTGTAAAGCGGAAGTCATCTTTGTTTTTGTGTTTTTAGTTAGTATTCATTCGATTTGAAAAAGAAGAATTTAAAGTGGAAACGGTTAAAAAAAAAAAATTAAAACGGACCGATAAAAATATAATATTAATTGATAATTTATGAATTGTGTGTAATCATCTAAATAAAATAAATAAAATTTTTGGCGATAAGACTTGTTGCATACTTTACATTATCTTCTTCTTCTTTAGATATGTTGTGCAGCAAACACAATGTACAAAGTCTTGAAATCAAAAATAAAATATAAAAACAATTCAATTGGCGCACTAGAAGAAAGTTACAATATTTATAAATGTATCTATTGCTGATTATTTTGAAACTTAATAGCTGAGTCTAACATTTTTGATTTTCTTTTTCGCTGAACTACAGTTGTGGCTGGTGTTTAAGTTGTCTGTTCTAAGCTACGTGCTATGCTAATCTATTATAGTAATCACTATTAGGTATCTTATTAATTGTTGTTTGTTCTTATTGAATGTATTTTTGTTGCTTTATTTTGTTTTCTCTTTCATTTATTGGATAGGCACAAAGTAACTGATGTTTCTCATGGTTACACGCTATTTAATTGCTAGTTATATTTAGTTGCTATTCCCAATTTATTGAACAGTTCAGAGCGTTTCTCCCAAATTGGTTTTATCGTTTACTATTCACTATATTTAGAATAATTCAATAAATTGCTACAATCTGTTGTCATGATAAATCATGTTGCATTGTTGTCATGTCTTTGAAAAATATATGCTCTTCTAATATCATGGAAAACTATTTTACAGTTACATTTCATTTGGATTTACAACTACATATTTATAGAGACATGGTACAAACGGGAAGGCTGTATTTTTGTGTGAGCGAGGGTCATAGCTTGGTAAGATATTTTCATTTGTGGAAACTAAAACGAATGAAAAAGATTTAAATAAAACAGGCTTGAAAATAAAAATATGCTTCAAGCGCATATATATAAAAATATATATATTTAGGTTTTTATTAAATAAAGCGGTTTACGAAAACTTATTGAAACTTTGACTGAATGCAGTTAAAATTTGTAAACGAAACAGTTAAATAATACTCTTAAGTGTTTAAAGTTAGTGTTACAGCGTTTTGCGCAAGAATTTCGTACGTGTTCTCGTATTTACTCAGTTGTTTCTTATAGAAAATTATTGAAAAACTAATATAGAATTCATCATGATTTTCTTCTCCTTTATACAATTGTTATAATATAGTTTTACATTATTATTTTTATATGATGTTTAAATGCAAATGCCAATTAATTATAAAATGTAATTTTTTTAAATTTCTTCAATGAATTTTTGTCCAATTATTTAAATATAATTTCAAGGGCATTTTGAATGCCCCAAATTTGGTATAAAGAATGAGTGGCAAAACATCGATGTTTCCTGAAAATTGTTCGCAAAAATCAGCAGTAGACTGGAAACGGAAAATGTTGTCGTGTGATTTCAACTACACATACTTGGCTACATGTGTACTGTAGTTGCTCATAGATTTTTTGCTTGTTATGAGTAGCTAATGTATATAATAAGTATATATATGTGTTTGTATATAAATACGTTTATATAAATAATCATAATAATCATAAACACTTAGAATTTATCATCTGTTCATCATACGCAAAATTTGTTGCTATTGTTGTTGTTCTCGCTGCTGCTGTTGCATGTTGTAACAGTAATTCATTAGTAATGGTTAAATAAGTTGCTGTTTTTTGGTTGTCAATCAGTTGCCCTTGGTCGCCTCCTTGGCGGCCATGATCAGAGGCGTCAAACTGGCCAATGGACGAGCCAATTTTAGGAAGGGATGCTGTGAATTGAAATATTTATATTATTTTCATTGTACAATTTGAATATTAATTATTTAGTCAGCTAGTCAGACCTTTAGCAGATCCATGGCGCTGGCGCGCCGTTCCACCTCCACTTCAAGACACTGATCTAGAAAATCTTGAAATGCAGCCGTTAGTTTGTCTTTTTCCTTAATCTCCGGCTTGCCATTTGTGGCAATGAGGTACAAGGCTTTTAGGGGATTCTCGTTCAAATACGGTGGCTCACCCTCGACCATTTCAATAGCCATAATGCCCAGCGACCACAAATCGACCTGCAATCGTGAACATTTATTTATTATTGTATATCATCAATCAAAGAGGGTTAAATTAGATTACCTTTGGTCCATACTGCTTGCGTGTAACTACTTCGGGGGCCATCCAATACGGCGTGCCAACCATAGTTGTGCGTTTGGATTGCTCCGGCGAGATTTGCGCACAGAAACCGAAATCAGTCAGCTTGACGGACCCGTCCAGGCCAAGCAGTATGTTATCACTTTTAATGTCGCGATGGATTACCTGATTGGCGTGCAGAAACTCAAGCGCCTGCAACACCTCACGGCAAACGGCCGCAATTTGCCCCTCATCCATGCAGGTCTCGGTAACAACGTCGGTGAGGGAGCCGCCAGGTAAGTATTCCATAACTACCCAGAGCTCCTCCGATACCAAATAACTATCCAAGTAGTTAACCACATTGGGATGCTTGTTTTCTCGCATTACTAAAATCTCATTAATGATAAGCTCCTTCTTCGGCTGTTGCGATAAATTCATCTGTTTGATGGCCACTTCCATGCCCGTTGAGGACTCAATGGCTGTGTAAACAGTACCCGAAGCACCTTGACCAATCTTCTCCATCTTGGTGTACTTTCGATTGGGATCGCCCACGGACACAATGGTGCGCAGCTTTTCAAGTATTTCTTCGTCAGACATTTTCTTCTTCTTGGCATTAGCGGCTCTCGTCGTCGTCGTCATCGTTGTCGCCGCCGCTGCCTGCTGTGGCACCGCAATTTGAGTGCCCGCTGCAGGCGTAGCTGTCAGAGCCGATGCATTAAGATTGTTGGCCGTCGGATCGTGGTACAGGTCTGTGGCAGGTGTGGCAGGTGTTACCATCGTAATAGTTGGTATGGTCGTGGTGACAGCGCCGGAATTGCGTGTGGAAGACGTTGGTGTTGGGCAATGTATCGAGGGCAAGGCGTTGGCGGAAAGCGGCGGCGTCGCATCATCATGAAACGAGGGGAATGATGAAAAGGAGGAAGCAGAAGAGTGGTGATTAGTCGTTGTTGCTGTAGATGTAGCTTCTGTTGCTACTGCTGCTGGCGCAGCAGCAAAACACTCTAAAAGCGGCTGCTCCTCTCTGATAGCAGCTGCAGTTATTGTAGTAGTGGGAGGACAATTAGTAGCATTTGCCAAAATAGACAAAACATGAACAGTAGCAGCTGTTGTTGTTGTTGCCTCAATGCTTTCTGTATCTGTTGTTGTTGTTGTTGTTACTGCTGTTGCTGTGGCTGTTGTTGTTGCTGTTGCTGTTGCTGTTGCAGCTGCTACTGTTGCCGCTGTGGAGCTGTTCGCTGCCGTCGCAGTTGCAATCGTTGCTGATGTTGCAGTTGTTTGGTTGTTAAGCAGCAATTCAAAGCAGATTCAAAACAGAACAGAGCAGAACACAGAAGAGGCGATACAAAATGACAATAACATTAGCATTAAACAGTACACTTTTCGCATTAATGCATTGATTACTTCAAATAAAACAACAACTTGAGAACTGAAACCATCTTCGATCTGCACCGAAGCTGTTAGCTACCCTTGCAGTATTGAAACTAAAGGAAAATTATTTAGTTACCAATATTTAAAAACAATTTATCTGTTTACAAGATACTTAAAGAATTTACATGAAAATATAAATCGAGCTGAACTTTAAAGGAACAACTTCAGACAGAAAACGTTTGCTTTACTAGCACAGACAGAGAATGGATGTGTTTAGAATGGATCATCCATCAATTAAAAAAGATAAATAACTTAACCTAGAGCAGTAATAAATTTCCAAACACTGCAAGGGCTTGAAAAAGTTTAAGTTGAATCCAGCTAAGGTTTTCGCCTGTCGAAACTGAAACACTGAAACTACTCACTTGCATTGTTCTTATTCTTGTCCAGCGTCGTTGTGGCATTGTTAAGCATGAGAGGCGATGTCGCCGCTGTTGCCGCAGTTGGCTTGTGGCTTTGCAGTGGCGTTGTGGGTGTCGTTGCTGGTGCCGCCGGCAACGGCGCCGGCTGCAGCTCCTCAATGGGTCGCGTATAGATGGACTTCGTGCGCTCCGGCCGAGAAGCCACAGGCGGTGGTGGTGGTTGCTGCGGCGCGACACCCATGTCTGCATACATATCGTTCTCATTGGCAGATGAATGTTGCGAAGTGGATGTAGAGGCTGTGTGCCCAGTAAAGTTGTACGAATGCGATTGACTTAGGCCAATGTGATGCTGATGCTGGTGTAGCTGCTGGTGTTGTTGCTGATGGTTCTGCAATTGTTGCTGCTGCAGCAAATGCTGCTGTTGTTGTTGGTAGTGATTGCTCAGCAATTGACCCGCCGCAGATACATTGTTGGCATTGGGACCCAGTGTCATGCTGCCTAGCTGCACGCCAATTAAGTTGCCACCACTGTTCGAGCCATGCAGCTCCGAGTCAGTGGGCGTGCTGCTGGGACTACTGCTGCTCACGCGGCTCAATGAAGACCCTAACACCGATGGATAGAAAGGAAAATTAATACAATTTGGAAACTTTCCTTTTCACTCAAAAATTTAAGAGGTTACTTGAGCTCTCACCTGAATGCGTTGTTATGGCATTTGTCATGTACTTTGAACTCGGCCTCTGTTTGGTTGTGTTGTCGAACCATTTCAGCACATCGAGCACGGCTTGCGGATTCTTTTTTTGCTCTTGTTTGCTGATGTTGGAGTTCATCAAGAGTCGCGCCCAAGCCTCCGGCATACCCTGTAATATGCAGAAATATCCATTAGCTTTTATGTTTAATCAGAAAACAAAAAAGGGGCCCAACTAAGATGGGCTAATACACAGAGAGAGAGAGAGACAGAGAAAAGTGAGAGCAGCAAGGGAAAGCTGGATTGGATATATATACTTGTCCAATAATGTCGGGGATTAATAGGAAGCCGGCGACTAAAAACATTTAGACTACAATTAAGCTTAGCCGTCGGTAAAAGTTTAGCGTGGTATTTGGGTTTGGTGTAGTGTAGTGTAGAGAACACGTTTATAGAAAGAATCGTAACAAAATGTGAACTATGGAAGAGCCGATCTCAAAACAAACAAATGGGGAGACACAATTAAACAACAGATGATTGGAATTTCGCTAAGAAACTGATGAAGGCAAGCTCCGTTGCTTAAACGTTATGTTACTTACTTTCATTGGCAGCTTGAAATAATAATGAATAATTCAAAATTGGTATAGAGCATATCTCAAACGAGAGAAACTTAATGTGTAAAATTGAGTATTTAAAAGGGGATTAAGCAGCAAAAACAAATCACTAAATTATATGCATATGAATGATCATATAAATCGACCAGAGCTTGAGTAGTATGATTTATAATGTTAATCTTTAAATAAGAAGTGTCTCAATTAGTTAAGAAATAACAATGTCTATTAATATTGATAGTAAAACGGAGCCCTACGAGAATGAAAAACCTGCGAAGCACTAATATTCACATACTTCTATTGCCCTAATATTTAAAGAACTGAGGTCTCACTGTTATATACTGACTTATTTTCTTTCACATTTACTATCAGTTTCTTTCTCTTTGAATAAGCAAACCAAAAATATTCGAGAGTCCGCTAATCAAATATGAATATCCTCTTGAAAACTGATATGGAATAAGCAAACATTGAGTTAACCTAACTGAGCACCGAATATTGTTGCTTGAATTCAAGCATTTCCTCTATTCTATTTATATGATGTGTTTCAGTGTGTGTTAAAAATTTTGTGTGTTCATATGGAACTGGCATAACACAAAATGTATTAGCAATTGATTGTATCACTCTGCTATGGCTAGAAAACAAAATGATTGCAAAGCCAAGATTCAAGCCATAAGAATGTATATTCATACTTAAAATGAAGAACTTTGATAATGTGGACGGCCTTACCGTAAACTCGCCGGTGACTGCATCGAAGCCCACGTGGACTGTGTGCTCAAAGTTTGTGGGATACGAGATATTTGGCTTGGAATCCATGTGGGAAGGCTTGGAGCCTTTCATCTTGCTTTTCAATGTCTTCTTTTTGCGGTCCGCATCTTCGGGCTCTTTAAGTGAAAGTAACGCATAACATATTGTTGATCGTACCAGTGTCATCCACATACTGAACTAACTTACCTTTGGGCAATGGGCGCATATCAACTGGTGGTGCATCGCCGACACCACCAATGCCGCCAGCTCCGCTACCGGGGATGGGAACACGTTCGATGCCAACGCCGCCACGGTTACTGGTGAGACGCACTGGCGGCGCCGGTGGTTTATCCTCTTCGCTAGACATCTGTTCTGTTCGCTCTGCTGGCTATCAAACAAACACCTGGCTTCCGTTCCCGATCTATAGCAAAACAGCTTCAACGATATAATATTAATATTAATATTAATAATAATAATTGTAATCGATAGCAGGAAATGCTTAAATGCAATCGCTTAAAGCAAAGAAATTCTGTCATTGCAGCATGCGTCAGAGCAAGGGCACGAACAAGGCCTTTATCTACAACGATTCTTATCTAACTTGAGTTTTTACTGTTGCTTTAGTTCTTCATTTATATTTTTTATACTCATATTTATATATATATATATAATTTTTCTTTTTGCAGGCGCACCATACAACTTTGGCTTTGCTATAAAAAAACACGGCTAGCTAAATATGTATATGTATATATATATTAAATATCATATATATATATATATATATATATATATATATATATATATATATATATATATATATATATATATATATATATATATATATATATATATATATATTTATTATTTATATATATTATTATGTATGTATGTACGTTTACGTATTAATGGCGATTTATTTCAGCAAATTCCATTATTTTCATTAAATTTTTGTCTTATTTTTATTATCAGCAAAATCACTTTAAAAATTGGGTGCTCTCAATTAAAAAAAAAACAAATTTTTTCTTTTTTGCACAGAAAAAAATGGTTTGTTTTTGTTTTCTTTTTGTTTTTTATTTTTTTATTTTTTATTAAATGGTTAGAGCACCCACACAATTTGTATATATCTTTATGTACACATACATTTATATGTATATTATATATTTGTTGCAAAAAAAACAACAACAATTAATATCAATATGGGCCAACAGACGAACTGACTCTGGCAGTTGCGCGGCTCGACTCGCTTTGAGTGTCACTGCCACTGCCCGGCAGCAGTGCCAGCAGCAAACTACAACAACTACAATTCTCAAACATCGAACGCGAGTGTGTGCGTGAGAGAGAGAGCGAGAGAGGGTGCCGACGATCGTGGGCGCCAGCATGAAAGAAATATGCGACACGAACTTGCACTAAAAGTATGCGATAACAAGAGCGACAGCTGTTATCGATTCGCCCGTTAACGAGAATAAAAACAACAACAGTGCACCAGTCAAGCTCTATAATCTGAATATTTGGGAGAGGTTAATAAATAAATAAATTATGAAGCGAAGCAACAAAACATGTGTCACAGAGCGTAGATACTTGTGCTCTCTTGTTTTCTCTCTTTCGCTCTCTATCTTTTTAGTTTTCCTCTATTTCCATGTCTGTGCGTTTAGCCGGTGGCGTTGACTGCGCTGCTTTTATGATTCATTTATCAACGTCAAGCGTCAAAAGTCAATGCAGGCAGCAACAGCGGCAGCAGCGACTACTACAATAACAACCATGTATTATGTGGCACTGGGTGTGAAAATTATAAGCAAACATTTTTCTTGTTTTGTTATATGTCTATTTGTATGTTTGTTGGCTGTCTGCCCAACATCAAGTGCTCACTGATGACGAACATAGACGATAGGTAAAAATTGGTTTTTGTTTCCTCCCCGCAGTTGCGGCTATTCCAAACAACTCCTGAGTGCAGCGAGTGGGCGCCAAGAACTGGGTTAACTTTTATGTGTTGTTCTTGTGCTCGAACTTTAATGCCCTCTCTGCATTGGCGGCAGAATTTATATGAGTGGATTTGTAATAGTATATGTATGCTGTAGATACTAATACTAATGTCATCAATTTTGTACTACAGCTTGTGAATGGAGTATCTGGAAGTCGGGGTCTCTCGAGGTGTGCTCTTTAGGTTGTTGAAGTTCAAGTAAAATCAATAAGATATATTTATATGTCGATAAGTATATGCACATTCATGTATGTATGTGCATTTGTATGGGTCTTGCGATGGGTTTTGCTGCGTTGCAGCTAATGCAATTTATACCCTAATGAGCAGCAGTGCCACAGGAAACTCAGCAACACTTGCGGCATTCAGATTAGTGTTTAGAATGGCAGAGGACCCATTCCCCAGCGCCTGGTCAAGTGGCCCCAAACAGACATACACACTTAGGTGCATGTTGCAATAAAAAAGAAACAGAGGCAGCAACAACTGCAAGTGCATTGAGTACCATGCCTCCAAGAGCTGAGAGAAGCCACAAACACACGCAGACACGCAGATATATATTATATATATATATATATATATATATATATATATATATATATATATATATAAAGGCATGTATGGGAACAGCAAAGACGACGACGTAAGTGATGCACAGTGGAACCAGAAGAACTTTAATTGAGTTATTACATTCTCTATTGCATAGAGTTTTATAATTTTGTTTCATTAATTGAATACTTTTAATAGTGATACGTATATGTTGTAAGTGAAAGCTCTCCATTCTTTTAGCTGAAAAATGAACAATTATATATGTCCGTCTGATAACAATTCGGAAACACTGTGCGTTGTTTTCTATTTTGGTTTGTTCACTACCGGACGGAAATGTGCCTTCTACTATTTCCATTTTTTTTTCTCTTCCATTCAGTCGCCATTTGGCGGTTTGTTTTCCGTTTTACCTTTTACATAGCCGGGCTAAGCAAATATATTTATGGGCATATGCCGTTAACGCAGAGGCCGCTAACCGTTTAATGCTAAATTGACTGCAAAGTGTGGCAGTCTAGCAATATAATTATTGCATATACCTTTGTACACAACCATGTATGTGTGTGTGTGTGTGTGTATTTGAATGTTTGGATGCATGCATGTAAATGTCTTTTTATTTGCTGCGCTTTGGCACGTTTTGCTTGTTCTCGTTGTTATTTTAGTTGTTTGCATTGCTGGCGCTTCTCACTACACGTGCATCTGGGGTGGGGGCTGATGACGAAGATGGAGATGGTGTTGGGGCACCCTGTATATGCGCTTGTTGACATTTTTTTCTTCTTTTCTTAGGGGTGCATACATTATGAATGTGGTTTATTTTTATACCAAAATAGAAATGGGACAGCAGCAGCGACTGCAGTAAAGCGTTAATCACATAATAATCCCGAAACAAAAAAAAAAAAAGAAACAACATTGGAGCAGCTTTCTTGTCGCACATATGCACAAATACACAGACAATTGTAATGTTGGAAAAATCAATCCACATGTGTGCAAGTGTTTGCGTATGTGTGAGCAAGAGCCTGGTTAGGTTTTGCCAACCAGCTGCATGTTGTTTGCTGCTTGGCACATATTGGAATTTGATGCAACGCTTGCAGTTTTAATGAATGAAACTTAAGGCAATAACAAAAACTCACAGGTATGTGAATTGCAACACCCTGTACGCTGACGTCGCGACGTCACTTTCCAAACGCTGCACGTTCGGGTCCTCTATTTGTAGTTACAGGCAGTCACCTCCTTTGTATATATATATATTTTTTTTTTAATAATTTTCTAGCTCACTTCAACACTTCACTGCACATTTGATGGGCGTTTATGCTCAAACTCACGACGCTTTTTTTCACGTTTTCACTGATAGTTGTAGTTTCTTAATTTAAATGGCCGACTGCAAAGACTACCGCAGCGGTTGGAGGCGATGCAAACCCAAAACAATATGCAATCGCAGCGATATCAGACCGTGTATATGTATAACTTGAATGCGCGCGACTTTACCGCTCATTTGTAATATAAAAGATTACATTTTATTTTAAAAACGTTTCTTGTAACAAATACAAAAAACATGACACATGTAAATAGTGTGACCGCAACCAGTTGGCGATAAAATACTCAATTAAAAAATACGCTAATATAACATACACGACCAACCCTTAACATACGTGATAATGTTAACAACCAATAAGATATTTTTGAGTAAATGCTATTTATTTTGATAAGACAAGATACTATAAATAAAATATTTTTCATGTAAATAGTTTTAGATCGTAATAACTGTTAATGAGGTTAGTTGGTAAAGCACAAAATTCAAACAGCTGGTATTTGGACTTAACATAAGCAGAATTGCCTTTGTTAGACAAATTTTTCTTATCGATTGCACAAAGATATCGATAAGTTAGTATTCATATATTCTTACAATTAAACTGACTTTTAAAATTGTGAAAGAAGAACATTTTTGTTGTAAAGATTTTTAAATTGTACAGAGAAACATATTTTAAGATATTTGTTATATATAAACAAAGCCTTTTACTAAAAGTATGCATATGCTATCTAATAAAATATAATACGTATATATTTATATATTTGAATTGAATATATTTCAATAATTTCATTAATAACCATAATAACTCAATAAAATTGTTGTTTTAATAATATGCTTCAATACGATCAGCGACCCCTGTCTGCTTGCACACTTCCAAATCGTGCACAACCCCTAATTGTCATGGCTTGGACTTTGGACTCGTCCTTCTATTTACACAAAATGTCAGTTGAAAGCACTTTAGATGACACTTCTGACCAATCATAGAGCACAACAATAATTGTTTACAAATTGTTAACGCGCCCGTGCTGGCCCGTGGCAATGATTGTCACTTTTGACACGTTACGCCCCCCATTCTGGCGAAATTCCAGCAAATCCTGTGTAGCTGCTTAATATAAATGAAAAAAAAAAAAAAAAACTCAAATCATGTTGAAGTGAAGTGTCTTTGATTTGCATATCATTTGTGGTCGTCCAACTATATCTAGCCATATAAAACTGCCAATAACATGGTCGGCCTGGCTTAGTCGGGTCGGAAGAGTTGCCGCGTCCATGTCAATTGTTGCGATATATAATGCTTGCCAGGTGTGCGGCGATCAGAGCTCTGGCAAGCATTATGGTGTCTTGTGCTGCGATGGCTGCTCCTGTTTCTTCAAGCGCAGCGTCCGGAAGGGCAGTCACTATGCTTGCATTGCCGTTAAGGGAAACTGTGTTGTAGACAAGGCTCGACGCAATTGGTGTCCCTCGTGTCGCTTTCAGCGCTGCCTAGCCGTGGGCATGAATATTGCGGCCGTGCAGGAGGAGCGTGGACCACGTAGTCAACAGGCGCAGAACACTCAACGTCTATTGATTGCAACTCCTTCATCCCCGCCGTCGCCACCTGGTCCAACGCTTCACTTTCAGATACTCGCACAGATTTTGGTCACATGTTTGCGGCAAGCAAAACTCAACGAACAGTTTCGTCTGGTGCCACGCGCCCAGCAGGATGCAATTCTGCAGGTGGTCTGGAGTGAGTGTTTCATATTACGTGCCTCCCACTGGTCCTTGGATATCAGTGCGATGATTGAGAGCTGTGGAGATCTGCAGCTCAAGCTGATGCTATCGGAGGCTCAACAGCTGCGAGCCGACCTCATGGAGCTGAACTTCCTGGAAACTTTAATTTTATGCCGCAAAGGTGTGATGAGGGTTCATAGGTGTATTTAGCTATCATATATAATCGTATCCTTTGCAGAACTAGCCATAAACGCTGATTATGCGCTGATTTTGGATTCGTATTCGAATGGTGCACTTTGCGCATTGGCTCGCTACACTCTGCATCGATCCCATTGGCTGCGCTTCGGTCAACTTCTCCTCGGATTACGTCAACTGTGTCTTCAGCGTTACGATTGTACACTCTCCTGTATGTTTCGCAACGTTGTACGCGATATATTGAAAACGCTTTGAATTACAAGAGATAAATACAAAAATTATCTAAATTTTATTTTTTTATTAAATTAATTTTTTGCAATTTATCTCAATATTTGGAAACGAAAAAAAAAAAAAACATTCTTCAAAAATTGTAATAAAGCGCGGTCTTTACAGCTGTTTAGATGTGTTCCTTTTCCAATTATTTCAAAGCGCAATGCTGAGACTATGAAACACAGCCAGTTTTCATTGATTCAGTGTGACCGTAGTACAGAAATAAAATAATACCAAGAAAGGTTTTTTAGTTTATTAAACAGTGTTTACCTGAGCTCGCCGTGCGGCATTCGGAGAATTTAATTAAATAAACTAGTGGCCGCGCTTCAAACCTAACACAAATATGGCAGATGATACCAATGAGGATAGCTGGTTGTATGGCACATCGAATGCAGACTCAACGACCACCGAAGTATCAAATGGCAGCCATGCATTAGCAGCGGAGCACGAGGCACTTGCAGCAGTGACCGATGAAAAGCCTGGAGTTGGTTGTCCGTTGCCCAACTTTTCCAAGGAGGAGTCACTTGAATATGTCGACTTCGAAGATCCCGCCAAGGAAATGGAAGAGGATGAAGAAGCTCTGCCGGACACAACGGATAGTAACGCGCGAGCAGCATTCGGCATGGAAGCTAGCGTCAGCAGCTTGGATGATGCTGGCTCGCAGGGGGATGACGCCGATATGGCGGATTTGACTGTTATTGCACCTGGTGTAATGGCGCGAAAAGAGCGTATTGGCTCCGGCTCCGATGATGATGAAGATGACGACTCTGATGATGACATCAATGTTGTTATTGGTGACATCAAATCGGCCCCGAGCACCTACAATATCAAACAACGACCCAATTTGCTGGCAGGCGCCACAGCGGCCGACAAAGCGAAACCAACGGCACAGGCTGGCAAGTTTAGCATCGAAGACTTCGAGGGCGCTGGAACCATTAATGGCGTTGCCGTGCATGAGTTTAGCATTGACTCGTTGGAGGAGAAACCCTGGCGGAAGCCTGGCGCCGATATTACCGATTACTTTAACTATGGCTTCAACGAGGAAACGTGGCGTGCGTATTGCGAGCGACAGAAACGGTTCCGTGTGGCCGAGAGCGGCGTCGGTCTGGCTAGTCTTACTCAAAATGTGAATCAGAGTGCTACGGCCATGGGCATGCCAGATGGTGGCAGCACGGCCAATATGGGTGTTCCCATGGGCATGGGCGGTCCCATGCATCATCACCAGCCAATGGTGGTGCTTGGTGACGGACCCATGCAAATGCCGCCGCCAGGCATGCCGCCCATGATACAGCATCAGCCGCGCCTGGGCATGGGCATGATGGCGCGTCCGCCGCGTCCTATATCCACCACAGGGGGCGTCAAGGAGAATGCGATACAGGTAATGACGGCTGAGTGTCGTGAGTATTCGCGCGGCGGTTTGGGACCTATGGCGCCAAATTTCCCACCACCGGGTGCTGCCGATGAGCCTTTCTTCCATGAGCCGGAACCGTTCGATTATGGCTATGAGCCCACTCAGGAATCACAGTGGGGCAATGATAATGCTGGCTGGGTGCCCGGCATTAAGGAGCTAACGCCTGGCCCCGCACATCACCCATCTCAGCAGCAACAGCAGCCGCCCCCAATGGGCGGACCACCGGGTATGCCCCCGCAAATGAATGTACCACCACCTCAAATGAGCGGACCACCACCTCAGCTTCGGGGACAGCATGCGCCACCCGGCATGATGCCGCCCAACATGCGCATGCCACACAACATGGGTAAGCTCTGCACGCTCATCCACATGAACCAAATGCAAATAATATGAATGCCTATCTGTTTTCAATTCAGGTATGGGTCCGCCGCCTGGTATATTGCGCATGCCACCCAATCTGAGTAAGTGCTCACCATAATGCCTATTGCATATACAATTTTAATGTTGTACTCTTTACTTACAGACATGGGCCCTCAGCAGCGGATGCCCATGGGAGGCAATGGCGGCAACGGCAGCGCCAACAATATGCCATCGTCTTCTTTATCAGATCGCAGAGCAGATGGCTACGATGATGATCGTGAAAGGAGGCGGCGGGATAAGGACAAGCAGCTAAAAAAAGAACAGGTTTGTTTTGAACATTCGACTAACTATTATATTATATTATATATTCAAATCATTTTTTTTTTTTTAATTTTTTAGCTACGCAAAGATTTTCTGGACATGTTACGTGAGCGTCACGATATTGAGCGTCATACGAGGTGGTATGATATTAAGAAAAAATTCGAAGCGGATCCTCGTTATCGGGCGCTGGATTCAGCTTATCGTGAGGAGTACTTTGAGGATTATTTGCACATACTCAAGGAGGAGAAGCGCAAGGAGCGAGAGCATAAGGAGCGCGATAGAGAGCGAAGTAATCGTGAGAAGGAGCGCTCGCGTGATAAGGACAAAGACAAGGAAAAGGAGAAGGAAAAGGAAAAG
Organism: Drosophila mettleri; assembly: GCA_035047625.1. Taxonomy (NCBI): domain Eukaryota; kingdom Metazoa; phylum Arthropoda; class Insecta; order Diptera; family Drosophilidae; genus Drosophila; species Drosophila mettleri. The sequence goes on along the minus strand of JAWNPI010000035.1, from coordinate 10,582,895 downwards.
GACAAAGAGAAGGACAAGGATAAAGATAAGGATAAGGACAAAGAGAAAGAAAGCTCCAGGCATGAGGGACGCTCGCGTTCACGTGACAAGTCAAGTCGTCGGAAATCGAAATCGCGCGAAAAAGAGCGCAGCGAGCGCAGCAGCAAGCAAAGCAGCGCCACAAGTTCCGGTTCGTCCAGTCGAAGCGATAAGAAGAAATCACATCGTAAAGAGAAAGAAGAAGAGGAATAGCATTTATTTAGGTATTATATGGAAGACGAGCAGGCCGCTTCCTGAGCAGCCACACAAATACAACCACAAACAAAATGCAAAAACATACCGAAAGAAAAAAAACTTCCAATAATAAACACATACTTAAGAAAATCACTGTTGACTCATATAACCTATATTTGGAAACTATCCTAACCATTCTGTTTAACATCATAGATAACTACCTATCCGATATATCTACATTTACGAAGATACTATATCCATGAACTAATCTGCGATTCGGATCCTATTTAGTCACAAAACTTATCTAGAATTATAGAAATTAGGAGTCATATTGAAATAGAACAGATATTTTGAATACAAATAACTAGTTTGCGTTAATTAGCATTTTTTTTATTGATTTTTTAATGACGCCAATGAACTCTGCTCAATAATTATGCTTTTTAGATTAAATTATCTGTGAAAATTTATGAAATTAGTATAAACATGATTAACAGCAAAGCACAACAGTTCTGTTAGAATTTTTTAAATTTTGTGAGATATATTTTGCGAGATTTTGTAGATATTTCATTAATGTTTTCCAGTTGATTCATTATTAATTATTAATCTTGGAACTATTTAAACATATATTTGTATGTGTTGTTTATATTATGTTCCATAAGATGTGGATCCAGGCTAGTTAATTATATCTAATTGCGTGGAAAATCAGAAATTCATTTAAATAAAATTACTTAGGGTCTGCTGTGTAGCAGATAACGTAAATATTGAGTTCCTGGTTCATGTGCGGATTCCATTTATTAATATATATCTTTATTTCGGGTTTAGTCATTTTTAAATAGTTATGTCAATTTTTAAGGTAAGTCGTTAAGTAATAACAATAAAGCGAAAAAAAAGAGCCGCAACATTATCCGCTTAATTGAAACACAAAAAAATGTCGATGTCAATAAAAAAGAAAACAAAAATTGAATTTAATCAGCTGAAAAATGAATGCCGCTTGTTAACCTGCGACATAATTGACAATGGCGTTTTTGTTATTATGTAATGAGATTAATTAAAAAATTAAATTATTAAAAAAAAAGCCAAAGTGGATCAATAAAATATTCGTAATGAAATTCAGTTAGTTAATTTTTATGATCTTAGAGCTAAGCCTGTATAGTTATAAAAGGAGTTGCATTAGTGGGTTTGACGTCAATTTGAATTATATTCTGGTAGAATTATCTATGGACTTACGTTAAATAACTGATATATTTCGTTTTATTTATTAGCTTCTTTTATTAGTAATATATATTTATTTATTTTAATACTTGACACATAGGATGAGTAGTTTACAATCCGACTAGTCTACCATATATAGATGCTACACATTTCTTATATATATAATTCGATCAACTTTAGGATCATTTAATAATTTGCGTACTATTCCCACATAGAGAAAGTTATTATTACTTTGATTTTAATACCCTTGTAGATATCAATTTAATTGTAGATTTTCTTTTTAAGACTCTCAATACGCAGAAATCATTTAATGGACACATTTTGAATTTCTTTTTGAGTTTTTAATTGTTTTTTAATATAAAACATCATATTTAAAAATTTCATGATACATCGATTCAACAAACCAGTTTCAATAATATCGGTTTAGTAGATTATATAATATTATGTGGATTTACTTTTAGAACATTGACTTATTCTTCCATATGAAACTATCTGCAAAAGCTCTTGAAATACAACTACATTTGCGTTTTTGTTATTTTTTTATGTATTTTTTTTTTTGTTTATTATAAAATTAATAACGATTGTCTTTAGAAAACTAAATTCACATACAGTTATAATACTTATTTGATATTTTTTTTTGTTATCAAAAACATTCTTAGCCGTCTAATTAGTATTAACGGTATTTACATAGTCGAATATGTATATATTTATGAAAGGAACTTCATTTCGAATTGAAAACACATGCAAGAGGATGACAGAATCAGCCCAACAGTTTAGTTTAGATATAGTTTTTAGAGGACGCCTATTAGGGCGTGTTCAGTTCTGAAGTTTCTTTCGGTTAATTATAATTTTGATTAGGCTTTTACAAAATTGATTAACACTGAATGATGGACATTAGACCATTTTCTTACACTTTCTAAACGCAGAGTAGACGAGTTTAGCGACACAGAAGTTTTCACTTGCTTCTAAAATTCTCATTAACATTCATAATACCAATATGATCTGTGAAATTCTAATATCAATTTACATGAAATCATATTTAAAGCTACTTCTTACTCTTAGTCCTCTGCAGAGGACTCTGTAAAGCTAAATGGGAGTATGCAGTATTTGGAATGCTAATTGGTTAGTATGAGAGGCCGGCTCGAATATATTTATTCGATCGATGGACATTACTAATCATCAACTAAGTTGTACTTTCATTTCGCAGCTGGAACCAAGTTTGCATGCTTTGAGGTACTTTACTTTGCACATCACAACTCTAAAAATTCTCGGATATTCTCTTACATGAAGACGACCTCAGATCTAAAGCTTTTAAGTTTACTTGGCCGCATTGGCCTAAACCGTATCCTATCTGCTAAGCAGCTGCTCTACGTTGAGCACTATCTCGGGACTGGACATGTTGCTCTCCTGTGTCGGATTTTGGCTGTCGATGCTCTCGCTTCTGATGCTGCTGCTGTTGTTGTTGTTGTTTTTGTTGGACCGACTATGCGCGTCGAGGCCATTGAGAGTGCGCGACGGTGCCGGCGATGTCGGCGCTGAGAGCATCGGTGGACTGAGCGGGGCACCAGAGGCGGTCATTGTTGCCACCGGTGGCGATTGAGCCTCCAGCGTGGAGGGCGGGCTGCGATTCAGATTGCTATCCAGACTGCTGTGATGCTGCGACGAGGCCGGCGAGAGCGGTATCTCTTCGATCTTTTCCAAATCCTGTGCTATGGAGCTTGAGTTTTGCTTGTGCGCTCGCGTTAAGGTGCCTTTCGGACTGCGCGATGTGTCGTGCAGCATGGGTATGTCGAGCGTGGAGCTCTTGCTGGCTTGCATCAGAGCGGCATAGTTGCTTGCCTGCAGCGAGTGCTGGTGCTGTTGCTCCACTTTGGTCTGCTGATCGTCGCGATCGAGACTGAACTGACGGCGCAGCAGTCGGCTGGAGCCGGGCTTGCTATCGAATTTCGAGGTGCTGCCGCTAACGGAACAGCCTCCGCTGCCGGGTCCATTACTACCAGTGGTGTTGGCTCCACTTGCATGGCCATACATATATTTGCCATCATAGAACTGGGTCAGGTTGCTCTCGCTGGGACTGAGGCATTTGTAGTGATTATACGGCGAGCTAAGATCCATCATTTCCTCGATCTTCTTGTATAGACGCGAGCTGGAGCCGCCCGTCGAGCTGGGCAAGCGATTGAAGCTGTTGGGATTAAGCAGACTATCCGGCGTCAGCTCCGATAGCTTGCGCGATTGCGGGCTTGTGCTTGTGGGCGTCTTGGTGGGAAACTCCGGACATAGCGTCGTATTGGGGCTAATGGTGTTCGTGGAGGTCGAGTCCAGCGAATAGGAATTGGGCAATATGCTCGAGCCCATGTCCGTGTTGGAGGGCGGCGTTATCTCCACCTTAACCTCAACAGTTTCTCCAGCCAGTGAAGAGCTTTGCGAGGATGAGGGATTCGTGCTGGTTCTCGACTTGTTCGCCTGCGCCTTCAACGTAATTGAGTTGCGTATTAGTGACTCATCCAATCTGTGTTCACAATTTATGATCAATGATAAAACGAGCAGAGTTTGACAATAAAGTTCACCTACCCATGTGACTCACTGAGGTAGATGTGCAGATCCGAGCAAATGTAGAGCAAAAGTTAAAAAATTGAAAAGTTGAGTTTGTTACAAGTTAATAAGATTTTCATTTATTGAATATTAATGTCTAAATTGAATTCTTAATATACCTACATAAATCGCTCAGCTCGACTTACCCAATGGGTGGTGGCACCGGCAGTGGTTTGTCGAAACCTTTTTTGCCCAGCAGCCAGAACGTGTTCATCATGCCTTTGCCTTTGATATCAATTAGACCGCGCGGCTCTATCGAATATCCGCCCCGTGCCTCTAAGCGATCGCGAGTCTCTTGCGACATGTGAATGCGCCAGGAGGAGCCTAGGTTGCGCAGATTAAATTAATTCATGAGGCAAGTGACTTAGCAATGTTTTCATTTTTGGCGTTTTACCTGTTGATTCCATTCTGGAGGCTGTGTTGACCGTGTCGCCAAATAGACAATAGCGCGGCATTGTTAGACCCACGACGCCAGCACAACAGGGACCCGTATGCAGTCCAATGCGCAGCTGGAGCGGCACACCGGGCAGATGCTTGACATTGAAGCGTCCACTCTGATGCAGGAGATCGAGTGCCATGGTGGCTATCTGCTCGGCATGATCGGGTATTTTTACCGGCAGTCCACTGACCACCATATAAGCATCTCCAATCGTCTCCACCTGAGTAAGAATGAGTTATATTGCAAGTCTGTCTCTAATTTAGCCTCACAACATCACTTACCTTGTAAACATTGTAAGCATTGATGGTGGCATCGAATATGGTGTAAAGATCATTGAGTAGGTCCACCACCTGCACTGGACTGCAGTGAGCCGCGATTGTTGTGAAGCCAACAATGTCGCTGAAATAAATTGTGACATCCGAGAACTCCTCGGGATCGACGGCCAGGCCCATTTTTAGTTTCTCAGCAACAGAGCTGCAAAGAAGAAGAAGATGTGAGTTCTAGACTAGATAGATTTGTTATTCTAGTCATGATACCTTGGCAACATGCGATTCAGCAGCTGCTCCGTTTTCTTTCTTTCAATATCTAGTTGATCGGTGCGCTCGCGTATTAGTTCCTCCAGATTGTTCGAATATTTCTCCAGCATTTGAAACATTGTGTCCACAAAGTTTACCTTGCGTCCGTGATTGAGCATTTTGAATCGCTCGTAAACGCTACAGGTGAAAATCAATTTAGTAATTATCAATAATATTCTTTAATTCCAATATGATCAGAAATATATTGTTATTAAATTTGTTTTTCTACTTGAATTATTTGAATAAACTAAAAAAAAAAAAAAAAAAAAAAGAAGAGTTTTAGGCTTTTTATATGGAACTAACTAATATAAAAACAAATATTAATTTTCATTAGGAACCTAGGTAACACTGCTTAAATTAAAGGAAAAATAATTAATAACAAATTAAATAATAATATCAAATTAAAAAAATAATTATATAAATAACAAATTTTGAAAATTAGGAAATATTAAGTGGAAAATATTCATAAATATTAATACAAATAATTAATTACTATTGTATTAAAAAAACTATTGTTATATTTTATTATATTATTATAAATTGTTATTTAATTAGAAAGATTATTGGAATATGTTAAGCAGTAGTTGCAGTTGAGCTGGGTGAACGGGAGTATTGATCTCCTTATGATCATTCTCCCAGAGATCGATCACTTTCTGTGTCAGCCCTTCCACTGTTTAATTTTTGAATTGAGTAAAAATTGAGTCTAAATAAATTGTATAGCTTGGCATATAGATTACTGTTTGTATGCAAATGCAAAGCATGCTCTCAATTGGTGTTAGAATCTAACAAAAAATCGTTAGTTAGGACTATATAATCTTCGTTCAGAAATTACTGATGCTGTAGGTAAAGGAATGAAATTTATAATATATTTCGATCTACTGCATATGGCTTTGAGGAATGGAATCTTATTTAATATATATATTTAAGAAAAATAATGTTTCTCACAAATTGTACTCCATCTTAAGTATCGGCTTACTATCCCAATATTTAAATTAAATAATGTTGTCTACTGATTTATATTCGATGCCCATCTTTAATTTTAAATCTTTGCCCAATACTTACGAATTGAAATCGGGCCTCATTTCAGGCTGTTCGGCCCAACACTGTCGCATTATGTTGATGGCTTCTGGTGGTGCGGCTCCCTTGGACACCGAAGGCCTGATCAGGGGCGGTGGCTTTTTAAGTTTGGCTATAATGTCATCGGGCGAGAGCGAAAGCATGCAATAGGGCTCGCCGCGTACCACCACCTCTTGCATGATGATGCCGAAGGAGTAGACATCGCCTAGCTGTGTACCCATCTGCACGCGGCCGTGCTGATGATGGTGATGATGATGGTGTGACTGCTGCGGTTGCGTTTTCATAGTGCGCAGCAACTCTGGCGCGGTCCACAGCAGCTCCTTGTTGCTGCGTGGCATTTGCGACAGGCCCTGCGTTTCGTAAAAGGAATTCAGACCATAGTCGGTGATCTTGAGAACCCATCGGGCGTCCACAACACAGTTTCTGGAGGTCAATGCGCCATGGATGCGCAGCGGAGAGGCGTGTAGGTAGCGCATTCCCCGCACCAGATCTGTTAACAGACTTAGCCGGAAAGACCAGTCCAGCTTAATCTCATCCATGATCAACACATCCTGCAGCGAGCCGCGCGAACAATAATCAAAGACCATTGCCGTGCGACTCGGATCCGACAGCCAGCCAATCAACGGATTTATGTTCTCGTGTCGCAGGCCGTGCGCCATAACGAGCAGATCCATGGCCTTGGATCGCAGCTCTGCGGAGCCATTCAAGTTAATCTCCTTGAGCTGCACCAGATCGCCATTGTAGCGTGCACGCATGTCCAGATGGGCGGGCTTATGACGCGCTAGGCTGCCCGATGCCGAAGAGCCACTCTTGCCATTCACAGTCGCCGTTGTGGTGGTACCACCAGCTCCAGCTATGGCGCCACTGTTGCCCGCCGCAGCCGTGCCGGGTATCACAAAACCCAGATTCTTAAGGGAGCCAATCGAGCCTTTAAGCAAATCCGGCTTATCCACCTCAGGACCGCCAAATTCCTGCAGCTGTTGTAGCCAGCAACAGAGCATGGCCTCAATGCCCTCGTCCACCTGTAAAAGCTTAAATTAAATTCTTGCTCAAAACTTAGACATAAACAGTGTTCACCCACCCGACGGGAGTCCACAGGAAATACAAAGTCACTGGCTGAGAGCACAATCTTGTTGGGTCCCTTCGACAGTCTTTTGCGTAGAAAGTAGTTTCTGGATATTGGAATGAGTATAGATATTAAACTGTGGAGCTTACAGCGCTGATTAGGGATATTCAAAATGATTTAGTAATAATCGAGTTTAGTCATTTGAAAGAGTGAAATGAATTTGTAAATTATGTTATGTGATTGTCACTGTGAAGAGCTGCAAGTGGAGTTGGAGCTCTCAGAGCGGGAGTTTCGCTCTCACTCTGATAAAATCAGTTAATGATTGAATTTAGAGGTGTCACCAAGCCCTTTGCGTTTGAGTCGTAATTTTTCATTGTGCAATGACAAAATAATACAAACTTTATTATATTTAAAATATATACACAGTAATATAGATACTTAATAAGAGACGATAATATTATCTATATTATTGTATATATATATTTAAATTCTTAATATTAATTCTTATATTTATGTATTTAAAATGTTTATATAATTTATTATCCAATGAGCCGTATTTGATTTCCTTTCTGTTTTCAATCTTTTCAATTATTTTCATTGTTATTCAATCAAATTAGTAAGTTTCCCTTCACAATTTACTTCTTTTCTACTTTGCCGCACAATGACCTGCAGCAATTTTTTGCAACTACTTCAGAGTTAGCTCAATTAAATGTAGCATGAAATCAAGTAAATTCATTGTTGGTCTCTGGTTCTGCTTTATTCGAATACCCTGTATAATAACTAATAAAGGGTGTAATAGAATAAAAATTATAGATTATATTGCTAGCTGTTCATAGTCTGAGACATTGATACTTTGTCAAATATCAGACCTTAAGCATTATTCAGGTTCCTTTATAGACAAAGTCAAAGGGAATGAGTTCTGCAGTAGCTTGTAGCTGTTTGTAAGCAGGTATAGGGTATATGTAAGCTAGCACTGCTTACTTGCTCTTTTTTTTTACTTTTATCCTTTTTGAAATGTGTATTTATTAGCTTAGTCAGCCGTTGGCCGGTGGCCGGTGGCCATTGGCTAGTGGTCGTTGGATTCTGTGGTTACGTAAATGCTTACCTACAACAGTTAGTAGACAACACAATAAGAACATTCGCCTGGTTGAGGAGGGCACAGCTCACGCCCACTATTGCAAAATTGCAAATTCATGGAACAATTGTTGAGCCAGAAGTTGGCAAAGTTGTGTAAGGTTAAGTGTCTTATGCGCATTAAGAGGCATTAGCTGAACCTAGTCGAAGCTCTTCGGGCACACGTGTTACGGCTGTTAAGTAGCCAGCCAGTAGCCCAAAGCCATTAAAGTTTTTCTATTTACGGCACTGCTTACGGCTTAGCAACCAAAAACTTTTACCTCTGCGTTAACCAGGCTGATAATCAGCCGGATCGTTCAGCATAAAAACAGTGTGCGCGTGTTCATCATTTTATATACCCTACTCATTAATGCAGCGGGCAGTTCGCATTCTTAGAGTGCGCAAATCAAGTGCACTGCATTTTTACCTATGCCATTTATATATACCTAACAAATGCCATATATCGAAATAAATAAAAAAAAAAGTTGAAGTTTTTATTTCAGCAAAACTTGTCATTTATAAAAGATATAAAAATGTTAATAATTATAATAAATTAATTATTGAATACCCAACACTTTTATTTTCTTTATCTATAATGTTCATATCCATAATATTGCCTATTTTTGTGGGCAAAATTGAGAGATACGACGAAATAATAATATCCCAGAGCACGCATAGATCGATACAGATATAAAAAACTTTGTATATACAAAGTTTATCCTTCGACTGCAGATACCATCACTCAGGGTATTTGCTAGTTATGCACAGCCAACAAAAACAAGTTTTGTTTGCCCTGTTCGCTGACTGTTTACTGCTGTCAGGCTTGTTTTGTTATGCACACGCTAATTAAAACTTCATGAGTTGCATTTCAAGTGTAGGCGGGAAATATCCTTGATTTTTGAGTTGTGGCTTTAATTCCGGACATGTAACTAGTTTTAAATGCTCAACGCTTCACATTGAGTTTGTTTGCTGGAATAATTGAGGCTCTCATGGCAAGCATGGCTGATAATTGAATAATAATGAATAATTTGTAAGGCCGCACTTGACATATTTTTACCTGAATTTCATATATAAATCAATTTATTTGTGTGTTTGGTGGTGTCTAAATGTCAACTTTGGCGTGCTACGCTTTGATGAATGTAATTAATTTAATGCTTGTTTTAATGGATGATATCTAAATATATATATATATATATATATATATATATATATATGTGTGTGTATTTGTCCCAGGTGTAATTGATTTGTGGCTTGTGAATTGATTTTGCTTAAATTATTGTTGGCCAAAACAATTTTGCAGCTATTTTCACTTATTCAAGCACGCAGTTATAGAAATTCTTGGCATTCCTGAAATACTTTTGTACCATAAGTAATTAATATACTAAATTGGTCATGCTTTAGTTCAAGCATTGGCACTGACATTGACATTCATAATAAGAAATCACTTTCTATTAGCTTTAATTGAAATGAAATACGAAACAAATTTATAATTAATTTATTCATTTGGAGCATGCCCGAGTGCGGCGCACTTAATAAAATTAAAAGTTATCTAATTATGCGCTATGCAAAAATAAAACTAACATTTTACAAAACCGAAAAGCTTCAATGCAATGGCATCAGCCAATTAACAACTTCAAATGGAGGGAAAGCACAGAGCAGTGAAAAATCCTAATGATGAAAATTAAAATGGAAATTGCCACGCGCGAAATATTTTACGCCTCCGCTCAATGGCGTGGGCGACGCTTTCAAATCCAAAAGGGCCCCGTGAGGTGTCCTAATTGATTATGCCAATCTTCTGTGGTTCTGCCAACGTTATATTTCGCAGAAGCCAATAAAATAAAATAAAACATTGTTCGAGGAAAATAAAAACAATCCGCGTGGCTTTTTACTTCCTATTTAAAGCTGAATTTTAAATCGTAAATCATTAAATAAATATTTTCACTTACAAAACTCACAATTAAGCTAAATAATTTAATACTAAAGGTTATAAAAAAAATAAGTAAATAAATAAAATGAATAATCGAATTTAGCAATTTAATTTAATTTCATTACATTATTTGAAATTTATATTTTAAAGAAACTTGTTACTTCGAATAGTTAATCGGATTTAGTGTGCTCAATATCTATCTTCATTTCAGTGAAATATGGAGAAGTGAGGAAAGTTTTTGTGGGGCAAAGATGGAAGCTCAAAAATAATAATTACTATAGTTTGATTAAAGATTCCTGATTTGGCGTTAAATTATAAAAAATGTATGTTGCTAAAAATATAAATAAAAACATTCTCTGCTTCATATAAAATTCGAATTTAAGTTTCAGCTAGCTAAGTTTGTGTATTCAAGAGTTTAAACACAAAAAAAATAAATCACAAAAATATGTCTTAATGGAAGGCTTTTGTGTTTAACTTACCTAACGGCTATGCCAGCAGCGACGCTGGCAGCCACAATGATGATCAGCAAGCCCATGCATATGGCGGCAATTGTCCAACAGATGGCGCCACAGTGCCAAATCTGAGCATTGCTAACCAAGAGCCATTCATCGTAGCCCGGTTGTATGGAGTGCGTTATATAGCTGCTTGAGTGTCCCAGAGTCTTGTCCCCTTCTAATATGAGCAGCGGGCGCCATTTGTATGTGGCAAGTGCAGCATCCACAACAATGTCCAGAACGAGGAAATCGTATTTGGGTTTGGCCGGCGTTGCATTGCCTGACGTAATGTGCGACAGCAATAGATCGTAGAGCGAGAACAGATTCATAAAGGGCAGCAGCCTGTTCAGACTGGCATTTTGATGAGCCATTGCCTCCACCGTCGCCTCCTCATCAGTTCGCAAAGGGTCAGACGCTGGTGTGCGAAAGTTATGCACCATAGCCATGCCAATGCCGGCCGAATTCAAAAAGTGTCGATGCTTATCGCTTAGCAGAGTCAGCACCAACAGATTGCTGGTCACCAGTCCGGACACAGGCAGCTTCGGCATGCTGCTACTATTCCCATTCTCAATTCCACTGGCACTGACACTGTCATTGCCATTTCCATTGCTGTTCCAGTTGCTGTTGTTGTTGTTGTTGTTGCTATTGTTATTGCCATTACCATTACCATTGCGAGTGGCCGCATTGATGCGTGCCAAATATTTGTAGAGTCGATGCTCGACATTCAATGAGCTGGCTACGATATCGATGAGCAATACTTTTGTCTGCTGCTCCCGGTCAACCCACTTGCCACTCCGAAGCCAGCGAAGTGTGCTACCATCATTCAGAGGGGCCGTAATAATAATTGCTAAACTCACGCATATAGATGTGCGTTGCCAAAGAGAAGGACAGATAATGGAGACGAAAGGGGAGGAAGAGGAGAAGTTGTAAATGCAGATTTTCGTTGTCGATCTGTTCAACTGGCCATTTTAATTGGCATCGGCATTGGCAATGGCATCTGCCATCTACACATTATACATACCTTTGCCCGGCTTATCCTGTTCATGCAGGTCACGTATTGTGCCGCCAATTTCAATGCGATAAGGTATATGTAAGTTGGCCGCAATGGCCAACGGTAGGCCCCAGTTGTCGTCTGCAAGTAGAGAGAGGGACAGAGAGTGAGTCAAAGAGATAGTGTAAACGAGTGAATCAAATAGAGGCCGGGCACCGCTCAGCCCAACGCAACTCAGCAGCTGTGGCGGTCCATGCGGTTGCCTCACAACTTCTCGTTGAAAACGAAATTGTATTTTGCTGCACGTTGCAGCAAAATCATTGTTGCTGCCAGGCGATTGTAACTGACATTTGTTGACTCATTGGGCGTAAGTAAATGCTAAAGATTTAATGAAATGCAGTCATGTAAATTGAGTGCCGATAGATAAATATATGAGGCTCATTGTGTTTAGTACAATGTATTCATTCATATGATTAAACTGTTTGTCTTGCTTTTGACTATGAATAATTAGTTTTTATCTTTCAATCAACCCATCTTAAAGTGCAAAGTGTGAGTCTTGTTTTACACATCTGTGATGATTTAAGACTGACTGTTAACTTCAATTTATGATGATGAAAATTATTATGATTAATAATATGTTTATGATTATAATTATTTTTAATTTATTTATTATTATTATTCATATAAATATTATATTATTATTATTACAATATGAGAATGAGAAGAGTATGAAGTGCATACATAATAGCCGCTATTTACTTTAAGTCTTTGCATTGAATAATTTAAGTGTTTAGTTGAGTATTTGCTTTATGACTTTATTACACCTTTTCTTGCAGTCCTCTAATATGGGGATTAATCGATACCACAATAACCTTTGACTGGCATTAGCTACAATTTAAGTCTTATTTATTCAGAGAGCATTCTTCTAACTTATTGTATTGGTTTATCTGTGGGTCATTTTAATATTATATTTTGTTAGTCAGTTATTTCTATACCAATATTTGAAATTGTACATAGTTATAGAAATAATATAGAAATATTGAATATATTTAAGTGACGCACAGATAAGCAATCACTCTGCATCTCCAATTGGCAAAATTGATCAAAAGTTATCTATACCTTAATTCAGTTAATTCAGTTAATTCAGTTTTAAACATCTTTTGTTATGTTTGTTCACTTAGTCGGGCTATTTTTTATACCCTGAATCCATTGAAAATGGAAATTTCAGGGTATAATATTTTTTATTTGAGATATATTGTGTATATACTGTGTAATATCGACTGCTCATACAAAGAACTGTCTGCTGAACTTAAGAAATCAATGCTTCGGTTAGAGCACGCTAGTTAGTCTACATCTCTACAAAATCTTGCTCAACAGATTTGTCGATGTGAGTTTGGAATCAAGGGATTCTTTTGTTAAAATTGAGAATCAACAACGGCTGTTATCGCCCGTGGGGATCTAATTTTGAAAAGGTAAAGATTGGCTTGGTTGCTGTTGTTGTCGTCAGTAATAGTGTTGTCATTGGTACCGGACTAGAAAATGTCAGCAACACTTTGTTGCTGCTCATTTTGTTGACGACAAGTGACATGTTGTTGCCGAGGGCTATTGCATGGATAGACGACAGGACAGCGTGGCTGGATTATAGCTAGATATTTAAGGTCAACTGGGCGTCATATTGCTGTTGTTGTTGAGCTCATTGTTCCTAACGGAGCTTGATGTGCCCAACAAGGAAGATTAATTTTCTCGCCAAAGTCGTTGCTATAGGTGCAAATGGCTTTGATAGATGCATAGAGTTGCCTAGACAATTACTAGGAAAATAAGAGTAGAGAACAAGTGAGCAAAGTTGCTTAGAATCGTTAAACGGAAAATATGAGAAGCTACGAGGAAGTTTGGGTTGAAAGTAAACAAGAAAATTGTTGTTTATTGAGTACTTGAACTTGGCACAGTTTAATTTATTGGGATGCTCCGTTGAACTAAACACGAAACTTAACTTATCTTATTTATGTGAACTGGCACGAAATATAAATTTATTCATTGCATTTTTAAACGTCACATTTGCAGCTTTTGAATGCATCTTTTTGAGTCTTTGGCTCGCTGTCTCCAATTCCGGTTTCGACTTTCTTGGCTGGCGGTGGTGGCTCCCGGTCACACACCTGGGCCATGAAGCCGCAATCATTGCGAGCGGCCTTCGGGAACGGGCAGCTGTCTATGGCGGCTTTTGCAATGAGTTCATCGAATTGCTGCTGCGGCATGGGCGGCTTGGCAACGTATTTGTCTTTGGGACAGGCGTGTATCTTCCAATTAGGATGTGCAGGCAGATAGTCCTTGTATTCGTCCATAAACTGTGCAGCTAATTGAATGCAGACCTCTGGATCATCGATTGCTTTCAATAGTTTTTTCTCGAAAGCCTGCTCCTCCTCGGCCTGAATGCGTTTCATCTCGATAATCTGAGCATTCAGATCCAGGCATCTCTGTCGCTGCTGGCAACGTATCATGGTCCTTGTTACTGGCGGATGGACAAAGCGATTTTCCGGCATTTTGTTCTCTCGCATCTCAGCTTCCAGGCGCATTTTGCGCTCAATTTCCTCGCAGATTTGCTTCTTGAGGTACGCGTGACAGCGTGCGGCCGCCTCGCGCTTGACGCGCGTCCTCTCAGAAATGTTGTTCTTGCAGCAATAGTCCACATGGTAGAGGTCGTCGGTGCGCTCATTCATCATCTTCTCAATGCCTAGCTCCAGGTTGCGCATGCGACGCACATATGCAATGTATTCGTGTGTGGCACGAGCCAATTCGCGCTTACTCTGGCAGATGCGCTCCTTGGCCTCTGCCTCGAGGCGTTGCGTTTCGCGTATGAACTCCTCGTGCTCAGCCTTCTCAGCCTCCCATTCAGCGATCTTGGCGCATTTGCGGCGTCGAATTTCCTCAAGCAGTTCGTTGCGATATTTTTCCTTTCCTTTATCCAGTTCCCGGTGCTTGTGGTCGAAGTCCTCCAGGCGCAGTTCTTCAATCAGTTTGTCCGCATTGATGGTGTCAAGGCGTTTCTCTTCGAGCTCTTTCTGGCGTGCCTCTTCATGCTCATCCAGTTGCACCTTCAGCACTTTGTTTATCTGTTCCTGTATCTGTTTCCGCTTGCGTATCTCATAGTTGTTCAGTCGATCGAATTCCTGCCAGCGTCGCTGCTCGAGCTGCAGCCAATAATTTTCCCGTTCGCATTCGCGGCGCTTGTTGCGCAGATTCTCCTGCATCTGTTCCTCCAGGCAGATTCTGGTGTCCTCGCGATCCTTCTGGCGCAGTGCCTCGCGCAGCTCATAGCAATTTAGCATGACCTGCTGCATGCGTTTGGCATCGACGAACTCCTTGTGGCGCTTTTCACGCGCCTCCTTGATCTCGCGCAGCTGCTCCTGGCGATTGCGTATCTCGTCATCCAGTCGGTTCTTCACTTTGCTGGCAAACTCCTGCTCGAATTGCCTATCCTCCTCGTCGAGCAGATTCTTCAAGCGCTTGCTGCGTTCCTGCAGCTCCTCGCTCACCGTCTGCTGTGCCTTGGCCACGAGCAAACCAATTTGCGTATATAGACTCTTACGGTCTGTGCGTTCCATAAACTGAAAGTGTTCTTCACCCCTTCCATGATTCTGCATTTCGAAGAAATCTTAACAAATATAAACAAAGCTCTACGCAGGACAATCAGTTTGTCAATTTATGCCTTATGTCTTGTGTCTGCTAGTCACATTTGGAACACACTTGACAAAGCTCACTACAGTTTTGATTGCTTTTATTTCCAGTCAACTAGGTTTTGTTCAATTCGAACTTCAGTCCCATAAATTTAATTTTTTATAAAAGACAAGGCTGAGCATTTTCAATATAAATGACTTTTGAGAGTGTGTTTAAAATATAAAAAAAATTATTAATCATAAAAAGCCTTAATCATAGTTTAAATCATATGAAATTATGTTGATGAAATAAAATATTAATTTAGTCTATACTAGTTGATAAACACTGTAAATCAGAGGAGCAGGTGGAGTTCAGAGTTCGCGTTTCATAGGACAATAGTAACAGACAAAAATGCCTTTCTTGAACCTTTATTTGATTCATAAACAATTATAAGCCTTGTCATGCTTAAAGGAATAATTTTTGGCAGCCAAAGGTGCATAATTAATGTACCACAATAAAGGTGACAAGTTCGCTTGGTAGCTGCTGCCAGCCCCACTCAGTCAGGCATTTTATGGTTAAACACTAATTGCCAACGAGCTGGCGAAAAGTCAGCGTTAATAAGATATTGCCCATACGTCATGTTGCCAAGACCATTTAACGCAATTGCTGGCAACGTTTTGTGTGTGCGACAACAGCAAAAAAAAACAAGTAAGAAAACTCTAGTCGGCGCGCCCGACTAGGGGATACCCTAATCCCACCCCCCCTTAGTTTTCTTAATATAGTCAATAACTCGTATGTACAACCATATCACGCAACTTAAGTATGTGCCAATGGTACTAAGAATGTCGATCAAAGAGGAATTATGCAAACAAATTCGACACAAAGATTATACCAGCTCAATTTTGCAAGCTCACAAGAACTGTTCCGTTACTATTAAAGAAGAAGAATCGAAAACATATTCGCACAGCGACACACAGCGCCACACAGCTCACAAGAATCGTTCCGTTACTATTAAAGAAGAAGATCGAAAACATATTCGCACTGCGACACACAGCGCCTGCGACTGTGACACACAGCGGCGAGCGGCAATTGGAAGTAGGTAGCAAAAACAATTCGAACACAATTCGACCCAAACTCAAAGGCAATTGCGGTTCTTAGAAAATTTGTTCGCGAGCATTTGCATGTATGTGTGCACATGTATACAAATTGAACATGTATAAGCGCCACCTGGTCTGTGTGCGCTTTGCAGTTCAATCGCTGTTGATCTAGCCAAACATTTTGTTTAATAACTTTTGTGTTTATCAACGGATTTTGATGAAACTTTCACCATATGATTTAAATAATTGATTTAGTTTCCAAAAATACCAAACACCATATATATTGCAACTGAAAATAATTTTCAAAATTGTGGAGAAATTTGGGGCCAGTATCCAAATGTAACCAAAACCGAAATTGGTAAAAATACACGTAAAGGTACATGCGAAATTTGGAGTCTCTAGCTCTTAAGATAAAAAAGATAAAAAATCATAACTGTTTTTTCATATGGTTTTAAATCGATAACAAATATTCAGGAATAGTTATCGATTTTCTGAAACAAACTCGATATGCGCGCCCAATATACGCGCCTAACAAAAAAAAATTCAAGTCTCTAGCTCTTATAGGTTCTGAGATCGACGCGTTCATACATACGGACGGACGGACGGACGGACGGACGGACAGACAGACGGACAGGGCTCAATCAACTTGTCTTGTCGTCCTGATCAAGAATATATATACTTTTGGGGGTGTGGCACGCCTCCTTCTGCCTGTTACATACTTTTAACAAAAACATTATACCCTTTTTTCCCATTTTCAATGGGATCAGGGTATAAAAATTGAATTAAGTCGCTCTGCCGTTCAACATTTGCCAGCCCCGAGGGTTGGGGGCATCAAATATTTATAACATTCGCAGCTTCAACTGCTTTTGTTGTTTGTATTTTGGTTTCAGTTTTTTTCCTTGATTTTTTCGTGCTTGCGTGTGTTTTATTTTTCGCCGTGTATGGCATGTGTGTTAGTTCCTCAGGCTGTTTTTCCTTACAAAAAGGATTTGGCACTTGCCGCTGTTGATGCTGTTGCCGCCACCGTTGCCCTTAACTCAATTAGCAATGCAACTGACACACTAATTAACTCAGATGCGAGACCAAAAGTTGCACAACTTTTCGCCAGATGCCACGCCTCTTGTTGCGAGTAGCAGAGTTTCTGTTGTTCTGCTGCTGCTTCTGCTGCTGCTGTTGCTACTTCTGTTGTTGTTGTTGTTGTTGCTGTTGTCTGTCTACCTAAAGACACACACACATGCCGTGCAGCTACTCTCTACCCAAATATTGGCAAGCGCATGTTTGCTCAAGTGCAAAATTGTGCCATTACGCAACTGCCGAGAGCCACTTTACCGTCGACACACAGCTCACAGCTTTGGACACATGCATTTTGCACATGATGTTACTTGTGTCAGCGCACTTTGAGTTAAGCTAAAGTTGATAGTTGCGCCTTGAGTCAAATTTAGTTAGGGCTTGCTCAACAAACTACATATTTACAACACTCCACTTAGACAGGCGCCACTAGAGCTTAATTTTTAATCTTAGAATAAAATACATTTATTTTTAATAAAAAATTAAATCTAAAATTTCATTTTTTTCAAGAATTTAGCACTTAATTTATTATCAAGCAGATTTTAAGAAAATGGAAATAATAATAAGTGTCTTATGGAAGGGTGCAGAACAGTCCAAGCTCTGACCAGAATAAAATCAGCTTTCGGACCTCAGCAAATGTGCTTAATTAAATTAATCTTATATTACTTTTAGTACACGATAGAATGCATATGGAGAGCTACTCTTACGCCTTCATAGCTCCAACTCCATCTGCTGCGCCTTACACATAATTTTTTAAATACAAATGTAATAGAAATATTTAAAATATATTAATAAATAATAAACCATTTATTGAACGCTCTTGAGTACAGACGGCTTTACAGCGGTTGTCTTACGTATGTCTGATGAGCGACAGCGATATATGCTGCATTGATCACCGCTCCGACGAGATTTTTATTTAAATCTTTTATATAATGTAAAAATAATTAATAATATTCATATTAAACTTGTCTATTTCCATGGTTGTCCTAGCGTGTTTAGGGCTCAACTACTTTAGAATTGCCTTTATGTTCCAAAATGTTGAGAATGGTCATATCCGTCAATGCCATCGGCACGCTTGAACCTTGTCAACTTATCAACCATATAATTTAATCACGTTTGTAAAATGAACCTGAATAACTTATCGAAGCAGAGCAGCAACACAAATGTACATATTGCATTTAGCTGTAACATTTACCTTTTCCAAATTAATAATTCAAATTGTTTTTTTGTTAAGTCTGTGTAGCAGTTTAATAATTTAAGTTTTGGTTATTTGCTGTGCTCGGGGCAATCGATTATAGTCGAGCTCTAAACTCGTATCAAAATCAATTAAACCTTATGTTTTTAGTACCCGTTGATGAATTTTGAAGAATGATTTATTAGAACTGAAATTTTATATGTACAATATTTAATCAAATTCTTAAATTGCAGAAAAATAAAATCTAATAAAAGTCTATTTTCAGTCTTATTTATTTTATTTCTGCCCATAAACCTGCACATAATCTTAATGCATTTTTATGCAAATATCAGAACGCATACAATACGTATGACATGTGCGCTGATTGCATTTCTATTCCTGTGTGTGTGTGTGTGTATTGGTATATGTATTTGCCCTCTTCGTTGCTTACAATGTGCTGCAATTTCAGTGTTAGCCAGGTAGCCATTCCAATTATTTGCCTGCCTGCCCATTCATTTTATGCTGTCAGAAAAAAATCTTTTTTTGCCTGAAATTTAGTTCACTTGACCAAGCAAAGCTTCATATTTTTTTTTTCATGTTTGCCAAAACAAGCAATAGCGCAGCACGTCGCATTCATTGTGCCCTCGCTTCAAATTTGATGCGCGCAGCAGATTAGTATAACCGTTTCACACACACGCTTTTAGGATATAGATTTTACAATGGGGTTTTTACATCCCGTTTTCTATTTTGTTTCAAAATTTTTTTGGCGAGTTGATTGTAAACAACGTCGCTTGGTTGACCAAATCCGCAGACTAAATAACAAACGTACAAAAACACGAGGGAACAGGTCGAAAAACCGAAAAGGCATTTCCATGGAATGCTTGTGCATTTGGTGGGCCGACACACACATATATATATATGTATGTATATATATATACACACAGCCACACCCGCAACATATAAACCCTTACTGATGTTGATCCAAACTAATTCACACTGCTGCGGTAATTTAAATTTTAAGCAGCCCATGAATATTTAAATGCATAAAATGAAAAAGCACAAATGCAAATACATATGTGTTAGAGCTCGCACATAATATAGTAATACTATACATGTATATATATGTATGTGTGTAAGCATATGCAAAGTGCAGACAGTTGGCGCTAAGTATGCGCTTTTACCTCTTCTATGTAGGTATGCTCATAGTTGCGATGGCCATAGAATACGCCTTAGCCTTGGTAACATTGCGTGGAATTCCAGGAATGTGTATGTGTATGTGTTGTCTGAGGTAAATAACATAAGCGACCACAAAGGATGCCATGCCATGTGCGGCATAATCTGGCAAAGTTTTCATTCTCGTCAAATTCTAAAATAATTCACATGTTTCCAAGCTTATTTAAATTAGCAATATTGAGCAAACTGATTTGTTAACTTGTATTAAATTATTATACAAATTGAATAAATGTTGTTAGCGCTTATATTTTCCTGAATTCATATTAACAATATTGAGGTAATTTTTGTATTAAATAGTGCTAGTAAAACAAGAGTTGTGAATATGTAAAGATAGTAAGAAATTGATAATTTTTGCTAAGCATAGCCTCTGCTACCGCTGTGAGAGTGAGAGTGTGATGGCTATTTTGGCCATTCGAGCACGGTCAGTACTATGTCCAGTTTATTAAACGAAACGATTATGGTTAGTGCTACCAGCAGAACTTTTAATACTTTGAAATTACAATTTTTTAATTGATTTTTAAACTGCACGCTGTAATCTTTGCGCTATCTGTAAAGTAATTGATATAAATCCAAATCCAGTACATTAAGAATCCAGTTATACAAATCTTTATGTTAAAAGACTAATGAGAAACATTTATATGCATATATTATTATATGCATATATATATTTTATTTTTTTTTTTAATTGAATCAGAGTGGACTATAAAAATTCTTATAATTCATACACTGTCTTTTTAATCAGTATAATCCTATTAAAACACTTTCCACTCTACTATTAGATATGTTTGACGCTCAACTGCTTCAATAACATGGCATAAATGTATTGTCATTAAATATCAATAGTAAGTAGAAAAGCTTGTAGATTGTCGATTGGGTATGGTTTCATTGTCATTTTCATTGCCGTTTTCATTGCTGCGTTGTCATAAGCGCTCTATGACTGAACTTAAACGAATGGCAGCCATAATACGTAAGAGTTAAATTTTAAATGAAATATTTATGCACATACTCAAAAGCGAGCTGGGGAGCAAATTATAATTATAATTCACTTAATACGCCACAAATGCTCACCACGAAGGCCTGCGCCGAAAGATATGCTACAGATTCGTGAGAGCTCAACTATGGGAATACCCTAATGTTTTGACTTTGATCTAATTGCTCAGCATACGCAGAGTGTTTGCACAGATGACTCCGATGGCTCAGTTACTTTTATGGGGTCATAAAATATAAATAATTGAATCCAATGTGTATCTTCGAGCGTAAAATGGTAAATTTGGGAGAATCGATAAAACATACATATACAACATTGCTGGCCGGGGCAGAGTAACTGTTAAGGGAAATTAGCAAATACTTTTGTTTGGTTAAGGACTCAACTCAAGCTGCTCTCGGTTGAAGCATGCTCATTCATTAATTCAACTATGCTCTTCCAACTAGCTGCTTTATGGGGCCTGGCTCTTATCAATGGGCGACACGCCTCATGCGAACTTCAAGTTAATTATGCAAGTGATTATTAAGTTGATTAAATGTATGTGTGAGAGTAGGTGTGTATATGTGTATGTGTGTGGGTGACAGAGCTTGCAACATTCTTTTGCACTTAAATATGTAAATAGTTGTCAGACGAAGCAGTTGGCCGTCGCCGACATTGTAAGGGAAAAGTTTTCACAGACCGTTGAAATGCAATTAAAGTTGAAATTGCATCTTTCGCCATATTGTTGAAATTTACATAATGCATGCGATAGAATCTATTGAGGAATGCTGTCGAACTTCTAGTTTGCGATTGATTGAGCTGCAAGATGTACTATGTGAACGGCGGAAGTAGCAGAATTTTAATATTGCTTGAATTTGAATATTGTTGTGAATTGAGTGATTCAAAGTCAATGTCTCAAAGTCACATTCAATGTCAAACCAATCAGCTCATAGAGTCTGGCATATGGCTTCTTCGGTTTCGCAAGCACTTGGCCACCTTTTATGGTCCGAAGTCCATTAGCTGTCACTTAGCGTAAAACAAATCATAAATAAAATGTGCTTTTGGCCATGACAAGCAATCGGGCAGCAACTCGACCTAATTATGTTGTCATAAAAAGCAGCTGAAAATGATTTTCTTAAGCCCAATTGAGGCGTCTGCGCCCAGCAACCAATGTTAATTGCTCAACACCCGCGATTAATATCACTGCCAGACCAACAGCCACGTCTTGAGAGGTACACATACATACCGCGTGTCTATAGACTTTGTCTCGTTGATGGTCTATTTATGGACAACGTCGTCGCTTCATTATTCATAAAAATATTTGACCAGAATAGGCACGAACATTCCCCAAGGAGATACATTTGGTTTCTTTCTTTCTTTGTTTTCTTAGCACACAAGTGTGTATGAGTGGGTTTGTGTGTGTGTGTGTGTGTGGTGGGTATAAATCAGTGAATCGAGGGTGTGGCCTACGTTTACCCAACTAAATGGCCATCAGGGCCCCGGTGCTAGCTGCCTAATTTCACAGCTGTGCGTGTGTTTGTTTGTTCTCATCCGTCTGAATCACGTAAAGAGGTTCGTTACAGAAGTTATCAATATTCTATTAGAGTTAAGTTTACAAGCTTTTTTCTATACTTTTTAAATTTATTCTTAGTATTTTATGTTAATTTTTGCTGAAAATAAACATTTAGCCAGAAGCAAACCCGTTTGTATTTTACTCTGGAAAGTTCAACATATCTATATTTATTTAAGTTGATATAAAAATTAATTTTATTCTTTTACCTATTTCTAGAAATTAGGGTACACGCGTGCTCTTCAAAACATTACAAGCTGAAATGTGAATATATATAAAACGACTATAAATAGCTTTGGTCAAGATAGAAGACCAAGTTAATTTAGTCATTTATTTCTACGCTGATCTACTGAAAAATATTTATATATATATTTTGGGAATTGAAATTGTTTTTGAATTTCTGAATTATATATTTAATTTTGATAAATACCAATTTGAAGAATACAGCACAATTTCCCTTGGGGCTGAATTGCAGACATATTTAAATATATTTCCTCTGATATGCGTCCTAAAAATCTCAAAATTGTTTCATGATTTTACATTAAAGAATCAAACACTTTTTGGCTGAACTCTATTTTGAGTGCTTTCTGCAATATTTGCCTGAGTGTAGCTGCTTCAGCTGCTGCCTGGCTGATTTTATTAGCTGGCAATGGAATGTCTGCTACTCCAACCACTCATATATATATTTTATGCACAGTTCATACACTATATATATATATATTTATAAATATATACATATATATATATATATCTATATGTATATCCATATATATACATAGTTATGACATCTCAAAGCTGAGCCCTGTTATCGCTCGCCTGGTTGGATAGAAAATTTACATTTTTCCCTGGCATTCTCTTTGGCTATTTTTATTTCTGTGAGCACATTTTAGGTTTGTTTGTGCTCCTTGGCACGAGCCGCTGCCAGTTGCCGTCGATGTTTTATTTTACAACTTTGTTTTTATACAATTTCTCAACTGCTGTCACACAATTTTCAATGTTTGTTGCTGTTGCTCGCCGATGGGGTCAATAACCTGTGCCACTCCTGTCAAATTTACAGAAGGCAAATCCAACCAATTCCAGGCGACATCTTACTGAATATGAATATGGCATATGCTCCATCCATTAGAAAAACAACAAACGAGCACGCCCTCAACTCGTCTTCTATGCTAACAAATCTATCACTATTTGTTTGCTCACTAAGCTGATGCCTAATTAATTAATAAGAGAGCAGATTGTGCATTGCAGCCATGCCACCGAGCGCTATATTTTATTTGCGCTTTGATTCATGTTTATCTTGATCTTTAATTTTAATTAGCGCCTTGGGACAGCAGCTACTTTTCTTGTTTTCAATTAATTAAGCATCTGTTGCTGCTCTCACAATGCATTGGGGCCTTGGCCTTGTCCGCTGATGCTGCTGGTGCTGCAGTTGGTCACGAGCTTAGCTTTGCCACCTAATTAAATTTCAAATGCAGCAGCGTAACAATCTAATAGCTGTGTGTGTTTCACTGCCCGACTGTCAACATTTACCAGCACACACACTCGCACACAAGTGCTTAGTGGGCTACAGGATACAAAGCTGCGCATTAATCATAATAATGTCGCCACTAATTGCATTGCGTATACGCACACGTGTACTGTGACTCGACTACAAGCAGCGTCAGCTGCGCTGTCCCCGTAGCTCGCTTTCTGTCTTAATAATTATACCATAATTCGGAGTTAGCTGGGACATTCATCGGAGACCCTAGGCAGGGTTCTGATCCTGGGCTTCAACATAATACTGCTAGCCTTCACTGTTTAGTTTAGTAACTTGCAATCGCGTTCAGTCTTATTCAGTTTTCAGTTTTCGTTATGTAAATCATATTTTGCTTTACATAGTGAAAGTGTGTGCACTTATGAAAACTATTGCGTAAATGTTTAAGGTAAATACTAAAAATGTGATTGGAACTGAAGGCTTTTTAAATTAATAAATTAATTTCAATTGTTTTTGAAAATAATGAAAAAGGTAAATTCTTTTTCTTTTATATTTAATCTGAGCTTAAAACAATTACGTAATATTGTTTATATAATAAACTATTACGCAAATGTTTTATGTAAATACTAAAAGTGTCTCTGCAACTGAAGGCTTTATTAAATATCAAATTATTTTGTATTATGTACTAATACAATATAAACTTTGTGCTGTCAGTTTCCATTGAATTCTACTATTTAATTGTTATCACGATTCAAGTATGAAAATTTTCTTTCAAATGGCTCTCAAATAGCCAATTAAGCCTGTTAAATCTGTCAATATTGAATGTATTGAGAAACTCATACTTTATCACAATTTATAAATTCAATTTCAATTTTCATTTGCCAGGCATTTCATTATTGTAAATCGTCTGTGGACAGACGTTAAGAAATAAATTCAAATGCATGCAAATTAAATGCTGACAGCATGGCAGCAGCGTGACACTGAGAACCATTAAAACTATCTGCTTTTTAATCGGCAAATAAACGTTTACTTACCGCCCACATAGATGTCAACGTGCAGCCAATTCAACTTGCTGGCAATGCTTTGCACAGCCAAGGAAATTGCCTCAAATGATGGCAGAAAATTGCTCGAGATCTGTAAAACAAGATATGAAATTGTTAAAAAAAACGCCTCAGCATTGTCAGCCTCCCCTAAAAACAAATCTATTTATAAATATATATATAGTGTGTATGGGGTATGTAGGTATGTAGGTATATATATTAACTTCTTGTCAGCAACAGCTATCTGTTTTAATACCCTAAGCCCATGGAAAATGGGACTTTGGGGTATAATAGGTTTGTGAAAATGTATGTAACGTGAGAAGAAGACCTGCCACACCCTATAGAGTATATATATTCTTGATCAGGAGGTCCAGTTGAGGAGCTGCTAAATATGAATGTGTACATGTGTCTTAACAGCTCGAATGGGTTAGGATATCTCCTAGTCGACTTACACTAATACTGCAGCACTTTTACTTGTTAATTTTGTTTTTTGCTCATTTCGTTTTACCTTTTGTCTGATTCAGCGCAAATGAGTGGCTGAAGCATATCACTTGAGTTATATAATTAGTTCTGCTGCTTTCTTAAAGATCAAGATATTAAATGCTTAAGCTAAAGAGCTGGCCAGTCAGAGGGACAGGCGAATAATACTTCTTTCATGATATATCAAGAATATTATATATCATGATATATATAAAAAAAGTTAAAATTGATTTAAATTGCTGCACTCATAGCAAATAAAATTAATATATTAAACAAATTTTATTTTAACAGAATTTAATTCTTTTTATTTTCTACCACAACAGTTAGTTTTAAGATATGTCTGATTTAATTTATTTATGGGCCTTGTCAGACAGTTAAATCGTTCACATTACTATAGACATTTCAATCAGGTTTAATCAAATCATTAAACTCAATGAGTGTTAGTGTGTGTGTGTGCGTGTGCTTATTTTTGTATTTTTGTAAAGATACAAAGCACAACAAAGTTCAATCAATAATCAATCCTCACACCCGAAAATGTTCTCGCAGTCAGGCATAAAAAGGTCCCTGTCCATTGGCATTGAGGGGAAAGGAAAATTATATTCGATTTTGTATTGGCACGACTGAGGGCTCGAGTTTTGTTGGCAGTAGGAGCTGGCCAAGCGCCTGCACGTAGCTTAAAGTTATCAGCTACCTTTTTGACCTTTTTTTTGTATTTTTGGCTGTTCCTCACATTTTGTTTGGACTCATTTGTTGACTTGATTTGAGTTTGCGCCCTGAACTGTCCAAGTTACCAGGGCTGGCTGGTCGGCTTGGCTGCTCGACTGACTAAATGGTCCCCTATGCTAGCAGCACCATTTTCTTCATTTTTTTTTTTTTTTTGCAGACGAAATAAATTGAAAAAACGTTGAATTGTGAAATACACAATTTTCTACAAAATTGAATTTTAAACTCTGCAGCAGGAACAACGGAAGTAATCAACGGAGCCAGCACTGGGGACAGCTGACTGATCTGATTAGGCAATGATTTGCCATTTTATTTTTCTTATTTTTATTTATTTTTATATTTTAGCACATAAACATAAAACACAACAATGATTGCGATTACTTTTCATTGTTGGGCAACTATGCGTTTACTTAAATGCATTGAGAGATAATATTGCATGGGGTGAGAGCAAGTTTTTTATATTTTTGAAGCTATTGTGTGAGCTTGTAATTTCTGGGTGGGACTTAAACCTGCTGAAGTCCTGAATCTGTTTTTAATATTTTTCAAATTAAAATTTGCCGGGTTTTTTATATTTATATCTAATAAATATTTATGTATTTCTATGTTCTGTTATTTACCTGGCAACTATATAAGCTTAAGATCAATTCTCGTTAAAAAAAAAAAAACATTTTTAATTTGAAATGCTGCAGGTGAAAAGTGCTTTGCAACTTGAGTTATTAAAACTTTTAATTTAGTTGCTAATTTTTCTTTTAAGTGTATTTTCATGTTTATGCTAGAGTTTCATAAGTTTAATTAACTATTTGGCTTGCAGTAATTATTGTTGGTTAAAGTAAAATATGTTGCCAAGATTCACGTTCGCCAATAAAAGTTTTAAGGCAAAATTCAGATCGTATTTATTTTGGAATATTATGGCATGATACTTACTCAATCGCATGCACTAAATAAACAGTATTTGAGCAGACGCAGCTTCTGCTGCAACTCATCAATATGCAGTGCAGCTTGAATGGCTTGTGCGAGAGCTCAATAAAAAAATGGTCTGCAAATTGTGGCATGGCATGGCGCATGGGATCAAAGTGCATTTCGGATGTCTATTGACACAACGTGACCAGGCATGGCAACTTGGCTATTTACTTGCTCAGTTTGACCACTTTGCTGGCATCTAAGTGCACTTGAGCCATTGGGGGAAGCTGAAGATGTATTTTGATCTTATTGTTTGGCGTTCGTGTTTCTTTGACACTTTGTTTTATTGCTAGATAAATTGTTAAACATTCAATCAATTTAATTAATTGCAATACAAAAGACGAATAAAATACTATTCATTGAATGCTAAGCAATTGAATATTTTCGTCGTTTTTCCTTTTTATCCTTATTTTATTTTTTTTCTCTTTTGCGGGGCACAGAAAATGAATTTCCTCAGTTGTTGCCGTTGTCGGCGGCTTTTCTTCCTTGCTGTTACAGGTGAATGGGCCCATTAGGCGGTACTAAGCGGCCAAAATCCCATGCAAAGGACCAGCACTGAGCGCAGAATCAACATTAATCACAGCTCAGCAAATATTTGACATTTGTATGCCTCCCAAGATGGTTGGCCTTTACCTAACCATGACGTGGCCTCACCGTCGCCAATGCTATCGGCGTCGCCTTCGCTTTTGCGTTGTCTCATCCTTATTCTTAACTTTTCCCAGAACACACAAACATATACATTTTTCTTGGTTTGCATAGCCATAAATGTTCATAATTTAGTTACAGGTTTTTGCATATTTATACGAATATGATTTAATCCCCTGGGCACTTGACATTCAAAACTTTACAAACATATATTCGGTGCCTGATCAAATCGGCTCGCCACAAATTTGTTAGAATACAAACGACAGTCGTTTGGCAGCTTAATATAAACCATATTTGTTCGGCTTAATAAATTGTAAATGAAATTCAGCGTTTAGTTCATAATGAAAATTCGATTATAAATACTTAATTGTCAATTGTTTACTTCATTAATTATTCAAATAAGGTGTTCATCCTTCATGACAGAATACAATCATCATATATATATATACATATATATATATATATATATATATATATAAATATATTTTTTTTTTTTGTAAACTAATGTATACGTTTATTTCTAATAAACGTATAAAAAAGAACACATTTTTGAAGCACCTTTAAAAATAAAATTTAAGCTTTACTTTTTAATGATTTCGAAGATTGAAATGAATAAAATGTTAACATGAAATTTGACATGGTCTTTATAGGTCATATTTTATAAAAATATTTTATAAAAAAATCTTCATGATGTGCTGTAAAAACTAAAGTTGATATACTTTAAATGAAAATGATTGATTAAGAGCTTCCGCACTTTGTTTTTATATAAACATACTTTATATATTTGGCAGCTGTCGTTTTCAGACAAAAATTAATGCGCCCACTCTTTTTATACAGTCATCATTATCAATATAGGACAATAAAAGGCAAAACTTGTGTCGGACACTTAATTTGCTGTCATTTAACTGAAAATAAATGGCCAAAACAGCAGCTTCACACTAAACGAGAGAGGGAGAAGATAGAGTCAGAAAAAGAGAGAGCGAGAGAGAGAGAGAGAGAGTTGGCACCGGCAGTTCTTGTGGCAACACACAAATATGGTTTACATGTGACTGTCCCAGTTTGGTCAGCTCTTTTCTTTTCGATTTGCTTAGGCGCAAATGCAGAATAAGAGAAATAACTATGTTTGTCGTGTGGTAAAGTGGCAGCAAACACTGAGGTGATATAAAGTTACACAGCCGAGTTGTCTGCTGGCTGGTTGTCCAACCAAATGACTGCCAGGCACATTCTTACGCACACGCACACATATGCAAATCACAGACTAAGCGCACGTGCTGCTATTTCCAAATGGTTTTCACTTTCGTTTAAGCACATTGCAAATGACTGTTTTCCGCTTTGGCTCTAGTTAAATTGAAAACGCTTTGACTGTCGAAACGTTTGTTTCATGTGTTTCAGTGTTTGCCAAATGCTTTTTTAATGCCAGTTCACTATTTGTTTGCAGCCTCAAATAATTCTCATTGACGATTTATGCGCATATTAACAGAACATATCAGTCAATCACAGAAGCTTATTTTATTTGGCAGTGCTCAGCTAGTCGTTGTCGATGGTTGTTTGTTGTAAGCTGATATTGTATGACAAGTGAAATATATTTAAGTTCTTGTCTGAGTTATTTACTCTGTCGGACTATTGTATAACATTGTATGCTGACTACTGCCTTCTTGTACGCTATCTGTTTCATGCCAAAAGACTGCGCAAATATTTACAAATTGCTTTCATATCATACTCAAGGCACTTATTATATATTCAAACAGGCTTTCAATGTCATTAAAGTCTTAACTTTAATGGTTCACAATTAAGGGCTCAAAAAATATTCATGCACAAATAATTTAAGTGCTTTCAATACAGGTACAGCTTGCCAAATCATTTGGCATTTAATGTTTTATAAGCTACCAAATTTATTTTATGTTTTGCACGCAATAATAATATGAAATACTTTAATAAATATACAAGCAAAACAAAAGAAGGAAGCTTATTTAAATATAAGAAATATGTTCTATGAATTTTATAATTGTTTTTATAATTGTGCGCATACATATATACTCTGCTCGACGATCACTTTTCAAGTTTCACTTTTCTCTATATATAAAATATAACTAGAAAATCAGGAAAATTGACACTCATTTAAAAATGCCAGCCTCGGATGCCTACCTGCTGCATGCTTACTTTTGCTTTGCTGCTGTCCGACAATGTTTTTTTCGCATAATTTATTCGTGCTCCTTTTAAATAATTGAGGAACACTTAAGTGCTTGTCCATTTGGGTGACTCATGTTTTAGCGTGGCTAAAAGGTCAAAAAAGGGGCTTAAAAAGGATCATTGAATTTATGATTATTATTGTGAGAATTGCAGAGTTTTTCCATGCAATCCCTGAGGTCATGTAGATAAATGCTGCTAATTGGATGGCTCTTTTTTCTCATGGGTTCCTTCCTGCTCATAGCGGGTTCCTTGACTAGCTGCCGCTGAAGACCTTTTTGGATGGAAATGTGTGGAAATGCGAGAAATATTTTATTCCGTATAAAATGCTCTTAGAATGGGCCGACTAGCTACTCTCGCTAATTGCAATTCTAGACAGCTTGACATTTGGCCCCGGCCACACGCAGTTGTCAGGAGAGCCAGCTTGAAAAGTTAACATAAGGCGAAAGGCGGATAAGTGAGCTGCCAACTGCCAACTGCGGCCATCGGCTTACGATTTCAAAAGATGCCGCTAAATGCCAAAAGCGAAAATGTGGGCAGACATGTCGAAAGTTATATAACTGATTGCTTTCTGCGTTTACTATTACCGGAAGAGATACCTGAATTCAAGGTGTTTATGTCTTATAAAGAAATCAATTATTTGTCATATGAACTGAATATGCTTGGCATGTAAAAAGCATAGAAAATCTGAAAATGTTCATAAAAATAATGATGTTTTCAAGAGGTATATAATTTGTAAATTTAATTAGTTTAATTACATTATTTTATAAATTTATATTTTATGTTATTAAAAATTTAATAATTAAAAAAAACTTTTTGATTATGTATAAATTTGAAGGAATTGCAATTATTTCTTTTATTATTATTTTTTAATTAATTACTAAATATACTTTAGTCTATAAAAAGGCCGAAATGAATTAATTGCAGCAACTGATCTTTGCTTGAAATATTGGTTTTATTTAAGAGATTTCATTTGAGTCTTAAGTTAATAGCTTACATTGTTGGTAGTATTGTATGCTAAACAAATATAAATGTTCACTGTGAAATCGTTTGATGACACAATTAATTGACCACTTGCACTAGGCTTGCCGCAAGGAGGTGTGAGCATGCTAATGGGCGTAGGCAGTTCATGGCTTATGCAGACTCTTATGGCAACTGTTAAACACATTCAGTTTGCCAAACACCCACTATGTACATATATGTGTGTCAACCGGGCTATAACAGGCGCCGCATTAAATATGCATGCCACTCACACAGTGAGCTCCGCTTGGCTAACAAGCTGCCGACTTATTTACACCTGCATACATATCCACCTCTTCTCACCTGTGACACTGTCTGTGCAAGACTTTTCATGTCCCTGTGTGTGCGCTTGTGTGCCGATTTGCGGTACTGAATTGATTTTCGATGCGTGTCACGCAAATTAAGAACAATTTCATTTTCATTCGGATCGGCTCACGTGATTGGCATATTTGATTAGTGCTCGGTTAAGGGGAGCAATAAGTCAGTTGCATGGCAAACCGAACAAAAACCGAAACCAATTTAATTCCATGAAATTAAGCTTTCGTTTGTTTGGGGGAAAGCCCCCACCAGGATGTGTCTGTCGTCTCGTTCCAAATGCGAGTAAAATACGTAAAATATTACGTATTCGCTCAGCTCTGACCGTTCGAGAAGTTTTAAATATTTCCAACATCAGAAGTCTCCTGTGCCATATAACACAATTAATAAATTTTCAATGCTGTCGGCCTGACTATTAAATTACGGAAACAGCAATTTGCACTCAAAGTACACTTAAATGCGTTTGTCAACGGAATCTGGTTTCCATTGTTTAAAGTCTGATTAAGCATAGTTCGCAATCTTGTTATCAACTCTTTTTTTTTAATTAGCGACGTTATTTAAACATTTAAAT
This sequence comes from Drosophila mettleri, assembly GCA_035047625.1. Classification (NCBI taxonomy): domain Eukaryota; kingdom Metazoa; phylum Arthropoda; class Insecta; order Diptera; family Drosophilidae; genus Drosophila; species Drosophila mettleri. Next base: position 10,551,027 of record JAWNPI010000035.1, on the reverse strand, counting down.
TCAAAGTATTGCAATAATTAAATTATTTCTTTGTGTTTAATTTAATTATATTTACAGAATTAATAAATGTTTTTAAATGAGTGAACATAAAATGTATATTGATATACATATCTTTTTGCATTTTTTATATATAAAATATTTTGTTTTTCATAAATTTAAATTCTTCGATTTCAGTTTGAAGATACAGCAATATACGAATTTTAATCAACTTATAAAAATCTATTTTGGCTCGCTGACAACTCATTGTCCAGGCGTTGCTACAAATTGCTTTAATTTGTATTTTTCTTTAATTGTCAGACATAATGAAAAATAATAAAAATAAATTTCTATTTAAGCGAAACAACTGAAACTTGGGGAATTGCCACATCAGTTGCCTTGTGATATAAATTTTGTAAAGCTTTAGCTCCAACTCTTATTGTTGTCTGCTATTTTAAGAGGCATTAAAAGTTGTCCATTTTGTTGATGCCTTTAACTTTACTAGCAGCATTCGGCTAGGAAATGGGTTTGTTGGGTTTGTCTACTAGTTTTTTTATTTACTAAATTAAATGATGAATTTCATAAATGTGTAGCTGACTAAGGCAATTATTTTGGATGACTTTCGGTTGTATGAAAAATAGGTAGTAAAGTCAAACATTATTACTTAAGCTAAACACAAAGAGAATTAATTTCAAAACAAATACGTGCATAAAAGAATTTTCAAAACTTTGAAGCCTCAGTGCCTCAATGCTTGCCTTAAGTATATATCCTGATGAGGACAACGACTGTACATAACATAAGGCAGCCCGATAAAAATAATTGAAAATTGGGTAACAAACATGAAGATTATATACATGTTTTACAAGCTAAGAATATAAAGAATTTAAACAAGCAAACAAGAGACAGCAAGATAGCAAAACTTAACTGGCTTTTGTACTTTCCACCTATGTGTGGCGAATGTTTACATCTTGTGGCATGTACGTGGACATGGTAGGAGGTGCAATGACCCAAGAACTTATCGTGGCGTCATAATAAACAAGCCAATTTCAGTGTTGAGCTGCTGCTGGCAAAACAAAGCTCCATTTGCTTTACCATTTACTGGAAAGCATTGCGTATACGTAATGTGTTTTTCTTTCTTTCTGGCGGTTGACGCGACAAAGCAAAAGAGAAGGCGAAGGCTAGGGTATGAGAAGGATAATATGCTATATTGTGGCATTCAAGCAGCTGCGTTGCAAGTGTACTTATTGCACACACACACACAGAGAGATCGACAAAGGACATTGCACGCACGAGTGCACTTAATTGTGTTTGTGTCTGGTGCGTCACGGTTACCACCAACTGCTGAAGTAGCCTCAGCGAATCCCACGTAAGAGCAAAAGTATAAGAAGATTAAGAATATTGATTAGGGCCAATGCTGCGCATGAGTCAGCATTTCAGAAGCATCAAAGAGATCTCTTATGATATAGTAAAGCAGTAAAGTTTTTTAAATATTTATGAAAAAAGAATATGTGAAATTATTAGTTTTTATTACTTATAAAGCAGCTTTTTGGCTTTGAGAGAAAAATTATATTTTATGTTATTGACAACTCAATTAAAAAGTAAATTAATTTAAAGACTGATTTTACTAATTAGTTTAATAAAAGAATACCATTTTGATCTATATTTATTAATCTTTATTTTGATTATGTTTTCAATGAAAATTACGAATATGTAATGTCTTGCGGTTGAAGAGACAGAGGAGAGACCTAAACGGATTCATGTATTGAATACTATAATATTTCAAGCGCTTCGCTCTCAGCAATAGTAAGTAAATTACCGAATTAGATTGATTAAATAACCATTCGGCGATATTCTACAATACTTTGAATTTAATAGAAATAGTCTTCACTCTCCACTTCTCTGTGCAATGCCTATGAGCAGCCTGTGCTCTAGGATTGGGCAGTTTTCATTAAAATGCCATGGATAGACTGATGTTGTTTTGGGCAATGTCTGCTGCAATAAATCGAGATTGCAGCCCGCTTCCTGCCACCTGACAATGCCCCAAAAATAATGCCGGCAACGATATTTGAATGCGTGTGAGCAGCACGAAATCGAATTACAAAATGCCAGCGCAAAAGACTTTTGCAATTAAAAACCAGTCGCCGGGGCAGCCGAGCGCCGGGAAGAGGGCGTGTCCAAGCGCGTAAACAGCAATCAATCAGGATACTGAAACGAGACTAAGCAAAAACAACGACAACAAACTGAACAACAAGCGACAAGGCGCAGCGTGACGCCTGTCAGCTGCTCTCAATAGCTCAGAGCTTAGCTATCGTCCATGATTTAATATATGTGACGCGCGCTATTCAACATATTTCTATGCTCGAAGCCATTGAAGACATTTTCCATATTTCGCTTAAATGCAGCGTTTACTACGGCATTCTTAAAGCGAAGCCTTGTTACGTAAGTTTCAAATGTGTTGCATATAACAAATATGGCTTCATCTACTGCATATTATATGATATGTATTTTGTTTATTTACTTTTTTACCCGCATCGTTACACAAAGTGCGTTCGGCCTTGCAGAGTGAAAAGCCTCGCAAAAACATGTTTGCACGATGAGCAGAGGGGTAAAAGCATTGTTGATAATTAAATTTAATTTTGCAAGTCAAATTTAATATTTACAGCATGCCGGAGGCTTAACTTATTAAAGCCGCATTTAATTGGATACAAATTCTTAATGAACTTGGAACAATTCACATAAGTCAATTTAATGTTAAGCTAACTATTTGGGCTTAGTTGGTTGTGCTTGTGTGAGTATTATGATGTTATGATGACAGTTGCACAGCTCACTAAACATTGACAATTGCTGAATGGCTGGCATCATTGTTATCAGAAAGAGTGCTCAGAGCTTCCGATGCGATTGTCACTTGTCAAACTGATTGAGTGAAAGCAAAATGCCGTCTATGACCGACTATTCAGATGAGCGATTTCCACATATATGGCCACACTCCCTGGCTGACTGGCCTGCAATCTGACTAACTGATTGACTGACGGACGGACTGACTGTCTGACTGACTGAGTGAAGGACGCATTGCTGCTGCTGTTGTTGTTACTTGGCTCTTGGGTGCTTTGCGACGTATTCAAATGCGCATTTTGAAACGACAATCTTATTGTGATTCGACTTGTCTCAGGGGCTTGCATGGTGAAATGCATTAATCTTCATTAAGTTGTTTGCATGTGCTCAGTGGGATTAAGCGACAATATTCAGAGCAATGTAAACTGAATTCACACATTATTTACTCAAATTCAAATGACGCCCACATATGTATGCCGCGTACAATGGTATCGAATGCATTTCGCCGTATAAAGTAACTCGAGCGGCTTAAACCAACATTGACAACTGCAAAGTGCCAAGCAGGGCTTATACCATTGTGACATACCCTATGTCTGCTGACTACTGAAATGCTATTCCTTAACTGAAAATATTGCCACTTGACACATTGAAGTTTCAAGTGCTTTTTAAAGTGTACTACCAGATTTTTTATTTTTCTAAAATTGCGTAAGCCATATCAGTCATGATATCATGGCATACTCACAATATTTCGCATTAAAAGCCGCAAAAGTTTAGCGCCATTAAACGCATGTTGCAAATGGAGTTAACTGCATGAAACCCATGTGAATAAATAAAGCTGCAGTCGATTGGTGTTAGTTGGCATTATCCCTCAAAATGCAGTGTATAGCAAATTAAAACTAAAATGCATTTGATGCGGGTTTCCTTCGTATTGATGCGAATCTATAAATTTCTGTGTAAATTGAGTTCTAGTTGTGTAAATGCGATTATTTATTTGCTCAGCTGAACAATGGCCGCAATAAACATTGCAGAATATTTTAAAATTAGCAATAATGCTTGGTTCAAAATACTGGCGTAATAATAAATTTATCAAAAATAAATATGAGCGAATTGTGGCTTGTAAATATTCAATGATGTATACATATACATATTTGATTTACAATTTAATTGAGGTAGTTTTTATACGAAAGCCTAAATTCTGTTAATGACGATATAAATTTGTTTAAATATTCAGTCATTTTAATTAAAAATTATTACTTAAGTAAACAATGCAATTGAGTAAAATGTATGCTCAGACATAGAGCAATCTTAACTGGTATTTAGTTCTAGTATTTGTGAACATTTTAGTTAGTAGAGCAGAAATTATTCTCATTTTGCACGTAGCTTGGAAATATTTTGAATATTTTTCTCACACGGAAAATTGAAGCAGAAATTAAATAGTCTGTGTAGATATGTTCGATGCTCTAAAAGAAATAATAATTTAAATTCCAGTGTAGGGCATATTTTACAATGCTGTATTGTTGTCTTAACAACTTTTACCTGTCGTAGCTACTTCAAAAATTGAAATTCTGATAACACTGCGACACAATGAAGAATGCAAATTGGATGTTGGATTCCTGCAAATTGGTTTTTCGCCATTTTAGTAACCTATCTACGACAATGGCATAGCTCTGCACAGCTGGCATGCAGGGCGTATGCGCAATAGTGCTTTAAGCTCGCGCCGTTTTTAAAGTATTCAAAGCATGCGAAAACATTGCCGGGAATTCATTTGCAATTCCAAGGCGAGTTCAACCTTTTGCTAGCTTCAAGACCGCCCATTCGAGCCGAGTGCCAAACTGCAATTTTATTCATGTCGCTGATTTGGGGCGCGGACGATGCTGTCTCGCTTTAGTGTTTGCCATTGGAGTTGTAGGCGTGTGCCATTGGACACTCGCCGCATTAATATTGGTGAGGGCATAAAAATCACAGTTAATTGCACGCTTTGTTACTTTGTAGTTGAATGTTTCTGATTTTACGGACACGTTTTTTATTCCCCATACACTCGTTCGCCAGGCGAGTGAAGAGTATATTGGTTTTATATCGTCTGCTTTAGTTTCATATTTTTTTTAAAGTTAGCTATTTTCTTTTACGAAAGTCTATGTCGATTAATTAGACTGCAACATTTTTATTTAATCAATTAAGTTGCGCTTGGGTAAGGTCCCATGTGCGTTGCATACTTTTTGCAACATTTAGTGCGAACGATTGTCGTTCTGTATGGCCAATTAAAAAACTCTTTTATCTGTATTACTGTATTACTGTGTTGCCGGTCCGCACGGGCGCATTGAAGCTGAGAGGCATTGAAAAAACTCAGTTGACTCTGTTGTGTTTGCGGTTTAAGGCACGTCCATGTGTGGGCGTTGCGAGTACTTAAATGGTTACACAGACATGAGCTTAGTTTACTGCAGTTTACTTTTATGTGCCGTTATTTTAAACTGATTTATAGCCAAGTCTCCGGTAGATAGAGCAAACCAAGAAGAAGACTAATAAAGAATGAACATTTGCTACTGGCTAGGCAATGGCATTTGTTTAAATATTTAAAATTTTAATTAATTGGCATCCAGAGCTCAAATTAAAAGTAAATAATAAGAAGAAACCGAAGCTAAATAGAAGATAACTTTATTAAATTCCTTACGAATATAAAAAATAAAATATTGTAAGGGTGGCTTAATTTTTGTGCAGCATTTGCGCAAAAGAGAAATCCTGGCACAGCACAAAAAAAAAATTGTCTGGCTTAAAATGTGGGCCATTAGGCTTAGAGCAGCTTAAATGCTGCTGAATGTGCTTACATAGTTCAGTTTCGTTGATTTTCGAGACATTTATGTATAAAAGGCCTTGCAGCAGAGAAAGAGTGAACCAACCTTATCAAAGGAAACAAAATCAAGTAACTTTTTCATCCACAGCAAATTAGGTAAGACTTTATAAACAAACTTTGAGCTGTGAGTAAAGACGTTGTCAATTCTATATCACATTTACATTTGCATTTAGTAAGCTTTACTTTTCATAAGAAGATTCAGATTTTCAATATTTTTTAATGACTAAATAGCTAGCTACAAGTACTCTTCCGCAATTCCTTCTGAAAAATTCAGGTATTTTTCATTATTGTAAGCTTAAGCATTATTTTACGAGCTAGAATACAACTTTGAAGCTCAAAAGCTGGAGCTTAAGCATTTTATTAGCTGTAGAAAGAAGACAACTTCCTAAGAACTCGCACAGTGTTTATAGACTTTCATACTTTCAACTGTTTGAGGCTGCATTTAATGTGCATTTGCATATTTTTTAATAACTCCGACTGGCAGTTGCTCGCCTGCAATATTTCCATAAACTGGACGTACAAAAGCGGCACATAAAAAGCAGACAGCTGCAAGGCTAAGCAAGGTTTTTGTTTATGATTGTGCAGCATTTTTATGTTAACTCAACAAAAAGGAAAAAATATGTGCTCAAAGGCAGCAGCGATCAACAAACGTGTCACCAATCGGCTGTAGGCAGCAACAAAGGCAGCTATGGCAACGGCAATGGCAATGGCAATGGCAATGGCGATGGCGACGGCGACGGCAACGTGGCACGTGCCACACCGTGAAGCCATCTGAATTATGTGCAATTGCAAGCAGTGCAGCTGCGGGCGCAGCTGTCCTTTCCTGTCATTCTCGCAGAGAGTGATTTAAATGCACTGGCGACTAACGGCCATTGGCATCCATAAGAATCTGAAATTATGATGCTTTAACATTGTGAAATACTGTTGCTCGATTCAATGTGAGCACATTTGAGATCCATTAACATCTCCATCTGCATCTGCGTCTGCACACCCATATCCATGACCGAGCTCATTTCCATTTCGACACGCAGACCCATTTATATCAGCTTGACTGTCTCATTGGGTGATTTGCATGGAAATGATATGCGATTCAGCTTTTGCGTTTGCCTTGCCTTTTGTCTGTCTGCTTTGTTCGGCATGGCTTTCCCAGATGCTATTTATCTGGCAACTGTTTGTCTTTTGTCTAAGCTGCAACTGTCTGATGCAACTCCCATTCCATTCACACAGCTCATGTGAAATCCATTGGCCAGATTAAGTACTGCTAACCATTCGTACTTGTCTGAAATTCTGTCATAATTTTTCATCGCAGTTTTCAAACTTTAAGCTTTCATTAATATATATATATATATATATATATATATATATGAGCAGAAGTTTGAAGGTTTCATTAAAAAGTGCTTGCAAACTTGATCAAAATTCTTAAAATATAAATATATATATATATATATATATATATATATATATATATATATATATATATATATATATATATATATATATATATATATATATATATTTATATTTTAAGAATTTTGATCAAGTTTGCAAGCGCTTTTTAATGAAACCTTCAAACTTCTGCTCATCAAAATCCAAAAGTTTGAAAGATATGAGTAATACTCTATAAAGCTGTAAAGGCTTCATTGCACATACTTTTTAAAGTACATATGTGTAACAATATATATATCATAGATATTCGATTTAAAATTAAGAGCTATGTAAATAAAAATATTGTAGAAGCCCATCTGCTCTGTTTGCATACACACATTTTTGCGAAGGTATTTAGGGCTTATGACTATTTGACTTTATGTCAGTTGCCCAGAAGGAATTGTAACTATGCATTGCCTAAAAATGTTGTGCTACAATTTCCGAACTTTGACCTTCACTTTAAATGAAGTGCAAATAGCAGTTGAGTAAACAACAACAACAATATTACCGTAAGCAACAACAAATCCTCCTACAGCTGCCACAAAAAGTAATTTCATACTGTTGCCGACTTTTATCAAGTATTTTGTTGCAACATATTTGGGGTTAGTCTCCCTCTCGTTCTGGCCACTTAGCTGCAGCTTTAACTTTAGTCTCTTCGCCATTTCCATTCTAGATTTCACCTTGCAGTTTTAACTTGACTGAGCTGCTCTTCGGGAGCGGTCCTTGATAGAAAATTCAAAATTTTAGCAACAAAATGCCTGACGGTTAGCTGGCTAAGCGTTTGCGTTCAGGTCGACGCTGGCAACGGGCACGTTTACAACGAACGCTACTGCCTCGCTCTGCGTTAAAGCCAAAATAATTGCTATTAAAACGGAACAAGAACAGCAAATGCAGAGAAGGGCCTCAAATACCAACCAGTACAACGGCAGGATTCTAATGCGAATTGCTCGATGCAAGCAGCTGGCATTAAGGGGCGGTCTGAATATCAAAATTAATGTAACTATAATTATTTAAAATATGCTCTCTGTGCGGCTGTAAGCATTTGCATTTCATATGCTGTTTGCCACTTTGCTTTGCACTTACTGCCACTTTGCTAATTAAATTTATAAATATTTATAGCGCTGTCTTTGATAAGAACTGTCGCGCCCACTGAAATGGGCGTTCTTATCATATTGTGGCCCACTTAAGAACCGCCTCTGTTCCACACAGCTAACTATTATTAATTGGCCAACGGAAACAAAGCAAGCCCAACATATATAGATGCGAAATTTTGTATACTTACTTTCATTTGTGGACAGGGCCAGAAGAGAGCGCTCTTATTGTAATCGTAAGCCAGTTGCTCGGCCAGCTGATGACAGTGGGCCAAGTTGCTGGTATCCGAGTGCTGCTGCTCCTCCTCCTTTAGCGCTTTATCATTTTGTTGCTGTTTTTGATGTTTCTGCTGTTGTTCGCTTGGCAACTCTGTGGGTGCTGATAAAGTGCCTGCTGACAACTGTTTCATTTGGGAACGCTGCTGACTTAGCTGCTTTGTTGGGTCAACGCCATCGAGGTCCACATCGGTGTCTATATTAATGCCCGCATTTAAAGTCTTTACAACGCTCGTGTATTTGGGCAGCTCGAGTAATTTAATGAAGCCACTCAAATCTGCGCGTCAGCAACGCCATCATCGGGCCAAAGCAAAAAGCAGAAGAAAGAAAGAAAGAAGCATTTTATGTAGCATATAAAAATCGTTGCATATTTAAGTGTGTGTGTGTGTGTGTGTATTTGTATGTGTGTTTAAGAAGTGTAGTAACTGTAACGACTGATGAAGCTAGTCAACTAAAAGCATCGCACGCAGTGTAACTGCAGCTTTGTTTGAGTGCTTCTCTGTCGCTCCATAGGGTCTGCTTATTCGCAACGCACTACCACTCGCCCCTCGCAGCAGATGTGAGTAGTCGTAGCTGTCATAATTTACATGATGTAACATAGCTGTCTAGTATACATGTACTTGAAAGCTAGGTAATATATGTTGTTTCTAATAATCATGACATCGCAGTACAGCTGTCAGTTCTTAAGCAACAAAATTCATAATATTCTTTGTATTTAGAACTTTGTATTTCATTAATTATGAATATTAAACTTGTTATAATTTAGTTGCATAAAGTTTTAAAATCAATTTTTTTTATTATTTCCTTACAATTATTTTATGATATCAAAGTTAATTTATTTTAAATCAATTAAAAAACATTCAGAAATCATAAATTTTTACAATATGAACTTTTTTTATTATTATTAATTATCACTATTTCTAATAACGACAATGTCATAAAAACCAAGAAAAAATGTTCTCCTTTGACTGTTAAATTTAACTGAGCTTAAATTCTGACTTTTTTAAATATTTATTGCTTAAACTTTACTTTTCTAATTTTTGGTTTAGTAAGACCCTAACTATTATTTCTTGGCTTCCCTAGAGCTTGAAATAGTTTTGCTTTCTGACGCTGCCTTAACCAACCGAACTCTACATGAGAGTCTTATCCTTATTTCTTTAGGCAAATAGTACTTTTGTAATAAAAAACCAAAATTTATGTGGTTCAGGCTAGTTGAGGAGGCTGAATGCTTGGCAAATTAAAGCCCAGATGCTCAGCTCAAGCAAGTTGACTTTATTATTATGCCCCTGGCAATGCAGCAACCTTTTAATTTGTCGCTTTTCCTGCACAAAAGGCAATGCAATTTATACATTTGTCCGGCCTTCTGTGGCAACGCAAATGCTGAGAGACCTGACCAAGTCGCGTGGGCATAAACTATGAATTTACTGTGCCATGTCTGGGGAATGCAGGACAATAGGTTTTGCTCTTGCTCTGCTCATGTGGTTGGGTCATAAATTGAGGTAGCTGCAAGAGGGAGCAACTTGCTGCAGCATATGCAGCTAAAATCAATTTCAATATTTTGCAACATAAAACCAGGCAGCAGAATGTAGAAAGAAATTACGGAAAATAGAATTTATTCTGCATGTGGACAGCAGCGCCGAGATAAACGATAAAAAGGGGACAAAGCTACGAGCATGGTTGGGAAATTGAATTTTTTTTGTGTTTGAGTTTAATTAATTTATATTTTCCAATTTAATTTTCACCTGACGACTTGAGCTTGAAAGTCGTCAGGTGAAACAATAAAAGTTTCCATGAACTAGCGATATTTAGTTTACATTAAATAATCAAATCGAAACTTCTATTTGTAATGGGCGAAACTTTGGCGCCAAATAAGTTCCATCAGCTCATGTGTATTTCACCATGCTCACTTTGAAACAAACTAAAAGAATAAAAATTTATAAAAGTAAAGCAAATCGGCCGCGAGACCAGCAGAGACTTGGCCAACAACTTCGATAGGTCAACTTAGGTACTGGTTGTAAATAAACTATACAATTTGCAATTGCTCAGTCTTAATTCATTCAAAGATATCCCCCATTATGACACCCACAAATGCGCTTAAGCCAAAAGTTTTCATGCTTAAGAAACAATTTGTAGTTTTGAAGTATCGATTAGCTGCTTGGATATTATAATTTGCAATTAACTTTCTTTCCCTCGAAATGTGCACTTAATCTACAGTAATGGAAGAAACTTGCTCAACAGCTTAGTTTCTTTAAACCAAAATTTTTATTTAACTCGCTCTTAAGATGTTTATTGAATCCACTCAAAACTAAATTAAATTATACTCAAAGAATATCTCAGATACATTTCAGGTTTCAGCATGCATGATTTCATTTAAAATAAATATACATAAAATATCTATGCCAACATATATACATACGTATACACATATGCATAAAATCAAGCCTTTTTATTCAAAACAATGCAACTTTGGGTATTGGCCGGAAATGATTTATTTTTTATGTGAGTTTTTAAAAAGTAACTTAAAAAATAATCAAAAAGACATGGCAATATTTAAAAAATAAAATGTATTTATTCAAGTTAAATGGATTTTTGGCTGAAATAGCTGAATAGATTAATTCACTGAGGTAAGTTTTGTGAATTTATTTGACTTTAACCTGGACTGCCTTAAAATTGTTTCAAAAGTTCTACGAAAGTCTGGCGAAAGTAGAAATTCTCAGAATATCACATCATTATTAAAATTCAAATTTATAGAAGCCAGTTATACTGGATGTTCTCGGAAAAAAATATTAAAATATTAATGTATTTTTATCAAAAACTTGGCAATGCTGAGCTACCCCAGCTATTTGAATTTATGCCAGGCTCAAAGGTGCCCTCGGCCTGCTATAGGCATCAAATCCCTTTTTATCCATTTTCTATGGGCTTGGAGAATAAAAATACTTATAAGTCAATTGCAGGCATAAAGATTTCAAGCGGAAATTGTAAGTTGTCAGTTGCCGGGCAGAAATATTTATGACATCGATGGTTGAGACTGAGCGCTGCACGGATGCAGGATATGAGTCCTCTGGCACGACATGCGCGCCTGAAATTGAAGGCAATGCAATTAGAGTTGTAAGCACATTGGAAACATAGCAGCATCTGTGCAGCGCTACTTGATGCCAAAGTCAAAGCCAAAGACATGAGGCCAAGAACTCGTCGTTGCGCTTTAATTAGTTTAAGTGTAATAAAATTAATTATATTTATTTACATTCACATAACGAAAAGAGCATATTAGTTCTATGAGTCGGCGTGCTGATAGTTGGGCATCAGTCGAAATCTGTAAAGAGTCGCAGAGCGTGGCCAATTGATTGAGCGAGTGTGCTGCAGTCGGTTATGGCCCATAGAAAAAAAATCTTACTTGAGCAAAGTCTGTGCATAATGCATGCAAATCGAGTTTTCATTTGAGTACATTTTTTTTCACAATTTATATGCTGCGACAAGATGAGAGTGCTTCAACTTGCTTGCAGCTGATGAATCGTATAGGATGTTTTTTAATTTAGTTGCAGCTATTTATCTATAAAACAACTTTCTTGACATTTATCATTTGACAAAGTTGCCTTTGATCAGCGAGCAGCTGTTTGTGTGTTCATTATGCAGTTTTATTTGATTAAATTGGCAAAAGGAACTTCACGATGGCTTGAGATGAAAAATCAATGGCAAAAGGTCAAAGTAAACTAATCAAATAACTTTATATCAATTGGTGTAAATAAAGTTGGTGCCGATTACTTTAAGAGTCACAGAAAAATAGCAACGATCAGTTTTTTTTTTTAGAAATTTAATAAAACAAGTTTTATTATTTGGTTGGCATCACGGAAGAGGAAAACAAACAAAACGTGGCGACAGCAACAAAAATCAAAATGGTTAACAAAATAAATGGGATTGCGCAATGTGTGTATGCTGTGTGCTGTTGGTGTTGGTGTTGATTTTGCTGTGGCTGTACACTGTGGCTGTTTACTCACCGACATCATGGAGAAAATCGACGTTGGCGTTAGATAAATTCACTTGAAAAAACTGAACGAAATGCTGGAAGCCCTGTTGCACTTGCATCATATCCATGTGCATTGACGAAGGTATTAAGACGGCTACACGCTGAGCTGTAGCAGTTGTTGTTTGTTGCTTCTGATTTTGGCGGCGTTGGCGTTGATGCAGTTGTTGTTGTTGTTGCTTTTGTTGCTGTTGTTGCTGTTGTTGCTGTTGTTGCTGTTGTTCCTGTTGTTGCTGTTGTTGCTGTTGCTGCTGTTGCTGCTTTGCGGTCTCTTGCTGTTGACGTGCTTGACGTACAAATTCTCGCGCATTGCTATGTTGTTTTTGCTGTTGTCTCTGCTGCTCTGTTGCTGTCGTTGTTCTCAAAATTGAATTGCTGCTAAGTGTTGTTGCTGCCACTGTCGTTGTCGTTGTCGCTGTTGCTGTCGCTGTCGCTGTCACTGTAGTGGACGTAACCGCAGTTGTTGCAGTCGCATTTGCCAATGTCTTGGGCACACTGCCAGCTGGCGCTGTGGTCGGTGGGAAAGGCTGTGAGCCTGGTGAAAAGACGTTGCTGTTGCTGTTGCTAGAACCAGAGGTGATATTCAAGGCGGTGAAGGTGGAGGAGGCGTAATGGGAATTAAGAAAGAAGAAGGCTGTCAACAGCAGAAATAATTTAGCAATTTGACAGATTGTTAACTTCATTTATGTTGTGTATTTTGTTTGTTGCTGTGGTTGTTTTTCTTGTTCTTGTTCTTGTTCTTGTTCTTGTTGTTGTTGTTGCCAATGTTTTTTGCTGTACTTTTTGTTGTATTCGCTATTATGGTGTCTTTAACTTTGCTACTGCAGAGCTCACGGACCCAGTTCTCGAACCATCCTTGAGCTGTTTACATTTTGCTGTCGATTATTGTGGCTATAGTCGAGTTTGTTCTTATTGTTGTAATTTCTCTTAACGAACTTTTCTCGGGCTTCACTCAGCTTGCTCATAATTGCGATTTCTTCGTAACCAAGTGGCAGCTGCCTGGAAATACTTGAACAAAAATAAACCAATTCAGTCAATGAAATGCAATTTATATAGACTGCGCAATCAATTGAAAAAATATGAGCTTATACTTATACTGTAAGAAAACTCATGAAGATTGAAGTGTTTAGTTTGAAATTGCTTTTAAATATAAGGTATTCTCTACTGTCATCACAGCCCAGATTTGATCAGTAGAAAGTTCTTTGGGAATGAGGTAAGTGCTTCATGGTTCAAAATGAATGCATGCACAAATATTTAATTTCATTGAGTATTCCGCCCACAAATTAATTAAATTAAAATTTTAAATTAGTTAAAAGTTGAGATCGAAGCCACACATCGGGCTGCACACTCGCTCCCACACTCAGGGATTCGCTTGTTGTTTTTCCTCTTGCTGGGCAACATTTTCATGCACGTTTAAGCACTCATCCACGCACAGGCACACACACAGAGAGACACACATACACACATTCACACATACAATGAGGCGAATTCTCATGCGATGCTCTGCATAATTCTGGGTGCAAATTTTGCTCTCGCTTGGTTGACAGCTCCAGTAGCTGGTTTCTTTTGTTGCTATAAAAGTCGAATTGCCATAAAATTGATTGCGCCTAAATAAACATTTTGTATATATTTCTGTGCTTGTGCCTGGGGCACGCGTGTTCTGTGCTCTGAACTCTTTGACTTTATTTATATTCGTCGCGCTTCGATTGTTTTGCATTTCAATACCTAGCACCAATCAAGAGCTGGCAGGGTATTTTAATTTTGTCCACCATTGTGAAACATGTAGTAATATCACCAAATATTCATACACGCTTAAACTTTTTATCGATATGGCCAAATATTTTATTATTACCCAAGTCAATTTGATTGACTTGTCGTCTCTATATTGTGCTCGTCGTCTCTATATTGTGCTTGTAACTGCCACGCCCACCACATTGTATTTAAAGTGCAAAGTTCAGGCTGCTTTTTGTCTATTCATAGAGCTGCCGCTGCCACCTGCCGTACCTATCTCTCTCTCTCTCTCTCTCTCTCTCGGTCTCTTTCTGTTTGCTTTTGCCTAGTTCATGCTTGATTACCTGCGCAACGCATTCGTGCGGCAATATTTCAATTCATCAGGAATGGCGCCAATCTAAAGTTTCATTAAGATATTAAATGTGGTTCACCTATCGCCAACGCCAGTCGATTGCCCGGAAATGATTGATCGCCGCTTCGTACTGCCAATAGGCCAAAATAAATAATCTGAAACCGCCCAAGACATATTCCCCTGAGTTTTCCGGCACATTGAGGCCAATTGCTCAAAGGTTAAACGTATCCCAATGGGACTGTGTACTGTTGCAGTTGCCCAGATTTTATGACCCTCAATTAATTTAATTATGTAGCAACATTTGTTAATCCAATATCATATTCAGCTCAGTAAGCTAAGGTAATATGTTTGCTGTAGGCAGCTTGGGTTGATTTCCACTCTGTTTTCATATCATTATCAAATGATGAACAAACAATTGATTTTATAGTCTGTTTTAGGAACTTGCTTATGTATTCGAGTTAGTTAATTCTGCTTTTATTGCTTTGTGATTAATGTTGTCAAGAACGAATAAAAAGAAATAAAAAAAATATATTAAATATTTAACAATTTCAAAAGTCACATAACAAGGTATAAAGTTGTCTAACCAACTGAGCTCAGCATAAAAAATATTTATAAGCAACTTTAAACAGCCGCTGATATGATATGCTAATTAAGCTAGACGCACACAATTAATATTTAAAGACTTTATGGTTTAAAGCAGCATAATTAGCATTAAAAGTTTCTTAAAGCACTAAAAAATTTAAATATAATTGAATTTTTAGCAAAAGCTTGACAGTTGCAGCTCTGCAGCTGACCTTTAAGTCTTTTTAAATACAGTCAACAGTTAAATGGCTGTGAGTGAAAAGGCCAAAGGGCATTTACTGTAGTCACGAGCATCTAGTTAATCGTCAAAATGGAAAAGTAAAAGCATTTTCAAGAGCAAAATAGCTTTTAATTTTATGTGATTTTATGAGGAACATAATAAGCACATAACTAGCGCACAGGATTGGGTCGAGCAGCAGCAGTGGCAGCGGCCAGGAGCGATAAAAAACAACATTGACGGCGCGTCCTAGCATGCTTATATAATAAACATATTAAAAACTTTCAAGGATGCGAGCAAAATACGCAACAAAAAAAAAAAAAATAATAATAAAGTAAAAAACAAACACAAATACGTAATACGTTGCTTGATAGTCGGTTGTGGCGATGTGGCTAACTGGGCAGGCCTCGAGCCTTTTCAGCGCACTTCAGCACACCCACACCCACACACACACGTATGCACACCTCATCGGTCTTTGGAAAACTCTCATCCTGGGCTGGCAGCCTGCCTCATTTCGTTCACTTGTTTTTTGCCCTCGAATTCGCTTTCATTTATTTTATTTAACTCAATTTTTTCCTGCTGCCTACATATTACTTGGTATTTTTGCATGTCCCTTCTTAAGGGCATTATTAGTCAGGCGCACCTACACCAATTCATACAGCCGCCCATCTACCCACACACACACAAGCACACACACTTCAGTAAATACTTGTTTAGACACATACAAATAGGACGATATGCGTGCGGATTTACTCTTGCTCGACGGCGCTTGGCCTCGATGGCGTATACATAATATTGTTGGCAAGCGGCAGCTTCCTTGAAAATTTATAACCACTTGTTCTCCCGCTTATTTACATACATATTGACACACAGCAAACGGCAGCGAGCGGTCTATCTGGAGCATCTTTAATACGCATACATATGCATTGAGGCCTCACAGACCCGGCCGGGGTTTCTCAGCTCGGCGGCATCTTCACAGCTAACAATGTGCGGTAAGTGGTGACCGGTGCCAGGGAAGCAACTGCCACTCATAGCCACACTTATCAAGTGCCCGTTAGGTGTCTCTCCCAGTTGCCAAGAGCGAGAGTCTCTGTGCGCGTGTGTGTTTTATTTACCATATGCTCTGAATGGCCTAAGAATATGAGTGCTCTTCGTAAGGACTTTAACTTTCAGACCAAGATCTTGAAGGGCTTCTGATAGTTTATCATTGTACATAATATATCACTTAGAGCAGTTGCATGGTATTTAAAACTATTCACAGAACTTATATAATTGCTGTGTGTTCATAACCCATTTATTTATAATATAATATAATAATAATATAGCCCATAGATTTATAATTTATCATTATTTTCTGAATTTAATTTTTCTGAATATATTTATTTATATTTGCAGTTCAGTTTCAGGAGTTGAATCTACTAAAAGAGATATCTGCTAGTCGGTCGAGTTGTTTATTGTTTGTTTTTTTTTTTTGTGCTCTCAAAATTTTGCAGGCATCGGCAGCAGGTGTAATAACTCAATTACGTGGTTGCTCTAGTTACCGAGACAAATGATTCGACGTATTTTATTTAGCGCTGGATGTTGTTGCACAAATGGCTTTATGTTGTTTTGATGGCCAAAGAAACCGGTTGCTAAGCAGCTGTGTGCTAATTGAGCTGAACTCAAAGCATTTCACAACCTTATGTCTGCCGCAGGACGAGAGGTTCCGAGGTAAGAGTTCTTCCTCCTTTTGGCATTTTATTAAAGTAAATAAATACTCAAGAAGATGCCGCACTTCAAGTATTTATCAACATTTGCAAATAAACTAACTCGGCAGGGCTTTTATTTGCAGTTCTTTATGCGAGCTCTTTGCAATTCGAACGAAAGAGCCCAATGGGGTTAAGCTGCGTCGGAGCTGCCGTGCTCTTTCCTGCACTAATTTCAATTTAAATTGTGGCTAAAGCAAACTTTGGGCATTTGAATAAAGCCACTGTCGTTGCCTGCATCGTTTGTTGATTGTGGTTCGGTTGAGCACGACCCAATGCCAACGCCTAGGTTTGAGCTTGGGTTCGTATGCTCTGTGTGGATGCTTGGGCTGATTGGTTTGCTACGCAAAGTTGTATCTAGCTGGCAAAATATAATGAAAGTAAGCTAGATTGTAATTTATGGAGAACTGAGTAATGAAGTCCTGGCAATTCGACTGCGAATTGCCTTTGCACAAACAAATTAAAGTTAAAATATGTGGAAGAAATATTTACTCGTCGCGAGGGGCATAATTGTTGAAGTCTAATCCAGAATAAATTGAAAAAGAAATCTTTTTAAAAAATTTGTATTTCATTATTGTATCTTATTCGAAAATTAAATTGATTTTTTTTGCCTTTATATATATACGCATTTGGTCTCATACATGATTTGAGTGGAGTCTGCAGAGTTTTGATATTGTTTTGATTGCATGCTTCTTTTGTTGCTGGCCATGCAAAAGTTATGTAAAGGAAGCCCAAAATGTTTCACAGACTCTTGACATTGTGGGCTGCAATAAGTATACGCAGTGTGACTCGCTTTTTCTCGATAACCAACAGCAGCCCAAGTGTGTGAGCGTGTGCACGTGGGTGTGTGTGCGTGTGCAATGCTTGCAGCATCGCACAAACTTTCACTTGTTCTTTGTGTGTGTGTATGTGTGTTTTTTTTTTATATTTTTGTTACTCTTGTTTCCATCACGCCTGCTCCGCCTACTCTTGGCGACAAAAATCTCTTGCGCAACACACGCAAAACGAAGGATTTTCAATGGTTCAGCTCTTTGTTGTTGTTGTTACTGCTGCTGCCGCCTTAACTGCTTGTTGTTTATTACCGTTCCAGCTGTTGGCCATGTTATGTTGATGTCTTGCTCTATCCGTGTGTGTGTGTGTGGGTGTGTGTGTTTGAGCTTTGAGTGAAAGCGTCGTCCTCGTGTTTTTTTGCTTGTGCAAAAATTAGTGCCAAGCAGCAAAGGCTCAATATGAACTTGAATTTGTTGGCGCAATTTCCGTACATATGTATGCACACATAGATTACACACACGCCCACACACACTCTGTCTCACATAAATATATGAAAGTTTTCCATTCTACATAAGAGTACTCATATTCGTGCGTACATACAAACTAAAGTGATTTTCTAGTTATCTTTGATTTTGCTGTCGATGTGCCGTTGATTGTTGTAATTGTATTCAAAAAGTTTTGTGTCGTTAGTATACTTAGTTGTTAAAGTTGCGTTGTTATTGTTGATGTTGCTGTCAGTTGATTTACTTATTGTTGTTATTGGCCTTCAAGTAATTTGATTTTGTACATGTGCCTGGAACATTCGATTGCCTTAAATGCCAATTTGCCATAATGACTTTTCTGTTGACCTTGTTTTGCATTAAACACGAGTTCAGTCTATATATCTGTACAAAAAGTCTGCTTTTGAGCAGCTAAATAAATTAGGTATTGAAAAAAAAAACCTTTATTAATATATTTTCCTCCTCTAATTTATTTAAATTTTACTAATAATACTTATAATTAAAAACTATTTTTATTTTTTTTTAATCAAATATAACTAATGAAGTTTCTATTTACTTTTGGGCTATTATATTACCTACCATATAGAGTATATTTTATGTGCCATTTTGTCTGGCAATTATTTGCTTTTACAGTCTTAATGAATTTTATTTTTCTTCAGCAATGACAAATAATTAAATTTCCCTGGTGATGGAAAAATAATTTACATTAAATTATTTGCGGAAATTTATGCAGATTTTTTTTCAAGCACACGTAAACATCAGCCACACTCATGAATAAGAGCACTTTCGAGCCCATTCGTCATTAAAATTCTGCCAAAAATATAGAATATAAAAAAACATAATACAGACAGAAAGCGCGTAAGGGAAGGAAATAGAAAGAGAGAGACAGAGAGAGAGAGAGAGATTAAGAATTAGAGCGGCAAGCAGTTGAATAGAAAAAGAAAGAGAGGTAGGCGAGAGAGAGAGAGAGTAAAGAGAGAGAGAGAGGGATTAAGCCAGCGGCTAGCAAAGAAAAAATTCAGTAAAAAATCTGCGCATAATGTCATATTTTCTATACCATACAGCCTACAAATATATTTAAATACATAAACGTACATATGTATTTATATATATGTAGAAATATATGTAAATATGTATATTTATGCATAGAGAAATATTTATGAATTCTGTCCGCTACTTGAAGGAGAATCTCAGATATTTTAATGAAAAACACTTGCGGGTATAGAACTTTCTGCTCTTATATATAATAAAAAAAATACATACATAACATATTTATGTATAAGTGTATATACATATATATATATATATATATATATATATATATATATATATATATATATATATATATATATATAATAATATGTGTGTGTAATAATATGTGTGTGTATCATTACATATATATAGCAATGGCATATACTAATACACCTGCATTAATATCGTAGCTGGGCACGCATTTTATGTGAAGCTTGAATCAGAGCTAAAAGCAATTTGCATATTCGAGCAAACGAAAATTCTCAGCGCTTTCCACTTAACATTTTATTCGCATTTTATTTGATTTACGCTGAGCTCAAAGCCTGCTTTACCTGAGCTCTTCGCGCTGCATCCTCTTACCACACTTGGCGACGTTGGAGCGTCCAACGAGTCGCTTAACGCTTAAGATGTGTAAGGGTAATAAAGCAAAAATCTCAGAAAATTCGTTTGTCGAGAGCCACTTTCGCATCTTTCCAACCAGATCGATATGCGCTCACACATACACATACATACATTTTTATATATGTATGCGCAGCACACTATCATAGATTGCGATGATAAATGATTTACGACTATTTGTGCACAGTGTCAGCCAATTACATTAATTGTGTTATGTCGTGCAGATACATACGTTGAAGTATGTGTTATAAATATTAATTAAATGCTGGCGGCGTGGGCGAAACAAACTACAGATGTCTAATTTAAGCCATCAGATGCTAAGCCGGAGCTCTGACACGGCTTACAAGTTGTTTCCTTTACAAATGAATCCAAGTGTTTTAGCCGGCTCTTTGGGCGTCACATTCACATTCAAATAGACAAAACATTGCAACTGACATCTATTAGAAAAACAGGCTTGTGAGATTAACTGGACTGTAAAAGCCTAATCTACTTACTTTAATGTCTTTTAGCGCAAATAGAGCAAACGTAGAGCTTATTTCAAAGTGATGCAAACTTATTCTATGCATAGCAAAGAGTAAATGTGGAAGGACTTGACTCTTAATTTAACTATGTAGGGTGTGAAGAGGGCTGATGGAAGTAGTATGCGTAGTCGTAGTAAGGGTGAGAATAATCAGTAAAGTACATAAAAGTCAAGCTAATTGGATTAATTGCTTAAATTGACCTAGGAATTTATTGTAATATTTCAATAATTATATTAAGAATTCAATATAACTATTAGGATTAACTGGATATCAAGTTTGGTTTAATGAATAAAACAACTACAAATTAAAGCTGATTTGTATTTTAACACTTGCATTTATTTACACACTGATAAATTTGTTTATTTCAATTAAAATGTATATTCTATTGTCAATTTTCAATGTATATTTATCAGAAAGGAAATTCAATAATTTCGGATGTAATTTGTTATGCAATGAGAGAGGACTTATCGTTTGAGTATCATCTATATTCTGTTTACATAATATAGCTCTAATGTGCTGGCAATCGCTGTCAATAACTTACGAAATGAGTTGGTTTTCGCAAATTTATGCAGATAAATGTGGAAAGTGAAGCCCGTCGAGCACAGTTTTGCTTATGGTCAGCATAAACATTTTCTATTATATATGCCAATTGCTGGCAAAGAGATGTACATATTAAGAATCTCGCATTTGGTTTGCTACACCCAAACATATAGACAAAAATTTAATTATGTACCGAAATTTATTTTTTCCCTTTTGCCTTGAGTTTTCCGTCTCTTTTGTGCTGCGATTTTTATTGCATTTCCGGAATTTGTTTTGCTCAGCTGTGGTGGGTCATAGCAACCCTTTTTTTTGTGGGTTCTGCCTATCCTAAGCCCATTTAATACGCGTTGACCTTGCGCGCTGCTGTCGTTGCCTTCTCCGGGCTTTCATAATAATGAAGAGCATATTTTTGGGGGAATTGGGCCGGCTAACGAGTGCTGGGTCTAACCGGAGACGTCGTTCAAGTCCATCAATTGGGTTAATTGAATTTCCAGTTGAGCTACAGCTTTAGCCCAGTCACTTCACCAACTCAGCTCAGGTCTGATCAGCTCTCGACCTGCTTGGGGACAATCTGGCTGTCAACTAATTCTATTTTGGACCTCGCCTGTCGCCATATTGTTGGCATGTCCCAGTTTTTGGCACCCGGCGGATTATACGATGAAGTATACTACTTGTGGCACAGTTGCTTATTTACGGTTATGTTTTCTGTCCAATATACAAAATTGTCAAAATTCTTAGCCAAATTCATTATTTAGAAGAAATTGAGAATATGAAAATATAAATGGTCCCAATTGGCTATGCTTCAAGTCTGTGAATTGGTTAAGCATGGGTAATTGAAAGGTTTTCATTAAAGCGTACAAAATACGAAAGTATACTAAATACTAAATTTAATTTTGAAAGCGTTAATCAGTTTCGGAGAAATATTATCAAAAATTAATTTAAATTATAGATTATCTTGCAATGACACTTGCTTGACCCGTGTTGCATTGCTGATTCAAATTATTCGTCCAAATTCTAGTTGAACTGACGCATTTCGTGTTCTATGTCGCATTACCAAATAGACATTTGGCTGAATCATTTGAATCATGTGCGATTATCCGTTGCTGCAACGACACCCAGCTAAAACACAATATTTGTTGGCTCTGCGGCTGCTGGTGTTTTCTAATTGAAATACAGTGAAACTATGCGTAAAACTCGTTCGAAAAGTTTTTTTTTTTCTTTGGAAACGCTCCACAAATGGAACTAAAACTGTTTGCCATGAGATAAACGCACATGCAGAGAATCTATATGTGCATGTGAGCACACACAGAGTGTAACACACCATACTCACAGAGCCACACACACAGAGCAGCAGTCGCACAGCTCATTTGAAAAACATTTATCTGCAGCAATGATGCCCAGACTAATCTAATGGTTGAAGGTTGACTGTGAAATTGTAATTACAAATTTAAGTTGTTCATACCAGATGATTGTGCTAAAGGATGTGTAAAATTTGGAGTAACAATTACATCTGATTAGGTTTGATTATTTACTGACTTAGCCTTATATCCAAAAATATTTATAAAAGCGTTTAAGACCTTGATTCACGCCAGCTCATTTCACTTCTCTTTATCTACTTTTAAATACATATTGTATACATATATAAATACATTGTCATTCGGTCGTCATGAGCAATCGCAAATGCAACGCATATTTTGCAAGTACAGACGAAGTCCTTTAATGCCGCTGTGCGTGCATGCATTTGTATGCATAGTGCGGCAGCTAGGGTATCTGGCAACTTCGAGCCGCAGGACGCGTGTATGTGCGCGGTTGTACGCAGCTGTGGTAGCACGTGTCTTTTGCCCACACAAATTGCCACATTCGCAGCTGTGTGGCCGCTGAGTTAACTCATTTACATTCAAATTGAAAAGGATTACGAAGCGTGCATGAAATCCTTTGCCCGCTGGCCACTGACCGTCCTGCTGCATGTTTTGTGCGAAAACTTTTATTTTGCACGCCCAATTGACAGTTGGCGAAAAGCCAGGTAGCGTGTGTAGAGTTTTGGCCAGGTGACAACCCGCCAGTTAGTGCTAATGAGCTAAACGGGTTAACTCCAGCTGCGTGCGCATTGACAGAGTACATGCGGCTCCAATTATGCGCTCATGTACGCAAAATGGCTGTTAGCCAAGTTAGATGTTCGTCTGGGCCAGGATCTTGAGCAGCTTCTCAAGCCTAAGAACAACTCTATTGCGCGCCGTATGTGATGGCAGCTAGCCAAATGGAAAGAAGGCTATGGCGGATTACAAAGTGCTTGGCAAGTTTATGGCTTTTTGACAGCACATCGGCTCGCATAGTCACTATGCGGCTAGGCTCTTCTCTGTCGTGTGTCATGAGATGTCACCCATTAAAATTTCACGTTCGCCGAGTGCTGAAGTTTTGCGGTTTACCGAGCGTTATAATGAGTTCACTGAACTTGCTTGAGTGACTCTGATAAACATCATTGCGCTCTTTAAGTCTAGTTATCTAACCGAGCATGGAGTTTGCATGGCAGCGATACCCTAATTACAGCTGCAGTTAGAGCAGAGGCAAACGAAGCTGAAATCTAAATGAAATCATTTTATTTATTTTACTCACTTTCTTTTCCTCCTTTTCTATACTTCACTTTCAAAACTCATTTAGCTGCCAAAATGCTTTGGCGTTAGCAAATGTCACAGCGATTCGATCCACCCACAGCCTCCACTTAACCCTGTCATCTCCCAATGTTTGTTCCTTTTGAGCAATCTTCGAGTTTTCTCTTGTTATCCAGGCATACACAAATCTCTTAGGTTTACGAATTTTATTTTTGTTCAAAAATCAATTCAAGCCAATGCAGACATTGCGCTGAGTATGTGACTAGAGTATACCCTAAACGTATTTTAGTTCAGGAAATTGTGTATGCCTTAGCCCAACATATTTTTACTTAATTTAATTTATAAAATGATAATAATAATAATAAATAATAATAATTGATAAATTGATGATAAATTTAATAACTGAAAATTTAGTAACGCCTTCTGTTGACAGTTAAATTTGTGGGACCTAATAATAACTTATGCTGCTACTGGGTGCTGGGTATAGAAGCACAGCTTGCGCTGCCATATTTACCGACTTTCCCCAATTCCTTTCTTTATTCTTTTACTCCTTTTATGCTTTTTATTCATTGGGCGCTTTTGGTGTTGGTCTCCTTCCGCCTTGCAACGGTTTGTAATTGTTGGGAAATTCTGTCCCGATTTGGCCAGTCTTGATTTTTGACTTCTTGCGCTCTGCTTTGGCTTTTGCTAACAATTGTACACACTCTTGATTGTTGTTTTTGTGCTTGTTTGTTTATTGTTTGGCCTTGCGAATTCAAGTTTCAAAATAACATTTTTTTGCTATTTGCAGTGCTACAAAATTGGTTGGTTGAATTTGCAGCGTCACATTATTTTCTGTGCGAAGCCATTCGCTAATTAGAAGCAACTAATGAGATACCCGTCGCGCTGGCTGCCGCGGCCACAAAGACACCCGCCAGCAAAATCGTGACTCAAATTAGTGACCAGCTTCGAGTAGTGTAATGATAGCGCCTTTGCCATTCCCATGGCCAGCCATCAGCCATCAGCCAACAGCCATCAGCCGCACGAATGCAGACCGCTGCGCTGGCCTAAACACCTGTCTGTAGCATGCTCCCCACCCCGTAAGCGACATAAATCAAGGCTATGGCTGTGCAGTGACTTGAGCTCATTAATTTGCTCCTTGGCTGAGTTTAATTTCTCCGACTGTCTCTAATTGCAGCGGCTCTTTATCGTAGAAGACTCATTTACTTCGCACTGATAGAAAAATGTTTGCACACAGCAATTTGTGTTAGTTACTAATAACTGTTAAGTCCACGCAGATGCGTTTAATAATCCGTTATTTATTTATATGACAGTTAACTGCGGTAGATTATCGAAAAACTCTGTTGTGGCTACCTTTAATATACAATATTGAATAAGCTCTTAAAAATATTTAAATATTTAGTTAAATAGAATATTTATTTTATTTTTAAGTATTGTTCATTAAAATGTATGCAATAAGCTTTATAAGTATTTTATAAATATTTGCGTATATATTTTATATTTAAAGAATTAATATAACAAAGAATTAAATAAAAAAAATAAAATATTTAAATTAAATCACAAAAACACAATAAATTTTGATGAAATTGATCAAAAAATTAATTTAAACAATTTAATTTAAAATATTTGCACTTGTTAGTGTCAACTATGAAACAAATTATGTGTACGCCAGCGGCGTTTAAGCAAATTTGGGATTTTCAGTTCTGAAAATATCCATATGAACGGCTCTGGGTTGTACAGGTAATAAAATATATTTCTTATTTAATTAAAAATACAAATTTATATTTATTTAGCGTTAATTAAGTCTCACGATTAAATATTTAATTTGGAAATAATTGTTGCATATTGGTTTACTAAATGGCCTAATTAGCCAACATTTAATGTTTATTTGTCTTCTAAATATGCTTTCGGGTCAACGGCTAAAAATTAATTATATGCCATTAGATGCAATTTATGGCTGGCTGTTAGTAAAATGCAAATATTTAAAATAAAATAAAAAATCATTGTAGCTACGGAACTAAGCTAATCGAACCGGGCATATCTAATTAACTTCCCCCATACTTTCACTTATACCAAACGCTGAGTAAAGATAATACATTTTAATTATGCTGATCGCTTTACTTAATATATCTCATAGGCTTTCAGACCTCAAGTCTCTACTCATACTCATTTTTTCCTAAATTGACATTTGTTATACTTAAATATTTTATTATGTAGTATTCAATATTCAATAAGTGATGATTTTGAATCTGTTTATTCTTCTTTGTATGTATGGACAAATCATAGACAAATCACTGATAAAACGTAATTTAATATGTTTTAGAATTTTTTTTAATTAGTCTGTAGTGAGCGATTATGTTCTGGAGTTGAAACTGTGTGAGCCGTACTTATGACTAATGTGGAATTCGTATGATAAAAGTAGTACAAAACAGAATATAAATATATTTACGCACCCAGTCCAAATGACAGTAAATAATAAATGTATATAATTAAAAATTAATTTATATAATCCATTTAATAATGTGTAAAACTGAATTCCTAAATCAAAGCTAAATAAATATTTGTACACGACTTTATATATAAATAGATTTGTTTTCGTAAGCTGACTTATTTAAGCCAATTTGTCAACATTTTGAAGCGAAATCGATGAAAGCATTTAACTGAGTATATTTGTAATTCATATGCAATCGGTAAGTGCATTTCAAATGCAGTGAATAGCATCGTTTATCACTGGGTAAAACAAATTTGCTTTAAATTGCAAAATTGTTGGGATTGCGAAGGAGTGAATGGGTGTTGGGGTGAATGGTGAGGCGAGGGGCATTGCATAAATGATGATGCTGTGGCCGCTGATGCTGGTGTTGCAACTCTCGTTGAGATAATTTGTTGCCACAAGGAAGTGCATCGAAAGTAGCTACCCGTTAGTGACTTCATAAATATGAACCCAGACAATTGGGTAGGTGGTGGGCGTGGTGGAGCGGCTGATGCATTTGCGGGTGTGGCGTAGTATTAAATCATATACGACAAGATAAATTAGCACACAGCAAGCAAATTCGAATAGCAGTAAAAATGAAATAAAAAGCAACTGGCAAATTCAAAAAGACATAAATACGGCAAAAATAACCCACGGAAGCGAACGCTTCCCACTTTGTTAGCTCATCCAAGCAAGGATCTGCTCAAAATTCGCAGCAAGTTTTTTGCGTTGTGCTTTTTATTTTATTTAATTTTACTTTATTTTGTTCTTGCATTCGTTTGTTTTGTTTTTGCTTTCGTTTTTGTTTCGTGTTGTGCCTGTCATCTGGTGCTTTTAGCTCTGCCCTGACGTTTCTCTGCATGTTTTTCTTTTGTCTATTTACAGCGCCATTTTATTTTTAAAATTTTGCTCTGCTTCCGTTTGGTGTTTGTTGCTCGCGCTACATTCCCTCGTCAATGTACGCGGCTCGCTGTTTACGCATTCGCTATTCCCTCGTATTCATATAGGTTGTGCATGTGTTCGGGTGTGCGAGTGTGCGAGTGTGCGGGTGTGCGAGTGTGCGTGTGTGTATGAGTCTTTTACGTATTCAATTCCATTCAGCCGCCTTAATATGGCATTAAAGCAGATTGAGAGCGATGGAGTATGTGTGCGTGTGTGTGTGTGTCGCTTTGTATGTGCGTACATATATGAGACAGCGCCAATGTGTGCCAGAAGTAAACAAACAGCACAGTGCAGGTCATTCAATTATATTAAGCTATTGCTCTGCATTAAATGTAAATAAAACTAAGGATAATTATAAGTTTTTTATATATTTTTGTTGCTAGGCTTTAAAATGATGAGTTTTTCTCATTTAGGACTAAGTTTTAAATGAAAACGAAACCTTCATGATTAATATTTATATTACTAATTTTTATTTAGTTTTTATATGAATAGTTTTACATTTTATTTTTTTGTTTTTATTTATGTATGAAGTTATTTTTAAATATTTCAGATTGAATTTTTTTAGTTATCAAATAGATTGAATTACAATCCATTTAATAGATTAGCTTATAATACATAATTGAAGTAGTATAAAATTGAATGAAGTGCACTTGTGATGGAGCTCAACTCGATGCGAACTTCGAGCCGGACCTTTTTCATATGAAAATATTATTATAATGACATATGTAAGATATGATAAAATTTTTATGTTTTTCACTTTTAAGCTTTTCTTTCAAAGCTTTTCTCATTAATTGAAAAATTCTTCCTGTATTTTTTGGCTCTCTTCCATACATTTTTTATAATTTGTTTGACACACAATTTGACGCATTTATTGTACATTCAATAATAAAATAATATGTAAAGTAAACAATAATTTCAACATCATAAAAAAGTTGAGCTATGTTTTATTTTATCTATTTTCTTATGACCATTTATAAAGGGAAAAAATTTTATTGATTCTGAGCATTGTGATTCTATCGTTCAATATTATTATTGTTGGTGTCGTGTATATATCTTTCATTAGGGCTTAGGCTATATGCTTACATATATATTAAATTGAAATAATTAAAAAAAAAAATGGAAAAAATGATCGACGAACGAAGGACGGCTTTTGAACATTATTAAAAATCGAGAGCATAGAGCTCTAGAGATTTATTGGGTTTTATACAGTCGGTGCTGCAAATTATTAGTTGTTATTAATATTTTATTTACAAATTTGAATGCTGTATGTGTATTGGTGAAATTAGTTTTAAAATCATTTAAATATTTACTGTTTAAGTGCACTTTGAATTGGAAATATATTCAATACAGTGAATAACAAATATTTATTCGATCCGCTAGCAATTTGGCTTCATTCGTATGCATGTGTTATAGCCATCACAATAATCCCAATTGCAGTTGTGAACAATGGGCAACTAAAAGGCATCGTTTCTATTTTGTGTTTGTGTGGCCTGCTGTTGCTTGACGACGAATTTGATTAACATTTCAGCACACTTGCGAGGCGCAAGTTAGTAAGTAAGTGAAGCCTTGGCTTCATTGGCAGACAAAAGAAATCGACAAGGAATTGTGCTGAGCACAATGCCATTTGCTTGACATCCACGCATGTATGTATATCTCATCTTCAAGTTTAATGACTACCAGCCCGGACGCTTCCAGCCACTAAGTCTCAGAGCAGCAGCAAGCTTTATTTGCCATGTCGAAGCTGAAATTGGGGCAGATGCGTGCGTCCCTTGGTATTTTGCTCGTCGTATATTTCATTAAAGCTCAGCAGTTTGTTGCATAGTTTGCGGCGCGCCTATGCAAAAATTACCACCGAGGATACTTAGTCGAGCCGGAAGTTGTAAACGGCAGCGAAAACAAATGTTTCACTTGCCTTTTTGACCGACCCTCGTGAAAGCCAACTAGTTGTGGCCTCAACTCTAAAGTGCAAATAAAAAAATATATAGAACAAAAGTTTGCTGCTGTCGCATGCTGATTGCGTGTGTTTGTATCTGTGTTTGTATATCTGTGTATGTGTGTGTGTTTGTGAGATTTATGCTCTGTATGTGACAAGCTGAAAAGCCCAAGCGAGATATATGTATAGCAAAAGTTTAGCAAAGAAGTTAAAACATAGTTCTGTTTAAATTCACTGCGGCTGAGATATTGGTCTGAAAGCCAAGCCCAAAGATAAGTTAGAAATATTGGAGTTGCCGAGTTGAAAGCAACAACTTAATTTATAAGTTATGCCAGATAAGTATTTGTATTCCAAGAACTTATTTGTTTGCAGTGGCTTTAGGTAATGCTTAGCCGAAATCGATTATCATATGGGATAATGGCTAAGCTAAGCAGTCAAATAACGTGAGAAGCAACTCAATAAAATATAATATATAAATAATTCCATATATTGTTTTTTGTATTTGGTAAATTGTTGCAAAATATATTCTTAACCTTCAATGTTGACTCACCCATTCTGTCTAGTCGTCGAGTTATTTATGCGCTTAAGACTCGACTCGTTACAGAATGTTAAGTATCGAATAGCATGCAAATCAGATGAATTCCTAGTGATGTTGTTTTAAATATTGCTATAGGTGAATGGATTTCGTGTTAAAGTTCACCAGCAGTTTTTCGCCATATACAAACATACATTGTCCTCTGACATAGTACATCGGTTGACAGCATTGTCTGTGTTTTTTTTTTTTTTTTGTTTTGAATCTTCTAGGTGGGGGCGGCACACATTTGTTATTTGTTCACAAATTTGTCAGCACGACTTTCGTGTGACTTTTTGTCTTCATCTCGCGCGTGTCTTTCATTTTTCTGTGCTCTGCGCTTTATTTCGTTCATCAAGTGGATTCTGGCATCGCTTCTGTTTAGAACGTTGCGTATAGTTGGCTGGGGCAGCATTGCCATAGCAAGTGAAATGTCCTGGGCTAACAAGGAGCGCAGTGTCAAGCCAACGTCAGGTGTCAGAATTCGAACAATTTATAACTTACAATGTGTGTTTGTGTGAGTGTGCATGTGTGTAACTGTTGATGCTTTCCATATTTAAATCGCTGCTATCATTCAGCTGGTCCCAAGTGCGCAACATTAGTCGAGCAGATTAATATAAGCTAAAAATACCAGCTTTCTATTTGAGTTGATAAAGTTGTCTTACAGCTACACTTATTTAAAAAATATTTCAAATGCTCTAAAATTTTCAATAGTCACAGCAACATTGAAAGACAAGTGTTATTTTCTATCATTAATTAAGGCTATCAAAGGAATTTCTGTAAATATCAACAAAAATTTGTCGTTTTCTATTATTTTTTAGTTTCAGTAATAGGCAAGCCAATAATATTTTGTACACACTGAAAATTGTATGAAGATAAGACAATAAGTTATTCGAGAACACACTCTGTTGTGTATTGTGGCCAATGAGAGCCACTGCGTAGAGTGTGCAGTCAGTGGCATGCCCTTGTGCATATTCATGAACATAGCTGGAATGCTTGAACAAATAAGGGATGTATAATCTAACTAGTTGTTAACCCTGAGGATATTCGCAAATATTTGATTTGATTTCGAGCCATTCTTTGCTGGCACTAAATAGTCGACAATTAAAGCAATGATGGTATGCTAATTGGCATAAGCAATTTTCCAACTAGCCAAGTAGTCAATAAATTTTAGTAAATGTTTTCATTTATCCTTACTGAATTTACTGATTTATGCAATTCAATGAATTAGCCAATGATTTTTCAGGCATTTGAATGAAATTTTTCTATTACTTTAATGCTTAAGTATGAAGTGAAAACTCTTCGAGTTTGCTGACCAAATTTAATGTTTTATTTTTTTGTATTTAAAATCTACACATGAAATATTCAAGAGTGCATCAATTGTCGCTCGTGACGTATACTTAATGTTTTTATACGTTCATATCACACTTACCAGCTTTACGGAGTTGATGTCCGTGATCCTTGCGTTGATTATTGCAGAGACAGAGGTCAGTCGACTGCTCTGGATGTAGTCTGCAACTTGTAAGCTGCTTTGCACTACGTCGGCTAGACAGCCGATTGTGCCGAATGTTGTTGCTAAGCTCAGTTGGATGATGTCTCTGACGGTACTTGTGGAACACGCACAATTCAGTTAAACGGCTTACTCGAACGCACGAAGAGCGAGGCACTCTGAGCGCACGCAGTAAATCGCTTTTAGCTAGACGCAATTAAAACCTTTCGGTTTGGGCTTTTGACCGTTTGACTTACGCCTCGTGTCAAGTGCCCTTCACAATGAGTTTTCCAATGCTAGGCCAACTGAAAGCTGTGAAAGTCGAGCTGAAGAATATGATTTCAAGGGTTTTCTGCTTGGTTTGGGTTTCATTCAATCCGCAATGCCCGCACGTTGCGTTCCACGGCGCGCTGCAATTTGCGAAATAGGCCTGTAAAAATTTTAAACATCGAAGGCGGCACAAATATTTCGGCAATTAAGATGCGCCCCGGCGTCTGCTCACGGCGCGTATACGCGCTGCTGGCAACGGAATTCCTTAATGTAAGCAGGCGTCAGTCGGCTGGCGTGTGTCGTCTTTAATGGCAGCCATGGCGACGGCACCACTGGCAGCGACACGACAGCCATATCAACAGAACCTATGCCCACCCGCCTCTGCCCCCTCAGAGGTATGTCATTCTTGTTACTGCCACTGCTGCGGGTGCTGTTGGGTATTAGAAGGTACTTGTGCCATATGCCCAACTGGGTTGTCAACACCGCTGTAGTCTGAGATTATGTGCGGCTTTGCTTTAGCCTGTCCTAAGCCTTGACTTCTTGTGTGTCACCTATCTACACGATATATGTATAATATATCTGGGGTTTTTGTTTCCTAACAAAGGCAAGCTGCCTTTGTTCCTAACTAGATTGACTCCCAATCGATGGGAATGGGAAAGGGAATATTTAATAATATTGCAAGCTTAGTTAAATCTACTTGTGTTTGAGCACAAAGTATTTTAAATTGTATACATAATTGATTTGTGCAACTCAATTGTTATTCGTGAATAATAATCGCCTGTCATTATTTGATATTTATATCATCAATAAAATGCATATTTTATAAATGACCAATTACGTTCGCCATTTTCATTTGCCATGCATATATAGATATATAGAGATAAATATTTTAATTTGACTTTTTGATTTGCACATAAACTCAACATTTGACATTTGCATTGAAATTTATAAATAATTCCATTTCAATATTTGCAACAATTTCAACTTATTATTGGCATAACTTAGCAAAGGCAAATCCTTTGGGCAGACAGATGGAGGCAGTCATCAACTTCAGCTTCCTTTATTACAATAAAATGCAACAATTTCTGTAGATCAAGCTGACAAAGCCGAGAAACCTGACTGAAGCCCGCGTAATAAATACAGCGTAAGTATATTATCCTTTAGATGTCAAAGCCTTAAGCTTGCTCCAAAGAAATTTAAAGAATGTGGAGCTGCTACATAGCTTAACTCTTATACCCTGAGCCACGTCAGAATGGGGAGTGTACGATGTTGCAAATTAGGAATATAAAATCTTAGTCAGTGTGGACAGATAATAAATTGGTAAATTCTTAAAATTTATGCAAACGATTTAATGACATAGTTTTAGGTGCGTTGGGCGTTGGGAGTGGCTACCAAATGCTCGACCCCTAAGTTGCCCAAAGTTCAGACTTCGATTTTCTGCCGGAATGCTCACACCCAGCACCGTGCGTGCCAAACTGTATTTTTTTGTATAAAAGTGAAAATGGCAGCTGGGGCTTTAGGGTGTCAGCCAGTCAGGCACTCCCCGCTAGAAAATTCCAATTGGTTTCTCATTTATTTTTTTCGCTGAACAACGCAACAATGAAAAGAATTTGTCATGAAAAAAAAAAATGACAGCGCTTTGTAGCATAAATAATTTCTAAGAACTGTGAGCTGGGGGACTGAATGGGAGATTGCCAACAGAAAAGTTGGCAAGATGAAAGAAATTTCATTAGCATAAAATAATTTTTTCTCACTATTGGTACGGTGATAAGTGAACGATGTAAACAGTTCATTGTATTAAGAAATAATGTGTTAGAGTCAGTTTGTCCGATCATTAACATCACGTGCTCAATTTGAGCCGCCAACTGCAAATGCTTTGAAGACCGACACGTGGGTCGGCAGATACGTTGGCCGCAATTGTACCTCATTAAGCCAAACAGCAGCTGATGCCAATGATGTTGATGGCCATTCCGTTGCCAATGCGAACGGAAATGGGCAAAAGCTATGCTATCGATATGCGAGGCACGCCACGGCTTTCAGACCACATCCCACAAAGGCCACAGACGTCGTGGCAGTAGCCCTTGCTGCCTTCAATTCATTCATAAAAATCTTACGCCTGCTCGGGCGCCAACCTACAAATGATGGCTGTGCAATATTAAAGCCTTAAACTTAGACAATAACACGCAAGCTGCAGACACAGAAACTCTCTCACCCAGACACGTACACCCACACCCACACCCACACACACACACACACACACTACGATAGAAGTTTATACACATATATGTATGAGTTGAGGAACTTTAAGTTGTGGCCGCGGCTGCCACTTGACATCGAGTAGTTGACTTGGACCGCTTCTTGCACAAGCAGCATTGCCTACTTATCTGGGCCGACCAGCAGACGAGCCATAACAACAAACACAAGAGCTACCTCAGCACAGAGTCCGCACGCGACTTGCGCGCTTTGTTGCCGTATTTTCACCGAGTGACACAGAACTGTACGCGTTGAGGTTGTCACGGGAACTGAAATTGAAATTGAAAAGGCAGCAGCGCATTACTGGCGGCCGCCAATCGTCCTTCCTGGCCCTCGCTGCTCGGCCTCCTCTGCGTCCTCGTGCTCACCGTCGGCTATGTTCGCAGCGAAAGTGAAATGTAACGCATACGCAACGTCGGCCCGCTCGGTACGTTGGGATGCGGGGCAGCTTTTGAATTAAATTCGTCGAGCTTTGGGAGAGCGACAGCCAAACAGCTGATTTTTGTTATTAAGCCATTTGCCGGTTGGCCTTCGCCACCGCCACGTTGTTGTTCTTGTTGTCGTTGTCCTGTTTTGTTTATGTATTGACAACTCATGTTTCTACCAAGATTTGTTTGCAAAGGATTAGGTAATTTATTGTTTAGATAGCTAAATACGTTTATGTTATTGGTCCTTATCAATGGCCCTTATCATTGGTCCTTATCATAAGCTTTTCAGAAGTATATTCTAAAACGATAGTTGAGAGTTTTGCTAAAATCGATTAAATTAAATGATATATAAATTAAGTTATATATGTTATTTTTATTTAATAAGCTACATAAAATTCCATCTAAATATTTTCACTTTAAAATCTCAAAGGACAAACGCTATACTTAATATTTAGTTGCCTTCATTTTTTAATAAGTTGCACAAGTCTTTTACTATCACTTTAAATTAATATTACTCAAAAATATATAATATAAAGCCTAATCTGCTTTAATTTACTATTATTTTAAACTTACTTCATTGTGTAATCGGCCATTCGTTACAATACTCGTATTTTTAAGCATTAAGCATTTTGGTTAAGGACATGGATGTGCTTCTGCAAAAGCTTTGAGGGTCAAAAAGCTCTAAAAAGCAGTAGTAAGTTTAGATTATTTTTCCAATTACATTTTCAGTTGAAGTCACAATAAAAACAAGTTCATGTCTCGCATTTTATAGGATCTTTAGCTAATGCTGCAACCATTCACTCTTATCCGGACACTGTAATATAGTAATGCTGAAATATATTTTATATCCCAATCAGAAGTAATAAAAAAGAAATAATAGCAATAAAATAATAAAACAATCAACATTAGCAAATTTAAATAGTATTAAATATTATGTATTATACACATATACTATTCTGAAAATCGCTATTCAAATACTATGTGTACGCTGAACATAATCATTTGCTTTTCAGTCTAGTTTAGGGTGCATTTTTAATCATATGCCAAAGTAGCCATTGGTGTGGTGCTTAATTGATAATGTGATTTGTTGCTCTCATAAAACCTGTCCAATATCAAATTCTCTGCAACTTTTGCCATATCATATTTTTCTGTGCATAAATATGTAGCTGATGCTTAAAAGTTTTTTAGCATCCACTGGCCAAATTCTCGCTCCCCATCAACGTCACCGAATTGTATTGAGTTAAACCCTTTGTTGCTGCAAGTCTTTATTTTACGTAACTTTATTTGTATCTTTGTTTGTGCAGTGTAAATTTTATTGCTTAACTTTCTGACACGAAGCCTTTTAGCAGCTGGCTGACCTTTCGGTTGCCCTAGGAATGCCCACAAAGTTTACTCAGGTCAAGCAAAATATTTTGCCGAACATATATGACAAGTTCTTTTTCGGGGCGTGGCTGATGCCACCCACATTGTGTGCATACCGTGCAATAAAGCAGAGAGACGCCAAATATCTATAAAGGAACGCTTCATGAACCCTTTTTAAAATCGGATGCTGTTATTAAAGGGCTTCGGGTTAACCATCACCCGCAAAGTTGCCAACTTATTCAGCTGAGCTGAAAACGCTTAAAAATCTACTTAATTTTTCACCATTGATTGAGCAAAATATTTTGAGCCTTACCTTTTGAAAGTATGCGGAAAACATCGCAACCATCTGCTTGATTAAATTTCATTTCGTTCAATTTGGCTTTAGCTTCAGATTGGCTATCTGCACTTCAGCTCAGTTCTTTGGCTCTCTGGTTATGGTTACAGGTGTGGCGCAGATATCGCTTAAATAAATTGAAATTTGTTTACAGCCTTTGTTGCCACAGCCGCTTGCAGCCGAATCTAATTAAATAGCCCGCTTTACGTAATGTGTGAGCATTGGCCAAAAAAAGAGCATGGCCGCAAACTTGGCTAAGCTTGCAACAGCTGAGAATCGAACATGTTTGCACCCACTAAGCCACTGGCTCTTCCATCCTGTTCCAGTTCCAAAGTTTCGCTCGACTTCCTCTTGCTCATATCAGTGACATTCGTTTTGCATGCCAGGCACATAACTCATTTTGAACAACACGGCTTAAAAACAAACACGGCAACTTTTATATATAACAAAAAAAAAAAAAATTATATATATATATATATACCTTACATATACACACAAAGTTTATACATTCTGGACTCACTTTAAGGATTTGTATAAAAAAGAGCTCATTGTCTGCTGCTGGCTTTGAGCAGGTGTATTTACTGATTTCAGTTCTCTGATTGGCAAACTTTTCCAATGAAACTTATGGCTGTGCATGCCAAAAATTGCGTTAATGAGAAATTTCGTTATTGACTTCACCCGCAAGAGTATGCATGCGCCTAATTGACTGTTCAAAATCCAAGCTTTCTTAAGCCTTATTAAAACTGCATTAAAACGTAGGAGATTATGAAATTAGCGTCGACTGCACATTCGCTGTTCAGTGATCTGTGAATTATATTAAATTTGAGTTTTAATTTATGCCGCACTCATTGTACTTAACTTTTATTTACTGCCAATGCACCATAGGCCGCACACTTTCATAGTGTGTCAGTTTTGGCCTGCTGCATTCATTTGGTTTTATGTCTGCCATTAAGAATATATTAAACTGGGCAATGTGGAATTTTTATGAGCATGCGAAACAGTTGACGCTGGTCGTTATTAGGCCTGAAAATACATGTGAAGTGGACAGTGGAAGTTGACTAGACCATGGTCAATGCTAAATGCGCTTAAACATGTCCTAAACGTAATTGCGCATACGCCATGTTGTGCGTGGCTATTAAAAAGGGGTACAAGTGCACGAGTTTCAGCTGAATTCCGGCACGTCGCCTAGGCCACAATAATATACTACACATAACAGCAGCCATTCAGCAAACTCTAATTTGTGACATCAACGTGCGAGGATATAATTTAAAAACGAAATAATAATTTGACGGCAGCAAATTTAATTTAATGTAGCTAAATTCAAAAACTCTATCCATTCAATTATTAATTGTCGATTTATTGTTGTGGTGTTGTTGCATATTTTATAAAATTAATGAATAATTTTATTTCAATGGAACAATAACATTAGCAATAATAATAATTGGGATAGTCCGAACACGGCTTCTATTTATTACAAAATTGTTATTGCTTGCTTAACTCTTTGAAGTGAATCCTAATTTAGGTTATTTTTG
Source organism: Drosophila mettleri (assembly GCA_035047625.1). Lineage (NCBI taxonomy): Eukaryota > Metazoa > Arthropoda > Insecta > Diptera > Drosophilidae > Drosophila > Drosophila mettleri. Next base: position 10,513,756 of record JAWNPI010000035.1, on the reverse strand, counting down.
TTTGGTTCAAAAAATGAAATTTCATGTTCCCTCACGGCTGTCTACAATGAAGTTAACATTTTGGCTTGTCTGAAAAATGCGCTGTCTTTTGCCTGTCATGCCTGAAGTGCTCCTTGTGTTGCGTGAAGGAATTTGTTTTATTCGTTGCAATTTGCAAGTGACTGTAGAGAGTCGATCCATTACGTAGGCGGCGAACAACTCACCAACTTGTTGCCGTCCCAGTAATTCCTGTTTTAAAATCACGTAATACATAAGTTCCCATTTAATTTTCTACAATTCTCTTTTTATCACATTAAAGTCTTAGTTTTTTTTTATGAGCTTTGACAGAAATCTTATTTAAGACAGAATACAAGCAATTTTGCTGGCAGTTTATTTTAAAAAAAGTATAAAGAATCCATGAAACTTTCGCTGTAAATTTCCCAGCTAAGACACTGAAAACCAGTATTTAAGAGAGCGCACATTCACTAACTTGGCTAAGGACTCTCTTAAAAATTTCGCGTGTTAATATGAAAATATAAAAGTGTAAAGATACGTTTTTAGTAAATAATGCAAAAATATAAAATAATTATATATTTATATGATATAATTTGGTTTTAAATTTAATGCAACATACATTAAGTCTTAAAAGAAACAAGTTTAATGTAAATATACACTGCAAATAATTAACTAAATAATTTGTTTTTAAAATTTAGCTAAATTAAATTAAATTAGATTTCGTCTGCAAACTATAATAAATTTATTTTGATTCAAATAAACATTATTAAGTTTTCATGTAAAGGTCTACAAAATGTTTGTACAAAAAAAAAAAGACATCATTAGCCACACTCAAAACTTTATAGCAACTAGACTTATTTACGAATTTAATTAAATGATTTTTATAAATGTATCCATATTAAATTAGCTAAACAGCTTAACTGGCAAATGTTTGACAGGCCTCAATGAGCAACGCAGCCGTCAGCCAATGTCACTTGATTGGAGTCAGATAGTTGTTTATCCCTGCGGAAATCATAACAATAACTACTCAAGATACTTGCCATCCAATTAGCAAACAATGAGCACATTCTTCACGGCCATCATGCGTGTCAATTTCGTAAGCGAGAGCGCCACAATCAACCTACTGCTTGGGTGATGCCAAAATCGTATTCCCTTCGATGACAATACACACAATTTGAAGGCCTATCCCTTACTTGGCCGGCACACGCATCTAGGGGTCAGTCAGTCGAAGGCTGTGGCAAGTGTGAAAGTTCAATGTCCACAAGGCAAGCTACGGCAGCAGTAAATAAATATAATGTGGCCGATGTGAAACTCGAAATTCAATTGATATGCTTGTCGGATTGGCAGACGGTTATAATTTGCCATCTGTATGGGGTATCGAGCTGAAATACATACATATACACAAGGTTGAGCCAAAGTTTTTCTATGCGTCCCACACGACCTTTTACACTTATCACTTCTTCTAGCCATCTATCATTGACATCTATACCCTACATACGTTAAATGGGTAAGACATTATTTTGCAGGCGCATGTCATAAACCTAAAATAAAGAGTCGAATTGTTTCTCGAACTCTCGAATCCAAAATATATATATCTTGTGTATTAATTTCTTCAGATATTCCGATTTACCTATAGGGTATCACTTTGCTTTTTTGTCTGCGAACCTTTTTCTTTTTATTGATAAGCTCAGCTCCTTGACGGACCTTTGAGCGCGCCTGCAGATGCCATCATAACTGCACGGCTCAAGGGAAAATGGCGTGTGTCGAGTGCCGTGCAGTGTCCTTGACATTGATGACAGTTTGTCCATTACTTTGACTGACAAACATTTATAATTACTTCCTGAGGCGTATTGAGTTAAGTTCAATTTGCTGTGATTTTAACAGTTAAACCAAGTCTAGCTTTAAATATTTTTTCACATTTTTTAGATAAGCATTGCGTGTGCCATTCAAATAAATTCTACAGTAAATAAACTATTTTCCCATTTGCCAACGTATCGTGTGTATATTTTATAATCCTATTAGGCTACGGATCACTGGATGCGTTTGCCAATTGAGTGTCGAATGCGTACAAATAATTCATGCTGCACTTGGTATATGCCAAAAGAAATTCCACAAGTGAAGATTCCAAGCTCTTAGCCATCAAATTTTTCCTGTCATTTGGCTGACTGCATTCGCATACTTATTAAATCATTTCAGAGCGCTCAGTTGGGAGTGAATGACGTATTTTAGTTTTGATAAGCAATTTATCTCTGTGCTAAAAGAGCATTTTGGAATTATTCAAAAAGCTTTTTGTGATTGGCTATTTCCTGTTCGACTTCTTTTTGTTCATAGCACTCACATATAATAAATTGCCTTTGCCTCAAATTTGTTTTGCTTGACTTACGATAATATTAGTATTTGTCGAAATCAGGCAAAACTCGAGTGCTTAAGAAGTTCATTTACAGTCAGTCATAAACAACTAAAATTGCATGCAAAAGAAGCCAAGCAAAATATTCACTGAGTCAACTGACTAAAAGATGCTCCTGAATACTATACATATTAAAATTTCTCTGTCTTCTTAGCTAAATAAGCTTCACTTATTATAGTTATGGTTACAAAGAATTTATTTTCATTCCATATGCATAAATTGTCAATGATATTAAGAAAATGCAAGGCTAAATATATCATAACACATATGATTGTATGACTAAGCAGCACTTGCTGAGATTAACTTTGTGACATAGAAGAGGAAGTCACACAGATCTGATTAGGTATGCTTAGATCGACTCAACTGATAATATTCTTTAGAACAATTCGCAAATTATTTATTCTATCCTACTCCAAAGTACACATTTTCAATGGGTAGTACAATTTCTTGGCCCTCTTCCAACTGCTGAGCATATTTTTGCTGGCTCTGCACTCAGGCGAGATTTCATTCCAATTGCAAGGACAATCACAAGAAAAAGAAATGGTAGACAATTCGCATTTACAGTTTGAATTTGGCTTGCTGCAAAAACTTTGACGCCATCATTGATTTTCTTCAATAATAATTTCTTAGCTGAGCAGCTGAGGCCAAACCTTTTTACTGCCGATATACGATATTCATATATACGATATTCATGAAGATGACATATATTGTACGATAAACTAATTGGACAACAGTCCAAGTTCTGAGGCATAATTAAAAGTATTTTACCATATTTCCTGATTCGATTATGTCGCACATAGAAACGCATATATTTTGCTAAATAGATTCGGGCATACAAAATTGTTGAGGACACGCAATTTGCGACACACTTTCCAAAGCACGTCGAGGCCATCATTAATATTCATATGCGTTTATTTATTGTGTGGTCGCCAGCTGGCACTGGGCACGAGGCAGCAGGCACTAGGCGGCTGCCTGGCTGCTTCTGCAGGCAACAGCTGAGAAGTTGAGACATTCTGGACATTATTTTATTATTTCAATGTGTCAAATTTTGATGCACTTTAATTAAGATGTAAATTGTTCTGTGCTGCGCTTTGTTCCTTTCATAGAATTTTTTCTCTATGTCGCCCACATGGGGTATAAGCAACGTTTAATTAAATTGTGTTGACATTTTACAGTGACAGTGCCTCGTTTACATTGTGAACTTTTTAATTGAATTATATATATGTATTATGTGTAACTGCATTCACTGCAAAGTTAAAACTGTTCCGCACTCAATGAATACCCAACTCTTTTTTTTTTCTCCTCTACTATAAAGTGAAATTTGATTAAAACGCATATTTTCCAATAATGGTTGAAGTTCGTTGTAAAGCAACAGCTCAATAGCTATGGGGCATGCAAAATAAAAATATACATAATAATAAAAAAAAAAAAAAAAATAAATGTTTAGAGCAATAAAATGAAAAGTTAAAATGGTTTATTTGTTTGATGTGCTGCTCTATAAGCTGCTATCGAAAGCCAATTTACTGAGTTTATTTGAATTTTGTTAAAAGCTTATGGAGCTTAAATAAATGATGAAGAGATATCATATATTTTATTTGTTTGCCAATTTTAGAATGCCCAATATGGTTCATATAATAAGACGATTTAGTCTGGCTCTTAGATGAAGTGCATCTTTAGTCAAATTTTATTGGTATTTATTTATTTAGTTACTTTAATTAAACAAATTTTACTCACATATAATAGCAAACTGAAATATTAGCTAATTAATGAAAATCTCGATCTGTCAAGTGGCCCGCTATGCCATCAGAAACTTGGCGTGCTTTATTCGGCGCAAAGAAAAGCTGAATCCGATGAAGGTGGCTCGATTGGCCGGTCAAATGCTTTGGCCTTTTTCCCATTTAATTGGCAAATAACTGTGTGAAATGATGTGGATGTGTGGATTAGCTGTGCCGAGCTCTTCATATTCTAATGATTATGGGTTAATTAAGTGCTCGCACGCACAGTTCAACAGTTGAGTAGTTGAACTGTTAAACTGATGCAGACAGTTCAGAATAACGCACGCCACGGCATATGTGGGCCATAAATTTTCACTTGACCCAACCTGGCAACGTGGCTCGTGCAGATTTGTGGCACGGCTGCCTGCCATCCAGCCAAACATTTTGCCTCCGCCCACTCTTATCTCGGCGCACGTGTAGTAAAAACATTCAAGCCTGTATAGGAGTTGCCACTTTGCACCTTCAAAACTTTTCCAAGCAGGGGCAGCAGTCTGTGCACACACACTCACACACACACAGTCGTACGCGCACAATTGTGCTGCACTACAACACGCACACATAAGCACAAGTGACAGGTAATTTGTGCATAAAAGCGTGGAGCACAGGTTCGTTGCTAGCTGGCAGTTGCCGTTGCCATGACATCAACGTACGTATACACAGATATTACACATTTCACAGCCAGATTTTTTGTGCCGCATTCATTTTTATTTTTGCCTTTTTTTTTTTTTTAAACTTGCGCTCTTTTGACAAATTTGCAATTGTCCTGCGCTGGCAGTTTCCGAAAGCTGAACGCAGAATATTCAATGCATTTTGCCTTTTGCACTTTTCAGCAGATACTCTTGTAACAGCAGGCTTACTCCGACAGTTCGATTAGCAACTGAGACTTTTAGCATGGCCTGAGTTGCTGTCTTAAGCGCTCTTGGAAGGCACTTCAAATGAGTCACTTTATCTAAGCTACACAAAGTAACCGTATGAGATCTTAAGATGAAACATGAATTGAACTCAAATTCTTACCATGCAACTTTAATATGCTTAAAGCTGCCGAATAACATAAATAGCTTATAAGAGTTTTAAATGAGTTTTGTTGAAATTTACATTTAACATATTTATGTCTTAAAATTTAATCTGCAGTCTACAAATTCCATTTATTGAGGCTTGTTTGGCTGCCCATTTGATTGCATCTGTCAGAAATGAAGTAAAGTTTAATTATTCCAGGAAATTGTGTTTCTGAGCGGCAGGTATGAGTTGAATTCTGTGGTTAATTTAATTTTGGTTTCTACTTAAAGCAAACACAACATTATTAAATACCATGCACAAAGGACAATCAGAAAATCAAATTCAAATTCAATTAAGCACGTCTCGTTGAACAATTCAATTGCTAATGCCAAGGCTATCGCCGGTCCACTTATGATTAAATGTTTGATGCCCACGCGGAAACACAAGCAAATTAAATTGACAGTTTGAATATGTTCACAATATTAAATACGAGTTGTTAGCCGAAATATGCTGCAATGCGACGCAAACGCATGATGTTATTGCAGTCACATACACAGATAATAAACAATGGACTTCAATAAGTCAATCAAAAATGCCATGCAAATTATGCAACAAAAATAAATTCTTTGAATGTTTGATTCAACACGGCTCTGTGAATTTTATACAAAGTACTTTATTATATATCTGTAATAATTATATTTATTTAATACATTACAATCTTCTCGTATTCGCAAACTTAATTTACATTAATTTATATATTTAATTATATTTATATTTATATTAAAAATAATTTTTGGTTTTAATCTTATATAAATTTCGCTGAAGTCAATTTTAATTTATATTAATTAAATGTTAAGTACAAACTTGATTCGTCAAATGTTTATTGCAAATATTTTTCTGTTCAATTTATTGACCTGCATTGCTAATGCTAATCTATAATAATAGATTGACATAATCAACCACATCAATGGTTCCATAAACCACAAATACAATTAATATTAATATCAATGATTTCAATTCATATAACTAAGCAGTATCTATCAGTGTAGCAAACCTTTTTAAGCTCCTGTATTACACGCTCCTTCATTCAATTCTGAAAATTGAGAGCTCTTTGGGCGTTGCATTTCTTGGTGCTCGCCAATGCTAATTAAATTGATTGTGTTTACCGTAATGAGATGGGCCCTCGCAACGCTTCAAACGTAACCAGCAATAACGCAAGAAGCCGCATAAAGCGCACATAAATAAGTCACAAGTAGCTATAACTTTATTACTTATACGCAGCGCGACAAGGCGCTGACGATTATGAGGCCATGCTTAAACTTTGCGCTGCCACAGCTTATGAATATATGTGTAAGTATGCCCCTGCGCCCTTTTATAACTGGTTATCAACAAAATTATGAAACTCGCGGCGGTGTCGCTTTCTGTTTTATGACTCCAGTGGAAACTTTTGCATTTACATTTGCCAGGTAATCAACGGCTGTGTGTGTGCCCCCGCCCAAAGGTGGGTGTCTCGCTCTACAAAGCCTTCTCCTCGTAAATGTATGCTAACTGCCTTGGTCACGCCAGTCGTAATTCGTAATTTGCGGCCATTCGCGAAAGCCCCGCCAAATTACAGCGGGACATATACATTACTAAATATATGGCGATTGCCCCTTGTAAATTTGTAGCTGCATGTGATTTGCTGGCCACAGCCAGACCAGGCTGAATGCAAAAAAGGACAAGAGGATGCTTGCAGTCGGGTATAACTAACTGCATCACTCTCGCTCATATTGAAAAATTAATGAAGAGCACTTTACAGGGCCTGACTTTGAGCTAGAGGAATACAGTAAAGAGATTTGATATTTTAATAATTGATTGAATCACGAATGTATACAAATATTGGCATGTCCTTTACGGACGTTACACATGAATATTCAGTGATTTGTAGACCTCATTGGTCTACTAGCAAAATAGTACCAATACACTCTCTTAACTTGCTAAACGAGTATCAATATATATTTGCATTTTAATGTCATGTACACAAAAGCAATTAGCGGACACAAATGTGACATAAAGCAAACATCGTAAACTGTGAAAGAGAGAACAAATTAATACAGCTGTTCATAAATGTAATGCGAAGAATTTGACACTTCCATTTATATGTAAATAATATTTGATTTTAAATTAACTAGAACTGGGTAATCAAGTTAAGTGTGGACATGGCTGACTGGCCTTGATTAAGCTCAGAATTAATTTAAAGAGTTTCTGTCGAACTGCTATGCTCGCTATGAAAATATTTAAATGAAGCCAGTGTCAACTAAAGGTAAGCGCAAAAAAGTCATTTTAATACCTCTCACGAAATATTATAAGAATTAAGGGCTATTCATTGTCATCTATCAAAAAAGTTCAGTCCATATTCGATCTCATCTCTTCATCTCTTTATTGAATTTGATTTTTTACTAATTTTACTATACGAATTCAAGAGCAGCTAGAGGCAGCATAGGAGAGTAAGTAAACGGAGTACGATCATTGGCACAGCTCTAACTCCAACTGCTGCTCTTTACAGTAATAGTCGCTTAATATAGACTTGTATAAAATTTAGTTTCATTCAGAGTAGCCATTGGACAAATGTTAACTTTTCAGCCTTTCGATATGTTACTCAATGCGAATATGTACATCAAGGCAGATTGAGAAACAATTGCAGTAGACAGAATATGTTTATATTATTTTCCTTATTGCTCGCTTAAAACTCATTTTCATTGCCTTGATTAAGGTCTCATAGAAAAGAAAACTTTAAATGCATAGAGCAAGGGGATCACATAAATATCAGCAGGCTAAAGCATGTTTGTCAGCTTATGCATTTCCGCAAAACTTTTAAAGTGCTTGTCAGTGCTTGCTGCGGTAAGTGAGTGTGTAAACTGGGCTAGCTAAATGCGCCCAAATGAAGCTCTCTGCGGTAAGGACTTTTGCAGTTTCATTTTTGCTTGCAGCAATTATTGCTAAAGCCGTTGTCAGAGCACAGCAGAGTATACATAGATAATGTTTAAATAGTAAAATCCCTATAGTTGGGTACTGAATGGACTCGCAGTGTCTGAAAAGAACTAGTAATAAATTCTTTGCTATCAGGATGCCTATCTGCGCTCAGATACTTTGCATGTTTACACGTTATACCTACGGAGGGCGTTCAAAACATGTAAAACAAATTTAACTGTTGGCACCCTGGCACCGAGCCTGGGTCCACTTAGCATGAGAGGCGCCCTTCGCCACCGTAAAAACACCAAAACAATTTTCTTGTGTAGCTATGAGGCTTTTGTAGCAGCATTTGCTCTTTCGAAATTGAACTGCGGTCATGCAAATGCAGTTGCCATGTGCCTTCCTCGTAGTTGTGGCATTCACATCACTTGAATACATGTTGTGTCGGTTCACTCAATTACAAATTGCTTACCACACACTATATACGGAAACGTGCCCATTGAATGTCGAACAAGGAAGAAAGGACGATGTGTGTGTGTGTGTGGGTGTGTGTGTGTCGGTGTCGGTGCCCTTTGTCTTTGCCATCGGCAGGGGCATGAGCTATTCGGGAATTTACCTGGCCTGAAACGTGAGATAATGATAAACAATAAGTTGCTACAGCAAATTCAAGTCTGCATCCGAGCATTGTCCGGCTCGTTGGCCATTGTTTGATGGTTGTGGCTTTTGTTGTTTTGCCGAATGTTGCCTGTTGGTCGCTTTGCGGCTGGTTGTTTATCTTTGGCCAACATTTGCTTGCAGACGAGTTGCCATTTTACTGTAAATTTAACTAAAATAAAATCCCAAATTGTCGTCCTTTGTCCCTTTTGTGGCTGTTGCCCGTCGTAGAATTCCACATTCCAAATTTCCGTACATGTGCGCTTTGTTCTCTGTCGAACGAGTCATTTGCAATTGACATGCAAATTTCATCTGACAATTTCTGCAGACATTCGAACATTAAGCAAACTTATGTGTCAACAATTAACACTTGCCCAAATTGGCAAATAGCCAAACTCGGGCTCGGCTCCATTAAATGTTAACGCAACTTGCACACAAAACCCCGTTCAAGAACTTATTGTTCCACATAGCACGTGCAGTTCGCAAATTGCACAACAATAAATATTTACACACTCATTAAAGTTTTCGCATTAAAATAATACTGGCCTAGCGCCAACTGAACAGTATAACTACACCCAAATCAGAGCCAACGGCAAGCATAAGGCTTAACCTCGCTCACCTCGTCGACAAGAGCTTACAACTTTTTCGATCTGTTGCTGTGGACCAAAAAGTGCCAGGTCAAGAGATACTCTATATGTAATAATATTAGTTATGAATTCTATTATGACGTATAAGAGTAGTAATTGGATAGTAAAAATAAAACAAATTTCGCCAAAGCTATTTATGTGAACGAAATTGTTTGCTATAATATATTATATTTTTTTTTTCTATTAAATATATATATATACTATTGTCATACTAGATGACCCGAAATCGATATCTATTTTACATAGATGAAACACAATAATAAATGGTTTCCTCTGAGAATACACTCTGGAGTTATTTGCCACGCCCATTACGCCCTTTGAAACTTATTTAATGGATATTCGAGCGTATTAAAAACTGAGTAAATACACATTTTGCTTGTTTTTTATTTCATTTCTTGTTTGCCTATGGGGCAGGACCTCTGTCAGCGCCGGGTGCCATGCTCGGGTCACGTGCCTGAACGACAGCCTAAAAAACGAACTGGAACTGCTGTGCCGGACGTGTTGGGTAACAGGGTCAGAGCTGAGTCTGTGCTTTGTGGATGACACACACAAATGACTCATTATATTAATTGTTCTAGTCGAATAATGGCAAATGTTTTATAAGTCTCTTATGTAGCTTTAAATTTAATACTCTCAATCGATTTGCAGCATCTTTGAGGACTGAAAACGGGTAGTTCGATCAGGTAAGCGTTAGCTGGGGGCTTATCTATATCATGTCTTTTCGGTATGCGTGTTGGATTTACTTCTGATGCTTATCAGCTGTAGTCAAGCTGCAGCTGAAAACCATCTGCTAACTTTAAAATCCAGTGTTAGTGCGAGGCAGCTGTGCTGCTGCTAGCTTATTTAGCTGGCTTGCTCAGATGCCGTACGCCGGCATTCTGTGCGTTCATAAATCATAATTTAGTTCATGTCATGCTGTTGCGTGTTTGCCGTCAAAATGGCTGCCAGAGAGCAGCCGCTGCTTGCTACGCTTGGTGTTGGTTCTACGCACACCTTGACGTATGAGTGATTTATGTAAATGAAATTGTTTCCGCAGACCATATAAAAGATGTTTGCTTCATTGAGCGTATTGAATTTTTGAGTCTCTGTACGAGAAGATGCACTTCAATTGCAAATCAAAAATCTCAAATGAGTTGGCAACAATTCGATATCATTCTGAATGAATTCGTTTGCCGGATTGCCAACCAATCGAGTGAAAAACTTCATTAATTGTAAATTCTATGTCCACTCTAAGCATGTGACCACTTGACCATGCCCCATGCATATTTAACGGTTTCATTTCTCGCTAGTGCGAATTGTTGGAGCTCGCCACTGTGGCTGCTAAGCAGAGCCATGAAACATGTAAAACGCTACGTATATGGCCTTGTGGGTGGTTGGCTTATTGTTTATATATAAGTATGTGTGTGTATGGCTAGCGCATGAATGAGTGTGCGAATGAGGGCTGTTGTAAGCCTTCATCAAGTGCTAGCACGTTGATGGCGAGGCACAATTAAGTGTTTTTATGCTCGCTGCTTTGTTGCCAGCAATTGCTCAAGTATGCTAATGACAACTGTCTAACTGGCTGGCTGGGCGGCCCATCTGAATGTCAGTGTGTGTGTGTGTGTGTGTGTGGCAGCCCTGTCTGCCTGAGCAATACTGTAAAGGGTCCTTTTTTTAAAGATCTCTTTAAAGCTGACTGAAACGAATAACAAATTCATGCTTACATGGCTACTTGACCCTAATAGCATCGCATGAACAAACTGAATGTGATAGTAAATGCTGGCCAAGAGCCACACACACACTAGCACACACGAGCTGCTATCGACACAGCTGTGTTTCAAATGCATTAGCTTAAGCATTGTCTGCTTTAAAGCTGAGCCGAAAATAATTTACACAAAACTGGCTCTTCACAATGGCACTGTGACCCTGAGCCATCCCAAGCATGTCATGTTGCTATTTTGCCACAGATGCGTCTTAGATGTGATTCAAAATCACGATTGGATTTCATTGGCATCTGGAATAGAATATTTCAATGTTAAATGCTGCATTTCTATGGTCGACATACAAATACAATCTTACCCTCTCTCTGTCGCTCTCTCTTTATGGTACAAAACATAAATAACTGGAGCATGGTGAATGAATAGAAAAAGCTTTTTCCTTAATTGTTAGGCACAACCTAAGGATTGATATATATATATATATATATATATTATATATATTTATATTTTTTTTCTATATATAAAATAAATAAGCATTTGTATTATTTGATCTTAACGCTTTGTAATGCTCAACAATAGACCAAAGTCATCAGGAATTAATGGAAGGCAGATGAAATATTAAAAAAATGTGAATAAACAGCAAAATGTATAAAAGGCAAATATAACTTTAACTTTTACTCAAAATAAAGTTTTAGCTAATAATAACATAATAATTACACACAAAAAACTTGTAATTACGATATGGAAGTATTACTTTCAATTCAATTAGCAAGGGAGTTTCATAATCTGAAATTACACTCACATCTCAGATGAAGACATATTTTATTAATTATGAAACTTTATCACAATTATATTTCCATTGTAAATCAATTAGAAGCGTAATTAGTACTGGTTTGTCTCTAGAAATCAAAATCAAATTAAAGTTCATGAGGAATTCAATCCGTTTTAGGGTGGAAGCAGCTGGCCTAATTGAAACTTTAATATTAAAAATTAAATTTAAATTCATGAAAAATATTCCATTATTATAAATATTTTAAATAAAATACATAAAGAAAAGTATCTAAAATTATCTTCCAGCAAACTGTCAAAATATTAATGCCTAAACACTTCTATCCGAATCCAATTATATTTTTGCATTTACTTATATATTTGAATATATAGTACATATATATCAATCCACTTGCAATCTGTCTTCAGTCAACAATCTTACACAGCCTGCTTCCCTCCATATCGCGTTGGCGCTCACTTTTGAGCTGCCTTTTTCAGTTTGTGTGTTCTCTGAGACCTCCATCCAACTTTGTGTGTGTTTTTTTTGTGCAATTTAAATTACTTTCGTGTTTTTGGCTAGGCAAAGAGAAGTTACCGTTGAGCCCGAATGCAAGCGGCTCAGATGTATTCCATTCCGTTCCCATACGAAAAAAAACAGCTGATACGCCTCAGGGTATTTTCCATACTCGGAAATATGATGGTCTGGCGTCTACGCTGTTGTCGTGGAGACATTTACATAAGTGGGAGCCTTTGTGATTTGATTTCGTCCTGTGCCCGCTAAACTGCACCATGTGGCAGTCTTTGCTGGCATGCACAATTATGAAAATGAATACGCATAGGCACACACACACACACACACACACACACACATATACGCATAGAGACTCTTTGCTCAATGTTATCGCTGTCAAGCGTATGCAAATGCTTGATGGCTTTCCATTAATGATTCTTAACCGCAGACAGTAGGCAGTACAGAGTAGACAGTTGACGAAACCCGATTCTTGATTTCGCTGTAGCAATAAAAGCACAAACTTGACATTTCCCGTGGCATGGCAGACAATGTCATGTCTGTCTTTAGTTGTCAATCATGCAGGAACATAAGCATGTGGCATCTTAAAGGTTGCTTTAAAGCTGGCGGAAAGTATAATAAATACCAGCATAAAAGTAGCACTTGATATACAACACATTAAAGTATTAGAAAGCTGGCTCTTATAAAAATGTTTATTAATTAAATAATATTTAATTAGGAATTTAAATAAGAGAAATTTATAGAATACTAAAAATGTTTACAATATTTTATTGTTAAAATTAATACAATTAAATTAATTTAATTGTTGTGAAGGCAACTCATGGAATTTATTTAAATAAACAATAAATGTTTAAAAAAAATTTAATTTTCCTGCGTGTTCCGGAATTGGGTATACCAGGTAGTAATTCACGAGCACCGCCTCAGACTATTGGCACTGGCTTCAACTCACGCCTGGCCATAAATTTGCCGCTGTCAGGCAACGGCTGGCATCAACAATGCCAAGAGAAACAGTGTTTAAGGCTCTCTCACAGTACTTGGTTTCAGCTGAAAATTACCGTGCGCTAATTGAACTTGGCGAGGTAGAGTTTGGCTAGATGCTAAGTAATCAGAGTAATTTATTCATGGGCAGCAACCGAGGGTATTGAACTTATTGCATTTGCAAATTGCAAACGTATATACATATTTGATGATGTATCCGTTAACTAATCTCTATGGAGTTGGAGAAAGTGTCTAAGTAAATCAGAATTAAAGCAGAGTTCGATAAGTAAATATAGCAGAAAGGACAGATTTTAATATTTTGAAAGTAATTATGTATTATGTATTAAATTAGGCTGTCTTACAGCAGCTCGTGTTTGTTCGGGCAACCAGAATCAATTCTATGGATGGTTAAATGTGATTCACCTTCACTGGTCTCACGTTTGACCTTGATACTCATGCAAACAGCGTGCATACATGCACCTAGGCGTATCGAGTCAACCGCAGCAACAAGCAGCGATGGCACTCTCAAAGGGCATGTTTATTTATAGCGCAATGCAACCCAGAAGCAGCATAAATGTATAGATAGTAACATAATATTAGATATATGTATGTCTGACATGGAAATACTCGCACAAATAGCACCTCTTTGAACTTTGAACTATCATAGAGTGAGTAGGTATATAGGTAAATAAGGCGCGAGAGCCCGTGGGAACTCTAGCAAACACTTGCCACACCAACAGGGGAAAGGCACTGTTTTCGTATCAAATGGCAAACGGCAATCAAAGCAATTCCATAGCCCGTCTGCTGGGCGGATACTCTTGCTGCTGCTTCAGTTCATGCTAACCCAGGCATATGACACATTGTTGCGATACAATATTGTCGTTATTGTGTGAGTGGGAGGTTGTGAGTCTCTGTGTAGGTGTATTTTTCTCAGTCTTTGCACTTACATGAAACCTCTGTAGAAGACTGCCACGTTGGCGGATTTTTCTGCCGCATATTGGCTTTTAATTTTACGCGCCGTGTCAGCAGCCATGGCAACAAACAAACAGCAGCAACAACAACATCGAATGAGAACGTTGTAAAATAACTGCTGCTATCAGCTAAATTATTGTTGGGATCATGCATGCACGATATTATGTATGCAGGAAATTCTCTTCTGCTCTTTCTTCTTCCACATTGCCAACTCTCTGTACGCGAGATAAATACATTTTAATGTTTTGTTATTAATGTTCTGTTCGGCAGCCGCATTCACATTTGTATTCACGCTCCCCATAAGCATTTGCATGAGGATAGCAACTGCGGGGGCTCACTGTAAATCTTTGAGTTTTCTGAATAGAACAGAAAATAATTTCGCTAAAACTCGAAATTACATTGCTGCCTGACAACAGCGCCACAGAAGAAGCATCTGGAGCAACGCGAACTGTCACTGTATATTTATATAGCCTCACATATATACATTGGCTTGTCTGAATAGATCTGTATTGATTTTAATTTGCCGCATTTTACTACCTGAAATTTGTTGCCACTCGACATTAACACTGAAGAACTTAATGTATATGTCATATAAGATTATTAAAATCAGTTTCTGATTACGTGTGTGTCTTTGCTTGTTTGCTTATGTAAGTGCTGTAGCTGTTAAGCACATTTTCGCTGAACCGCATAATGAAAAGCGGATGCAGTGCTTACCGTAGCCGCAGCACTGTAAATGCTGTCAGGGTTTCCATTTCCATTTAAAGCAATGCTCGTTTGTTGGCATATTAATTTTCAATTATGCAATTCCAATGAACCTGGCAACGGCAATAATAAATGAGAAAATTATATTAACATTAATGAGGTTAATATCATATGCGTAACCTTACAACAACAAGAATAATACTATTTAAATGGATTTTACCATAATTTGTGGACATAAACAAAAATATTAATCCAAAACTAAAAAAAATAAATCACTAATTAAATTTTATTCTGCAGCATTTTAAAATCATTACTTATAAATAGTTCAATAGGTATTTAAAAATTATATAGTTTATGTTCCTTAGAAGTAAATGTAAAAAATGAATTGTTATATATTTAATATAATATCCGATTAACATTTTAACATTTTCAATGCGAAACAATTATTCAACCCAAAATTAATCCTTTAATTATGAGCCGACTTAAGTTTAGAACTTAAGGCACAAACATAGTCATAGATGCCAATTGCAACGCTGATTAACGTAATATTCTTTATTGTCTAAGCATCGACAATACCATAGGCCCAACAATTATTTTTATCTAAGCCAAATGCGCCTGCTAATTCGGTTTCTTATTGAGGCTCAATTCCAACTAATTTAGTTAATCTTTTAAGCCTGTGCTGTATGTGCTACATACGAGAGAGACTCAATTACATTGAAGGCGAATGAGCTATTATTATTTATGGCCACTGGGTTAGTTGACCAAAATGCAGCGTCACAGCCAGGACTTAGATGACATTATAAATTCCACTTCATTATTATAACAGTCGAGCGCAAAGCGTTTGTCATATTTACTTTCTTATTTTAAGAAAACATGACATTCCGGCCAGCCAGGCTTTGTCGTAGTAAATCAAATATCAATTGCTTAAATGTCAATCACACAGATATCGATTTAAAAAATTGACACTGGGACATTGACGGCAAATTAAAAATATATATTAAGGAAAATCTGCTTTTCTTACTTCAGCACACATGACAAAAATAAATATTAAATTTAAAGCACGTCAATGCAGCTAAAACCAAAAATCCGTTTATTAAAATGGGTCGCTTTTAAATTTATAGCTACGTTACACATAGACTATAAAATTTGGTATCTCCCATAAGACAAGCAGCCGAATAGTAGCCAAAGTACATAAACTCGCCTCATAAATTTCATACCAAAAACTGACCGAATTGGCCAGCTGGCTTATATTGTCAAGGGCCTTTAAGAAAAATAAAACTTAAAGCAAGTCAATGTCATATATAAAAGCAGTTAGAGCTTAGTTAGATGGTAAATAAATTAAGTTAGCTTAAATTTATCATCAATGACAATAATTAATTTCTCACCTTTAAGATAAGGGTAAGTGTAATAAAATTGCTTCACTCTCCCTCCCACAGGCACAGATTTGTTTGTATTTTTAAATATTTGTTTACCATGAACACATTAAGACAAGTCTTTAGCTTCACTGCGGCTTCTCTTGACGCAAAAAAAAAACAGGCTCATAAATGTTTCATACTTACGTAAGTAAACTAGCAATAAGCTGCTATAAAATATGAAAATCATGAATACCTGTGTCGGCATCCAGGCGATGCTCGTAGAATATTAAAAACTCTTTATTTCTGTAATATTCATGCGAAATTCGAAGAAATTTGACCGTCAATATTGTCGTAGTGAGCTTAAAGGAACATGAAAGTTAATAAAAATCATTTATGCCCTCGGAAAGGGTGCTTTAATTTTAAGTTGCAACTTGTTACACAGAAAAGAGCGAAAACATTTATTTGTGTACCTATCTCTATATTTAAATATTGTAATAGTCTCATAAACTCTTACCTTGTAGCTGCAGTATAACTATTCTATATACTTTTTATTTAGGGTATACAAAAATCATTTTTCAATATAATTCTCTTTTTGCTCTTTTTATACCCTGATCCCATTGAAAATGGGAAAAAAGGGTATAATGTTTTTGTTAAAAGTATGTAACAGGCAGAAGGAGGCGTGCCACACCCCCAAAAGTATATATATTCTTGATCAGGACGACAAGACAAGTTGATTGAGCCCTGTCCGTCTGTCTGTCCGTCCGTCCGTCCGTCCGTCCGTCCGTCCGTCCGTCCGTCCGTCCGTATGTATGAACGCGTCGATCTCAGAACCTATAAGAGCTAGAGACTTGAATTTTTTTTTGTTAGGCGCGTATATTGGGCGCGCATATCGAGTTTGTTTCAGAAAATCGATAACTATTCCTGAATATTTGTTATCGATTTAAAACCATATGAAAAAACAGTTATGATTTTTTATCTTTTTTATCTTAAGAGCTAGAGACTCAAAATTTCGCATGTAGCTTTATGTGTATTTTTACCAATTTCGGTTTTTGTTACATTTGGATACCGGCCCCAAATTTCCCCACAATTTTGAAAATTATTTTCAGTTGCAATATATATGGTGTTTGGTCTTTTTGAAAACTAAATCAATTATTTAAATCATATGGTGAAAGTTTCATCAAAATCCGTTGATAAACACAAAAGTTATTAAACAAAATGTTTGGCTAGATCAACAGCGATTGAACTGCAAAGCGCACCCAGACTAGGTGACGCTTATACATGTTCAATTTATATACATGTGCACACATACATGCAAATGCTCGCGAACAAATTTTCTAAGAACCGCAATTGCCTTTGAGTTTGGGTCGAATTGTGTTCGAATTGTTTTTGCTACCTACTTCCAATTGCCGCTCGCCGCTGTGTGACGCAGTCGCAGGCGCTGTGTGTCGCTGTGCGAATATGTTTTCGATTCTTCTTCTTTAATAGTAACGGAACAATTCTTGTGAGCTTGCAAAAGTGTGCTGGCATAATCTGTGTGTCGAGTTTGTTTGCATAATTCCTCT
This sequence comes from Drosophila mettleri, assembly GCA_035047625.1. NCBI lineage: Eukaryota > Metazoa > Arthropoda > Insecta > Diptera > Drosophilidae > Drosophila > Drosophila mettleri. The sequence continues at coordinate 10,495,768 of JAWNPI010000035.1, read as the reverse complement.
TTGATCGACATTCTTAGTACCATTGGCACATACTTAAGTTGCGTGATATGGTTGTACATACGAGTTATTGACTATATTAAGAAAACTAAGGGGGGGTGGGATTAGGGTATCCCCTAGTCGGGCGCGCCGACTAGAGTTTTCTTACTTGTTATTTTTTGGCTTCAATAAGATACCATGACATTCCGGACTCGTCGCTTTTCCTGTGATACATGTATAGGAGTGACTCCATTTGGGGACTGCTTTTTATGGCCCATTTCCAAGTAAATTTTCAATTTGCTAGTGGAGCTGACTAGCTGACTACCCGAATAGCGCATGAATGGAATGCTTTTGCTATGGCAACTACGAGGGACTCAACTTCTGGTGAATAGCATTTAGAGTAGAGTATGAATGGCGCTTACTCTCTTTACTCTATTTATACGAAGAGCATTCAAGTTTTCTTTTCTATTTGTACAATTCTGAGCTGAGCATAGATTACAAATATATTATTGGAATATTCATACAATAAAGTATTTTAGAATTGATACATTGACTATCAGAGTACAAAGCATAGAAATTTATTTCATATTTGCCCTAGCAACAGATTTTTTATTTATATAACTTTAACAAGAATTTATGTTATTGGCTAGAAAGATGTTTTTAAAACTGTAGGTTAATAATATAGAAAACATTTTATTTATAAAAAAAATTATTTAATTAATTGTAGTTGTAACTTAATTTTAATTTTTGGCAGTGATATCAATGCAAGTAGTGGACTTAATCATGACAATTTTTCTCAAATTGTGATTGTTGCCTTTAGCTGTGGTACTCATGCTGTCCTTATTATATGCACATATATATATATATATATATATATATTTTTTTTTTGGTTCTTTTATATTATATTTTCTTTTATAGCAATTTAATTAAATACATAATTTTTCATTTAACTCTACCTGTCTTATATCCGCCCTTTTGTATTTGTAACTGTGGATTTATCTGCTGTGTTGACTTGGACTGCGTCTGAAACAAAAGACACAAGCATATGGATGTGTTTATATGTGTGTGTGATTGTATGTATGCGTGTATGTGTGAATCATGCAAATTAAGGTACGAAGGTATCTGTTTTCCATTGTTTCGATGTTTTCTTCATTTTAATGATGTAGCTTTTGGTTATTGAAATTGAATTCATTTTGGAATCAATTTCGTTGGCTTAGCTTTTATTTTGCGTTGTAACAATGGAGATAAATTAAAAGAACATTTGTTATCCAAGCCACGAAGCATGCAAATTCAAGTAAACTTATATATACAATTTTAAAAATATAATTCATATAATAATTTATATAACGAATATGTAGCCTTATACAGATTATTTAACTAACTATATCATATTCCCGTGATATACCTAATATACATAAATTAAAATTAAATTGGATTTTGTTGCGGCTTTATTGCTTTATTTTCTTTCCCATTGATATTTATCGGAACTGCCACGGTGAGTTGGGAAAAATGGTTCAATGTGGATATGCGAGCTGTCAATGCCAGTCGCTCTTGCCTCTAATATTTCAAAAGAAACTACAAAATTACTTTGACAATGACCCACAATATATTCTAATAAATATTTTCACTTATTGAGAATAAATCTTCAAGCTAACTAGCTTAACGACCTCAAGCAAAAAGATTTATTACATATAAAATGTCGAATTCAAGCAGTTTTCAACGTTCTATATATCATATCTATTAATTAATATTATAGTAACATCAATTATTTGCTATAAGGGTATTAAGTATTGGGCTTTCGATTATTGTGTGTGATTTTCAAATGAATTGAGTAAAAGCGAAAACAAAAAGAATTAATATTTCTGATATACTGATTTGAGAGCCAGCAGGCAAAATATTGATTAAAAATATTTGCTTTATTTATATTATTGAGAAAAAAATTACGTGATATTAAAGCCGACAGGCAGATTGAATATTTATATTTGCATGTAATTTGTTGGAAAATTGAACAAAGGCTTTTCTGGAAGCTTAACCCGCATACCTAGTGATAGTTTGGCATTCGCTTGAACATATATCAGTTTTGCGAGCTGCTTGGATAATAATTTCGTATGATAAGGCCAGAATCTCAGCAAGTATGCAAATATTCAGCTTACCGCAAAATACTTACAACCAAGCGAGCCAATCGCCTGTGGGCTTCGGCAGAACAGTTAGATACCAGTCTTGGCACGATAACAACAATTTGCTGGTGTTTTTTTTTTTTTTTTTTTTTTTTTGGTTTTCTTTGAGTGGAGAACGTAACAAAGCTGTCGAACAATGCCAGCAACTACAAGAGCAGCGCTAGGCAGACAGCAGTTGGTTTTAATGTCGATGATTAAACGCTTAAGCCGAGCCACTTAAATGCAGCGTGTGCGCCGCTCTGTTGCCTATTTTTAGGCCATTTAATCGACAAAGCAGCTGAGCCAAGTTCGCTTGCTCAAGCATTGAAAAGAGTTTACACAGTAGACTCTTTTTCACACACACACAGATTGTTAAATGGGGCGTATAAGTAACGTGTGCTGCTTAGAATTGGCAAATTAATGCCGAAGTAAAGTAAGCTTCTTTTATAGGCGTCTATTCGTCAAATTCCACGCTTTCGCAGCTCTCTATGAAAAAAAAAAAAGTTTTACCCAAAAAAAAAAAGTTCGGCTACGGAAGTCGTACAGTCTTTTATATAGTATTTTAACTTTTTTATTAAATTTGCGCGCCAAGTTGGACCAAGTTTGTTGCCGGCTTTTGTTGCTACTTAATGCCACTTTGTTTATTAAATAAATATTTGACACAACTTTCGGGTATGCCGCCGCGATTACCCACGCAAAAGGTGCAGGTCACAGCCCCAGAAGTCTTGAGCATAAATCTTCACAAAATCATACAATTTAATGACCAACATAAAAATGCACTCATTATAAAATTTCCTCACGTTAATGTTGGCTGAGCTTTATTTCAACGTAATTTTGATGTAGTTAGCCCCATCGATTTTCGAGTCATCTCGGCATAGTCTGGACGTGATGAACCGTGAAAGATTGCAGCAAGCACTGAAACGAATATGGAACGGCACATATATATATGTATATATATATACATATACATATATAAATAAATTCTGAATTCATGGGCAGCTACTTTATTTGATCAACTTATGTCACAATTAATTTACATTAAAATATGATAAATTATTTGTTTATTATTAATTGCATAAATTTGTGAAATTACAAAACAATAATGCAAATCTCATCCTCTTGCGGCTTACTTAGCATCAAAAAGTAAACAATGTAAATAAGCCTTTGGTATTATATTTTCGACAAACCCAAACAAATTTATTCACAATACACCATATGGGTGGCATCCACTAAAAGAGAATCAATTGTCTGGGTTAACAAAGGGCGGTATAATATGACTCTCTCTCTCTCTCTCTCTCTGTTTATATGTCTCTCGCTTTGTCATCCTCTCAAATTTCATAATGATATATCAACAAGAGGAATAGGCAGTTACCTGGTTGGGGCTTAAGGCAATCGCAGCTGCGGCACCACAACTAAGCATTTATCGGGGACCACATATCAGCTATACATACATTTATATATGCATATGTATGTGCATAATGTATATCTGTTTACAGTTGCTGGATGCGAGAGAGACTGAAGCAAGACAAACCCCATTAAATAAAACTGGCGCTCAACCACATCGAATAGCGGCTGGTGTGGTCGCCGCTCTGGCTGCCTGGGTTGCCATTGAGTCCCACTGAGTGGCTTAAGTGACCGACACTCGGTTTGGGGAGCGGCTCACATTACGCATACGCCACCGGACGCGTTGCGCAAAGTTTTCCGGCATTACTTCACTAACAATATTTTTATGGCCAGATGCTTGGCACGTGCCATCAAGAATCGAAGCTTTGTGCAAATATGCAGCGAATTGCAGTGAAAATATCACCGAGTGGAAGCAACAGTTTTGCCTCCTCATCGCCAGCTTGATGCTCTTCATCCTTGAGTGGCTTACTGAGTATGTGTGTTGAGGCACGTAGAGCGTACGCACATGATGCGATACATCTTCTGAATTCATTTCTCCATTCAATTCAATTCAGAACACCGTAAAGCTGCGCTCATGTAAATACAAGTTGTGGACCATTTTCCCATTGCACTGCAACCAAATCCTTCACTTGCTTTCTAGATGAGCTCTATTTCTTCAATATTGTATATATATATATATATATATATATATATATATATATATATATATATGTTATGTATGTATGTTTATTTGTATTCAGGGGAAGTCTGCAAACACTCTGTACAGCACACTGTAGCCATTAAATTCAGTTGTAAAGCAGCAAACGCGTTCGTTTATGTATATTTGCCAAATCTTCCTATGAAATTCCAAACACGTTCATAAAATATCCATACATAAACATAAAAATATATACGCACGCATGTGCCATATAGTTATATACAAAGGGGCACATAGGTAGGGTATATATATTTTGATTGACACGCCGAAGTTTTTCAATATGAAGCACAACCAATGCACGTTCCAATAAATTACATCAAAAAGGCATACAAAAGCAGCTGGGCTTGTCAAATTGCCATAAAAGCATATCAATAGGCCCTAATAGTGGTGCCATATAAAAATTTCAATTTAACTAGATTTCAAAATTTGAAGCTATAAAATTTAAGAAAGGAAAAAAAAATATTAATATGTTTGTTTAAGCTTTTATTTATATAAATTTATATTTATAAATATTTAATAATTTCTATTAAGTATATAAATATTTTTTTTTTTGCATGCAAACTTAACTTTTTTTCATTTTGGAGTCAATACCAATGCTGTTAAGGGCCTTGTACAAACTTCTTACACCTTATTGGGGCTCTAATAACCAATGATTGTATATCTCATTCTGTATGTAATTCATTCATAAATACGCAAGAGTCAAGGGACAGGCACAAGCACGTTCAATGTCGACAGCACAGCGAAGCGCACGTGGCGTCCGTGGTGCGAAAAAGAAACAGCAATAAAAAAACAAGACGCCAAACACCCTCAGTCACTCAAAGGCGCTGAAGACGGGCACCGCGTTGGGTTTCACACAAACACAAACACAAGATAGCATCTGTAGCAATGGGCGCCAAGAAAATTTCCCAAACAGAGCGAAAAAATATTTCCCAGTGTTCGGGTGACCAACGAGCGCGCGCCGAGAGAATGCGAAGTAAATGCCGAGCGAAGCATTCGCAAACGCTGACTTTGACTGCGGCGTCGGCATCGTCATCGGCATAGGCTAGAGCAACGTCAGCGTCGAAGGCAGCGGCAGCGGCAGAAGCAGCGGTTACCTTTCACTGGCTTTTCAGACTCAATGGACCAGTTTGGAAAATTCGCACTGTCAGTTTGTTTTAAAATTTTGCCGCGTTTCGTTCGCCTGCGAAGCGCTCAATATTCACCAAGCGGCCGAGAAAATTGTTTCAAAAATAATTGCGCGCGAAATATGAATTCGTTTTGTGACCTGTACTCTGAGTGACATTTGTAACAAACATGAAAACAATTGTAAAACGTAACAATTTATTCAATGTGCTCCAAGCTAAAACTACTATGGAAACACTTACGCTTGAATAATTTAACGAAATTTAAATACTTTGCTTTGCGATAAAAATTATAATTAAATAAATAGTTGAAAGCCATTACGAAAACTTGTGCGGTGTCTTTTTATGAATGCTAATTTCAGTCATAGCTTCAAGTGAACAATAAAAACAAAAGCAAAATAAATAAATGAGAAACTAATCGAAAGCATTCGTAAAAGGGGTTTGCCAGCTGAGTCACTCTCAAGCTTGGATAAATAAATGCAAATTAATATAAATACTAATGACAAAATAGATTTGTCAATCAAATTTGAAGACATGTTTAATAATGTAAAATAATTTAAGTGTTTACTAATTTAAAGTAAACTGAACTCTTATATTCACTATCTTCAATAAGAATATTTATAGTTCGAACAGTAAGCTTGACGTGGTTACAAAGTGTGACTATCAACGATTAAACTTCACATAGAACAAAAAGTTTGTGCCAGCAAGGTAAAATAAAATTATAAAGTATTCAGTATTAGACTTACACCCAAACTTAAATTAACCAAATATTTTAATAATTATATTTAATTTTTTAAACGGCTCATAATAACTATGCTAAATAGTTTTTAAGTGAAAAGGGTTGTCCTAATTTTAATAATTTTTTTTTTATAATCTTTGATATTATTTTCAATGAGGTTTAACTCTACTCAAAATTAAAAGACTCTCTCTCTTTCTCTCTCTATGTTTATTTCTCTTATTCGCACTTACTCATGAAATTCTGTACATTTCAGAAACAAAATTACACGAATTATTAAAAGTATAATGTAAACAAATTCAGCTTAGCTTAGCTTGCAAACTTGAAGCTGAAAAAAAAAAATTGAAGTAAGATCTGTCACCTTTTGATAACCAATAGTTAACTAATGGATCGTGTTTAATTGAAAATTCAATGGTCGACACGTGTTCCGGTTGGTCATCAAGCAAAAGCAAAATAATACTAAACAATAGAAATAGAAAACTGGCAAACAGTTGCCTATGGAAATTAATTAAAAAACAACAGCATGTCTGCTCACATACATATGCATATGTATATATACATATTCATGTGTGAGTGTTTGTACACAAACGCGAAGCAAATGGTAAATAAAAAATGTAAAAATGCTCACTGATGTAAATAAGGTGTTCCGGAAGGAAGTCGCCGGAAATCAAAGCAAGCGCTAGCATAAAAAAAACTTCGCTCTGTCCTTCACTCGGTGCTCCGGTTGGCAATGCTTAACACAAATGCCGCTGATTACGTAATTACATGAATGTTAATTCATTTTTATTTAGCATGCTTTGTTTTGCCTCCGGCGGTGGTGGCGGTGGGGCCAGTGGGGAGAGGGAGCGACAGACGCATATATCAGCAGAGTCACGAACAATTAAGGAAAGGCAAACATCACATAAAATAATGAGCGAAGTTTTGTCTTCTGTGCAGCAGGAAGAAAGGCACGAATACCTGGTTAACAGAACAGTAAACTTAATATTTGTGTAGCAGGTGCGTGCAGAGGACATTTATGTGCCACGAATGAAGTTAAATATTTTTATAATTAATAGAGAAAGTTAAAGTTGGCAAGGTTATCTGCGCTTGCTGCTCAAAAACAGTTTCAAAATAAGTCAAATGTCCGTCTGAAGACCCGCTCACACTGGGGCAGCGAACGCACATGTCAGACAGAGATTTATGACTAAAAACAAGCGGAGACCGAAAGCCCAAGGGCTATTTTTTAAAGGGTCTTGCACCTTTTCATGTGACTTGAGGTTTTTGGGGCTTCCCTCTGTGTCGTATGTCCTTAAAATTCCTGTCAGGAAATTAAACTATTAAGCTCTCTTGATGTGCATGAAGTTTTAATGCCATCCGAAAAGGTGTTTGGGAAATTATGTTCCACCATCTGGGTTAGCGCCACCTGTCATTAAGAGGAAAAGCAAACCATTAACTCGGGGCGGCCATAGACCAATTCCGCTGATAAGTGAATCCAGTAAAAGTTTAGTGGCAAATCAACATAAAGTCCTGCTGATTATCTCAAGTTTTGCAGCCCAACTTCCAAGCTATTTCAGTGCTGTCAGCAACAGGCATGGAAATTACAACAGTTTGTGCCACAAGTGTTAATAGCACAGATGAAAATCGATATGCCAGCTGAGGTCAGGCTTCCAGATGCCAAAACTTTTGTCGACCATTTGCTGTAATTTTTGGTTTTTTCAATTAATATATGCTTTTTCGAATGTGATACTAACTAAAAGACTATTTCTCATATTTGAGTTTAATAGCCACTGATACAGACAACATAAATTAAATTTTTTAAATATTTTGTCTAATTAATTTTGCCAATCATATATACATATTTCATATATAAAAAATATAAAATCGAAAAAATATTTAATTGCGAATCAAAATTAAAACCCTCAAGAGCAATGAATTTTTTTTACTAAATTTCAGAATGTTTTTTATTAAATTCTTTTGAAAAATTACTCAAAACATGACGTATTTAGAGCGTATACTTAATTTTGTATTTTGACACTGTTCTCTCTTTGTGTACACTTAGAGAACACTATGTGTATTCGTGTCGAATTAATTAAATTGAACGCACTTAATATTTTATTCGTTTTTAAGACAATAAAATTGTTGGCATATTTTGACCATCCAATCATCGTTGTGCTAAGTGTTGCGTGCACTAACCAAAATATAAATACGCTAAGCCATTTGCCATGGATCTTATTCAATTATTTTTATTTATAGGCTACATATGTAGATTTATGTATTTACGAGCGACACACACTTATATTAGTATATACTCGACAGCAGTTGTAAATGCGCCTTAGGCCAGATTGCATTAGACTTAATTCATTTATGCCGCCCACTCCAGAAGACGTCAGCCAGCGGGCAGCATAAACGTTATCGCCCTAATGTAAGCTGGTCAGTAATACAATTTAACAGAATTGCCTAGATTTAATGCTGCCCACTATCTAACTTCAAGTTGAGCCAATCAAATCTGACGCGTAAACAATAGAAAAACTAACATAAAAAGAAAAACGGAAAACACAAAACAGCAAAACAAAAACAGAAAAAAAAAAAATACTGAAACTGTTCGAAAAAAATGTTTAACTTTACAGACATCAACAACTTTTCGGGCATTCTCATAGATTGTGGCAATAAATCGACTGAGCGATTGACAGCCAAACGAGAAGCCAAATTGTTGCGATTAAATGCAAATTCAACTAAATCTCAAATATATTAAATTGTATTTTATGTATATATTGATTATATATATATTGATAATGATTATAATGATAATGATTATAATTATTGATGAACAAAGTAAAGCAAATTAAAATGAAAATATGTATAAAAATTGAGATTTATATTAAGGATTCAATACTGTCCAAGCTGTGTTCAGAATGAAAGCAATATTGTGACTATATTCAATTTTGTACTACTTTTATTGCATGAATCCAATCTAAATAAAGCTAGAGAGCAATCTCTATGAAGAGCGATCACAGGCAGCGCGAGGTTCTCGCTCACACAGCTCCATTTCCAGCTGCTACTCTTTACAGTAATAAGCGCATGAAATCCACTAATTTATAATTTAATCTTTATATAAATATTATACTAAAAAATTCGCTTTGATAATTTATGACAAATTGTTTTAGTTTACTTTAAAACCTTCATAAATAATTATTTCACAATTATTGTTAATATTTTTGTTTAATTTAGCTCAAAGATCTAAGCTAATTGATGACTGAAGTTATCGATATGGACAATCCACAAATATTTATTATTATTTTGAAAAGTGCTTAGCTAATTGAGCACGACAAAAACTAGACACACACACACAACACAACACGCCCCCTCAGTCAGCACAGGAGTTGGCTGTCGTGACTTATAATGAGGACTTCGTAAATACATTTTCCACGATGTTTTCTCATTCTCAGTTTGCCGCATTTATCGGGCCACTTGACGCACAAAGCAACATCTTCGCTTGTTCAATGCTCGGCCAGTCGATGCCATATCTCATATGCATATAGTTGCTCGTTTGCTTAAATTTATATATACTTTTGCTCAATTATTGTAGCTAATGTTGCTGTTGGTGTTGGTGTTGCTATGCGTACAGTGACCATCGAAACGGCCACCAAACATTTGTTTTCATTTTTTGCCTGTGCAAATATGCAAAATGATTGACAGCACAATTAAGATGCCGGCACTGAGCTCGCAGGTAATGCAATATTCAAATAAACGGCGGGTTGCAGGGAGGCCACGTGCCAGTTACAGCCGTATATGGCTCTAAATTTATATAAATATGCAGAGCATAATAATATATGCTTTTGTTACAACATTTAGATACTTTTAAAGCAATAAAAAATACAGTTATTGCTTTATCAAGCGTATATCATTTTTATATTATTTTTTTCGAATGCTCGAATCTGACTTAACATTTACAACTTTTTTGTGAATGTAAAAAATTATTTTTAAATGTTGATAATGATATACATTTATTAGAAATTAATGTTTTAAAATGAAATTGATATTTTGCTTACTTTTTTTTTGTAATAATAATAATAATTTTAAAAAATTAAGAACATTACGCGGAACGAATCCGACTCCATTATACTATTGCACTGCGCCAGTTTTCATTGGTGAATCACATAATGTCAGCTCTGATTAGTTTTTTAAATATGAACAATACTGTTATTTGCTCTTTGTCAGACGAAATAAAGTTAATAAATACATAGCTGCGACAGATGCAGCTTTACCTCCTGTGCGCGTATGCATCGAATATAAAAAATATAGTTCAGCAGTCTAGACAGAGTATTGATTTAATATTAATGCGAACGACTATTGACAAAAATACAGAAATAGAACAATAATATTTATTTTAATGAAAATTTAAATTAAATTATTTCTTAATAATCCATAAAATGCAGCAAAAAGAGAAGCTTGAAATTATATTACATAACTGCGGACTAACTAAAGTTTATGTAATTTGTCAATAGAGTAATTGAGCAACGTAATACAATACATCATTAATTAAATAGCATATGACAAGTTAATTGCCCAATTTTGATGTCGTTTTGATTGGTTTCAAGTGTGATTTATTAATTAATTTAGATATTACAAAGTTGTATATCAAATGATTTCGAAATTTTATTTATTACATTGTTGGTTTTTGCTTGATAGCATCTGTGCTGGCGACGACAGGCTCCAATCCAAGCTAAATACTTTTGTGCATATTTTTTGCTTGCGCCTTGGCTTTGTTTTCGTTTGCCTTGGCTGATTGCCAGCAAATAATAGATAAAAAGAAAAAAAAAAAAAACAAAACGTAAGTGGAAAACACAGAATATAAACACGTGCCGATGTGGCTACATTTTTTTTGCGTTCATACATGGAGCATACGAAATTCTGCCTATCATACCCGTTTGTTTTCAATTGCTACATAGATAACAAAAATGAATGTAGTCTTTTAAACAGCATTTCTGTTCTGATTGCCCAATGGCAGCGATTTTTAAAGATATAAAGCAAACTAAACATTTTATCCTAAACACTTAAACAAGTCCCAATCCAATGAGCAAATAAATAAATACCAAAAATGAACTAAATAAATTGAAAAAGCTTACAAAAGTATGTGTAGGACTTAAATAATTCCGGTCAAGTCTAAATAATGTTCAGATTAAAATTAACTTTGAGATTCTTGTTCATCTGTTTTGAATAATTGCTTATGTAGAGTTTAGTTTTTTTTTTTTCAATTACGTTTGGTGATTATGTATTATTAATAATATATATTATATATTACAATATACATATTTTTATATTTATATATGTATATAAAAGGAAAAATTACACCTATCATGAACGTTGGAAATCTTGTTGATAATTATGCAAAATTGAATGTATCAATTACGCGAGACAAATAAAAGCTGTCAGCCTCTGGCATTTCAATATGAATTTCGCTCTGACTCCGCAACCATTCGAGGTTGGCTAAAGTCTAAACGCCAATTACAACATCGAACACTACATTTAATAGAAGAGATCATGATAAATAAAGCTAGGCATATGATTTGAAATACCTTCGTCTTCAATTTTAACCAATTTTAAGTTATAAAAAATCATAGAAAATGGATATGCTTTCCCTATACATTTTATAATAAATTTCCATTTAATAGTTGGGAATAGGAAACTGTAATTCACGCTCTGCTCACTCAATTGTGTCACGTGATATGAACAAATAGCAGAGGTTATCCCAGTGATATTGTATTTACATTCACACTATTTTCAGTTCATTGCACTTTGCACTAATAATTTATTTCGTAAAATATATCGCGAAAAATATATATTGCCCTCTTGACAGATGTTTCACCTATTTTATTTGTATAGCCTATGCAAACGATTGTATGTTGTGATACATATTAATAACAGCATGCTTAAATACATAAGAGAGGGAAGTTTAGTTATTGGGACCACACCTATCTATGACTGCTAAACTAATATTTGATACCACTTTTCACAAATCTTAGCAATACTTTCGATCTCATAAGGCTTCCACAAATATTTAATTATATTCAATAAAATGTATTATTAAATTTTGACATTGCTAGACATTTGAATGCATCGTGAAGCTCAAATGGTTGTTTAGATATTTTGGCATTGAGTGTAGGCCATGTTGTAGTCGGTCTCTCTACACTCATGCATTAGTGTCTCCATTCGTATATTTATATTTTGCTCTTGCCAGTCTGTTGCCTTTTAGCGTAGCTGAATTCCCAAACTAAACAGTCATCAATCGTGCCGCAAGGGTTGTAGCTGAAACTTGAGATAGCTTGTCTCTGCCAACAAATGAGCTGCCCAGAGTGTTGCCTGCATATCTCAATGGAGCAAGAGCAAGCATGAAATATGTATATTTACATCTTCTGTATACTATATCAACTATTATTATATTATATTTTATATATTTTATATTGCGTTACATTTTGTTGGCTGAGCAGCGCCCTTAAAGCATTGAAGTTAATATGAAAATTAAGCACGTTCACCAACAACAACCAACATCACCAAGAAAAACACAGAAAAAATACCAAAACACGAAGAGTAAAAAACGAAAATTTATCGATGCTCACTTCCGTAAGCAGCCACAAAAGCAACAACAACAGGAAGTAATGTGCTTAAGCAATAGCTGCGAATAACATTCAAAAAAGTGAAGCTTCCAGTTAGCGCTGAATCTTAAATACCCTTTAAAAAGATGGAGATATTGGCAGGTTTTCTTTACATATATGAAAATTATATAAGTATATGAAATTATGAAAAAAGAAATGTAATTCTTGACTTTATGTTGCATCATGAATACCATAGTTGGTATACTGAAATATCTTAAAAAGTAAATATTTATAAAACACTTTTGGCCATTTCTCTTCATTAACTGCATGCCAAAATACCTAGAGAACAGGCCAAGAACGAGAGCAAAGTGTTTTCTAGTCTAGCCTTCGAAGGCTCAGGCGCAGCTGCTGCCAACTCCCTTCTCTTTCCCGTCTCTAGCTCACCTATCCGCAATTGCGAGAGGCCTTTCCTTGCCTCGTGCTTTTGGCCGCTGCTTAATGAAGTTTTTCACAGAAATTCCTTGGCAATTTTACTGTCGGACATTGCATAATTGATGAAATTTGGAGAAACAGCGACACTTTAGACAAATCACAACGCCTGGACAAGCTCCATTTAAGCCGTATGTCAGTTGCCGTTGTTGTTGCTTCTGCTGTCGCCGCCGACACGTACTTTATTAATAATTCGCAATTATTTGTTGGGGCAAGTAAAGTGTTAACGTTGATGAGTTTAGGCTTCATGTTATGGGTGCCAAATGAGCCACAATTTATTTGTCTAATTGAAGCAGATTTCAGTTGCTGAGAGGCGATGCCCAAGCCAACGGCAACATGTTGTAAGCTTGCGTAGCAACTAGTTAAACATGCCCATAAAATGTTGACAACTTACTGTTGGTTAAGCCTGTGAAATTTAAGTCAAGCGCCACGATGCAGCGCAGCGTTAATATTTAATTGCATAATTAACCGCAAATTAAGCCACACATGGCTGACAACAGCATCAACAACAGCAGCAACAGCAACAAGCAACACAATGTCAACACAGTTGGGCAACTGCAGTTTCTGATATCAACGCAAATAAAAGGAATTAAAAGCGCAACAATTGATCTCCTTAGTCATGGCTAGTTCATCCATGGCAGCTGCCGCATCGGAACGTTATTCGAAACAAAAACAACTTGGCATATATTATGCATGGAGTGAGGCTCGTATTCCACTTGATCAACTGGCACAATAACTAAAAATAGTTTTGCTTCACAGCGAAAACAAATAAAAAAAAATCTATTAGCGCACTAGACGAAGGTACTCAACTAGTCGATACTCTCTGTTAGTAAATAGATAAATTATTCAATTAAAATAATATATAATATTAACAGATATAAAACATAAATATATACCCACTTTATTTAGTTGTAACTAATCTTAACATATAGCCAAGCAACTTCATCTGATCCAGCACTCTCCATCGCCATGTCTCACTGAATGCAGGGTATACAAACTATCAACAAATATTGGGTTACAAACAAATATTAATTTACCAGTTTCTCTATATTTTTTTCATCTATAGTTTCCCTCAGTTGTGCTTGCCTTGTCGCTGGCTGCTATTTTCATTCCGCTCGTTTGCTGTGCCATAAAGCGATTTTGCAGCTTTAACTATATTACTCACTTTCATGGTAAAATGTGCATATTGGCTTTGTGCATTATACGAGTTACGGTTCATCCTAGATTTATCGTTGCTCTTGAAGATTCATGATATTTAAAATATTCAATATGCTTGCCCAAAAATTGTTATATGGGCACCTCTGAAAAGTGTAATATTACATAGATTACTATTTATATATTATTTATACAATTTACATTTTCATATTAATATATTTTTAAAAAATATTTTCATAAATTGCTTTCAAATATCTAAATCTTGAATGATAATGAATATACTTGTTCTATGATCGCCTCATTCATAGATTCAAAGAGATCAACCCATTGCGTGAGCAAATGCAGCTTCAGGAAAGTTTTTTATTCACAAAATTAAACTTTTTTTATATAAATAAAATCTAATTATTGTATTTTGTGTGCAAATAACAATAGCTAATGGATTAAAAAAATGGGAAGATTTGGGATTTAGGACTTAGAGTATTTACTAGTCACGCACTCCCGATTCAATAAAAGATTTTTATTTGTTTAGCCATTGCGCGTGAAAAAAAATGTATATATGCAGGCATGAATGAACAAAATTTAATATTATTTTTAATTTGCCATTTAGTTGCAATTTAAAGATGCCTAAAGTGCAAAAAGCGACATTAATAAAAATATTTAAATATAAACAAAATGACTAGAATCGAGGCAAATTTTGAACTGAATGCACCATTATCTTTTCGCAAAATAAGCCTACTATTAGCATTTGCTTCGAAAATGGTACGAACTTTGATCAAAAAAACACATTTTGGACAACTTACCTTAACTTAAGACGAGCATTGAATAATTTAGGAAACTTCATTTCCGGGTTTGCTTGTCTTAATTAATGAGATTCGCTTATAATAAATAAGTTTAAGAAAACTTAGTTTATGACCTAGGTAAAGTTTCTAATGCGAGAGCGATGTAAGTAGACTGCATCTTAGCAAAGTAATTGAGATAATGATTAAAATTCAGCAAGGCATAAACGAGTTGCCAACGGAGTTTCAGTCGTGCATCGCAATCGAAAATACTCGTGCATGGGTAATTCACACAGAGTCATAATTTCTCTTAAACAGAAAAGGCAAAAAATTATTAATTATATCAGCATGGCTGCAGTCGTGCTTTACTGTTTAACACTCGGCACAGCCTGGCGGCCAAAAAATAATGATGTTTCTATGGCTCTGTATCCTGCAGCACATAAGCCATTTTGCAACAGTAAAACAAAAGGTGCGCAGGCAGCTGCCAGCTCCCAGCTGGCGGTAATAAAGTCGCTGCTGGTTACCTTGTCGGCTCATTAAGCGGCTAGCATGCCAGTGCACGCAAAACCCACGCGAACCGCGGCGTCTATAAAGGCTGTGACAAGTGCGAGGGAATTTAAGTTGCAATGACATCACATTAAAGCTTTGGGCCAGCTGTCGGTTGTTAAGGTGTAACCGAAAGGGAATGAAGAGAATCATGGGCATGGAAGCCTTTCAAATTAAGCCATCAAAGTACTGTCAGAGTGCATTATGCACGCGTACGATGAACTTGACATCTACTTATGTTTTGATCAGCTGCCATAGACAGTGACTGGGTCGAGCTTTGCTCGTGCACTCTGCGCGCGACCTGTCATCAGCTGGACAGCAGGTGCCAACAATAACAGCTTGCAGCTTATCCAATCAATATTTGATTGCCGTGCAAACTACGATTTCTAACCAATTTGTTAATTATTCCAGCGCTTAAGTTTTTGGCATACCAACTATTCATACCCTGAAATAAAATCCAAGCAAAAGGGAATTTTTAAAGAAACTTTTTACATAAATTTTTAAAGCAGTATTGATTCTGTCTCAATGAAAATCATGTTAAAAAAAAATTTTAGATTTCAGACAAAAAATGTGAACGCAAATTTTAATGGTTATTTTTTAACTTTTCAGCTTTTTTTAAAAAAATATTCCTTCGAATATATTTATTATTTATAATATGCAATTAAATAAATAAAAAAATACAATAAATAAATTCATTAATGTTCAAAATATTATTATTAATAATTTATTCTTCTAAATTTATTTTAAAATTGAAGCTATTTTCAGTAAATTGTAAATTGATTAAGAATTCCCAAAATAAGTAAAAAATTCTGCTTAAAGAATTTTAATTCTTTAAAAAATTATTAAGCTGTATTATAAATATATTTAACTTAAGTTTAATTATATAATTTTATATGAGTACAAAAAGGAAAATCAAATGGCGAAATTAAAATTAAACATTTAAATTTTAGCACACTTAAGCACAAATACTGTTTAAATACTTTACGCTTCGTAGGTTTTAGTGGCTCTTTAAGAAAAACATTTGCAATAGTTTCATTGAGTGATGCGCACAACCCAAAAGTGATGTCTGTATGGGTGTTTGTATCTGTGTGATTTATGTTAAGGAAACATTGCCATTGTAGATTTGTGTGTTATGTTTTTTACAATTTTAGGGATACACTTCAGCTATACGCTCTTTCACTGCTGCGAGTATATGGCAAAAGGGAACAAAATGCAGCCCATTTATTTTCATTTTGGCAACGCAAAAATTTTTCATTTCACCAAGCGCCAAATTGCAAATAGTGGTTAGATGTGTATGCGTACGTGCGTGTGTATGTGTGTGTGTGTGTGTTTTTTTTTCTTTTTTTTTTTTTTTTGAATGTGTACATGAATATATGCTTGTTGACGTTGTTGCGGTTGGTCGTGCCCCGCACCCGAACCACTCTAAAACTGCCTTTGTTGCGGTTGATTGGGCAAATCACTTGCATACAGAATGCGCTTTTTGGCTGCAGTCCTGCGGCTGATGCCACCCACATGGGGAATATCACGAAAAGTTGTAGGAAATATTTTCTGATCAAAATATTGTACAACAATATTTTGCGTATAGTTTATACACACGCGAGAGTGTAATATGCTGCGACAAACTTTAAACATAATTTAAGTTAACTAAACAGAAAGCGGCTGCGTAGCGCGCAGCTGCGTCAGCAGGCAGCGGTTGCAAAATTTACATAAGTCTTCAACGTGGTGCATTTATAATTAAGCCTTTGTGCTGCTAGTCACAAATTGTGCTGCCAAGGACGTGCACAGGGGAGGTGTGAGCTCATTATCGGGCAAGGGGTCACACAGGCCACATATTTGCAAGTCGTCAGCGCAAACAAAAAGCGTTTTAGGCGCGCAACTACAACTCAGCCCCGAACAGCCTCTGGCAACGGCTGACTAACAACTGGCGACTGGGGACTAGCGAATGACTAAAGCTGACAGTTGCAGTTAATGATACACAAAATCCACACTCTACTGAACGCCCAGTGGCAGCTGCGCTTTTGTTGCGCTGCCATTCACAGCGCTCTGCTGATGGCAATCTGCGCCGATGACGCGGCAGTCGACAGAGCACTGCTCTCAGGTCGTCATATTGTGGCTATTGATAGCAGAGCACAAAACCGAAAACATACTTAAGACGACAAAGAAATGACCAGTCTACACCAAATACCCTTGCTGAAAAACTCGATTTAAGAGTTGAGTTGCCTGAAATAAAAATTACTTTAAATCAGTAAGCCGAATTCAGATGAATTTCATGATTTGGCAATAATTTGCTATCGTAGCCAAAAGTAATTGGCTACAATTGCCTAGAATACCCCTATATTAGAGTGTAGTTATGCAAATTTGCATTGCCGTTCATTTACATTTGCATTCCCGATGGCTAATTAAGCAATGCCGTGAATATTCTGTGGTTTCTGCAATAAAACATGTCCGAGGCAATTAGCTAAGCGTTTATTTGCAATTAATTAACAGGCATGCAGCAGAGGTATGTAAAGTGCACAGCTTGCTAAACAGAACTTAATAACTCAACATAAATTCACACTTAGATCATAGATCATCGTTTAAATCACTCTAGTAAACTAATAAGCTGCTCTTCTTTGTATATCCTCTTACAGCTGAAGTAACAATTGAAAGGACAGCAACAAAGGCACGAGCTTAACGAGTTGCTGTTTTTGAGCACGCCACACAGCTTTAGAATGAAATGGAGATGCAAGGTGAGGCTGGTCATAGACCAACAACAGCAGCAGCAGCAGCAGCAGCAGCAGAAACGACACCGACACCTGAAGCGCCAACAGGCGAAACAAGTACTGCGACAACATTCACATCTGAGCCACGCGAGTTCAATTGTCGTGTGGCACCAACGGCACAGCCCGAGCGCTGGCAGCCGTTCATTAGCTGCGAGGCGACACAGAGCGACAACAACAATTTCTTTAGCAACAGCAACATCACCAGCAGCAGCAGCAGCAGCAGCCGCAGCACAACATTCCAATGCACACTGCAGGACTTCGATAGAAATGAGGATAGCGCTTTTTATGCGTGCAGTGCTGTATACGACGCGACAGAGTCTGAGTCAGAGGCATCCGTATTAAAGCGATGCATACTACAGACGCAGCTCTTGAAGCCGCAGCATGAGGCGTACGCGCAATTCCAACTGGAACTCAGTGGGGCCGTTAGTGATAATGTGAGTGATAGGCTTAGTTTTAGCAGCAGCTGCAATCGGCAGCTGTTTCAATGTGAGGCCATGGACGAGGAGCTGCTGTGTCGGCTGCAGCTGGAGCCCGACTCTGCGAGTCCCACAACTACCAGCTGGCTGAACTATCACATTGAACTGGGCGATAGCCTGTGGTCTTGGCTGAACTTTAGCGAAATGTTGGAAAACGTGAGCGGCTCTGGCACTGGCACTGGCACTGGCAACGAAAGCGCCAACAACTCAACCACCAGCTTGGACATGATACTCTCCAACTACACACTGACCGACACCTCACTGAGCACAACAACAGCAACAACAACAGCAGCCGACATTGTAATATCGCGGAGTTTTCTGGACTACTCGCCGCATGGCTACGACTGGCTGTTTCTCTTCGTGGTCTTCTTCATATTTGCCGGCGGTCTGGGCAATATACTCGTCTGCCTAGCCGTCGCCCTCGATCGTAAGCTGCAAAATGTCACCAACTATTTCCTCTTCTCGCTGGCCATAGCCGATCTGCTCGTCAGTTTGTTCGTCATGCCCATGGGCGCGATTCCAGCATTTTTGGGTAAGTGGGTAAAAATCTCTTTCTTTTAACTAAATTTAATAAAAAAGAGTCAAAGTGGAGGAAAATTACAAGTAATGATGAAACTCTAACTAGTCCGTGGCTTATTTTATATGCTAATATTGACATCCTGCAGCATTTTATTTTATCAAGATAATATTGGTATATTTATTACTGATAGTTAAGTGACTGTAATATAGCTGAAAGTGTTTAGATTTTAATAAAGATAAAGATAAAGATAAATATATATATATATATATATATATATATATATATATATATATATATACATATATATTAGATAAACTTTCTTTGTGCTTATATAAGCATAGCAGCGGCTGCAGTACTCAGTTCAAAGTTATTAAATTCTACCGACCTTTGTCATCATTTTAGACAATTGGTGCACTGGAATTTCAGGCATTCACAAAACTCCTGTGAACTAATAAAAATTAAATGACAGTCTCTTTGAGCAGCTTTAAGTTCTTGTTAATAAATTCGATTTAAATTAAACCAAATATGTTCTCTGTTTAAGTTGCAGCTCATATTTGATATATACATATGCACATTATAATATATATTATTTTTAAGCAGTCAATTTGCGAATTTACTTGCGACAGATATTCTCAGGCAAGAAGAAAAGTAAACAAATATGTATTTTTAAAGCAAATATATTATTATTAAATAGGTATTAGAGGTCGGGTCAATATTCTAATTTCAATAATACCCGACACATTGCCAGCTGAATATGCACACGGCTTATGTAATATGATAATATTTGCATTTGCGCCTGCCTAATTTACATGTGCCACAGATAAGGAATATCTGCCTGATGCTGTTCAGCTGAGCTCAACGTAGCATGAACAGATCAAACGCATAATGGGCGGACACGAGGCCAGAGGCGAAACCTCAGTCAGCAGTTGCCACCGCAGAGCAGACGCTACATGTAATACATGCTTAGTGGGTTGCACACATCCAACCAACCACATTAGCCAAACAACATTAGCGAATTTCATTTTATTATGGGCGCATTTGTTGTCCCAGCTACCAGCTAACAGTTACCAGCTGTCATTTAATACAGTCTCTACTTTTGACTGATTTTATGGATTTATGTTTGGCGCCCAGCGCACAGTTTACAATTAAATGTCTATTTCGGCAGCTAATGCCACCGTAATTATTCATATCGCATTAATTGATATTAAATGATTTTCTAACTTAAATTCCGAGAAGTTTTCTCTTTCGGAGCTATTAGTTATCCGCCTCTTGGCAATGGGGGCCAAATAAAATATGTAATCGTAATCGCAGCATTAACCAGCTTAAGCTTAAATATTTTAGTTTTTTAGTAAGCTCAAAAAAAAAAATAAAATAAAAAAACATTTCGATTTGCTCTTGAAAGACACATCTATGACCTTGCTTCGGCTTTTAACTTTCCAGAGTGTGAATGAGTATTTGATTGGAAGTTAACTCTCTTAAATACAACACTTTGCAGATACTAAGCTGATTGATGTACTTACAAAGTGCTGTAGACTAACCTCCTGTGCTCATTTATTGCGCACTTTAACTTTAAGCTTTTTAACGCTCACTGCTCGAGTCCAAGTTAATCCTTGGCATATTTTCCCTAATTGCACGTTGCGTGTTGGGCGCTTTAATTTGTGGCATTATTTACTTTAGTGTTTGTTGATTTTCGGTTGGCACTATGGTCGTGCCACGGCTCGTTTTATTCAACAGTTTTCTGCAGCTGCTGCACTTGGCAATTTCCCATTGTGGCACTTACGTTTGAGACGGCTCCTCAGCTGAAGCTTCGGCTGCTCCGGCTGCGTTAGAGGGCAAGGTCTTTGTTTTCACGCTCAAGTTGTTTACAGACGGCGACAGCAAACGCAGAACCAAATGTAGCTAACAGCCTTAAACATTGTTTTAACCCGCAACTTGCCTTCGGGCCAACAATTAAGCTGCAAATTGCATCATGCAATGCTTTTTTGTGCTTTGTTTTTTATTTTGTTTTTCAACTTCTTAAAAGATTTCGAATTTTTGTCAGTTTTTTTTTAAATCTTATAAATTTATTTATAAAAACTCTGCTGATCGATGGCCATCAGCATAAATCCATAGCAGATGCAGTTGAGCTGTAGTTCAGGTTTAATGAAAACCAATCACAGCTTTACAAGCCAAGCCACTTGATGTCATATTTATGCTTGGCATAAAATGATTTATTGCAAGCGGATATTTCATTAAACTGAAATGGCTCAATTTAATGAATGTTTTAAAGTGCTTTTGGCAGCTTTATTAAAAGGGACACGGACCAATACACGCACGCTATTAAACATATTTTTATATGAGCTGTCTCTGTTCAGAAAATGACAATTTTCTTCTTTTTTTTTTTAACTTACCTGCGTATGGCAACATAAGAATTTTAAAAGAAATTCCCTCGTAGCAAAAAATGTTTTAACGAAGCAAAAGTTCAGGCAAATACAGAGTCTATTCGTAGAATTAACTAATATAGAGATCTGTACTGGGCGCTCTGCGTTTGCGTTACACTTACATGCTTATTTCAGACACTTGAGTCTCAGCTCCGGACAACATGTCGCATACGTAATAAATACATTTCCAGCACTTGATGCTTTTTATATATGTATGAATGTGAGTGTGTGTCAGTGCATGTGTGTGTGTGTGTGTGTGTGTGCGTGTCTGTGTGTCTGTTTGTCTGTATACATGTTTAAGTGACAAGCATATAAAAACTAAATACGACATGTGGGTCCGGATACTCATCGTCTCATCGTCGCTTCGCTCTGGTGTATTCGAGTGTGTGTTAAGAGTGCTGAGTGGCCGTGTCTGTGCTCGCCTGTTTTATTGTATGTGTGTGTGTGTGTGTGTGTGTGTGTGTATATATATACATATGTGTGTCTGACAGTGTCCTACAATTAGCAAGCTGAAACCCACGCAGCGCGCCTAATGGCATGTACGAACAAGAAAAACAACACATTCGAGCGCAATTTGTACTAATTAATGCAGAATTTGCCATTGGGCATTGGCTAAATACAAGGCCCAAAACTAGCTGCACAAATTTCAGACTAAACGAGTAGAAAAGTGCTCGGAGACATTCAGGTTGCATCAGCTTTCATGGCTGGCTGTAACTGTAACTGCAAAAATTTGCGAATATAATATATCTATTTCTACAGTCACTCAGTATTAATCCGGCCACCAAGAACACAAAATTCTAGAAATTCAATCTATGCAAATACAGATACAGATACAGATACAGCTGTATAACACAAACAGCACTAAGCATTTGCTTTCCATTTGATGGTTTTTTGTCGCTTGCTTTGCTTTCTTTTCTTTTCATTTTATTTTTTCATTTCTCATTTAGCCTTCATTCATTCGTTCATTCCTATTTCAATTAACTCTGATTTGCATGCACTTTCATTAGCAGTCGATGGAGAAATCCCCGTCACATCTATCTGTCCCATTTGGACTATACGTTATTCTTTGTCGCTCGTTGCAGGCTACTGGCCACTTGGCTTTACGTGGTGCAACATCTACGTGACCTGTGATGTGCTCGCCTGCTCCTCGAGCATACTGCACATGTGCTTCATCAGCCTGGGCAGGTATATGGGCATACGGAATCCGTTGGGCTCAAGACATCGCTCCACAAAGCGTCTCGCTGGCATTAAGATAGCCATTGTCTGGGCCATGGCCATGCTGGTGTCCAGCTCGATAACGGTGCTGGGTAAGAGCGAGTGGCCGAGTGCATTGCAGTTTTAATGGATGACGATTCTTGTGGATTTCAGGTCTGGTCAATGAGAAGAACATAATGCCCCATCCGAACGTGTGTGTGATCAACAATCGCGCCTTTTTCGTCTTCGGCTCACTGGTGGCATTCTACATACCAATGCTGATGATGGTCTCTACCTATGCACTCACCATTCCGCTGCTGCGCAAGAAGGCGCGTTTCGCCGCCGAGCATCCGGAGAGCGAACTGTTCCGTCGGTAAGTGGATTGAGAACTTTGATATTCGCTTTCGCACCACAGCACTGCACTGCACTGCACAGCGCACACAAGTAAATGCAATTAGTCTGCACTATTGGCTTCGGGGCACAGATTTGTGCCACCTTTGACTGGACACTAATAGACACCGGGCAGCGGTCAGCAGTTGCAATTGGATTTATCTGTCAATCGATACCAATAAATTATTCGTAAATGAAAATGCTTTTCAACGAGCTGTTGCTGTTGCTGCTGCTGCTCCCCAATCAGCTGTCACCGCTACTTACCACGTGTGGGCCAACGACGGGGCCTATGCGACGTATGAGTAATTGGATCTAAAACTTAATTCACACCGCTGAGCTGTACATGGGTTTCGCCTTCACCAATGCTGCAGCTACAGAGAAAAGACATTTACAATAAATACACATTTACGTTTGCCCAGAAATTAATTAAGAGAAGACGCCAATGGCAGATGAAGCTGAACAATTAGTATTTCTTTAATGAGTCGTCACGGGCTCTCGGGGCCTGAAATGTAAATTATTTTCTGAATAGTTTTTCATTTAAGGTCATAAGTTCTACTATCGACCATAAAAGAAAAAGCGTCCTTGCTCAAGCAAGCTTGACATTTTTTATGTTTAACTAATAAATTTACTCTGTAACTGGCAATCGAAGCAACGTCAAGGGAAGCAAATTAGCTTTCAGTCAATAGGGGCAAAGCAGCGCAATCAACTCATAGAAAACTCATGCAGTTCCATTCCTCTTTGCAACTAACGCCCTCTATTTGAATAGGCTGGGCGGCCGGTTCACAATACGCCCGCAGCACGGGCAGCAACAGATGCAGATGCACAGCAGCTTCAGCAGCAATAATTACAGCAACAACAAGTGTCTGGCAATGGGTGACAGCAATCGCAATGTTAACAATGCAGCGACTGCGATGGGAGTGGGCGTGGGCGTCGGCCAGACAAGGACAAGGTGCATCAGTGCGGGTGGAGGTGGAACTGGAAGTGGAAGCAATATTGACTGCTCCGATCGGCCATTGATGCAGCAGCGAGCAACGAGTAATCGAGGTGTCGCCAGCGTCAGCTTTCGCAATGTGGCCAATGGAGGCGATGCCGATGGGGGCAGCGGCAGCAGCGGAAATGTGAGTAATATGGGACGAACTAACTTCCGACTCGCTGGCAGTGGCATCTTGCGGCAATCGTCCACACCGCCAACCTCGAACATCTCGTCCACATCTTTTACGGCGCGTGGCAAGTCCCAGGCGAACAGCTTCTGGCGAAAGCATGCTGGCAATCCCTATCTCATGGACAGGTAAGCTGTCCCACTCACAACTTTCATTAGCTGCAATGTTTGTCAACCACTTGCCGTTCAATCTACATTCAAATGACGCAAACGGCCTCCAATTGCAGCAGGTTTAATTAAATTGTCAGATGTGAAAAGCAAATTGAGTATTTGGTTCAGCTCTGGATATTTCTAATTAGTCAAATCGAACCTTGAGATGTGCCTTAAACAGCTCTAAAGTCTCCAAATTTATAAAGGGCACACAAATTTTTTGTGAACATCAGAAATGAGGACTTAGACTATAAATAAAAGCCAAGAGCTTTATGAATAGATAATTTTGAGGTAAGATAGTCCCCAAAATTGGTTTCACAATATTTTTGATTATTCATTAGCCAAGATGGAAGCTCAAGCAATGACTAAGCAAAAACCAACAGATGACTTGTGACATTTGCATCTTTTGTTGTAGGACTCACCTCATGCTGTTGGGAAAAGTCGAGATGAGCTGCCAGTAGCACACATTTATTATCAGTTGAGCATACAAGCTTTTAAATTTATTACATTTGTTTAAACGTCTCCGCCACACTGCCGGCAAATAACTTTGCAGACTACTTTTCTAAGAAATTTGCATAATTTACATTGTAAGTGCGAAGCGTTTTGGCTTCGCTTTGGCTCAGGTTCAGGCTGAATGCAAGTCGGAGGCAAATAACAAAAACAAATTGAGTTTTATTTGGCTTTACCTTCCGGCCCGGCACTCCGCCGCCTCACACCAAATAGTTGCCTTTTTCTTGTGTATACATTGTCAATGCCCTAGAGACGGAGCATTTGAAATTTGTCAGTGGACGAGTACATACTTGATAGCTGTATGCATAAAATAATCCTTAAATTGCAGGAAAATCAGAAAAATATTCCAATAAAACAGTTCACGTATCTGAATCATCAAAGAGTTTTCTTCAACACAACGAATGGAAAGTATGTAGTTAGAGTATTCAGCTCGCGTCGTGCCTGACTTTGACTATTCATGATTTTTTTTATTTTGTGTTTTGCTTTGCTTTTTTGTTATTTTTATGGGCAACAAGTTTTGGGCAAAAGCGTTTGAAAGGATTTTCATTTGTTTGCCTTCGGTATAGAAAAAAAGGAAAAACGTGGACTTAGAATGCTTTAAAGGGGTCTCAATTATTGGGTAAAGTAACAGAGAATCAACTTCTCACAAATGTCTCCCAATTTGTAGAAACTTTTATACATTATTGATTACGAAATTAATTTGTTGCAATATACTTCAACCAAAAGCATTTGAATTAAATTGAAAGTAAAAGTTTATTTCCGCATAAATAAAAAAAATATTTTGTTTAATCGCATCGAAGACTCAAGCAGAGCCAGATTAACACATTTGATACCGGCATATGCTTTGGTCAATTTATTTATAGAATTTTGTTGTTCCGTCAATTCTCCATAACTCCTTGAGCAGCGTAAAACAATCAATTACTCATCTGTTTGCAATTAAATGCACATTCGAGTGTCGCACAACATGGCGAATACATAATTTGCTTGCAAGCACTTGCAGCGCGCCATAAACATAAATCACTCATGCGTCATGTGGTGCAGCACCAAAAACACAAAAACACGAATCTGCTTGTCGGCTTGTGGGCTACTTTCCACATTGTTATGTGCAGGAGAAGAGGAGATGCCGCTGCTCCCTCTCTCGCAACAATAAATAGCGCATAAAACGGCAAGGGAAACCGCAAAGAGGACAGCCACAGCCACAGCACGAGATGACGCTGCTAGAGCAAATGGTGTAAGTTCTCAGACATCGCTGGCGACTATGTTGCCGACGAATAGCTACAAAAGGCTCCTGCCTCTTCTCAGCATTCACAATGCCACTGAAATTTGCAAATGTCATTGCTATTTGCTGCAGCATTCGTTGCTGTTGTTGTTCTTCTTGTTCTTCTTTTTCTTTTTTTTTTTTTTTTTGCATTAATGCAAAGGCGCACAATTTGCAAAATTTTAGCATAACCAGCAGGGAAAAGCTGCAGCAAGCCAAAGTCACGCCATGACTTAAGCACGCCCAAAAAAAAAGCAAACAAAAACGGAATTTATGACTTTCTTTGCTATGCCGAAAAACAAATTCTCTCACAGCTGCATGACTAAGAAGTGACTAAAGCTTTATTGCGAACTGATAACCAGTTTTATTTCTTAGAGATTATATTAAAATATAATGCAATATTCAACTAGCTTAGAGGTAAGACAATATAGAATATAACTCGAACTTTTTAGCCTCACCTTGCAGGCCTACCATATTTGCTGGCAAAACTCAGATGCCCTCAGCACAGAGTATTCGAAATAATGCCGGCTCAGCAAAACGTCACGTATATGCGCTTTGCTACGGATTTGCGCCGCACAACTTGACGAATAAATATATATGAATTTCTAATGAGACAGGCCAAAAAAGTTGCCGTTCTCTCTGTCTCTCTCTCTCTCTTTGTCGCTGTGCAGGTGAAAAGAAAACGTAAAAAAGAAACTTTCTTACTTTCCATTTACTTGCAAATTATTAGTTGGACATTTGACGCCACTTGGGCGCCCATTCAGATATGCTTCTTGTAGCCAGCCAAAAATTGAAAAACTTTTTATTTTATTTGCCCCGCTGCAACACTTGTAAAGTGCTTCCGAATATATGCCAACTGCTGGCTGCCAACTTGCAACTCAGAACTGGCAACTGGAAACTGGCAAATATTTATCTGCCAGGGGAACACGATGGTTACACAAACTACACAACAAGTTGAAAATGAATTTAAGACAAACTGACAATACGCTCCATGGTCAGCTCACAACTAGTTTGCTGTCCAGCGCACTTATCTCAGAAATCATTAAACTCATCTGCATGCCAGAAGTTTACTTCTTTGACAATGCTTTGAGTCTGAGTGTGAATGAATATGAATGCAGTTGCACTTGAACCCATTTTAATTTTTGCTTTCTATGTAAGTATCTCTTAAAAACAACATTTAAACATTTTAAATAAACTTTCAACACATTTTTGAGCCCAACACAAAAGTAATTTTCAGACGAAGCTCACAAATTGTAATTCATAGAGATGTGCAGAGCAGCTTCTGTTTTAATATTAATATAATATTGTATGTATATAGTAGCACAGATCAAACTTGGTTTAATCTATTGTCAAGTTTTTAAAAGTTGTTGAAGTTGTTAGGATCCGTTTATTCCTTTTATTCAAATATCTGATGAACCAATAACAAAAATAAATAATTCAAGTCTTTTGACTTAAGCATATCTAAGATGTGTTTTTTTGCTGTCCTTAAGCTGATTGGTATTGTATATTAAACATTAGTAGCAATGCTCTCAAGCAGTCCAATCGAAAACAAACACAATGTAGATCTAGAGACACGAATGATACGAAATGCGCATCACTCATCAAATTTGATATATATATATATATATATATATATATATATATATATATATATATATGTATAAAAAAGTCGTAGATTAATATATATTTATATTTATATAATATATAATATAATTTTTTGCAATGTATTAGCTAATATTTTAATGAATTTTTCATAAATTTAAATGTAATTTTAAATTGTGAAATTAAAGCATGAATTCGCGCGTTTCTTTAGAAGTCGATTAGCAACACAAGAGCTTTTGTGGCATTTCTCTTTTACTCTCATATGGGCAAATTGAAAGCTAACATAATTCATTTGGCTAAACGGCCGCACGTAAATTGGCTGTTTGCATTCAAGTCTGGCCAAAGAGTCTGACATGAAAAAAGCTTTCGAGATGCCTGAAGAGATTTTATTAAAAAATAATTTTATAAACTGTTGCGCGCTGCGTTGGCGTCCAAAAGACCAAAATCTAATATCAAATACTCGTCGCTGCAAGGCAGTCAGAAAATACTATTTAAATACGAAAAGTGGCTCTTACTTACTGCCCCAAACCATTTGACAGTCATCCGAATCGACGAGCCTCGGTGCGCGGCAGCGTCTCGCAGCCACAATTGGGTTACGCAACAAATGGAAACGGAGGACGCGAGCAGGGTGGCGGTGGCGGCAGTGTATCTGGCGGAGCAACAGTTGCGACAACCAGCTGCATAACTGTTGGAAGCGCTGGCGATGGTGGCCCAAACAGAATGAGCATAGCCACCATTCAGGCACAAGGTGCTGGCACTGGCAATGGCAATGGCAATGGCAGTGGCAGTGGCAATGGCAGTGGCTGTGGCAATGGCAGTGGCTGTGGCAACGGTAATGACAATCAGCAGGTGGCGACAACGACGATGGGACAAACGCGAGCGACGGGTAGGAGGCGCCACAAGCTGCTCCCCTTCAAGCTGCCCTTCAATCGTGTTGCCACGCCTACGCTGAACTTGAGGTGAGTGCGGGTTGTTCAAATAATTCAATTTCCAAAGTGGTTTCCTCCCACAGATTTCTGAACAATCGCGCCAAGCGCAACAGTCTCTCAGCGAATGCGGTGGCAACGGAGCAAAAGGCAACCAAGGTCCTGGGCCTGGTCTTCTTCACCTTTGTCCTGTGCTGGTCGCCCTTCTTCATACTGAACATCATATTTGCCGCCTGCCCCGAGTGCCAGGTGTCCGAGCATGTGGTCAACACCTGCCTCTGGTTGGGCTACGTTTCCTCGACGATCAATCCGATCATTTACACCATCTTCAATCGGACGTTTCGAGCGGCATTCATACGTCTCCTGAAATGCAACTGTGAACGGTAAGCATTCAGGCTATGTAATATTGAATAATCTATTTAATTTCATTTGTTATATTGGCAATGCAATTTATTGCGGTGCGGCTAGTTGCCCACTGAGTGCGCTGCATTCATTGTCCATTGTCCATTGTTCAAGTAATTGATGTGCAACGTGACGTATGATTGATTTTCGACTAAAACTTTTTGCGAATGAAACGAACTGCGATATGTTGCAGAAACTACGAATGTGTGAAAAAATAGAACTTAGTTTTGCATCAAAAGAATATGGAAGGAAATTCTTTGAAATTACATAAAACAACGTAAGAATGTGAAACATTAAATTAAACTCAAGAAATTTCCCGCTCAAAATATTTCACATTTAAAAATAATTTTCACTTGAATGTATTTTCCCTTAAAAGTTCTGGCTGTTCGATTTCATTTGCGGTTATCAAACGCTTGTGGCTATTATAGTGTTTGGCAGCAGACAATAAGATGACTGCTCTAATAGAAAGTGGCAACAGTCATAAAATTCAATTCACGAGAAAACTAAATGAAGCTTCCAATTGCTTGCAGAGTTCTGTTGAAAAATCTGTTAAGCAACCAACTTCATTATAAAAACTTTGGGAATATTGCTTGACGATTCTGTGAACTATAAGAAAAGTTGTATTTCACATTTTCCTAACAAGCTTTCTGTAGTAGTTAATGTTGTTGCTTTGCATTTGTGCACAACAAGAATAACGAAGAGAGTTCCTATTAACTGATAATATTTTCATAAAAAGAAACAGTTTCATGTTCATCAAACGGGCGCTATAATTTGCCAAGTTTTGTAAGCCTTTAAAGAAAATATGGAAGTAAATTACAGGGAAAACTTGTTAACGACGTCTTAACTTTCACAAGACACGACAAACACTTTACCAAGAAAAAGTTGCGATTGATTAACGAACTTTAAAGGTATGTCATTATAAAAACATGAATGAACACACTAGTTGGGAGTGCTCGACAAGTTTATACTCTACATTCGCTTGTGAGGTCAGTTTTATAAAGCTAAACTTTTGTGCTCACAGTTAGTCAAAGGGATTTATGGATTGACAGCGACTGCCGAGGTATATATATGGTACATTTATCAAACAATTTTAGAAAACAAATATGCCCAGTTCAACTATGCTCTATGTGTTCGGGGCTTTGAAATATTTGCATATATTCAAACTAATCTAAGTTTTACTGCAGTGCTTACATTGAGTTGGTAGATAAGGAAATAGGAAAAGAAAACTTTAATATTTTTTTGACTTCACAATCACATTTTATTTGCAGTTCGGGACGGCCGTTACGCTATCGGTCCGTGACCGAAGGGCGCAGCGCCTTGAGTCTGTGCGCACCCTCGGCCCTGCCGCTGGCCATCTCGTTTCAGGGGGCACCTCTAATGACGCCATCCACCACAAATGCGACGCCGCTGAGTGAGTTCCGGAGCAGTTATACAATCAGCGATGACGAGCGCTGAGCAGAGCGTTCAGTCAGTCAAACACGAATTTATGGGCTATGTTTGGTAAGCAAGTGCAGGTGAATGAGGCAAAGTGACAAGTAACTGAACGATGGCCAAGGCAAACTTTGAAATGCACTTAAGCTTAAAACCAAATAAAAATCAGGATATAATTACAGGGCGATTCATTTCAAATTAAAAAGAAGCAAACCAAATCAAACATGCAGTCAAATGGTAAATACAGGGTGATTCATTTAAACTCAAATCAAATCTAATTGGCGACTAACTATATAGTGTACCAACTGTACCAAGAATAAAGAAAGCTAAATGGGGTACAGGATTAATATCTCTCATAGCCAAACGAACTTATTGAGCAAACAAACAGGGTGTTTCATCCAAAATCAAATCATGTCCAAGCGAAAAATCAAATTTAAATTATTGAAAAATCAAAACCAAACCAAGCTTATAAAATTGCAAACCAACTTTGAGTCTCTTAACTGTGCTCAAAGTAAAGAAAATATGAAATCAAAATAAGAAACTAGAAATAGGCATCATCAATAGCCGGTTAAATTTATTCAAATAAAAAATTCGAGTTGAAATACATGTTTAGTCTAATTAGATGTGTGTCAACTGTATCCAGTTAAAGTCAGAGCAACGACAAAACACGCGGTACCCAAACAAAATATTCACTCTTATTTTAAGCATAAATAAAAAATAAAATCTAAGCTACAGGGAGATTCATTCACAATAAAGCCAAAAGTAGTTGTCTACTAATTCTGAGTGTGGCAACTGTACCTATTAACGGCAAAGTCAAAACAAAATAAACGAGACGAGACGAGACGAGACGAGACGAAATTGTTAGCCAGCTCGTCTGAACTATCCTAAACAGACGACAGCTGAGTCATTTAAAAGCAAACTAAGTAATTAACGTAAGTTATTTAAAAATGGTTACACTGTACCTCTACAAAAATATAAGAAAAACTATTATGTGAACTCTATCATATCATCAGCCAACGTAAGAGAGAGGAAGAGAGAAAGAGAGAGAGTGTGTATTAACTAGGTTAAACTGTACCTGTCATATTTCATGCTATCATATTGTAGCCATATGTCAACTGTAATTGCTATCTTAGCATTTTAGAAAAGTAATTCACATATATATGTATATGTATGTATAAACGGATACATACATACATATATGTATGTATGTATATTTTGGAAAATATTTAAAAATGAAATAGTATTAAATTATGTTGCGCTCAATTGCAATGTTGTATAGACGTTTGTTATTACCCGTAGCAATGTTTGTTAGTCATATTTATGTGCTAAAGCTAACTGTAATTTCAATAATATTAAGCATACCGTGGAATTTTCTATGAATGTCAACAATTTCTAAGCTACTTTGACACTCCATAGGGAGCTATTCCAATGTCATGGCAAGAACTTTGCTATCATATTTTATGTGTGTGTAGCCTCTAAGAGTAACTATTTCGACATGTAAGAGGCATGGAAATATATGTGTATATGATATATATATATATATATATATATATGGAAACATATTAATAAAGAATATATTTAACAAGAGAATCCTCTAATGCAAATGTATTTTCATTTCGATAGAGTGGAAAAGCTTGTAAAATGAAGTTGGGGTGTTTTTTCTTTACCAAATGAAGTTACAATTGAATAGTGAGAGTGAGTGTAGAGAAAGAAATACCCTGTATTTTTTGACAATAATTTACAAAAACATATAAGCTTAAATTTAAGTTTACAATATTCAGTTTGAGTGATTTATAAGACCCAATAGAGTAGTCTCTGTTACTTTAGACATGAACAGCACGAACTCTAACGTGACAAAGCCGCCCCGCATGTGTCACGCTCGAGGCACATCTAATCAAGATCTGCTATTGTTAGGTAGACTTAAGTGCTCAATGTCGGAGAGACACACGCGAGCCTCCCACATCTGACAGCTATGTCTATGTCGATTACTTTGCAGCTCGACAGCAAACAGTTTCCGGCTGCCGATGGCATTGAAGTCATCTTTGATACTTTTGCAGCTGTGCCTGAACGCATTCAGCTTCTGCAATTGAAACGAGAGGATGAGCAGAAGCCGGAGAGGTAGACGACGGCACACAGTCTGTGCTCTCGTGCGTGCACTGTTCGTGCGTGTCCCGAAAATTGCATTATTGCCATGAGTTTAATGCAATTCAAATGCTTTTATGATAAGAGAAACGAGAAGGTTTCATTCTTTGGCGCCATTAAATGGAAAGGCATTAGACCAAATATTGGACACATTGATAGCTTCGGTAGCAACGGGACGGACACGTTAAGTAAGCGCACCACGAGGTGTTGCAGTAATATAACATTTCGTTGCATATCTCGTGGGGCGTGCCGAAGCCGCTGAGCTGTTGACTAAGCGCTAAAGCGACGCCAGCCGCAAAGTGCACGACAAAATGGCGTCAGTCGGCGAAAACAAGAAGAGTAAGAGGAGAGAAGAGAGAAGAGTTCTTCGAGACAATTATATTGTACGGGCTGCAGCATACAAAAAAGCAGACGAAAGAGCGAACTAGACAAAGTGAAAAGTATGCAAGTGTGTGCGTGTGTTTGTGTGTGTGTGTGGGTGAAGGAAATGTGTGGAAGCGTGAAATTGATTGCCCCGCTGGCATTCGCTCAGAGTCTCGCCCTCGTCCTTAGTCGCCGTGCAGTTTATTTGCTTTGGCCTTGGCTAATGGCGGCACTGAGAATCACATTTTCAACGTTTGCCAACACCTTCGAAGCGGGCAACTTCATTGGAAATTTAACAGCTCAGCATTTGCATTTCCAAACAATGCCGTATAAATATAAACACAATACGCAGAAAGCAAATCACAGAGGAAATATGCGCTGATCGCTCAATTGTTCGCACATGCACATTCTCATAAGAAAAAACTCATTACCTGCCGGATTTGGCTTATTTATTATGTGACACACTCTCTCACACGCACAGCAACACCACAGGGAATTGCCATTCAACACTTTGACGCTTCATTAGCTTTGTGTCGGGCGTGCGGAGCGTGAATAAAATACAAATACAATTCGCGATGACATTTCGCTGAAATGCGATTTGCATTTATATCTGAATTCATTTTCATCAACTTTGATAAATTTGTTTCTTTTTTTTTATATATTTAATAATATTGCATCAAGAGACAATGCTTCATCGAATTAAAAGCTTCTCTTAAAATAAAATAAACAACTTTAAGCAAATAACATTTTCCTAAAATACATATAAATATAAATTAATTTAAATTAAATATAAATAAAATTATATTCACAATTGATGATTAGTTAAATTTAATTTGAATACATATAAATTAAATTAAATTAAATATAAATAAAATTATATTCACAATTGATGATTAGCTAAATTTAATTTGAATACATATGTGTTTGCATTTATATGTATTTGTCCATGAGTAAACTCAAAAACTTCGAAAGTTTCTCAACCACAACACTTGTTGATCTTATGCTTTAAGAAATTGGTAGCTATTGATATATGAGTATAAGCGTATAATATTTGTTTGATCCATTAGTTATTGAGATGTGAGCTGATAAAATGTAAAAAATAGAGTTCTGCTCGTAAGAATCTGAGCATTATCTTAAATCAAATTAATTCACTTAAAAAAAAAAATAATAAATAAAAAAAAATTAATCATAATTGAAATTGAATCCAAGCAAAGAAAATATTTCATAATTAATTAAAGTATATTCAAAGACTTTTATGAAGCTATAGCACACGGACAAAATCTTATATTCAATATTAATTGAGCTGCAATTTATTTCTTATCAGAAATTGATAACAGGATGAAAAAAAACTTATTTTTGCCAGACGAGATAAGCGTTGACTGATCTGGATTAGTATGTCAGTGTAGACGATTGTTTGCTTTTCACATGAAATACCAACCAAAAAATACGTGTAATGTGCTTACATATGATGCTATGTATTGTGACTGTCTGAGCCGGACAGCAGATGGGAATTGTTGTTGACTTTTTTTTTTTTATTCTGCACGCGTTTGCTGACTCCACAAATGTGCCTCAACTGCAGCCATGCATGTAATTGATTAAAGCAGCTGTCGAAGCTGTTGACCTTCACGTTAGCAATTAGCCACGGGTTGCTCCATAAGGGAAATGTGATATTTTATTCTCCGGTTTGAGGTAATAAGTAGAGCTTCAAGAGGATTAGTGTCGTAGGCTCTTGATTACTGCTCGAGCATTTCGAGTGTAATACGCAAAACACAAAATGGATTCGAAATTTGCCTAAAGCTTTGCCTTTTTCACCTGATGTCGTTTTTTAGGCCACAAGCCACTTTTGCTGCCCAGATTAGTCAAATTGGTTTCTCTGTTGCTTTCCCACACAACTTGGCACCTGATGGCCAACTTGCGCGCCCCTAAGCCAGCAAGACTTTCGCAGCGGGCGACCATGTCGCAGGCCTGAGGCATCCCGGCCAAAGCTGTGAATCCTAAGGATTTGTAAAAATGTATTTAAGAAATAAATATATGTAAACGAACTTCCATTTTAAAGCGACACATTTTCTATATTAATATACAAACCAAATATACTGATATAAATTTTAAATTATAAAATAAATTTAAAAAAATATCAAATTTAAAAGAATGATATATTTCTTGGGTTTCTGTTTAAATGCATAACATTGTTAGCAACACAACAGCCCAATGGCAATTCCATTTTTCTTTACTCTCAACATTTCGTGTTGGCCATGCCAAAAGAGCAGACCCTTTTGGAGGTGCCCGAAAGGTGTGCACATAAATTGAATTCCCTAATTATGGAGCAACGTGTCGGCCGGCAACATTTACTAATTGCTTATAAATTGTTGAATTGTTTAATGTCTGTGGCAGCTGACTGGCCGGGAAAAAGGGGTTAATGAGGAGCATCCCACGTGGAGGATAACTTCAGCTAGCACGCGTATTATGGAGCGTATTTTATGCCATTCCATGCAATTAGAAGGCGCAACAAATGGTCATTTTGTGTTAATTAGCCAGCTGGGCGTGTAGTAGCTACTGAGGCTGCTGGTGATTAGTTACAGCCATGGCTTATTGATGTCAGTTAATCGCAGTGAGCAGCAGCAGCAGCATCAGCAGCAGGAGCGCCCGAAATGCCCTAACATGTTTCGCTACTTAGTGGCTGGCTGGCACACTGATTGAGCGAGTGGGTGCAGCTTAATGAATTGGCACCTGACAGCCACAATGTTGTCGCAACTATTCGACTGAGATGCTTGAGGCGACGTGTACGGATGAAATTTAATTAAAATGACAAAACCCCAGTTGCGGCTGCAGCTCCGCTCAAACAAATCTGTGTCAACACCTTGTTAGCTTCGACTCGTGCAACTCAGCATCGCGCATCGCGTTCCGGACTCAGCAACGTGGCCGGCCAATCAATCAAAGAAATTAAAAATAATCGCTTGGCAGATGAAACTAGAGTCCTCAAAACAAAGAAAGAAAACCCAACCTGAAGCCACAAAGATGCTGTAGCAGCCAGTGGCATACCCTGCATCAATGGAATTTGTCGTGAATGTGGATTTTCACCCTCGAACCCTTGAGCATCCTCTTATCTGTCAGACTCTTTAGCTCCCCAAGCCGATAAATATATTTTCTAGTCCACAAACTAAATGCGAAACTTTCTACATATTTAAAGCAAGACATTTTACTTTTTGTTCGTCTTTGAACAAATATACCCTTAAATTCGCATTACAGAGTGAAGCAAGCCACGAAAAGAAAAAGAGAAGGAATCGACAGCAAATAAATACATTTATCTTCCTCCGGCCGACACAAGAGAATCCCAGAAAACTTTTTGGGGTAATTTTTTTTTTTTTACTTCAGAGTTGGTTCATTTTATTTACTTCCGCATTCACGCTGGCCACACGAAAGCACACACATAGCCGTCCAAAAGTTAATTTCCGGCACTTGGCCAGAAGGCTTGTTTAGTCTGGAATAAAGTAATGCCGCCAAGCAAATAACACACGAATAGCATTTAGTTTAAACAAGGAGTCAATTGTATTTAGCTGCGCATAAAACAAACATTTCGAGTGTAATTATGCAAACAGAGGTATGTACTTAAATGTTATGATATTTACAGAGTGCCTCCTCAGCGAGAGCTAGTGAGCATAAATACACCATTCCGAGCGGTGACAATTATATGTATGTGTGGCGCTTACAGCTAATTAGTTAATTAAAGACACAACTTAAGAACTAGTAAAAACTGCCTTGCGGTGGTTATTCTTCTTGATCGTCGTGTTATGCTGTCTACTTAAGCAAAAAGTCCATTTCTGATTTTGTGGTTGACATGTACTGATCCAGCTCATTGTCCAAATCCTCACGCTTAACCTCACTGCGCTGCGGCTTACCTAAGTTGAAAAAAGCCAAGAAAAAAACAGCTTAGA
Source organism: Drosophila mettleri (assembly GCA_035047625.1). Taxonomy (NCBI): domain Eukaryota; kingdom Metazoa; phylum Arthropoda; class Insecta; order Diptera; family Drosophilidae; genus Drosophila; species Drosophila mettleri. Next base: position 10,458,503 of record JAWNPI010000035.1, on the reverse strand, counting down.
TTAATTACATCACTTTCTAAAGCGGGTGTAGAGCGAATTCCATGTCAAGTCGCTATACGCGCCCGTCCAGCCTGATGTCCGTGCAGTGAGCCATGCTTGTAACGCTTTTACCTGCAACCGTGCGACCACCACGACCACGACTACGTCCGCGACGACCCTGCTGTTGTTGAATTGCTTTGCCACCTTCTGTGTTCTTGTTGTTCATCTTCTTGTTACCATTTTTATTGACGACCTTGGCAACTTTGCCACCTTTGCGCTGTAAGCTGCGTCCACGACGGCGAGCGCCAACAATGCCTGCACCATTTTGCCTTCCGTTTGATGGAGCAGCAGTGCCAGCAGCAGCATTACCCTGTCGTGCCCGAGATCTTGAGCGAGAGCGCGAGCGATGCGTGGCAGCAGTAGCAGCATTAGCAGCAGCAGCAGCAGCACGTAGAGCAGATCTGCAAAAAAACAAACTCAAAATCAATATGGGATATATGAAAAAGGAAAGATCTATTAACTTACTTGCCACGTGCACGTTTGCGGCCACGTCCAGCTGATGCAGCAGCTACTGTCTTCTGTGCAGCGTTCGAATTGCGACGCTTTTCAATGCGTCCGGTTGCAACACCACGCAATTGGCTATTACCTCGACGATTGCTACGTCGTTTGCTGCCTGCTCCTTTTCCTCCAGCTGCTGCTGCCACGCCCGCACGTACGCCCAGGCGTTGCTTCACTGAAACACGACCCGGAGCACGCCCGCCACTACCACCAGCTGCGCCACCGGTTCTGCCCCCAGCTCTGCCAGCAGCTCTGCCACCGTTAGCCGGTTGCTGATTGCGCCGCGTACGGCTCTGAGAACGGCCCACACTTTGGGCACGCCCCTGGCTCTGCTCGCGTCCGCGACTTTGCGAGCGTGCGCGTCCACGACTGCGAGAACGGCCACGCGGCTGCTGCGGCTGCTGTCGTGCTGAGCCGCGTCTACGTTGAGCCACACGCTCTGCAGCACCACCGACAGTGGGTCGGCGCAGGCCCAGGCGCTGACGAAGTCCTCCTACTGCAGAGCTGGAGCGTCGGGCACTAATGCTGCCGCTGCGGCTAGCGCGTCCATTGTTGGCAATCAGATCTGCGCGCATGCTATTTATATGTGATTGAAGTTGTAGAGGCGGAATAAGCAGAAAGTAGATGTGTTTTACATATGTAGTTGTTGTTGTTGTTTTTGCTGTTGTTGTAGCACTTGGCGCTTTGATTCAAAAGCTGCTCGCAAGCAATCTTCGACTTTGACTGAATATGACACACAGTCAAGAACAGCTACAAGTGTGTTTGGTTTTTTAGTTGGGGATGCTTACGTTGCCAGGCGTGTGCCGTTGCTTGAGCGCACGGGTCTTCCGTTGGGCCCCACCCGGAGCGCTTTGTTGCCGCCAGCAGATGTCCGCAAGCTTCTCTGTAAGATGCATAAGGTTTGTGATGGGTTGTTTTTGGTTTTGCGTTTAACAAACTGAATACGACTTGACGCTGCTCAAGCGGTAGCGGTTCAGTGTGTGTGAATTCAATGTCTACTACAAGTGAGTTTATTTATATTGAGGTCTACTTCTGGGTCGTTCTTATCTGCTCTGGGCTGAGCCTGGCTGGACAAGCCGTGGCTGGTCACTATGACACGCGCCCGCTAGCTACGAAATCTGGCTGAATGTATCTAGTGCTCAATTGAGCAAAAATCCTCTGATGGCGCTCATCTGCCCATTTCCTGCTGTTTGCCATTCACGCCTTTGCCCAGGCAACAGGCAACAGAACGTCACGGGTTATTTTCAAACGCTAGCGTTTGTCAATTATTCAGTCAGCGCCTCAATCCAAGAGTATTAACTGTGGTCGGTTGTAGTATTGCTTTTGTATTTGTTTTGTTTGGGACACATACGCGCTTCAATTTGAGAGCCGCCTGGACGGTGTGCTTCCGTTTAAACTCCTGCAGCAGGCGCGAATTCGCTGCCGATGCTGCTGCATCCACAATCCGGCGACTGCGACTCCGTGAACGACTGCGGCTGGTACGTCCCCGTTGCCCACCAGCCGACGGCTGTTGCTGGCGAGATTGCATTTGCGTGAAACGCTCATTTAGCGATATTCCAGTTTGCACCATTTTTAAATTATCGATTTGAAGTGAATTTTACTTTTAGAAGAGATATGTTATACAGATGTTCCTCTTGTTTTCCGTTTGCTTAGACTTTGGTCACAATTAAATTGTACGTGCGTGTAGGTTGAACCTTCGTTTGCAACTGTAAAGAAAGACACAAAATCGATTCAGTTTTATACGCCTCGAAATGCATTTCAGGTAATCATTTAAAGTACAGACAGGTAGGCAAGTTGCAGCTGCTGGAAAATCGACCCCATAAAGGATAGAGATTAACAACCCTTAAAGATCAATAATAAACTCTACAGCTGTCAAATGTGAATTAGTGCAATAAAATCATTCGCTAATCTTCCTGCAGATGTTCAAATATAGATGACTAATGATAAAACACATCTATAAGATTCATTTATCAATATATAATCTTTAATCTATACGAATTTATCTGTATGCATTAATCCGTTAACGTTGCTCAACACTGCACTGCATTTTTATATATAAATACATACATACATAACAATTGCATTGGGGTAGAGACGCATCTTTTTGTATATTCATATTTCTGGACTTTTCATTTCATTTTTCACTGTATCTTATATAGATACACACACACATGTATTTTTAGAAATGAGTTCATGTCGTATAATGCTTGAATGTATTCTAATAATAATATACAGTTGCCACAACAACAAAAACGGGAAAATTAAGATTGACTAATTGATATGCACATGGCTTTTTACATTTCGAATACATTTTAAATAAAAATGCATTATCAAATATCCATTAATTAGTATTTTTCCATTTACTTACATTAAAATTGTCCTTCTGATTGTTTTATTGCGTTATTCAATGCACGATTGTGCGCCGATAATCAATCTCAATACTGAACTTTAAAGTATTCCGCTCGAGTTGACTAAAATTGCTTCTTAAAAGTGTATTTTCACTTTGTAAATTATTTATCTGCTTTTCTCAATGTGATATGAGATTTTTGTAGCACAAATAATATTTTCTCTGACAGTAGTGACGAAGAGTGATGAATGCAAAAGGTACAGCCTTGTAGAGTTGTATTGAAAAGTTCCGAACTAGTTCATTCAAATATCTAACAAATAAGTGAGCACATAAAGTTCCTTTGTCTTTAATTGAGAAAAATTAATCGCAGACCGATTTCGATTTTAAAGGTACATTACAAAATGCGAAAAATTATTAGGAATAATCATTTTCATAAATAAGAAAAATAATTATTAAGAATTCATTCAGCAAAATCTAATTGTCCGGCAACGCTACACAAAGCATTTTTCACCAACGAAGTGTGGTCACACTAGCAGTCGAGCATTTGTTATTTAATTTTTATTTGCCTAAACAGTTGTCGCTTGTAATAGAGATGGTGCACGTATAGTATTTGCACAGCCGGAGCGAGTTGCGGCTGTGCGTTCAAGTCGCATACCTACACGTTCAAGAAAACGAACTAATAACACGGCACGCGACTATTTAATAATGTAAACAAACTTCCGAACACATACATTTACACACAACGCGCTGTCGTCATTTATTGTTGGTGCTGGTGCTCAAGTAATATTATGCAAAAACTTGTTTTGTCCGGTTGTTGAACTTATGACACTTGACTTTGCCGGCTAGAATGCCCGCGGCGTGATTATTTGGCATCCGAACTCACATCGCTATTCGAACGTGTCAGCCAATTCGTTTTTGAGCTTCAACCATTACAGAACGTATCAAAAGCCACATGTACGTTTACAAAATGGGAAATCGAGCACCGGAGATAATAATATGGTTAGATGTCAAGAAACTATTTATATTTAATTGCCATTTAATTTAGTCCTTTATCCTCTCAGCTCCTTCATAGTTGCCAGCCTGCTGGTGATACACTTCTTCACGGACCTGTTGCGCGTCTCGCTAGCGGGCAGCTATACGCTCGATGTAACTTTATCCCAGCTTATCGAGTCTCAGTCGAGTGATTATGCATGGCTGTTGAAGTTGTTGGTCAACTGCTTTGGCTACAGCTGCGTCTTTGTGCCGGGCTATCTCATCTACAAGTATGTGCAGCGCACGAACTACCTCGAACGAGGAAACCAAACGCTTCTGCACAGAGCCATCAATATGTGCATTACGGGCAACTCCAACTATGAGTCGGTGGATGTTATACACGTTGCCAGCAACAGCAATGGAGCAACAACAGAACGCGAACGCCCTAGCAAACGCACCAGTTCGCAGGAGGCTGTGCAGTTGCTATGGTGCTTTGGCGGTCTTATGGTCTCCTATCTAACTTGGGGTGTGCTGCAGGAGAAGATAATGACGCAGCACTATCTAAATTTCGCTGGCGAAAGTGCCAAGTTTAAGGATTCGCAATTTCTAGTTTTTGCCAATCGGATGCTGGCATTCTTCGTGGCTCTCGCCTACCTACAATGGCAGCCGGTGACATCGCGCCATCGTGCTCCTCTCTACAAGTATTCGTATGCCTCGATCTCAAATATCATGAGTGCATGGTTCCAATATGAAGCTCTTAAGTTTGTCAACTTCCCGACGCAGGTGCTGGCCAAATCCTGCAAAATTATACCCGTAATGCTGATGGGAAAAATCATGTCCAAGGCCAAATACGAATCGTATGAGTATGTGACGGCCTTGCTCATTTCGCTGGGCATGATATTCTTTATGAGTGGATCCGCGGATAACAGTAAGGCCAGTGGTGTAACCACCTTGACGGGCATCTTTCTGCTCTCCATGTACATGATCTTTGACAGCTTCACGGCTAACTGGCAGGGCTCGCTCTTCAAGAGATATGGCATGACCTCGATCCAAATGATGTGCGGCGTCAATTTGTTCTCTTCGATTTTCACCGGTGCCTCGCTCTCCATGCAGGGTGGCTTCCTGGACTCTCTGGCATTCGCCACTGAGGTGAGTTGCCTTATCATTTTGAAACGAATCAGAATTTATTTGCATTCGATTCGATTTTTCTAGAGAAAGAACTTGCCGAGTATTATTTAGTTGAGATAGAGAGAAACAATTTTTACTCATTTCTATTCAAGTTCTTCCTTTGTTTATTGTATTTTGAATGTATACCAGCTAAACTAATTTACATTTAATTTATAGCATCCCAAGTTTGTGTTCGATATGGTTATTCTATCCATATGCTCTGCGGTTGGCCAATTGTTTATCTATCACACAATTGATGTATTCGGGCCAGTTGTGTTTACGATTATCATGACAGTGCGCCAGGTAATTGCCTCACACACACACACACACACACACAATTGCATACTCATCTGTTGTTTATTTGTGCTCTTTGCTAGGCCGTTGCCATAATGCTGTCGTGCTTTATCTATCAACATAGCATTTCAATACTGGGCATCTTCGGCGTGCTTATCGTGTTCGTGGCCATCTTTTTGCGCGTCTACTGCAATCAGCAAATGAGAGCCAAACGCAAACGTGCCGAAGCCATCAAACCAAAAACAGCTGTTTAATTGTTGCCACACTTTCGTCGTTGACGCACAATCTGTATGATCTAGCTTAAGATCAGAGGCTTATCCAAAATAAGTTGATATGAAACCAAATCTATCAATTGTACATTCATGTTTTGTAGTTATAGAAAGATATCAAAAAAGACCTGCGGGTTGAACAAATCGCGTGAATGTTTAAATTTAAAATATATATGTTTAATACATCCGCTGCTATCAATGTAACATTTATGATAAACGTCTAATTTGCAATGTATTTTAAATTCCAAATTTTCGATCGAAACTATATATGTATATATTAATATCTCTAATAGATTTAAATCAAGCTTGCATAAGTTTTGAAAGATTAAACTAGATTAAGTCCATATCTGTGAGCTACTATATTGATTTTGTATAAAATATACGTATGTACGCATATATATATATATATATATATATATATATATATATATATATATTTATATATATATATATATATATATATATGTATATTTATTTATATATGTTTAATGCAGCTAAACTGATATACAATTAAACTAAATTGTTAATTATATTTGAATTTACTTGCTTATATCGTAGCACATGTCAATTTAGAAACGACTTTAATGATTCATAGAAACAATTGTTAAATTTCGCTAATGGTGTCGAAACTGTAGTGATTACAGCTGATCTTTCTCTGCAGCTGTCTGCGCTCCTCGCATCGGCAAGAGACATAATGAACGGAGGTGGTTCCCAGCACTCACGCAGTCATCATGACATTGACCCACTTTTGTTACATTATTTTTAACAAAATATTATATTGTCTTTTTGGCCAAATTCATCATCAAGTTAGAGCTGCTATGGGTGGCAAGCTTGTTTGGTTACCATTTGACACAGGTCAATGCACAAGAGTCGACGCTTGTAACTTGTTTTCTAAACCATGTGGGCGAAACGATGTTGATGATGATGATGATGGAGTTTGCCCGCCGGTTGAGTTTGCGGGGGTGTTCCAAATTAGCATTTGTATCAAACAACACAATGCGATGCGCTGGAAAAATTCAACCCAATAAAAAAGGGAATTATGCAATCGCCTGCCTTCTAAGGGAAAACAGCAAATTTGCCAGTTGTTAGCAATTTTCGTTGTTATTTTTTTTTTTTTATCTTTTTCGGCTTTTTGCGCACATGCACAGGTGATAAATTAGGGCGTGCTCCACGCTGGCTACATAGTCCGCTGCCAACACGCCACAGACGTAGAAGCATCGCATAGCGCGCAACGCGAATAGATTCCTTTGAAAATGCAGCTCATCAGCCTGCTGATACTTGGTGCCTTTAGTTGCTGTGCAGCCGCTCCCCGGGGCTATTACTACAGCTATCCGCAGTGGCGAGCACCTCCTTCGGTCTACAACTACAACGCTCAAAGCACACGCCATAGTCGCCAAAGCAGCAGCCACAGTAACAACAACAACAGCAAAAGCGAAAAGGACACGGAGAATCCCAAATTTGCGGGCGCTGGAAATCAAGAGCTGGATGACCTGAGCTCCGACGTGGGAGACGATCGATCGCTGTTGCTGAAGAAAAAGCTGAAGAGGTTGTATCGCCCCTATGCGGCAGCGGCTTCCTATGGCTATGGCCGACCTTGCACTCCCTTCGGGCGCGACGCAGGAAGCCAGAAGGATCCGGCTGAGCAAGGACGTTTCTTGTTCGACTTGAATGTTTACAATGTGTATCCGAGCGGTGGTGGCTGTCGTGGCTACGGTGGTGGCTTGGGTGGGTTGGGTGGCTTAGGTGGTCTCGGTGGTGGCTTGCTATCGGATCCGATTGCTCCGGTGCCGGTGCCAGTGCCAGTGCGCCCCTATGCACCGCTAGCTACCTGGCTATCGCTCTTTGCGCCTGGGATTCTGCAAAACAGCTTGGCAGCCACTGTGCCCGCTGTGCCGTATGCAGATCCGCTGCCAGTGCGACCCGCATCTGCCGCCAATGACTTGCAAAGCGATCCATCCGTGGATCCCAACTATAATCCAGTACCCGTGCGTCGCCCTGTACCCAATCGCGTCTACTATGACTCAGCCGGCGCGGTAAGTGCCACGAGATCCTTCTATTTGGGCTTCAACTCAATTGCGATTTTTTCGTTTAATTTGCAGCCACCAGTTACGCCGGGTCAGCTAGTGGGCGGTGTCTCCACCACCATCAATGGCATTATCCAACAGTTAACTGGTCAAGTTCAGCCGGTCTACCAAACAGGTGCCTATCGTGCAAGAAACAATCGCAGCAGCTACGGATAGCCCGAATTTCGAAATTATCAATCGATTAGCATTTTAAGTAAATTATACATTAAGTTATGATTAAGTGGAAATAAAGACGAATAGTGAATGAAAAATATTTGAGCTTTTTTTTTTTCAGAAAAAGTATTTTCATTTATTTAGTAACCGCAGATATTGAGGCCTTTAATATGCTTTAAACGTATTTTGAATATATTTATCAAGTGAGTTTGGCATTAATAAAATCGACATACTTTCATAGATGAAATAGCTAGATAAAGTTTATGACAAAAAATATTTGCCATCGAAAAATATGAGTAAGCTTCAGATATACTCGGACTGCTTACCTTTTGAGCTTTCAGCTGAACTGTAAAGCTTTATGTTCATAAGGAACTGACTGATCAAGCCTAAGAATTATATGTAACAGGAATAGATGTGAATGATCGCTTGCCCACTGACAGTCCATATAAATTAAAATATAATTTGTTGTTGAATAGTTTTTGTCTTAGATGTATCATCTATGTATTCTTTGTTAATCTAGAAGCAGCAGAAACTAAAGATATACAATTGTATTTAAGTAATTTGTACATGTTTTCTTTATTATAAATAATATCTACAGCAAATATAAATACTTTTTTTTAATATGAATTAAAGCTGAGTACCGTCTACAAGCCAAAAACCGCCGAGTATTCCAAAAGAGCGACCCTCTCCTTTGATGGGCGCGAGCGCAGCGACTCCATAGCCCACAACGGCTAGTGCCAGCAACAGCTATAAAAGAACAGCCGAAAGGCACCCTGAAGACCATCAAATAGACCCACCAATACGTACACAACACAAGCGCGCCATTCCGAGTGTGAGATTATTATATTATGAGTTGGTTATATTATAATTATATTATGACCCCCGAATCGGTAACGAAACTAAATTGCAATGGTGCAGTGCTGCTCATTTATATAGCCTGCTGTATTGTCAGCTGAACTGTAGTTTACCTGACGTAATTATTAATAGATTCAAAGATCCACAAATTTAGTTAAGTTCAATAAATGAAAACATCGACAAATATACAAGGGCTGAAAATATATAGAAGACAACAGCAAATTTAAAAACCAACTACAAACGAAATAATTTCATTCCAATTGAAGTTGACTTATGTAAATATTAATAAATTAAAAATTTGCATATTTATATTTCTTTACTATTTACTACATACAAAGTATATAACATCTAAAACTTTCAAATATTTATCGTTTTTTATTTGCGCTCATCCATTTATGTTTATCTTGAAATAAAAATAAAAAGTGATCATAGAATAATTGTTCCATAAATTCTGCTTATGCTGCGCGGCCAAGGCTATAAAGCATTAAGTGCGGCGAATAATTGTATAGTCCGACCGGTCGCTGGTTACTTGGCTCGTTCTCTGGCTTTAGATCTTAGTCATGCACGTACTATATAATTCTCGCATCTTTGGTCATAAAATTTATGCACGTCGCGTTCATCCCATTAAAAGCAAAAAGAGGAAGATAATAATAATAACAAGAACAACAAGAATTGCGAGGACAAGGACAACATATCCACTGCAAGAAGAGAAACCGGATTTTGTCGGGGATTTTCATGGTTCACATGTTTTGTATTTTGTATTCATTTTGTACTTCACAAACTGGACTTTGCTGCAGTACACAAATAGTTAAAGCTAACTACGGCTAAACAGAAATCACATTTTACGACGATTATCAACCAAAGAAGCCGCCGCCATAGCCGCCATTGTGATAATTGTTGGAGTACTGCGACTGCGACTGGCTGTAGTGGCCACCGTATGATCCTCCGTAGTTGTTGTAGGCTCCGCCACCTGGATAGAAACCGCCACCGCCACCACCGTAGTAGGGCCTGTGTCCAAATCCACTGTAACCGCCGCCTGGATAGTAGCCACCGCCAAATCCACTGCCGCCATGATGATAGCCGCCACCGGGATAGTAGCCACCTCCATAGCCACCTCCAGGATAGTAACCGCTGCCACCACCACCGCCAAAGCCGCTATAGAGACCCGTATTAATGCCAAGTCCTGCACTCAGTCCCACGCTGCCGCCGAAGCCACCGCCGAGTAGTCCAAAAGAGCGACCCTCTCCCTTGATGGGCGCGGGCGCAGCAGATCCATAGCCCACAACGGCTAATGCCAGCAACAGCTATAAAAGAACAGCCGATAAGCACCCTGAAGATCATCAGATAGACCCACCAATACGTACACAACACAAGCGCGCCATTCCGAGTGTGAGATTATTATATTATGAGTTGATGTGTCGCGCCCCGAATCGGTAACGAAACTAAATTGCAATTGTGAAGTGCTGCTCATTTATATAGCCTGCTGTATTTGTGTGCCCAGTGATCGGTCCCAAGAAGCTGACGACGCGTTACGCATTGCCAAGTAATTCTACGCGAATTGCAGAACAAACAGAACCAGTTAGTGACGAAATCACGGAATACCCCTCACTAGAAATGCCCAGGCATCAGAATGCGTTAATTCGTGGATTGTCAAAAATATATCTACACGCATGAATGATTTCTTGAGGGTTAAGGCAATTGTCGGCCGTAGCCGCAGAAGATCAAGATCACAAAAAAAAAAAGAAAAAAACAAAAAAAAACCCAATAAAAATAATTATGCAATTGCGGTTACAACAACGAAACTTAAATACACTTTCAATTAAATTACATGAAATTGCAAAAGGAACTAAAATAATTTAAATTTTTCAACAGTTTATTTATGTCAAATATTTATTATATTTATAATTTTTAAAATATATACAACTCATTAGCATTACGATGCTTAATACAGTTTAATGTATAGCAGCTCAACTGTTTTGGACAGCTTAAGTGCTGTCGGTTAGAGCAAAATGACAATCAAATAACAAAAGACTTAAGCAACAAACTTTACACAGAACGTGCAGCGAAGCATAGGCGTAGATGTCGGAAATATTTTCAACGTCATTTCGCTCATTAGCACTCAACAAATACATGTATATATCTGTACATATAAATGTGTCTTGTATTTAGCTTTTGATGCTCCAGCAACACATTGTTTCTGATTTGTACACATCTTAGCTTAGTAAAAAGATACGCCTTCACTTTCGTTGGCAGTTTATTCAACTCTGGCGGGTGATTACTCAGTGAACGTCAGAGAGGCCACCAAAAGTATCCACATTACCATGAGGAAGCTTATTTTAAATTAAGAAGAATAAGGTAAGACAGTATATTCAAATTAGAAGTCAACGAAACAATTGCAATTGCTTTAAATTTATGAATACGAAACTTATTTTATTCAGTTAGCTAAATTCAATATAAATATAGGTGTGTATGCAAAAATATATATGATTGATATAAAACAAAATAATAGTTAAATTCAGATGTATCTTTACTAATAAATAAAATAATATAAATTCATAATTAAGAAACATTTATCTAATGTTTACTATATAAAATTTGTATTCACCTTGACATTTATATTAACCTATTATTAGTTTAGATCACATAATTATATGCTTAGCACATTTTCCATTCATTGGTAATTAGTTAATATGACTTCCGTTTCACTTTGACATCATAAAAGGAAACTTTTCAAAGCATTTGTTAACAAGTCAACATCAAACGTCAACTATGAAGGTGCGTGAAGTTAGTTCTTTCAGCTTCAACTAAATAACCTGCCAACAACTTTTGTCTTTATTTGATTTCAGATTGTATTATATTTGTGTGCATTGTTCTGCCTAGGCGGCTGCTCATGGAGTGCACCGCAGTGGCCAGGTAGTGGATACACGGGCTATGGCTTTGCGCCTTTCGCAGGATATGGAAATTATGCCACGTCAAGTGCCACTGCCACAGCCAGCAGTAGTTTCCAGGGCTATGGCGGACATGGCTTTAGAGGACAAGGCTATGCTTGGCCAGGCAACGGCTATGGGTACGGCCATGGCAACTATAACGCAGGCTATCAGCAGCAATTTAATCAGTATCAATACAATGGCTACAATAACTACGCTTCTGGAAATCGATTCGGCTATCCATATGGCTTTGGCAAATAATTAAGATATATAAATTTTAAAATTTGTAAATGCTGGAAATTTCCGTTTTCATTTTATTTGATTTCTTTATGTTGGACTTTGCATTGTGGAGGTCAATAAAACGAAAATACCCAAATATGTACGAGCATTTGGTGATTCATTTGAGTGACATAGACAAACAGAGATAGATCCAACATATATAAGCACAGGTAGTCGAAAGCTGATGGAAACTGACTTAGAAATGATTAAAAGTAATATAATTCAATATGCTTTGCACGTTGGAAGAGTTTTTTACAATGACAAATCCGATATAGATATAAGGAGATGGTTACAAATTCCAGCTTAGTTTATCAAATGAATCAATTATGACTGAAGCATTAATATTATTGCTATATTTAAATAACAATAATATCTTGTTAACTTTTGTATTATGGGGCTTTTTAGATTTGTATATTTATATGTATTTACAATCTTTGCAATAGTACACGCGGCGAATTATTATTTTATATATTTTATTTTTATTTGTTGTAGGACTAAGGCGGGAAAATTAAAAAAAGTAGGGGCGTTAAAAAAATATTTTAGTCCTGTACGAAGACTTAGCTTTATAAAATCAAATTAATTATTTCATTATATTTCAATTTATATATAATAATTACTATAAAATTAATATTATAATAGTTTAGCTTAAAGACGTTTTATTATTTCATTTTTTTTTAATGTTGTTTACTATTTTTTCAGCTTTATAGCAGCATGTTTAACATAGTAACATTACCTGTTGTAAGAGTATAAAAACTAAAACCAAGAACGTCTCTTTTAGGCTGGAAATACCCTGAGAGACACTGCATATTGTGGCCAACCGTTATTAACACTTAACAGCTGATTCGCTTATTTTACGGAGCTTATATATATGTAGATATTATATATATATATATATATATATATATATATATATATATATATATATATTATATATCTTATATGCTCTGTGTTCCATTTATAGTTTTTATTTGTTGTTTTTGCTCTTTTTTATTTTGGAAACCAGAAATTTTCAAGGTCAATTTTGTGAATACAGCAAAGATGCCAACATATTAAATGAAAGCCGAAGTTCACAGCAACAACAACAATGAAGACAAACAAGATCTCATCGAGAGGCGATTGCATAAGGGCGACAATAAATGCTTCGAAAACGAGTCAGAGACATAAAAACTGTTCGCTCACCACACAGCAGCTTCAATTGCATACATATCGTGGTCCATGCACTAACATCAATCAACGAAGCGAGACTTGAACTTGAAAGCTTACAAGACAATAAGTGAATATTAACGAGGCCATAAAGCCAAGTCTTTAAGTGTTGCCAACAGAATAAATCAATTATAATTAAGAGCAAAATGCAAATCATTGTGAGTAAAATATCGTGTGAAACTATAAAATTTTCAAATGTTTTTAATAAACTAAACGCGAGGAAAATAAGTTTAAATCAATGATGAATAAAAAAAATATATATATATATATATAAAACTTGATTAAGACTAATATTTATAAAGAATGAGTTTTGTACTCATTTCAAATAGTGTACAAAATTAATATAAATTATGCATAAAAATACAATAAAATAGTATTCATTACAAAATGTACACTGTCTAAGATCCATTTATTTTATGTATGAAAAATATATATTAATTAAATATACATAAATAAATTAATCATTATGAAATAAATAAAATGCAATTTTATTAAAGATAATATTTAGTTATCTTAAAATAAAAAAAAATTATTCAACAATAATAATTTTAATATAAATATTTTTTAAATTTTTTATAGCAAAATCTACTCTTCCTTATCGGGCTCTGCTCAGTTTTGCTGATCCAAAGCACAACAGCCGGAAAAGTGAAACTATTTGCATTTAAGGGTCCCCATGCCGGTTTCGTTGGACTGAAGGTTCGAACTCCGAAGTTATTGGGTCTTAAGCATGCACTGGCGGGACATGGCGGTGGATTCAGTGGCGGCATTGGTGGGGGAGTAGGCTTCGGTGGTGGCTTTGGAGGTGGTCACGGCGGCGGCGGCGGCGGCTATCACCATGAGGAATATCACCACGAAAGCCACTACAGCAGCGGTGGAAGCTATGGAGGCGGTAGCTTTGGCGGCGGTCTGTGGGGAAAATAATTATTTTTTTTAGGAATAGCGTAATTTAAATCCTTACTTCATCCCACATTTGTTCCATTAGAATTGTAGTATTCGTTATTCAGTTTTAAGTTCAATTTCATTCGCACACCAAAATAAAAAGTAAATTTTAAACGTTGCATACCCCAGGGGTGATGAAAATATGAATTGGGGAATATTATACGTTTATAATCATGTTAAAATATTTATAATTTAGGTAGTTCTAAAAGAGTCTTTACACAAATTAAGTTGATGAACAGTGTTTTAGGTCATTCAAGCCGTTTCTTGGGCCAATTTAATCTTTGAATCAATTCTAGTAATAACCATCAATAGATGTCTTTGTCTGTTGGTTAAGTTTCCTGTAAATTAGAAATCTTTAAACAAGTTTTGATGCGTTGTAACTGCATACACAATTTTTATAAAAATATTCATATAAATTGTGTAATACAGTATATAAAATATTCATTTGCAAAAGTAAATTATAAAAATGTACAATAGATGGCGCTATATAAAACAGCACATGGAAACAAAAAGTTATCACTTAAAAACAAGTTTCCGTAGTGTAGTGGTTATCACGTGTGCTTCACACGCACAAGGTCCCCGGTTCGAACCCGGGCGGGAACAAATTTTTTTTTATTTCCTTTGATTCAATCATTTCAAATTTTGTATTTTCACTTTATTTGATGTGTTAATAATAAACCCTAAATACTCCTATTAAATAAAATCTACTAGCCTACTACTCTTGCATATTTTATTGCTGCCTTTGTTGACGTTTGACTCGTCTATAAAAAAAGACCCAAAATAAAATCATTTTTATTAGAATTCTAATCTAACGTCTTTTCCAAAGGCCGCCTCCGAAACCTCCACCAAAGCTTCCACCGTATGAACCACTGCTATACGATGAATAGCTTTGATATCCACCGAATCCGCCATATCCACCATATCCACCATATCCACCAAGTCCACCATAGCCGCCATATCCGCCTTTCCAGCCGTGCTTAAATGGCTTTACAACTGGGTATGGGACTGGCACCGGCTGTGGCACTGCAACTGGAACGGGCACAGGTTGAGGAACTGGAATCGGCTGCGGAACTGGAACGGGCTGTGCAACAGGAAAAGCCACTGGATAAGGGACACCAAAGCCTCCGCCAAACTTTTGGCCACCAAAGCCGTGTGCTTGACTGGATTTGAGAGCCACACACAGCAGCACCAAAACTGAGATGATTCTCTGAAAAAAAAAAAAAAAAAAATTAGTTTTATTTATATATATATTTATATATTTGATTTAGGGGAACTCTCTGCGGTGACTTTGGAACTCACTCTGTTTGGTCTCATGATTTAGACAACTTCTAACCGGCGAGTGATGCTAGCTGTCACTTTTATAGCGTTATCACAGATTTCCTGTACTTCCTTATCTCACTGAGTTCAAAGAACTCTGAGCTAACGTTATAACGAGTAGAACTTGTTTTTATAGCCAAAACACAAATATTAATGCGACTTATTTAGTATAAGCAACTATTGCGAAAATGTATGAGAAGCATTGATGGCGTTCAAGACATGGGGTTAAGGCCGCCGCACAGTTGTCCAGTTCCATAGTTCCGGCCTATGTGGGCGTTTATTCTGAGATCTTGTTATATAAACTGAAGCATCTTGCGGTTACTCAAACAGTCAAGCAAGAGACAATATCCAAACATGATGAAGATTATCTGTTCCGTAAGTAAATCTTTTGCCAATAGTCAGCAATATCTAAAAATGCAATCCCTACAGCTTATCGTGCTAGCTCTCCTCGGCAGCAGCTATGCACAATACCAATATCCACAGCAATATCAAGGCTCAGGTGCTACTGGAGCTGCTGGTGCTGCTACTGCTTCTGGCGCTTCAGCTGGTGGAGTCAACAATCGTATTATAGGCTTGAACGGCCTGCTGGGTGGTGGTGGAGGTGGTGGCGGCCTGTTCAGCAATCTCTTGGGTGGCCTGCTCGGTGGAGGACGTCAACCTTTGGGAGGGGCATATCCAGCAGTTCCACCAGTGCCGTCATATGGCGGCTATACGGGTTTTCCCGGATACGGATACGGCGGAGGTCTGGGTAACGGTTATGCAGGCGCCTATCCTGGCGCCCAATTTGGTGGTGGCGGCTTTGGACCTGGTTTCGGCAACTACTACGGCTAAAACGTTAAAGTGTTTTGCCTCACAGAGTCCATCGAAGTATTATTTAAAACTTGTTTACCATGTTATTAATGCTAACTATAAGTTTGTTGACCAATAAAAAGCAAAATATATAAAGTATAAAATGCAACTATTGACTTCGCTTGTTAACACTTTGGCAATAGGTGAGGCATATGGGGATGTAGCTCAGATGGTAGAGCGCTCGCTTAGCATGTGAGAGGTACGGGGATCGATGCCCCGCATCTCCAATTGGAGTTTAATTTTTGCTTACTCTTGCTCTACTGTTCGATTAATTAATTTTAATAAAATTATAAAATTACTATAACATTATTGAGTCAATATAATATTGTAAATGTTTATTTTATGATATATCGACTTATTTCTGATACATAAACTAAATATTCTTGTGCAATCGTTTGATTAAATGATAAATATTTTGAAATTACATCAATTTTATAATTTTTTACATTTAACTTTCATCTATTATCTGCTTTTATTTAAAATTTGTTATAACAATATAAAGTCTATCATAAGATAGACACAAAGTGTTTTGCTGTGTCTAAATCGCCGTGCGGCTCAATGGTCTAGGGGTATGATTCTCGCTTTGGGTGCGAGAGGTCCCGGGTTCAAATCCCGGTTGAGCCCGGCTAATATTTTTATTATTGGTTTATAATGATTTAATAGTTAAAAGATATATATATATAATATTATTTTTTGAAATATATTTTTATTCACAAAAAAAAATATTTAAAAAAATTAACCCACTGGAGATGCGGGGCATCGATCCCCGTACCTCTCACATGCTAAGCGAGCGCTCTACCATCTGAGCTACATCCCCGTTGAGCACATGGTAAATCATTGTGTATTTTGACAGTCCATTTATGAATTGATGAATTTTGTAATGAGTAGATTTTAATTTATTTATAATTTTTACAAAACATCATCGTGCAAATAGAAATTTCATAATATATTTTTGTTTTTAGTGTCAACCGCAGAATAAAATGCAGTCAGTTAGCTGTTAAGGTAAATGTCTTTAAATGTGCCATTGAAATATCAATTAGCCCATTTTAAAGTCTGTCAGCTCTGCAATTGACATCCGTTCTTCAGTTGGCTGCTTGAAAGTTGATAAGAAGTGGTCGCTGGCGTGGCAACTTGAGCAAACTTATGCATTTAATTTCCGTTTCCGGTCAGTGAAAGTTGTCCAAAGGAGAGCAACAACAACACCTGTCGGCAGATGGACTCCAGATCTGGACACTGCTCTCAACTCGTTCCAGCTTCATGCTCCATTGTTGTCATAGCACAAACACAAATAAACACGCGGACAATTTCATATGGGGCTCTGAAACGAGAGAGAAATGAAGACACCTAGCCGAGATATGAATGCGGTGGTCCACTTCACTCCCATTGCCCATCATACGTTACTATCTGCACTTTCACACTTGTGTTTATACAACTGTCGCTCGCTGACGTATTTGCTTGGTCGCCCAATAGCCCGCCCCAGGAGAGCTATGCCCCGCCTTGTCCGGCAAGCTCTGTTATTATTTTCACAAGTTATATAAAAATAATAACAGAGCCGGTCTCGGCTACGGCTACAAGCTGACCGGAGCCCGGCCAGCCATCCAGGCATCCATCCATCCATCCATTATGCGCTCCCAGGCATTTATTTGCCAAACAATTCAGCAGCGCGTTGGGTTCATGTCTGCTCCTTGGGCAGCTTCAACCACTTCATCAGCATTCAGCAATCGGGGTTTGCATCAGCATCAGCATCGGCATCGGTCTCAGCATCGGCATGAGCATCGGTATCAGCAGCAGCAGCAACAGCAACAGCAACAGCAATGTCTGGAGCTATCTTATGGTTTATGATGGAATCAAAACAAATGCCATCATTTCGTTTGCTCCTGATGAGTTTGTTTATGCAGATTGGTTTGGAGTTTTTCGGCGTTAATGGATAAATGTCCATGTATGTTTGCCAGCTTGTGTGTGTATGTGTATCTGTGTCCTGTGTACACTTACATAAGTAGTTGTATGTGTATGTGTGCCTTTCCCACAGCTCAGCCCTCATTTCAGCTCACATTTTTACATGTAACCCTTTTTAATGACTTGCCAAATTGGGCTAAGACCGTTTGGTCATGCCAGACGTAACGACTTCGATTGCTGCAGTTAGCCTCCTCATTGCTCTTTTTGAACTCTCAACTCCATAGCTTAACATAAATAAGCAATAAGATATAAGAAAAAATAAAATTTTTTTTATAACTACAATTAAAAATTGTTTAAATTTATTGAATTGACTTTGTTAGGGATAGAGTAACTAAGCTTCGTATATTTTGTTGCGTAAATTTGGTTTCTTGTGAATTTTTGCTTTGCTTTTTTGTTGCACACTTTTCAATTAAAATTGTATTGTTTTCTTTTACTTTGTCTGCGTTGTTTACTTAGGCGAGGCTGCTTAGCCGAAAACACAGGACCATGAGTTGGGTGCACAGCCTGAAACCGGAACGGTGGCAGGTCCAGGTCCGAATCCGAAGCTGCTGGCGCTCGCTTGAGGCGGCGGTAAGGCAGCTGGTGGCATCTGTGGCAGCGGAGCTGGCGGTGGTGGCGGCAAAGGAAGTGGTCGGAGCGGCGGTGGTGCCAGTGGTGCGGGCTGCCGGCCCGGGCCGTAAAAGCCAGGCCCAAGACCAGGCCCATAGGGCAGATTGGGTGCAGAACTAGCCACATTCTGATCAGTCTGATAGATGTACACATTACTGTTTCCCTGCGCCTGCTGCTGCTGCGGATTTGGTGCGGCATAGTAGGCCGGATAGACGCCGCCAGCTTGTGGGCCAATAGCTGCAGGATTACAGCCATAAGGTGGACAGTTGAAGTAGCCATTGATCGGAAAAGCGGCGCCAGCGTAGAGTGGTGCAGTATTGTGAAAGGCCAGCCAACGATCGCGCCAGCGCCGAAACAAAGTGCCCAAAAAAAAGAAGGAGCGTCCATCGAATTGCTCCGGTTGCGCCTGATAGTCCTCGTTCGCATCCTTCTGCATGTCCGCCAGACAGGCGCCCAAAGACAAGATCAACAGCAGAATCTGTTCAAGAACTATTTATGGAGATGATCGTGTGGTAAAGGAGATCTGCTGCCACCTACCCGAGCGAACATTTCAAGCAACCAAGCGCACTGGCGTCTGGAATCGAACTGTGCTCAAATACTACCAGCTGGAGCTCAGCGAAGCCCCAATAAAATTTAGCGTAAGCCATGAGATGCCCGCCTAATGAGGCCTGTTATTAACTCTCCGGGCAGCCGTTGCTCTATTAATCTGCAATTGCATCAACCAAGCGTGCAACACCTCAGGGCCGTCGCAAAGCACCAAATGCTGCAAGAGACTAAACTGATAAGAGTGCTCAACCGCAGCTTGACATCTCTTTGCAAACTCTGTGACGCAACTGCTACAGGCTAAGCCCAATATTTCAAGAGCCAATAAATAATGTTTCGACGCCAATAAAAGAGAGCAAAGCACAGCTCCCAACATGGCATGAGTGAGAAAGGAATGAGTTAGTTATGAAGAAAATTTATCAATGTAGAAAAATGTATACATAATAATAATATATACAATAATAATATGTTTAATAACCACTAATAGGTCAAATGTTTAACACAGTATAATATATATCATATAAAGATTATAAATATTCTAATTAATTATTAAAAGCTTAAAATGTATTGAACATAATTAATTAAATTTTTTGGCATTTCTGCTCATATTTATACGCGCTCAGAAAGTAAAGAGAACATATTGTACTTGTGGAATATACCTACGTATGTCTCTATTCTAGGTGAACACTTTAAATTAATAACGAATGCTCATTGATGCGGTCATCTCATGAAGTGCTAATATCAATGCATCGGATTTTTTCCGACTTAGATTTCAATGTGGAAATTGATTTAATATAAGTTCTATTAATGGTTTGGAATTGAGATTTGGATACATATTTCTAAAAACCCAAAATATATATATTTGAGGCCTGCCAAATTCTTAATATACAATAGTTACGGCATCATAATTAAACACAACTTTTATATTCTCTCAATTGTTTCTGGGCTGTTAAAAAAGTATTATTCAGTGGGTATTAACAAATTCTATTTTCCCACTTGTATTTAGATAACAAAAAATTGCTCAGATATATTAAGATTTATTCACCCACTTCAATCAGTTCGCGCTCTTCAATTTTAGTCTTATATCTTCAATTTTGCATTTATTTCGTTGTAATTTTATTTTAAAAATATGAGAGTATTTAATACTTGAAACGTTCTTTGCTAGGCAAAGTTTTGCAAAATATTTGGTTCCGGCACGTGCCTGCCATTATTTACTGTTCGGCAATAAAGAAGTTAACCTGTTTTTGTTTTACTCTCTTAGCCTGATTTTGCTTTGCCACATTACGTTGCTTGGCCGCCCAAAAGCGAGCAGAAACAACATTTTGAGTTATGAGCGCTGCGTGTCAGGTGTACTAAAAGAGCCTAAATAAACCAAACAATTTTATTGCATGGCTAAACAATACCCTTGATAACTCAATATTATAGACTATAATACTTAAAATATATTTATGATTATTAAAAACTGTAATGAAGTTATTAATATTTTATTAAAGGAGAAATAATACATAGCTCTATGACTTAACTCGAGGCTTTTCTTCTGCTGATCAGATACAGGCTAATTATTACGTGAATAACACATCAAGCACCACCATGGGGGTCTAAGAGCCCTGAGTATTGCACAGGTGACAACAATCAGTTGTCGGCTGTATGTGTGTGTGTCTGTGAGTGTCGGTGTGTGGGTGATGGGGCGGTGGCTTTTAGCCAGTGTCTGGCAAAACAAAAACACAAAAGCAAATGCTGTGAAAATTCACGCGTCCGTGAAAATTTCGCACGTTTTTATGGCCATGGGCCAGGCCACAGGGGCTGGCAAGAGGCAGCCAGAGAAGTTGAGAAATGGCCTGATAGATTACGCCCCAATGCCTGGCATGCAGTCACTTAGATTTCAGCTACTTTCGGCCACTTGCATTTAATTAAAAAAAATATGCAAACTCGACAGAAAACTAAAACGAAATTACAAACAAACCGAAAGCGTTGGCTGGGCAACTTTTCATAAACTTTGCTGCCATAAAAACAATAAAAACCGCAATCCAGCCAACAGCATGGCCTTTGTTATCGAAATAGCCAAACGGACAATGGCCGAGTGTGTGTCCTTTTTTACGACAAAGCTAAATCCGGCGGAACCACATAAATTATGTTAATGCTCAGCACATGGAAGCCACACGCCCACCATGTGTGCCTCTTCCCTGCTCCGCTCTCCACGATAATCACAAAAATACACAGCAACACCAGCACGACATTGTGTGCCGAAATGACGTTTGTTTAGTCCTGTCTGTCCGATAGTTTTTGCCGTCTATTGACAAAAATTGCTGACAATTGCTAAAAGCGTTTGGGTGTGAGTTCTAGCCAGTCGAGCGGTTGAGTTTTCCTCATTTCCTTTATGAGCTGGGCTGACGAAGAGGCATGCAGATAACATGAGCCGCAGGCGTGGCAATCACATATCTACAAGACTCGTTGCAGCCATGCCAATGATAAATGACAGATCTAAGGCAGTCACAATAGCATATGACTAGAAGAACAATCAAAGCAAAAGGGATAAATATATATAATATATATATATATAGACAAACATATTTAAAATAATGTTATAACTAGAAAGTAAAGAGTCGGATATATAATATTAATAATAATAAAATATAAAATTACTAATAATTATATGAAATACTATTTTGAGCACATTTATAAGCATATAAATAACTTCAAATTTATATTGTAAATTGATATATCTAAAGTATTTCGGCATTTCGTTTCAATTAGTCAATTATTTAAAGCTACACATTTTTTATCTTTTATCTGTATTTAAAACAAATACATTGCACGACAATTGAAAGTTTTAATTGCAACTTTCATTAGAGTTTGCTGCAGTCCGCAAATAATGAGCCGGCAGATGTCCAACAGCTTAACCCAATCGTCAGCAGCACTCACGCAATAATGCTTATAAGGAAATTAGAAGAGGACATTGCTGTATCCGACGCACAAGGGACAGACTGGCAAACCGCACCAAAGGACTCCAATGCCCTGGAAATTATATCCATAAAAATGATTACACATTGTGTACAACTTAGTTGGCCATTGTCATAAGTTGTGCTTTACATATTTATTATTTTAAGCATTGTTCGGTCGTTGCATGGAATTCCCCTCCACGGAAATTATCAGGCTTGTGCGTTTGGGTATAAAAAGTAAAGATAAACCCAACGACTGCAAATAAATCGACACAAATAATATTGCTACTGGCTAATTGCAGTATCTAGCCTCGCCCCAGAGAAATCACTGAAAGACCGTCGGACGCAAGCCACATGTGATACATTTGCAAAGCAAATGGTCCCCAGCCTCCTCCGAGCACAGAGACAACCGCTCGTTGGTCAGTCGACAGTCGTGCAACATGCTGTCGAACATATCCGTCATGCTGTGTCTCTGGCTTCCGTTGTGCAATGTCGCCAACGTGGACAACAGGTGGCAGCTGTGGCAGGTGAGGCATTGTGGGTGTTGAGGGTTGCATGTTGATAGTCATAAAAGCGAGCTCGAGCCTTTGGTTCTGTCAGCTGTCATCAATGCAGACGCACAAAAGCAACATGAGACCGTCGCGGCGTGTTTTGTATTGTTCAGACGAAGAAGGGATTGGACAGCGGTGCGTCAGGCAATGGGAATTTTGTTCAGTTCATTTATGTCAGATATTTGACAAAATACGTGGTTTATTTAAAGAATGCATAAAAAAGTCTATACAAAAAGTCATGGAATTATATGTATAATAATTCTGCGAAGGCCCCGGCGAGATTCGAACTCACGATCTCCTGTTTACTAGACAGGCGCTTTAACCAACTAAGCCACGGCGCCTTTTGATTGATGGGTGAAAACTATAAAATATTTTTGTCACCAAATTGAGATCAATTTATTTATATCTGGGCAAAGTGAAACACAATTATTAGTTACTAAGCTTTGCCTATAACATTTATAAATAATAAAATTAAGAATATTTTTTTACAAAAAGTAAACACATGAAAAATCTAATCACTTGTGTAGGCCCCGGCGAGATTCGAACTCACGATCTCCTGTTTACTAGACAGGCGCTTTAACCAACTAAGCCACGGCGCCGCTTGGTTGGATCGCTCCCAAACAGCTAAAAGCGAGTGATTACATTAATTTTAAGATAAAGATGCCATTGTGCGACAATGAAGCAACTAATAAAAATATAATCACTGAATTTCACAATTTGCTTCAATTTAAGATATGATGAAAATATACCACATATTAATATATCTTTATTTATAGATTTTATTATTAGATATAATTATTAGATGATGTGATTTGTTTAATAAAATAATACAGTATTTATATATATTATATATTTTTATAGTTTTCAAATATGTATTACTTGCTTTCACTTATAAAAAATCATATAAACAAGGTAAAATAAATAAGATAATTTTAAACTATAGTTATCATGTAGAGTAGGGAAAAACTTTTTAATGTGATTGCATGCAGAAATAATGTCTCATATTGCTAGGGGAATCCATGGTGACTATATACTTTAATAAACGACTGGCGAACGCTTCGTATGCTTGGGGAACTACATAAATATATATGCATTCATTATCGCATATATCACAAATTTGATGTATGTGTGAACTTGAATTAGTCAAAGCTTTTGAAGATTGCCTACGGGAATGCACCGAGTTTGAGGTCTGTGCTCTTTAAATAGTTCCATCTCGAAGCGTATAAAAGGAAGAGTTCTTTGACGGAAAGCATCAGAAATATTTCACTTTTTATAGCGTCAAGAAGTATCATATAATTGAAATGGACTGTCAGGCAACTGGAGATCCAAAAACGGGAGCAGCTTCTGTTAGATGTGGAGTAATGACAGGAGACGAAAATGTCAACGCACGTGCCGGAGTTTTTGCTACGACCAACAGCAGCGCCGGCCCTGTTACGAAAGGCATTTACGGAGCAGTGAATGCGTAAGTGCTCAAAGTGTTTCACTCACTAACAATACTCACATGTGGCGCTATCAATTGACAGCAATGGCCATGGCCTGTCGCTGGAGCATAGCCATACACCGGGCTTCGGCCGCAGTACAACGGCGGCGGCACAAGCGAACATCTTCACGAATAAGCAGGCTGAGCTGAATGCCACGGCCTACCATACTCACAATCGCACGCATGATCAATTTGGCGGCGGTTTGAATATGAGTACCGCTGCAGGCCATTCAGCGGCATTGGGTGTTAACCATGTGCCGCAATTCCATATGACGACGATGAATGCCAGTGGCAACGCCAATCTCTACACTTCGCCCAGCGGTAATCTCAATTTGGGTGCCACGGCAAATGCAACGCGCCACATCAGCGGACCCTTCAAGGGTAAATCCAATGTTGAATACGGTGTCAATATGCATTATAAATTTTAAATAATCCAAAAGTCAATGAGTTTTTAATAAGTTAAAAAAGTAATACAGATATTATTATAGTTAAGAGTGGACTTAGATAAATCCTGAATACAGTTCCGAGCAGTTTAAATGAGCGTTATTAGTTAGTAAATATCATAAAGCTGAATAATTTGGTTATAGATTTTTGTTCAGCTCAAGAATAATTTGAGGGACGCCGAGCTCTCGAAAATTGGAAAGTCGATAATTTCACACATTATAGATAAACGTACCAAATACACAAACAAAAATTTGATTCAATTAACAACAACAGCTACAGGGAAAATCTTCGTAGCTTAACACCCTGTTTATGCATGATATTATTGTAAATACCATCGCTCACTCTCGTTTGTGGATCATTGCAGAGATAAAACATGTTTATCTTGAGGCCTGACATTTGCATATCAAAATCGTTATGGGGAAGCCGATAATGTCCCAAGTGGCAATCCGATTATGACCATAATTACACGTCATTAAAGGCGCTCTTATTGTGCGGAATCATTGCGGCCACTTTTGCCAGGGCTATTCTCAGCTTAGCAATAATATTGACGTCGGCAGTTTTATTGTGCTTAAGAGTCTACCTGAGACTTGGCTTAGTAACCGCAGCTGACATGACTGGGCTTCTTGACTTTGCCGCATCAAATTCTTGTAATTTTTATGGCTTAGTTATGTGTGTGTGTGTGTGTGTGTGTGTATTTGTGCGGCGCCTGTAAATATGCAAAGTGTTTCGTATAAAGCGCGTTATTTATGTTTCGCGACGGCCGCCTCAGCAAAATCCGACGCCAAAATGAATATCCCAGCTTGTCTATGCGCTGCCCCAATACACACTGGGAATATGCGTGTGTGTGTGTGTGTCTCAAATTTTCATGATTCGCATTATTATGACCAAATTATACCTTATACATTACCTTATAAAACAGTTGCGCTTTTGCCCATACGCAAATTCGAACCAATTTTTATGTAAAGCAATTTATTTTGAATTATTTTTATGGCACTTAACGTTGCGCTTGGCCACATTACGTTGCATGGGCCCAGACACGGACTCAGACAGTGAATGGCACTGCTTGACTGCGCAGTATTGTTTAGGATATATCCGTATCTTTCATACTCTGCATAAATATTATGTGCTTCTTGTAAGCAGAAGGCGTAGTGCTTTAAACTGATGATTATTATGTCTCTCCAAAAAAGCGACATTTGTAAAAAGTTTTAACTAGTGTATTATCTGAACAATTCCAATTCAAAATAAATTAAATTCATTACAAGGTTAAATGAATTTTAGCTTAAGCAAAGACTGTTATCTAACAAAATACAGTTTGCTGCAATGTTTTCTCTTTGATAATAATAAACAAATTTGTCTTTACATTACATGGGTAATTTAATGTAAACAGAACAATTTATCATTGAATTTAGTTTTTTTATTACGTTTAAAATGCAAGTATTGATAAAGATATTTTTTATTAAACTTTAATTATATTCTGGTAATTGGTATTCTTATAATTGGAAACAAAAATAAATTTTTTTTTTTGCATTGATTTAGTTAGCCGTGAAATGTTTGTTTTATTTCAATTATTACATTTTATTCAATATTTTTTTTAAAACCAATCATTTTTGTGCGTTATGATATAATTTAACATTTGAACTATGAATCTAAATTGTATTTTAAGTAGTTGCTTCGCTTATGTAAGTTGCAATTATATATATTTCAAATTCATTGTCTTAGGCTCCACAGAATAGATATTGTTTTTCGGTATCATAAGCCAATCACAAGCCCAACCCCTATTCAACGTAGAGCTTGATGTAACGATTTCGACTCAGGACCAAATGAAAAGTTGATCTTGCGACTATTTCAAAGTGATAAAAAGGATAAGATAAAATCAGAACCAACTGTAAAGCCAGAAAGTCCGACATTTTTGGAAAAATCACGAAATTACAGTCAGAATAATAGAGCAGGTCAAACAACAGCGACGACAGAAGAAAAAGAGACAGAATG
The DNA here is from genome assembly GCA_035047625.1 of Drosophila mettleri. Classification (NCBI taxonomy): domain Eukaryota; kingdom Metazoa; phylum Arthropoda; class Insecta; order Diptera; family Drosophilidae; genus Drosophila; species Drosophila mettleri. The sequence goes on along the minus strand of JAWNPI010000035.1, from coordinate 10,431,800 downwards.
GACGATAGCTTTGCCCAGATTCAAGCTCGATGCCATGGGCAAATGGGTATACAATCCGTGGGGTTTTACATACGGAAAAGTGTGGGAGGATACACGTTTCAATATCAACGGAGTTGTCACCATTCCACGAATAACAAAAGACAGTGACCCACAGAAAAATTACTACCCAGACCAGTAAGTCCGTAGCAGATTTATGTTTTGTGATGATCACAAATAATCCATAAGCCCATAAATAGAAAAAATTTGGATAGAGTATGCGCTGGTAGATCCACAATCTATAATCTGCCCAAAATTAATAATTGGCTCGAAATGCATCCCTATGAGAGTGTACACAATAGCAGGCCCATCATGGATGAACTCCGTAGAAACCTATTTAAAAAGGGCAACGCCGAGCAATGTCATACCAAGGACTATACCCAGTTTCGAGAATTTCAAGAGTGCATGGTCCGGCGCAATCAACGCCTAGAATATTATATTCCCAAGTACCCGCGTCATCAACTTGTGACTAATTAATTTTATAAATAATTGTAGATAAATGTATTTAAAAAATGTGAAAATCTGAATTATCTAATTCATTGTAGATTCTATATAATAATATTCTAAATAATATAAAGTAATAATAAAAAAAAGAGTTTGAATCATACTCCGAACCACCCACATTTGTTATTAGAGATTGATAACAAGCAAGAAGTTGCTGTGGCAACAATTTTCCGTCTCTATAACGACTCACAACTCTGTTTTAAGAAGTCTCGATACAAGTTTGATTTTAGTTTTTTCTTTATTCAGATGGACTTTAGCTATTGCGAGTTTCCCAGCACCGTCTCTGTAGACACCTTCAAGGCCTATTTCAATCCCAATGATGTCAAGCTGCCCGATGTCAACAGTAAATTATTGGAGCGATCCCAGCCGGAGACCGGCAAAGGGCAAGCAAATCAGGCGAAAAGTCTGCGACATCTTGTGCTCGATGCCATCGTAAGCAATTGGAGCGGTAAGAGGACGACATTCGAAATACAAAATCCGAGATGACAACCGTCTGTGACTATTGTTCCCAGAGCTGCCGCTGTACCGTCAGCTGAGACGACGCCAGGACCGTAACTATATACTCACCCAGCTGGATACGCAGCTGCCGCTGCAGTTGCTCAGCTCTCACATACGCGACGACTACTTCTGGCGACGCAGCTACGAGCTGCGTTGGCGCATGGCGCCGTTCCAGGCGCGCGGCAAGGAAAGACGCTGGATTAACATTTACATGGAGCGACATGTGCAGGAGTTTATTGAAAATATGCAAACCGGCGACTACGAGCAGGACGGTAACGTGCAGGCCGCCTTGGACATCTGTGCGGCGTACATAAATCAATTGGAGATAAACCGACTACAGCCCGCCCCGCCTGGCAGCGAGAGCAATGGTGAGCACCCGTTGACGAGTGGAGGTTGCATACACTTACCATGTCTTGGCTGATGGCTTATGAGTAGTTACCAATGAATAATGACCAATGAGCAATAAGTATAGATGAGCAATGAGGCCTAAATAGCTATATATGCGTGATGACAGATGGGTAATAACTGATGAATAATGAAAAATATCTCCCAGCTCATGACTGATAGTCAATGTCTAATCACTCATGACTAATGAGTGATAGCCAATGACTGACTGATGAGTAATGAATGATAACAAATTAATGATAGCTAATAACTGGGATTAAATGACAGATGACATGATTGAGTGATTCTGTTAATTTACTCTTGACTTTCGTTATCAAAGCCAACTTATATAGTGAGTTCATTTTAAAGGGTATTTGTAAAGACTTCAAGCATTTCACGCTGTAGACTGCAAGCCTCAGCGATAATTTATAACAAGTTCATACATATAATGAGTTAACCCATCCACAACAGATCACATTCCGCTTGATTACCTGCTGAGCAATCTGCCGGACTTACGGCGACTGCGGCTGAGCTACAGCAGCAAGACAGCTGGCATCAATTACCAAACGGGTTGTAATCAAATAACGGCCCGTGACATATTACTGTTGGCCAAGGGACTTAGCCAATGCCACGAATTGCGCAAGTTTTGGTAAGAATTCTCAATGGCAAGACATCACATTTCGGTTATCATGCTTCAAATTTTTTAGCCTTCATAACACGAAGTTATTGTCGTATCAGCTACGTTTCTTGGAACACAGCCTAGACAAGGGCTGCCATCACCTGAAGGAGTTATCCATGCTGCATTGCGCCGTGGGCGATGCGGGCATTCGCTGTTTCCTCGAAACCTGCGGCAAGGAGTCTTTTGCCACCCTAACTGTCCTCGATCTAACCAACAACAAAATAAGTAAATATCAAGTCTATTGTATATCAATATTATTTACTTATTCTTACCCCACATAGCGGAGGAAGGCGCCTATACTCTGAGCAGAACATTGGTTCATGTGCCCCTTGTACGTCTTGTGCTACGACTGAATCCCATTCAAAGCGATGGCGCCGCTGCCATCTTCCATACGGTGCAAACAATGCCCATCAGAGAGTTGGATCTGGCCTCCTGTTCCATCAGTGAGAGCATAACCAAGCTGTTCATGATGCTAATATGCCAGCAGACGACGTTATTAATCATTGACCTATCCAACAATGACCTGGGACAGGTGAGTGTGGGACTTGCTAAATAAAAGATATCGACTCAACGACAATATACTCGGCAGGACTTTGGCAAGCACTTGCTAAAGATCATCAACTGCAACAAGATGCTGGAAGACATTGATTTACGCAACACGGGACTCTCCTTAGCCATGCGTCGCAAGTTTCAAGAGATTCTGTTAAAGAATAGCGAGCGCAAGAAACAGCAGGCGTTGAAGGAACAAAAGCGTGACAAGTTCAATTCTATGATCAAATTCTGAAATCTTTATCGTACGAGTATTTTAAATAGCTATAATAATTATAAAATTGATAAGATAAATCAACTCTTAAATTGTCAACAGCTTCGAATGTCCAAATTTTCCAGCGTAACTTCTAGTCTCGCAAAGTAGCCATAAAATATATTTAAAAGACACAAAAAACAGTGTAGGAAAAATAAAAGGTTAGAGCAGCTGGAAACTGGTGCGATCGACCAGCTTTCATTAACCCTCGACCTTGTTGACTTAGTCGAAGAAAAACAATGCTAACCCCAGCCAAACCCATTTCGGGCTCAGGCAGCCTTTTTCTAATGGCTTTTTCCGACAACAACAACAGCATCAGAAAAACTAAGTGGCGCTCGGCGAAACACTTGAAAATGAGTTTGGGGAAAAGGTAAAAAGTTCTTGAAAAAATAAATAAAGAAAACTCTATTTAATGTTGTTATTGTTGCTGTTATTTCGGTTGTCATTTCGGTTAGTTTGTTTGTTTTTTCTGCTGCTCGCCTTCGGCTGTTGTTGCCTTTGCCACGCAAAGTGTAAAAATTTGTTGCGCTTTCTTAATGGTTAATGGTCTTTAAGTGGGATCCTAGAACTTTTGCACAAAACAAGTGCTCAGGCATTAATCGAAATATTTTCCATAAACTTTTTTTTAAATATTTCTAAACTGAAATTTAATTTATTGGATTTGTAAAGCAAATAAATTGTATTTTTTATATTTAATATATATTATAAATAATATGTTATTTATAAAAACAGTATCCAGTGCTAACAGTAACATTAATAGCAGCTAACGCACTCGGAGAGCGAGCATAGGAGAGCGACTAGACTAAGAGGTATTTATTTTTAGAATTTCATATTTCGTAACAATTTAGTTTATCATGGATTTTGCTATATTTATCCGTTGGACTGATATACGTTCACATATATATATATAATAATTTTATTTTAAATTTTAATATGTGCATAAAGTTATGCTAAACTTTCCCATTGGCAACACAACAAATCGCAAACGACCAGCCAAAGTTCTCCCTTGTTGTTTTGTTAGCATATTTAGCAGCTCATAAATCTTCTATGGCTATAGCCGTGTGATTTATAACGACTCAAGAACTTTTAGTTGCTTAAGATGAGCTAGAAGTACCTTAAATATTCTGCATTTTTTTTTAAATTTAGTGTGAATTCTTTTATTTTAATATATTAATATATATTATTTTAAATCTTGGAAACTTTTTTATACCCTGATCCCATTGAAAATGGGAAAACAGGGTATAATGTTTTATATTATATTTTGTTTCAATATATTTTATATAATTTTATTTTATTTTATGACAAATTCAACATTCATTTGGACATTGAGAAAATATATATACCTCGAGCCAAGCAAAAAAAAATTAATTGCTTGCTTTAAAGGTTTATAATACTCTACACATTTTCATATACAAACTCTTTAAGGCATACAATTAAAAATTGTAAAATCATAATATGAAAAAGTTTGAGATTTTAGTTTATATAATTAGTTTGCATATTGTCTGACGTCAAAGTTTCTAAAGCAATTAGAATTTCCAACTCCGAGCCTTTTCGTATTCTTAGCCCTAATTTCATTTAAAGGGGTGGCTGATTCCTGGGGCGTGGCAATTTGTGGAGTTGCATAAAATTCTGACAGTTATCATAATTATTTATGAACCATCTTTTCCTTCTTTTTTTTAAATTTTTGCCCGGCGCATTTTTTTCATTGGTGCGCAGGTCAAAGGGTTTAATGCGCCAAATGGGCAAGCAAAACTTTTCAAATTAAATTAAAAGCATGCCAAAAGGCAGAAGACAAAACAAATTTGATGAGTCAGCTGCGTGTTGAGAAACTGCAGCGTTTAAAAGTCAATAAATCAACGCCCAAATGATAAGGGTTAGATTTATTAAAACCTATTATTAATAACAAAAGGAAATTGACGAAGCAAACGAAGAAAAACAAGTTCGTCCACAGCTGCGTGCGCTGCAATTAAGTGAAGAGCAAAAGAGACAAAGCCAAACGAGAAACATCAAATGACTGAATAACCGGTTGAAGATGTTCAAATTAGTGACTTGAAGTTTTCTTATCTTAACTAAATAATGCATGTTAAAGTCACCTCTTAGTTATAGCTAAAAATAAACGGAGAAAAACAATACAAAATTTGTTAAAAAAGCTCTTCATCTTCAAGTGGCTCAATGGTCTAGGGGTATGATTCTCGCTTTGGGTGCGAGAGGTCCCGGGTTCAAATCCCGGTTGAGCCCATCTACTCATTTTTTTTCTCTTTTTCTATTCAAAAGTAAATAATAATAATTTTATACAGGCGCGCTGACAATGTGACTTTATTGCCTATACAATAGATAAAAATTCAATTCAGGATTTTGCCTCCACAGTGCTCGCTCTTAGCATTGACATTTTTATGATTATTTCACTCCTTTTTTGTTTGCTCAATGACAAATTTGCATATTCGAGGCTCGTGTGTGTGCCTGTGTGGAACGAGACACATCGCCTGTCGAGCTGTGCTTACATATGACAGCCTTGGGAATTTCCCAATACCAAGACGCAATCTCAATGCCCATCGTATGATGTGAGAATTGCTACAAGCGGCTGTTTCATGTTATTTGTGTCGCTTTTGTTGCTGTTGCTGCTGTTGTTTTAGCCATCGTCTAAACAATAAAGAATAATCGCTTTGGCTTGTAGGCGTCGCAGTGTGTCTGCCTCAGCATCGACGTGCCTCGTTTTATTGCTTGTAATTTGCATGCGACTTACGAATTGGCCAACTTTTTTATAGCCGCCTTAAATTGTGCATACAGCCATGGATGAGTTGTCATATGTATTTGTTATCTGCTAAGTGCAAAGTTAACTGCAAAACGACTTGAAATCGGGCAAAGCAAACTGAAACTTGTTAGGAAACTACAAACTTTGGGGCTTTAGGAATAAAGGCCCTTTAAGTTGAAGATTTATAATGTTGCATATCTTTGAGATGAAAGTTTTTTTAAATTATAAATTATTTATTTCAGAATAATTAATTTTTTCAACATATATTTTGTTGTTTTCCGTACAAAGCAAAATTAAATCTCCTTTAAAACAGTCTATAACTCCATAAGGAAATTCCTTACCTTTTTTGCATTCTTTCGAAACCAAAAATAAATCGCAAAAAATATATTAAAAACACTTTGCTGACTTGCTGTCAGTTCGCATTAATCAGTAAACCTTTCGCCTTGGCCATTTGGCCGGACAATATTTGCCAATCAATTGCCACAAAACAGAAATTGTCCATTTTCCTGTTGCCTGCTGTCGCCGGAGCGGAAGGAATTTTAAAATTCAAATATAAAATAAAATGCCCAATTGAAATCGGCTACAATGAACATCCTCGACATTCGTCGCACAATGAACCCAAGACAGCTCAGCGTCAGGTTCAGTTGCTTGGGGTTCTGACTGGCCACCGGGACACGGGGGAGTATGGGGCAAGGGACAAAAGTCCGACCGCAGCAAATAATATTGAAAATCCGTAGACAATAGTGTACACATTTCGGCACTTGGCGGACTCGGCTGACTTGGCGGACACCCCGCTTCATGGTAATGAAAATCAACTGGATTGGAATGAAGTGGAACTGTCCTGGATTTGGGCATTCATTTGCATGCATACGAAATGGAAATTCCTGTCTTGCTTCTACCGTTGCTTTTATATTAAAAAAGTTGACGCCACCTCAGCAGAAATGCCAATTAAAAAAGTAAAACGCCCGCAACATTTTCCCGGCCCGAAACAATGGACATTTGGCTCGCTCATTAGCCGAAATCATTGTCAGGCATGCTGGTGCATATATCATGATGCTGCTGTCCGCAAAATAGGCAACAAAAAACACATACATATATTTGGCAGGCATTACAAATTATGAACATTATCATCTGAAGAGCAGCCACGGCTGAGCCAGCGCCGGCTAACAGGCCTACGATAATCCACTGTGCAAAATGTACAAATGATTTGCCTTAATGCCCAACGGCCGGCAAATTGCAAGAGCATCAAAAACCAAGTTCTGGCTGTGGTCGTGCTGCTAAGTGGACAAATCTACCACAAATACGAAAATCACCCTCATTATGGCCAAAAACGTAAATTCCTCCGCCTGTGTTTGTGCTCGCATCTTCTTTTTTTTATCGCAATGTCGACAAGACCACTGGGCATGTTAACAGACAACATGCTACGGCTGCGACAGCCAGCCAGTCCGTTAAATGGTCAGCCCATACAACGGCAACAGCAACAGCAACAGCAACAACAATAACAACAACAGGAAGCTGGACGTTGGCGGCTGGGAAAAAAAGGCGACAATGTTCACAGTTAGTCCTGGTGGCCGGACCGACCGCTGTCATCATGGCTGACACTAAAGTGGTTTAAGGCGATAAGACGCCCGAGGCTTGTGTGCTCGCGTCGACAACGGGTAGATTCAGATGCCAGCCGCTTGAGCGGGGGCTCCACACGCGGTTTCCCATGACACATTGGGGTAATGAGTAATACGGGCACCAAAAATAGAGAAGCGAGAGACAAAAGGCGAGTGCCAAGCAGCAAGTGCAATGTGTATGTTTGTATTTAGAATAGATGATCAGAATCAAGTACAGCTCAAGCAAAACAATTTATTTATATGCTAAAAAATATAAAAATATAAATAAATTTTAGACTAACTTAATTTTGTAAGAAAATAATGAGATTTATACTTTAGCAGATTTTGATTTTAATTGAATCTTTTACTTTAAAAAATATATTTTTACATAAAAATGTTTAGAAATAAAAAATAATTGTATATTATATTATTTTTATTATTATTATTTTTATTATTAGCAATAATTTATAAAATGTGTTTTATTAAAAACAATATAAAACAATATACATATATATTTATATAAATTATTATAAATGAAAAAAGTAATATAAAATAATTTATAAAATGTTTTTTAATAAAAACAATATAAAACAATATACATATATATTTATATAAATTATTATAAATGAAAAAAGTAATATAAAATATATGTATAAAATTAATAAATACACATTTTTTTAATAAAAATTCTTGTAAGAAAACAGTTGACTGCAGCAAACAATTTAAAAATTGAAAAAAAATGTTGTCATCTATTTGTGTTAATAATTATTAAATTACTTACTTCGCAGTTTCAGCAGCGGCTGCACCATAGGCTGTACTATGGAAAAAAAAAATACTATGACAAAATCTTATTACAGAATTTACATCGTAGCTGATTATAATTATTGAGCCATCCGATGGCTCAATATCCTAAAGATCTTTAATATTGGAACTTTTAAATGGAATCAATGGAAACAAGTAGATAGTATAACAAAAAATAGTTTTATTAGACATTTGTGAGTAGAACATGTGTGTATTGCTGCCAGTCTCAGTCCACAACAGAAGACAAGGCAGGCTGAGTTATGTGCATTTGTTAGTTAAAATACATGTTAATAATTGTTAAGTTTAAACTTCCAACTAAAAAGTTCCAACAGGTTCATCTATTTATCGTCCTTCTTATGCCAATAGGTATCCATAGGAGGATTCATCGCTATGGTCATAACCTCTTTCATATTCCTTTGAATGCGACTTCTGTCCATCTTTGTGACTGCTATGCAGTGAAAATGAAATGAAAATGAAAAAAGTAAGGAAATCATTGTGGAGCATAAAAATGATAGAGCAATATTTTGACCTACTCGTGGGATATGTAACCAGGTTGCTGCCAATGATCGTGTGGATGCTCACGGTGTCCACGGGATGGGATGCTTTTCTTGCATTCGATCAGCGCACGTTCAATTTTGTTCTGTGTGCTAAGCAGAACACCCAGCTTATTATCGATATGCCAGGAGCTGCCCCCCACGCGCTGCACTGTCTGCTCAATCTCAGCTAATTGGCGGTGCTGCGTGCTGTTTATGGAGCACAAACTGTTCTCCAATTGCTGCACCTTGTATGCCGTTATGCCGGACACTGCTTTCAGTTCATCTAAGTGATCGACCTTCTTTTCAATTTGTCGTTGGGACTGCTCCAGCTTCTTGGTTGCCTGGACAAGGGCCCCCAGTTCCTTAAGCACGGATTGCTTGAGCAAATCGTCCAGAGCGGACAGACGCCGATTCAACGATTTGGCTGTCTGATCGAGGCTACGCTCATGCTTATTTTGATTGAAATCCACTTTACCAATCGATTCCTTTATATCATGCTGTCCACGTGCAAGCTTGAAGAGATCCCGATCCACCCTATTTTCAGAAGCTCGAATGCTAGAAGTCAGATTCTTTATTCCATTGGCTGTAAGAAGGAAGTTGGCAGCTGTAGCCAGCCCAAGTTTCTTGAGGTCATCCTCAAGGCGATCAATACCGCCGACTTCTCTACTCAATTGTTTCAACTTATTCTCAATATCCTTCTGCGACTTTTCTATATCCTTCGCTTTGTTGTCCAATTGTTTTAGAGCCTTTGTAATATCTTGCACAATGCGACGTATGGCGGCGTCACTTGAATCCGGTCGGCGATCATCACGTTTAGCAGCAGCTATTTCAGCTGTCAATTCCTGATCATATAGAGGGTGGACATTGGAAAATTCCAATTCGACTGGGATTTCTTAAACGATCTCACCTGCTCTTCCGACTGTTCCTGAGCTCTGCTGCAGGTAACAAGGTACACAATAAGCAAAACTAGCTGAAATTTCATGTTTGTCTGTTTGTTTGCTTCAGTTTGAACTACCTTAAGTTGGCATGGGTCATGGCTTAAATAGTCGCCGCTGTAACTAAATGGCACGTGCCAGCTGTACGTGTGCAAGAGCTAATTAGCGAAAGCTTGAACTTTTGCCATATTCCAATTGATAAACATTTAGAAGTGTATGTATTTTTTAAGGAACATCCAAAATGTAATTAATTTTTTTTTATCAATTTTTCAACATCCAAAATGTATTTATTAATTATCAATATTTATCACAATTTCATATTCCAAAATACCCAATCAGCAGACACGCCCACTCTTTGTGCTTGGGTGTCTTAATAGTATCAAAAATAAATAGTTCAACGACTTTTCGAATGCACAATAATTTCTAAAATATTTAATTGGTCACGTCTTAAAATTCGACTATGATTGCCTCAAGGTAAAGCCCATTGATATACATTTTAAAGTGAAGGTGCGCAAGACGTGTTGAAATTTTGAATTTTCGGTTGCATGCATCTGTTGCGTATTCATAATCCAATCAATAAGTTCTAGAATTATTTCATTCATTAAAATCTTAAATATTTCTAAATATATGAAAAATATATTTTTGAAATTGAAATTGTCAAAAATTATAGATAATCATATACAGAAATATATTATATGTTTTAATAACAATACGACAGTCGGACCTATGTACATTTGAATTAAAGAAAAATAATGTATTGAATTGCAGTATATATATTATAGTAAGTTAATAAAAATATGAATTTCCGGAGTCGAACATTTTTTCAAGACCGTACATATTTTAAGTTACAAACGTGAGCTTTTGCAGCTTTCAATTTGGCCTAGCTTTAACTAATAAAATTTTAAGTATTTATATTAACCATTATGTCCTGAACACATTAAAATTGATAACGGTTTTGTGAAATGGGACATTCCATAAAGTAAATATATTTTAATTCAAAATATGAACTTAATACTCTTATATGCCATACGCAGTACGAGTTTGTTTTATTTTTTTCGATGTCATCCCATTTTTTTTATCAAATAACTTGTTAAATAATTAAGTTTTTATAGTACAGTCTATATAGCCTATATATATATATATATATATATATATATATATATATATATATTTACAGCCTATGCTGTTTGTTTGCTATTAATGAATCAAATAATCTTTTAATGATTTGTATATCAGTTCTAAGGATTCAGATATCTCTTAGTCGAGCCGAACTGGACTAGAGTTTTGTTACTTGTTTTTGCTGGCTTCTCTCTGTTAAAATGGACACACATCCATTTTAATGCTAGCCTATTTTATATTCTAAGAATCTCAATTTCGCTTGAATTTGGGCACCTTTATTATCAGCTACCTACTTTATATTTACTCAAGCTTTAGTTATTACTTTCAGTTTATAAAATATATATTTAAAATGCATATAATTTATTACGATTATTGACAATTGGTATACAAAAAATTGGCTATATTTAAATATTTACATTGGCTATAGTTATATAATGGCATGCATACATATATACATGCATACATATGTATGCCAACCGAATGATGTTGATGTTGATTGGGCCGGCAGAGCTATTGGTCCATAACTAGCGCAAGAGGAATCCTAGTGTTGCGAATTCAGGGTACATGCGTCTCCTGCGTCCTGGACTAGATTCAGGTTCAGTAATTGATATGGGAGTTGGATCGGTTAGGTAGGCGTCGTGGATTAGGTTGATACGGTTTGGGAGCGGATTTAGAGCACTTGTGAGGTTCCGTGGTTAGAGGATTGGACTTGAGCTTTGACACGGGCGTTGGGTCGATTAGGTAGGCAGGAATAGTTTCCCAAGGCAAAGTTTGCTGCCAGGAAACGGAACTGGATCTGGAACTTATGGGCTTGGCTGGTAGGAATAAAAAAGAATTGTAGATATATAATAAAATTAGATTTATTTTATATAGATTGTAATAATCAGTACGTACTCTGTCGATTGGGTTCTCTGTGACTTCTTGGCTGCGAGCGCGGAGGTGAACCTATAGCCGGCGATTCAAATTCATATGAAGGAAAATAATTAGAGCTTGATTGCGATCGATGGGATGTCAGACGCTGATTGCATGTTTCTAGATCCAACTCGATACGTTTTTGGGAAATGATCAGATCTCGTAGGACAGCTTCTATTTGCCAGGTATTCAAAGGTTTCAACTGGGACAGTACATGCGTGAGCATTCCCAATTTTGAATTCTGTGTGCGATTCAAACTAAGCACCTGATTAGTTAATGTAACCAACTTGAGATTGGAATCTTCGTTAATGTCCTTGATGCGCGCCAGACTCTTCAGTTCTACCTCGATGTTGATGTGGGATGTCTCTACGCTGTCAATAGCACACTTCAGTCCATTCAATTGCGGCAGAACAGCGCGTGTTATTAATTTGGTCAGATCTAATATATTGTTCTCGATGTTGCGTGCATTCTGTAGCACATGTTTCTGATACCCATCCAACTTTTGTTGATTTGTTGTTTCGTTGATATCTGCAAACGGACCAAGCTTCCCAGTTCTTTGGATATGCGATCAACATGTATACTAGATTTAATTGTGATATTATTCAATGCCTCCTGTATAGCCACCGATTGTACGTCAAGAAATAAGTTGAGCTTGTCTAACGCTCCGTCCACATTTTTGATCGCATCTAGCCAGCTGCGCTGCTGCTCAATGCTGTTTTTGATATTCTCATTTGTGGCATCGATGTGATGCATCAGTGACTTGATCTCACTTATTTCTTTTGTATTTTCCACCAGAAGTTGCTTGATATCATGTGCAGTCCCAGCACATAAGAAGCCCAACGAAATGATGGTTAATAAAATATTCATAATTGTTTTGGCTTACAAGTTACAAATGCGAGTGCCTCTGGATGAATACAGCTTCCCCTTAAATACGCTAACCATTCGAGCAGCTGAGCTGGCACGTGTTTGAGTGCATCTTCACCTATCTATCAAAAGAATTTTTGTGCTATTCGCACAAATTAAATGCTTAATTTTTGGCAGCTGTACTTTAATCGGATTATTTTCAATTTCGTCACGAATTTGAATGCCAGTGTTGATAAATATTTGTTGACATCCGTTATTCAGGAGAAAATGAATCACATTTAAGTATTTAAATATTTTTAAAAAGTTTATCATAATAAATAAATAAATAAAAGAATTATTCATTGTATCTACTTATTCCGTTTTTTTTTTTATGAATTTTGTTCTTTAATTTAAAACTGTTTCTCTCAATTACAAATAATTTCTCAAGTGTTATTAAAATTATGTTTAGATATTCACGTCGATATGTGACTACATTTCTTTCATGGAATACCCCAATCCCAGCTTGTTAATAACTAAGGAAAACTCATTTCGGTTTGATGCCACAGCTACGCAATTCCAATTAACATGGAGCCCACTGAAAATTACTTTCAGCTGTTATCCGGATCTGTAGAGAACTGCTTAAGTAAGCAGAAATCAATCGATTTGCTGTGTTTGGACCCGCCTCCTGTTGTCATGTATTTGCCATCCATTTGCTCGCTCCGCTGGTGTCTTCCTCTTAGTCGCTGTGGCTAAAATCCAATTGCGAGTCCAAAATTAAATGCAACGTATTGTGGGGCAGTTGTTGGATCCAGCGATTTCCATTTATTACAACTAAGTAGACAGAGCAACAACAATTGGATACGCGGCAGGGTGGGGCGGGGTTTGGTGTATGCTACTTTCTAGGGGAGGTCTTAGCCAGCTTCTTTTTTTATGCTCTTCGGGTAGTTTCGGCGACTAAATGGTTTGAGCGATAAATAATGTCCGTTTGTACTTTTAAACGACTTCCTTTCATTTGTTTTGCCGACGACGGGGCGAGGACGCTGCGACCGATGGCTGTTCAAATTGTTTCAACGCCAATACATAATGGCTGCCCCGCCCAAGGCCCACCGCCCAACGCCCAACGCCCGATGCCCGATGCCCCTGCATGCGGCTGGAGGGCAGGAAAACAAGCCGTCAAAGATAGCAATCTTCGATTTTACTTCTATTTTTTTTCCAGGGGGTTTCATTTACTGCTTGTCGTTGTTGTTGCTGTTGCTGTTGTTGCGGCTGTTCAATTGATGTGTCCTGGGATAAGGCAAAAACCGAAAGCGAAATACGCTCGAATGTCGTGTAGTTGTTTCAGCGTTGCTTTTGCTTTGCGTGGTATTGCGGCATATAAATCGTTTTATTTTCAGTACGGCATTATTGGCGTCTGCCTGGATTGGATGACGCGTGTAGGAAATGCTTTTGTTGTTGCTTTCGCCCGTTGTGTCGCGCTTGAGGTTCCTGCGAAGATAAATGGCTCACTTAGCAAGCGCCCGCCACTGCCGCCTGGATCTGTTACTGTAGGCCGGCAGCCTGGGCTGATTGTTGTTGGAAGATTGTGTTTTAGAGGTGACGGTACAACAACAAGAACAACAGCAGCATGATAGGTGTGTGCGGTTTAACGCTTTGGGTTTAGGGTTTGGACAATACCAAATGGGCGTTGATGGTACGTGCCTTCGTCTCATCGAGAGCTGACAACCAGCTGGGCTAAGACTGACAAATAAAGGTGACTTTATCAGTAGCAACTGATGTCGAGGCTTAGCTTGTGATAGAGCTAAGTAAAAGAGAGAGAGAGAGAGAGAGAGAGAGAGAGAGAGCGAGAGAAAGAGAGGGAGTGAGAGGGCGTAGCACATAACATCTTAAGCTAGACCCAAGTACAGTGTTGAAAATGAGCAGTCGATGAGCCAATTTTGTAGCCAAAGCATACTCAATTGGATTTACTCTATCCGAAACAGATATTTTAATAAATATAACATAATCATAATTACGTGACATTTTAATTTAAATAAGATGGAAAAATGTAAGTGAAATTTAATCAAAATATTCTTAAGCATAAATATAATATGAAAATATTTATACAAGTCTTGGAATAATTTCATTTTTTTATGTATTCACATTTAAAAAATACAGAGAAAAAGCCGAACAGAAAGACTGAACTAAAATTACTAAAAGTACATTTTAATTTACTTTTAAATTTTAATAATAATTTTAATAATTTTTTTTTTTTGTTAGAAATAAAAAACCTCCAGCATTTTTATAACTGTATATAAAAATTTGAAAAGAGTTATTAATATAATGCTAAGACTAGTCACAGATACCATTAAATAAATTACGTTAATTAAGATCTGAGATTTATTAAGAAGCTTAATAGAATCTATTATTTCATTTATATAGCTCTTCAGCCTGATGTGCACGCTCGCAGCTCAACATTGAGGCCGCATCACTGGAAGACCGTGGGCTTGAGTTGGGTCCTTTTAGACCCATCCTTCGGCTACATTGTGCACACACAGACACATAAATCAAACAATAAGTACTCTTTATTATTATTATTTGCACTTTTTGCATACACTCGTACGAGGCACACGGTATTTACTTAAGCAGCCACACCACCAGCCATGGGGCATACTTCAACTTGGCTTATTGAATAAGTCAGCAGTGAGCAGTCAGCAGGCAGCAGGCAGCAGGCAGTGAGACGCCCAAAAACTTCAATAACAACACCCAGACCCACTTGAGCAGAGCACAACAAAAAAAAACTTTAGAGCGACGCCCCGTCGCTACATGGATGCAGCCACGCCCCCTCTGAATTTCTTTGGCCACAAATCTACAGCAGCCGCAGCCGAAATAACATAATTTGCATAAAATTGACGTTAAAGGTTGGAGCAACATTATGAAATGCCAAACATTGACTTAGGCAGCGCCTGGATGGAATTTGCCGAGCTCTCGCATTAATAACCTTAAATCAATTTCATTATACGGCCATGTGAGAAACATGCGTTAAATTAATTTTTTATTTACCCCAAATGTATGTGAAGGGGTCTCAAAAAAAGGGCTCCTCACTTCTTTATGTTTTGTTTTGCATTTTTTTTTTTTGCCTGCTAAACAAATTACACGCGTGTAAAAACGCGCGCGTTTTTTGCCTGCGGTTTTTATGGCCACGGCTCATAAACACATTAATTACAAGCGTCCGGGCTCCATACGATATGGTTGAAAAAAGTGCCACTGATTTGCAAGAGCATGGCATTTTTAACATTTTCAAATCGTTTACTTTCCCTTTTGGCCATGGCCATAAGCGTCGCATACATTTAAACTAATTAATTAGCAAATTTGCAGGCGCTGAAATGCTTGATGCCAGAAAAAGAAAACCAGCATAAATCTTGTCGCACAGCAGGATACCAAAGCAGACGCACACACGTATGTATATCTATCGAGCCCATGGGGCGTATGAGTAGCTTATAAATATGCATATAAGGGAAAGGAGATTGAGCATACGCCAAGTGGGCGGATATCTCATCCGTTTATGCTAGTTAAATACGAGCGGCAAGAGCAAAATTGCTAATGCCGTTAACTTAAGTTGTAGCTAGACTCGAGCTAATAATTTTAATTGGTAATTGAAATGTAATAAAAGCTGTGGAAACATGTATAAAAAATATTAAGGTTGAAGATATAAAAAGAATAAAGTATAATAATAATATAAGATAAGAAATTTAGTAAAAATTTATAAATTAACTTTGAGTATTGCAACAACTAGAGCAAAATTAATTAATATATTTTTATTTCGAAATATAAATAATATAATTATTTATTATATTCATTTTATAGACATTTTTGATATTACTCAAATTAAATTGAAATAATTTTATACAAAAGGCAAATGTGAGCTAACTGAACTAAATTTAAGTTTTCAAAAATATCTGTATTCGAATACATATTTTATTTATTTGCCCTATCCCAAAACATCCCAAAACAACAAATGTGATATCTAAGAACCCGCAGCTAATTCTAGTTGAAGTCAAGCGTGTAAAAGCGATTACGAAGGCGATTTTAGGCGAGCGTAGCAAAAACAGCTTCTGCAACAGCAACAACAGCAATGGAGCATTAACAAAACAGATAAGCCAGCATAAAATAAAAGGCCAAATAATAAACTCGCTGACCGCAAGAGAATTTGCCAGCCAATGAGTGGAGTGGAAAGAATGCGATGATAACGCGCTGATAATGTGCAAGGGATTGGAAACAGCTCGCTCTGGCATGCGGCAAGCTCAGCTTGGTCAGCCAGCAGTCCCTCGGGTCCCATTGCAGCCAATTAGGTGCGTCTGTTATGGCCGCCCGCCGACGCGTCGGCCCAACTGCTTGGCTATGCAAATGTTTTGACTTTGGCGCAACCCTTGTGCGTGTGCAGATTATCAAATTAGCGTAAATGTTATTGGCCCTTGGGTGCGCTTCGGCTGTAAATGCTGACATGCCACACATGCCACGCACTCTCTTACACTGCTGCTCTAGTGGAAATTTTCAATTTCCTGTCGCCAAAGGTGCCCCTGGACATGGAGACAGACCAACTGCTTTGGCTGCCTTGTGATAAACGCAAATCCTTAGATGATTTAGTCAACTGCCACTGAACCTTGTTAGTTGGCTGCCATAAAAATAAAATGCTTGCCTTTTTTGTTGGGCAACGCAAATTCTTTTATTCAATACCCTGTACACATCGAGTATACGTCGCCGGGATATTAGATTTGTGCCACAGGAAGACAATGACTTATGTCTTACTTTATACTTCATCAGAATAATGAATTGTATCCATGGTGAAATTTATCTATACTTAATCAAAATATTTGAATCTACAACTACGATCCGAGGTGCAGCGTATCTCATAGCTAAGACACCCGTCGTTTGCTTACTCTATATGAAAAAAAACATTTGTATAAAATTCATTTTCAACTCTTCATGGCTATCAAATGGCGCACAACTTGTGCAAAGCTGCTTAAATGTTATAGTTACTTGGACCACATCCAGCCGGAGCTGGAGCTGCAGCTGAAAGACATAAGCTTAGGTCTGTGCGACAAAGGTGGACCGAAGCTGGGGCAGGAATGTCCTTAAGCCGGCCAGCACTGGACAACGTGTGACGACGATGATAGCCAAATTATTTATCTACAGAAATTCATTTGTTATTGTTTGCCAAAAGTCACACACAGACTTAAGCTAAATTTATAGAACAAAAGTATATTGTTTTTAAGCTACATTTATATGTGAATATACTTGAGTTAAGTGTATAGTATTTATGAATTCACTTCTATTTTATTTTAATGCTAATAGTCAAAATTTTAGTTTAATATACTTAACAATGTTAGAAACTAGATATGCTATTTTTATTTTTCCTAAAAATATAAATATGATTCACAATAAATAGTTAATAAATTTAATTTAGTTTTATTATACATAGATTATATTTATCTTGTTTTATATTATATTATATATGTATATATTATATATATTTAATATTATTATTTAAATTTACAATCAATGCACGAACATCTGCATTGGCTTAGCCTTAGCTTCATACTGCCCTACCTACCGTCTTACTTGATGCGAAAGCTCAAGCTTACGCGTGAGAACGAACACGCAAAATTATTTTTAAAATTATTATTAAAATTATTTTAATATAAAAATATTTAATTTTAAACTTCAGATGTATTTTTAGAATTTAATTTCTCTTAAACTTAACCTAAAATACTATTTTATAAATTTCCTTTAATATTATCATTTAATTTTGTATTAACATTCAGAAATGTTTGGTATGCAATATAAAAATTATATTAAAAATTATTCGTAAATTATTAGACTTAAGTAAACACGATATCAATTTTATGAGCATTTGAATTCAAATCTAATTATTTTCTTTGCAACTAAAAACGTTCACTAAAAGTTAAGAAAAATCAATCGAAATTTTTTTAAGAGAAGTTTTGCTCGATTAAGACAAATCGCTTTAACCTTTAGCTTTTACACGGGAATTCCTAAAGACTTTAAGGCCCCCAAGTGGTTTGTTTGTGTGGCGGCAATTAGGAGGCCCCGGCAACCACAATGCTCCACCAAAGCTGCGGCCATTAAAAAACAAACTTTAAGTGTTGCACCCCCCAATGCGGGCAGTATCACGCCCCCAACACACACCCAGCTCGCTAAGAACAAAAACCATTAAAACAAATTTAATCGCACTCGAAAGTAGCGAGCAAGAAATCTGCGCGAATATCAAAACTCGAAATAAAATGCAAAAGTTTTTATTTTGGCGTTGGCGCTTCGTTTGATTGTAAATCGTTAGTCCAGAGTCCCGGGAGACGTTAGACGGCGTTGGTGTTGGTATCTCTCGCCTGCCCGGCCAATTCTTGTAAGCGTTTACAAGTTAATTTTCGCATTGGGGCACCTCTGACACTCCGCCCAGGAGACGTCGCTTCCTTGGCACTTTTGTTTAGTTTTTGATTTGACTTTTACTTTTTGTCGCTGACTGCCTGACGGGCGAGCTGGCTGACTGGTTGGCGGTTTTTCGGCTAATTATCATCATTTTTGGGAAATGCCTAAAGCGATTTCAGCCAGTCACGAGTCAGTTTTTCTGCTGTTTAGACGCCAAAGTTTCAATGGGCAGTGAGAGCAGAGGCTCCAGAGAAGGCAGTGGCTATTATGTAGCCATCAACATAATTTGTTGTTGTTTGTTCTTGCTGTAGTAGTTGTGCTGTGTGATTGCCAGCGCACAGTTAAAACTTTTGCTGTGATTTTTATGGCCAAGAAACAATCAAAATTTAATGAGCGGCGCCAGTTTCCTTTCACATTTTTTTTTTTGTGTGTTTATTGAAAAATAAAATACTCAACGTAATCAAATAAATGCACAAAAATGTGAAAAATAAACTGCTCATCGCCCCACGGAGCTGGGCATATTCCGATTCCACCCGCATTTGCACGATTCGTTAAACAAAGCACACGTTAAAAGGCGACCGAAGGACGGAGGCAGAAGTCGTCCTTCTGGCCGCTCGGCCGGCTGGTCAGTTGCAGAGTTGCCCTGCGGCTATATGAAACCATATGAAACCGGAAATGTGGATTCTACCCACCCGAAATGAAGGCAACACATCTGCTTACCAAACGTAGTGCGAACGTATGGAAGCTCCAACAGCTGTAGGAATATCCGCTAACTCAATTATTAGGTTCGCAATCCATAATAAATTAAAAATGACGAATATGAGAATAAATTTAATAAATTATAAAATTAAATATTTTATCTGTTTATTTTTTTTCGAAATCTTCAATATTCTCTACATTCAAAAGTAATTAAATAAATAAAATAAATGAAATTAATTAATACAATAATATGAATAAATAAAATAAAAAAATTAAGTACCAAACATTAAACAGAATAATATATATATATACATTATATGTATAAATTAAATAACAAATAACATAATTTAAATAAATTTTATAAATGTTATTTTAATAAAGGTATTTGAGTTCAAGATTAAAATAAGAAATAAAACGAAAGCCTAAAAAAATGACAGTAACAGGAGAAAACAAACAATAAACTTAAAAAATATATAAATATTACATACAAATAATACAATATAAAAGTAATATATATTTTGTTTTTACATATTTTTTTATATTTAAAATAATTTGTTATAATTTTTTTGAATATATTTGTTCATTTATTAGGTATTTAATAACTTTAAGTTAAACGGAATAAAAGATATATATGTTTATAGAAGGGTAATACAAGTTCATTGTCCGAACAATCTTCGTATTGTTTCTTATATATCTGCACTGTGTGTTGCATCAAATGATTTTATTTGCTTTAAACAATTCTCATTCTTTTTTTCGACAATGAACAGCCGTTGTTTTCGCTGTTGTTGTTGATGGTCTGTTTGCTTGTTACAACTGTCGTTTCGGACATGAGGGAAAAGAGTACAAAATAAAGAAGTAAAAATGTTGCCAAAACAAAAATAAAAAAAAAAAATAAAAAAGAACAAGAAATGCTGCAAAATTGTTGGCAAATATTGAATTTGCAACATATTCGACTCATATGTCACAGCGCGCAGAAGAGCTGCGACAATGGCCACAGGAACTCGGGGAGAAACTGTCGCGAATGAGTTACAAAAGGTTTGTGTGTTTACCAACAATCCGACTGTTCGTGTCAGCTGCGGGGCAAGTGGAGCTGCAAAATGGTTTGCCTACCTTCATTTTATTTATTTATTTTTTTTTTTTTTTTTGAGTTGTCAAATTTGAAAGTAAAATAACCAAATGCCATGCAGCTGTTGTGCAAATAGTAAGCCATTAATTTTAAGTGTTGGGTGAACAAAAATATTACAAGTCGAATGAATTCAACTGTGAAGGGCTTTTGGGTGGACAAATTTCTAGATAGTCAAAAGATATTAAAGATTATTACTTAGATTTATTATTTAATATGTTAAGTGTAGGGATTTTAGACAATTTAATGCTGAAACTATGTAACAACATTTAATCACATTAAGTTAATATGAATCAAAATAATAATATTTTACGTGATAGTAATTCTGTTTCTCTTTTGTATTATTTAATTCCTTTTTTTCATATATTTTTTAAATTTTAAGTAAGTTTTATTTTCTCTATAAATTTAACTTTTTCTAATTCTTTTTAACTTTAAGCAATTTTGTTGTTTTTCTATTTATTATGATATTTTTTTTACAATTATATATATATTCTATTAGTTTTTAGTTAATAATGCAAGTATTTTTAAATTTTTATTGTTTCTTATTGTTATATATTTTTATTGCTTATATTTATTTATTTTAATTTATTTTTTTTAATCTTATCATTTTTTTTTAAATTTCCAAAAAGGACAATGAATTAAAATTGATTCTAGAAGTTAACAAAATCATTAAATACTATTACACGCAAAACTCCTATGTTAATACGAATCTTTTATCTACTTTTAACCAATGTCATTTAGTCCTTCTCTTAATTGTCATCTTGTTGGCAATAATAGAAGCTGTTATGCTAGCCTATGGGCTAGTCGGGGCAGCCGGCCAAACAACCCTTGGCCAGAAAATAAACTTGTCTCTTAATTAAAGTTAAGCCAGGCAAAAGAAAAGAAGACACAGCAGCAGAAGAAGGCAAATGTGGCCACAACAAAATTAACAATTATGAATTTAACAAGAAATTATATATCTAAGTGCCGTGGAAGATGCAAGGACGGGCAAATTAGATTTTTATTGTTTAAAGGAAATTATGCAAATGACGTTGCGGCACAAAGGCAATTAACATTAGCAACATTTCTTTATTGAGCTGTCAGACTTAGCGGCTAAATAATGAATGCTCGCCGGCAACCGTGCGTATGAGTAATCTGCGTTTAAGAGCTTCACAATGATTATGACTCGACAGCAATGAAATCTGTGTACCGCATCTCCTTCTTCTTCTTGTTCTTCTTCTTATGTTGTCGACTTGCGGTTGCCTTCTTGCGGCTATCTCAACCTTCAGCCTTCAGTCTTGAGCCTTCAGCCAGCTGGTCAAAGTTTTTGCCCATAGACTGAATTATTCATAACGGGCAAAGGCGAAGGGGCACAGTGAGAGAGCGGAGCGAGAGAGAGAGAGAGAGAATTGCAGGTCGACAACTGTGCGGACAGTCTCGGCCCGGCATCAGGCACGCCTCAGGCGTGTAGTAAACTAATTACCCCCGCTCCAACACCATGTGTGGGACACTCTTCCATATTTGTTTGCTTTGTTGTAAGGGACACCAGACAGCGACATGTGCTGTGCGTTGTCTGTGCCTTTTAATAGTTTCATAAGCTCCACTTAAGATTCGCTGACACATGTTCCCGGGCAGTCAAGTGGCTGCGCATATATTAAACAGGGACTCGAGACCCGCTCACGCTCCAGCCCAATCCGTCCCATTTGCGTTGACATAAATTGATATCACGGCGTTTATGTCTTCATTGCGATAAGAGACCTGCACAGCTTTGCCGGGGCGTGCCATTAATTGACATATTTATGAGGGTATCTCCAGCCATTTAGCTGCCCTGATTTGATTAAGATGTCTTGTGTGTGTTTCGCTTCTTGAGCAGACTGGTGTTGACTTGGCATTAGTGTATATTAAAGAATAGTTGTTGGGCTTGTTTAGGATAACTATGAGACTAATTCCTTAAAATAACTCGCTTTGGCAGCCTTACACGAGCTCTTAACTATTGAATTCAAACCAAATAGAGTATTTAGTTCATAAGAAGTGCAATTTATACTTCGTTTCTGAATATGTGTACATTTCAAGGCTCATTAAGTCATATTCATAACAGAAATTCATTTTAGATGCAACATTTTTTTCCTTGTTACATTTTTACCTAGAGATTTACTATAAATAGATTATGATTACGAGTCCAAATTATATATGTATATGCCTATTATAATATATGGCCATCCTCATCTACTCCCATTTATCTGACATTATTTATCAATGAAGAGCTCAGCATACACATCAGCAGAAGCATGAACAAATACAATTTTACAATACAAATTTTAAGCCTAGTTTCTACTAAAGCACGTTTTAAATAGTTTTGTTTTGTTATTTTTTTTTATACATTTTTTGAGAAGAAATCGACTAGGATTCTGAAATAAACTAGATTTGAATTTGATATTTAGATTAAAGTGGATATTTAGATTAAATTTGATATTTAGATTAAAGCTAGTAACACTGATAATAGGTTCTAGGATAAAGGAAAACAAGTTGAACTGCTCAGATTTAGTATATCCCAGGCGAGCATCGAAAATATACTTTTTTTATCAATTTTAAGTATTTAAAAAAAATATTAAAGCATATTTTAGTTTGATTAAAGTTATTGAATCTGATATCTAATTCGCAAAAATATATTATTATTATATTATAAATTCTTTTTGAACTTTTATAAATAAATCAATGCAATGAAACAAGAAATGTTCTTTTGTTTTGCTTTAAATATATAGACCACAATTATATCTTATATATAATATACTCGGCATTATAGATAAAGAGAAGATATATAGATAAATATTAATCCCCGTTTTTGATAATATTTCTCTCTACTTATCAGCTATTCAATGGCATTTTTGACAAATCTTTAAGGAATTTAAGTGCTAAGATTGAGGAAAATTCAATTGTCACCGCAAGGAAAGCATTCCATAAGGAAGTTGCACAATTTGTATTTGCTTAAAGGCTTCTTAAGCCAGTTGAGCGAGCTTTCATAACAGATGACCTCATATTTGTGGCCTCGCCCCCATAACCCCTCCATTGAGCCCAGCAAAAGAAGTTTGATTTCTAGAAGTTGTATTCCATTTTTTGCGCTTTCTTTATGGCACACAGAAAGCCAAAAGGCAAACACACTCGAGTCATAAAAAGATGCCTGCAGACAAACAAAGCGACACAGTCAACACACGAGTGCTCGTCTATGGGCAGCCATAGGGGGCACAGGGCTGGAGACCATGCCCAAATAAAGATCAAATGTCAATACGGTGGGGGCCGCGCTAAATGTGGCCAGGCAAAGACAAACAGCAGCAGCAGCGGCAGCAGCAACAAAATATCTACAACAATTTCTAAACGTTGTCATAAAAATGAAATGAAAACAAGCAGAAGGCAGTCTGGGGCGAGGCTGATGTAAAAAACTTAAGACATTCAATAAGTTTACTTACAGCTTACAACAGGACATAGAGCACAAAGGTCATGTGGTGGCGGAGCCGGAGGGGCGGGGGGCTGACCTTTTTATCGCTCCAAATATGTTTATGACTTGGATTCTTAATGCGGATGGAACGGTTTCCTTTGACTGTCGACAGATTATAAATCTGCGAGGGCCCACGAAATTGTTGCTAACGACAATGTGTGTCCATGTAAATTATTAGTTTAATAAAAGCAAGCCACATATGAAATTATGGTCCCAAAGCGACCAAAGGCAATTGCTGGGATATTAGCCAGCATACGAAAAATCTGATATGCTCCTTGATGAACTCAAAAGAGAATATTGGTTTTGTTGAAAAAAGCTCGCTTCACAATAACGCCTATCTTGAAGCTTAGCTAAAGCTATGTAAACATGCCCACAGAGGCTGTGGTAAGTCGGCAAAAGAAAGATCAATTTTTCACGAGCTGAAATCATGATCTATAAGAAAAGACTAAAAAAGAAAAGACTTTACAGCATGAGCAAGTATTATACAGTTAATTATGCCCGACCATAGAGTTTTTCTTATTCTACTTGTTGGATTAAACTAGTTACTTTATAAGTTCTTTGATCTATATTCATAATTTATATCAAATTCTTTTAATATTCACAAAAGACATTTTACACAAGATAATATGATTTATGCGTAGCTGACAAAAGACTTAAATCTAATTTATTTTCATATGTTATATACAGAGGAATAAGGAGAGTAACCCATCAAGGAGAATTTTAGGATTCTCTTGAAGATGCATATTTGATTCTACATAATCATGATGCTTCAAGATCTTCTTTATCTTCTCTACATTATTCAGCTGAAACTTTCTTTGGTAAAATCTTAAATGTTCAGATGTCTGGGCTGAAAGCGAAATTTATTTTTCAATTAATATGAAATCAAGCATTAAAATTGAATTAGCAAACGAAACTAAACACAAATCTTGTTGGCTTTCTGGGCTGCGGAGAAAACTTGGCAGTAACTTTGGCCAATTAGAAAATTACGGCAGCAACAAGGACAATATGTTGCGGCAGTGGCGAGAGAATCTTGAACAGGCAAGTTTCCTAGCAAATATTGTTTAGTAATTTTACCGCGCTAATTTTGTATGTTGGCCGGCGGGCAGACCTGGCAAAAGTTCAAATAACAAACAAAGGCGATAATTACAAGAAAACAGGCGAACAGCCAATCACCCAGCCAGCCAGTCAGGCAGTCAGCCAGCCAGCGAAGTCTGTGCTCCTGGAGCACGAGTAGTTTTAGCTTTGTTTGTCAGTTGCGTATGCGAATGCAAATAATTTTACAAAAATTAAAAGCAGACGACAGCAAAACTTTTACGTAGATTCAACAATTTTTGAAATCCATCCTGTCAAAAGCGAAAGGGTTACCCGCTCCACTCTCCCACTCTCTGCTGCTGTTGTAGTTTATGCGGCTGTCTAAAGGCATTTAACCTACGCTACTATAATTCACGCCATTTTCAACGGCATTTAAATGCAGCGCGCGCGACTCGCATCCTGGCTGCGTCCTGTCCTCGGCTACCCAGCTGGGATAACGATAAGCCAAACATGATTTTACGACAATGTTATTACCAGGCGGCGAGCCAGGCATGTCGCTGTGTGGGGGAGTTGCTCCACGGATCCCTTGTATTGTATGTTGTGTTTGTTGAGACGTAAATGGCATTTGGGCCGGAGACTTCGCCCTGTCGTAGCCCTGGGGTTATATGCCATGACGCTGACGTCGCTGTGATTGTTTAAAGTTATGAATAATTAAATATTTGCGCAGGTTGCAGACTGAACTTGGAGTGTTCGGATGGTCTCCATTACGCTGCTATTCGCGGTCAATAAGTATGGGGCTAGAGAGTTCTATTCCTATGAACGAACGAACGAACGATTTATTAATATAATGAATCTGCCGCTGCAGTCATGGAAAATATCAAGTTATAAGCAGCTCTTTCTTTTTTTTTTCTCTCTCTCTCTCTCTCTCTCTCTCTCTCTTTTCTTGTTTTATGTTATTCCCTCTCTCTCTCTTCTTTTTTTTTTTTGTGTTGCACAAAGAGTTTTCTGACTTCTATCATTTATCTACTAGACTCCTTCATCTACTCTAAGATTTACCCAACCATTTGCTATTCATTTACTTAAGGACAACAGACCGCAAAAACGCTAATGCAAATAATTGCCGTCCATTTGGAATGCATTAAAGTGGAAATTATGTGCACAGCCGCAGTTAATTACACAAAAAAGAAAATAATTAAACAACAAAAAAGTCACCGAACTGATGGAGATGCGGGGCATCGATCCCCGTACCTCTCACATGCTAAGCGAGCGCTCTACCATCTGAGCTACATCCCCAGTTGAACATTTTGAAAATAATAGAGTGTTTTAAAAGAAACCAAATGTCACACAGTGATTTATACATTGTTTAATGCATTCAACCTTGTATTTTTGAAAAGGGCCATGAATTTTAATGAAACTAAAACTGGTTAGCTACATAATAAGTAGATATTTCGGTATTTTTAGCTATTTGATAATAATGTTACCTATAATCGCTACTGGGCGAGCATCAAATTATGAGGCTCAATGGTCTAGGGGTATGATTCTCGCTTTGGGTGCGAGAGGTCCCGGGTTCAAATCCCGGTTGAGCCCGTTGTTTACTTTTATATTTATACATACATATTGCTATTTTTGGGTTGGACCCAATATTTATTGGGTATTATCTTGAAATTTTGTTACCATTCGTTTCAAGTTTGTTAGAGTATTTATTAAAAGACAAACCAGTTTTCGTAGCTTTATTTAGTTTCTTTGCTATTCACGTTTACTGGAGTTTCTCAAAACCTACATTTCTTGCATAATAAAGTTGTACGAGCGCATATTTTACTTCAGCCTCAATTTCGAAAGTTGCTTGGGGAATTATGAATGGCTAATACCCTAAAAAATAATAATAACTTATTAACGCGTTGATTCATATATATATAAAAATTTATTTACAATTGACTCGACAATATCTAAAATTTGGCAAACTTTACTAGTGACTTTTGGTGTGAATTACGCTTTAAATATATTCTGTATTCCATCAAAGAAAGATTTCCCGTATAACGCAAATGCTTTGGCGTTGGCCTCAATTAACATAGGCATTATTTTTGAACAAAGTAGTTGAACATGATCATTATTTGCAATGGCTTATATACATATATATCTATTTTTAAACCAAGTGAATTTTTTCAGCACATGGTAGAGATCTTAGCATGTGAGAGGTACGGGGTCGATGCCCTGCATCTCCAAGAATATCGCCCTAAATTGATTTTTATTTTTAAATTAATTTAAATATTTATTTTGCATATTTGATGATGGGTTGTATATTTTCTCCGAAGGAAATTAAAATTTGAAAAGTGTAAATTTTTTTTAACAAGTATAAGTTTTTATTTATAATTTATTCATGTAACAAAAGAGCCAATCATTAAAATAATATTCATTTAAAAAACTCATTTCCTCATTGGAGATGCGGGGCATCGATCCCCGTACCTCTCACATGCTAAGCGAGCGCTCTACCATCTGAGCTACATCCCCGGATGATCGACATCATCCCAAAAACCACTTCATTCCGCCGCAGGGCTTCCTTCTTTGTACACATCGAATTCGACTTACCTTTGAAAAGATCTGGAATGAAACAACCCACAAAATCTTGCCAACGGCTCCCTCAGTAAACAGAAGAAATTAATTTACGCATTTTCTCTTTGGTTTTATTTTTGCTTTATTATTTATTCGCTTTTAAAAACTGTCAATATTTACACTTGGCGCAGGTTCAGTCTGCCATAAAAATTACAAAAACACACACTCTCGCGTTTTATTGTATTGCTTTGTTTTCTTTTCGTTATTGTTTTGAGCTTTGCACAACGTCTTCAGCATCCGCCCAAACCACCTGCCATCTGATGCATATAATTATGGAAATTTCACCACCCAACAAAAGCAGCAACAACAACACTACAACAAATGGCTCCCAAATGAAAAATCAACGCCAGCAGTCGTAATAATTCTGTCAGTGTAAATAAAAGTTGCTAGAAAACAAACGGATATAAGGAATACAATTCTCTGGGGAGACAGAGACCTAGCAAAATTTACATAAACACAAGACATATCACAATATTGATTGCATGTTGACAATATTCAAAATTTGACATTTTTACGCGCCATTATTTCCTTGCATCAGGTGGCAACTCAGGCACAGATACAACTCTGGGCACAGCTGATTTATATAGCTGTTTTCATATGTAAAATAAAAGTGAGAGTTCTACCAAGCATTTATTTTGTAATTTTGTATAAAAATAAGTTTGGCTTCAATAACTCGAATAATATAAAATATTGATGAAAACGGGCAACAAGTGAATAATGGTTCAACGACAACAATTGAACTCTTAAAACGAGCTTCGAGTGCTTCACACACGAACAAAGCGTACAAAAATGTACTTCAATGGCCAAATATTAGTGAAATTGTGGGAAAGGTAAAAAGGATTTCCTTAATTTTAAGTAAGGCTCATGGTTGTATTCAAATACCGCCGATATAGTGTTAAGTTTTGTCATGAAAGAACACTGCGAAGCAGTTGAAACAGCTGCTGCCGACCCGGCTTGTGCGGCAACAACAACAACAAGTGCCGGATCCGAAGCGTCGTCGGGCTTAGCTTCGGGCAGCGATGTTGCAGCAGAGATAGCAACTGCAGATACAGCCTCAATGGCGCGTAAAACATGCCATACAGGTGGTCTGCTACAGTTACATCATTACAATCCAAATGGACCCCCGAATCCCGGTAGCTGGTGAGTCACAACTCCTTATATGCATCACATTTCATATTTACATACATATATACATACATACACCTACACAACAGTGGCATGCATTAAGTACCTCATCCATCTACGGGTGTCTCATACCGAGCGACATACGAAAACTGCCAACGTTCGCACAAAATGCTATGATAATGAGCCAGACCATCATATACAGCGATGCGTTGTGCTCACGTCCCTGCTAATTTTATGTGCTGCCATCGTCCAGGCTCACAGGCCGTGTGACACCGCCTTGCTCCAAGTGGCATAAACATAATGTGATGTAGATGGCATAACACACGCGCATCTTGCTAAAATTGCTTGCCTTAACGCATTTTTTTTCCTTCTCCTGTTTTACATACTCTAGTACCTTGTTGAGCCCTGACTGTTGGGGCTATTTGATGTGGAAGCCAAAAAAAATCTTCTCGGTTTGAGCTTATCGCGTTAACAAGGCGCTAAATTGCAAAACGTTTGATGCATATAAATATATATATATATATAGATTTTTATGGTGGGAAAACCCAATCAATAATAAGTATTGAGTTGAAACAATAAAGTAGTTATTTAAAATTAATAAAATGTTAATTGCCTACAAATAACAAAATTAAAAAATAAATATGTATAAAAAAAAAAAAAAAACTATTATATGCTATTAAACAGAGCTACACAGCACAGCAAAAATATCTAAAAATTTTAACAAATAATACTGAAATTCTTAGAATTTTATTTTACCTAGTTCGAAACACTTTAAGCCTCATTATCTAAGTCAGCTGCATTATTAATCCCTGCTCCAACTTCTACCCTTAACTTCTTTTTATGCCGCCAAGCCCATCAACACACACGAAATATCCTCAAATTATTAGCTTTTATACCATCCATCCCCAACTAAGCAACTTTCCTTATGTCCTGTAACAGCTGCAAAAAAAAAAAAATCAAAAAAACATTCGAAAGTGTTCATAATAAATATAAAATGGGCAAAACGTGTCGATTTCGCATAACAACTTGAAAATGATTTGTTTCACAGTCTGCGGCGCATATTAACTTCGATTTTCAATTCGAGGCAGCGGCAGCAACATCAGCTCATATGCCACATGTAGCGTGTAGGACCTTACCCCAGCTGCTTGAGCAATTTTTTGCCAGTTAGCGAACGCCAAATTCCATTAGGCCGCAAATGTTGCCAACAACACAAAAGCGGCTCATAGACAACTTTGTGGCTGTTGTTGTTGCTGCTGTTGTTTATTTGTTTGCCTGTTTGTTAGCTGTGTCTCAATGACGTTGTCCTTAGCCCGACATGGCCTGCAGCTCCGTCAGCTTCATCTTGTTAACCAAACATGCTGCAGACACTGGCGCTAAGACAAAGCCACGGGTACAACACAAAAAAAGTCTCTAATTGATGGCCTAACTGGACACCTGCCTGCTGCTTTGCATCTTGACCACTTCCGTTGTCCGGCAGCCAGCACAGCGGATATGCATGTCTACTCAATTTTCCGACAAATGAGTGGACGTCGACGTCTCCCCTACCTCAACTCGACTGCTGTAAGCTACCAAAATTGATTGGAATTTACAACAGGCGACTACAGTTTTTTTTTTTTTTTTTTTTTGTAATTTCTTGTTACTAGAACAAAAACCCATTGAAACTCATCAACACTTGAGCATTGAGCTTGTTTGCTGCTACATATTTGCCCCTTGGTACTGAGTCCCCATTGCAAGGCTCACAAATGTCTATTTGTATAGGTTCTCCATCTATCTCTTATTAATCAAATATGTTAGAGCTATTCTAGGGTATCGGGTCTAATGCCTAAAGTGCTTATACATTTTTAGCTCTCAAGTTTTCCCATTGTGAATACTTTTAGTACAGCTATTCAAAATTACTTGTGTAATGAAATTATCTATATGCTCAAGTAAATTGCTCTGTTAGTAGTCAGTAGATTTCTAAGAGCGTTGAAAGAGTATACTTCACGCCTGCAACATAAAATTGATGTAGCATGAAGAAATGAGAAATGAAATGAGTTTGATCTCTGACGAAATACCATTAAAAGTTTTACTCGAATAATTTAGCCAATTTATCCATTCATGAATTATATTTCGTGAGACCCAAGACTAAACTCTCTACCTCAAGATCCTATAGTCTTGTAAAAAAACAATTAAATAGTTCTAATATCTGCATCTAAATCATGCAAATTTAAAATAATAAATAATAAAATAAAAATAAATAGATAACAATAAAAAAAACATTTGCTGCGTAAAACATAAAAGAAAATATATTTTAATTAGTTTCACTGATTGATAGAGAAATAGATCAAGATCCTTTCAGCTGCTTGTTCTACATCGATTTTAAGATTATATGTTATGTTAAGTTGTATGTTATATGTTATGTTGTATGTTATATGTTATGTTATACAGAGCTATGCATATAACCCATTTTTTAGGCTCTAGGGTAAACGCGGCTGATCATAGGTATTAGCGTAATTAATTTCGTGACGCGTCACATGTTTTGGACCTTTAAAAAAAAGAGCAGAAATTAATTATAAACAAATCTTTTCATGTCAGCAACGGAATTTGCGACACTTTTGCGCATTTTTCAGCAACAATTTTTTTTTCGTTTTTTTTTAAACTCAATTTCACAGCAATTTCTGGGCGGGGGCGGCTCCTGCTGCTCTGGCCAAGTCCAGAGGCAGCCCGTGGCCATTGTTTAGGGTCACTCAAAAGCACATTTCGCTTATTATTAGCTCATTTATTACCACCAAGTGCTGACCCTGGCAGCACCTGGAGCAGATCCCCCAGCAAAGCCCACTCCAGCAACGAAAAACTTTGTGAAAAATGTTGCCCCGTCCAAGGCAATAAAAAAATGGTGAAAAGAAAAACCCTGTGGGTCGCGGGCATCTTAAAATTAACACATAAATTTTAAGTGGGTGGTGTCATAGGGGGAAAGCCTGCGGCACTCCATGAGATACCTTCGGCTCACGCTTGGGTGGCTCGGACTGTCGGCTGCGGTTGGACCCTGGCGATTGTCATTGAAATTTCCGTGCGAGTGCGTCCACTGTGCTGGCCGTCAATTCACCTAGGCAATAACTTGTTGGCCAATTGACGTTGAGAGCACGTGACGCACCGCCGTAAAGTATCTGACAGATACATTTTGACTGCCTAAGTCTGCTTTATTGTGTGCGAATTAGTGCCACAGACTCGCTGCCATTTTAATTATGCGCCACCAAAAATCCAATTCATTATCAACTCTTGGCAGGCCGAACTCAAAAAAATAAATAAAGAAAAGAAATCAAGCCAAATACGTTCCTCTAACAATGGAGCCCCAAAGCAGGCACGGCAAAAGGACCGCTGCAATGCGGAAATAAATAAACGTCGCGAATCTCAGAAAACATTTTGAATAACAAAATTAAGAGCGGCCCCAGACTTCAGCTCGAACTCTATTTGTAAGATCTGCGCGCTGTTTAGTTATGCATTTCCCTGTGTTTTTCTTTTTTTGTTCGACTGTTTCGTTCCTTATTTCTTTTTATTTAAATTTTTTATATTTCTTTTTCCTTAACAGGCACCAGATGAACTCGAATTATAATGGCCAGCCTTGGCAGAATGGACGCAGGCAAGTTTTTCTCCTCTTCTTCTTCAGTTTCCTTATTTTTAACCCACACTAAAAATCCTTCGTGTCAGTCGTTCTGCCCGCCATTTGTTTTGTCTTCCGCTCTGTGTTTTGTTTGTTTGCTGTGTGTGTGTGTCAGTTTCTTGTGCTTTCTTTTGGCTTAACGCACGTTTGCACCTTCGCCAAGGCTATGGGTGGCTGGGCGGACTAGTTGGCCCAAGGGAAGGCAACCGCATTATTAACACTTGACTAAATATGCATTTCTTGGTCGACGCTGTTGACAGCAAGAAGCGTTAACAAGGTTTATATTAAGGGTTTCAAAACAAACTCTACCCCAAATACGACTTCGATGCTGACAAAGCCTATAGATGCAGAAAAATGTCTTAAGTAAAACGCAAGCGTAGCTGAAACTTAGGTAAGGTTATTGAATATTTGACTAGATATGGGTCTATGGTTATACAGACGATCTATATGAATTCAGCTTCATTATTCTAGTTATATTCTTAAGACAAATATTGCATTTCGTATGATTTTATGATACCACATGATTGATGATTTTAAAAGAAGAAAAAAAGTCTACATTTAACTATAAAGTCATTGTCTTTATGTTTGAGGCACCTTAGCTCGTAGAGCTGCTCGAGCATCTGCATTAAACGATATTTAGCTCCATACTGAATAAGCTGATCAAGTCAGTACGCTATGAGAACGGACACGCTTAAGGAATGGAATGAGAACGGAACGAAAAAAAACGACCGAAATCTCCTGACAATCAGTCTGGTAATGAACCGTTCTGACTTCTGTTGCTGGCAGAGTGAAAGAGATTTTTATAATTTTAATAAGTTTCAATAAGATCAATGGACTTGAGTTCTATAACAAGCCCTAAGTAAGGCAATTACGATTCTAATTCGAAAAATTATTAAAAAAAAATTAAAGTTTTTGTCTCTTGAAGAGCTGACTGAAGAGACAGCATTTCAATGTATTCAAATTACGAGAAACGCTAATGCAACTTTAATTAATGCTATTTGGATGACATTCCACCTAGTCATTTGAATAGGTTTCCCATTAAAAATTGTTATCTTTATAATAAAAGATAAGTGGTCGATCCTATAATCCTCATACATATATATATATATATATATATATATATATATATATATAGGTTAATTTTTTTTTCTATTTTAAAAATGTATAAAGACATTTTCTAAGGAAATTGTTGAAAACAATTACAACAATAAAAAGGAATTATAAAAAATTAAATTAATTAGTAATAATAATATTGTTAATAATATCAGAAAGTAAAAAATATATATATACATCAAATTAGAAACGAGAAACCCGATAAAAATACTTAGCATGCATTAAAGACTATGAAGACTTGAAATATGTGCCATTCATAATATTGACTGATAAAAGATCAAAAATCCTTCAAATAGATTCATTAATCAAACATTATAATCAACAATAATCCATTCATTATAAACCAAAGACTTATATACACCGAGAAGTTTTACGAACGCAATCCCAACGTGTAACATCAATGTTACCCACCACCCGCCCAACCGACGCGTGGGGCGACTGCCGCATGGCGCACGGCTCGTAGATCGCGATACAGCAAGGGTCCGGACCCTGGCCAAAGTAGTTAGTAATTGAACCGACGCGTACGCGCTTAGCAAGTTCGGACATTCCCTTTCACATTAGACACGGATAATTTTGTTAGCTGGATGGTTGGGGGCAAGCAGAGGTCCAGCCCCGGATAGAGCAGACTAGGCCAATGTTTAGCTCTCGCTGGGAGATCAAATATCAAAAATTTAAATCGCACGATACGGCATTATCAATAATCATTGTATTCGGGGTTTCGTTGGATTCGACACATTACATGTGTATTTAAATTGATGATAAGTTTATCTTAAGTCTATTACCATTAGTCTTCCTACCTATACATTGCTGTTTATGTGACTGCTTAAGCAGCTTATCTATACTTTTGATTACATATGTGTGCATAAAATATTGGCTACATATTTGCCCTACAATTGGTTACATATATTATTGGGTTTTATTTTGATGGTTATGTTGTTCTTCTTTGCATTAGACTCTTGGTATCTTAACACTCATACTCCTTAATCTCGACTCTCTTCCTGACGCCATTGGGCGTAGTTTAGGTCTTTTTATTCCATCCATATTTGTTGTCATTTTAATGTGTTTCTACTTACAGTTGGTTCGCTGTATGCGAACTAACGATTTACACACAAGAGTTCGATGGGGCTAAAAAGCCGATGCTCAGTTTAAGCAGCTGATCTGAAAGAGAATTGTCAACAATTTCACATGGTATCACTAAGCAGATTTTGGAAATATGTATACACAAATAAAGAAAATTAAATTAATTTTTCTACTAAATTATTATAAATTTATTAAGTGAAACTTAAAACACAGTTAGTCTAAATGTAAGGCATATTATCAAGATACCATAGTAAGAATTTTCAAGCCTTTCATCACAAGTTTTTATAAGAGTTAACTCAATCTTTTAAATATTTAGTTTATTTATATTTATATTAGAAAAACACTATAAAATTTTCACAATTTTCTTTGTGTATCAATAACATTTTTTGTAGTTATTTCTAAGCAATATATTTAGAAATTAATAAATTGATAAACTGTTCTCTTTAAGCGCGACATTTATGTTAATTTTTGTAGCATACTTTTGAGGTTATATAAGTATATTTGACTATTATTATAGCTAATGCTAATATTAATTAATAAAGTTAAAAAAAAAATATTGAGCTAAGCAATAATTTTAATTTAATTAAATTCAGCACTAAATATCATTGTTCTAATCAGTCATAGATAAGGCTGCATATACATATATAGAAAGATACATATGTAAGTCTAACATATGATTGCCTGTGTCACACATATATTCACACACACACACACACATATATATATATATATATATATATACAAACACATATCTATACAAACACTATATACGTACCTCAGTAAGTCACAGGCTCGCGCTGGGATCCAAGAGTCTTGCCGTCTTTTGGCAATGAACTCACAAAAAATGCTCCTGCAGGGCTTTGATAATGACCACAATAGAGACGACTATTGCGATAGGCGATGTGCTTGTCTGTTTGTTGATTTTCTGTAGCGTTCAGAAGAACACAAACTCAAACGAAGTCCAAAGGCTGGTAGTTGAAATTCAACTGAGCTCAAGCACATAGCCTAACTGACTTTTATAGGCAGAACAATCAAATGACATGCGCCGAATTTGGTTCATATCATACATATGTACTGCGAGCAAGTAAACGGGAGATGCATTATTCCAGTTCTGTTCCTAGTTCCTAGCCCCCAACTGCATGTCTTGCTTATTGTATTGTTGTATGTAGTTTACAAACAATAATGCCAACACTCACACCAGGCGCTTGTATAGCATGCAACAGCCAACCAGACAGCGTT
Source organism: Drosophila mettleri (assembly GCA_035047625.1). Lineage (NCBI taxonomy): Eukaryota > Metazoa > Arthropoda > Insecta > Diptera > Drosophilidae > Drosophila > Drosophila mettleri. Next base: position 10,395,848 of record JAWNPI010000035.1, on the reverse strand, counting down.
TGCAGTTGCCTGCTTCACTCTCTCCCTCTCTCTCTCTCTCTATCTCTCTTTCGCTCTTGTAGGGAGCATTAATTGCACATTGCAAGTGCCAGTGTTTTTGTTGTTGTTGTTTATTTTGTTTTGCTTGTATTTTATTTTATTTCCCAATGCGCCTTTTTGCTTAGTTTCTCATGCGCACTCACTCACTCTCTAACGCTCTCTTTGCTGCGCTCCCTCTCTCGCTCTCTCTATCTCTGTCGGGTGCAATCGTGTAAAGTACTTCGTGTCTAAGCGAATAGCGCGCTAACAGCGCTACTCCTTGGCTGTCCCGTCAGTCTCGCTCGGTCTTTTCAGCTCGCTCGTTCGTCGTGCGCTGCCGGCAGCGGGCAGCGTGGGCGAATGGTGGCTGCTGCACACCGCTCTCCCCACCCACCACCAACACAACTACCATTGCACACAGCCGTTGCATCTTATTTAGTTACACTTTGGTGCTGCTCCTCCTCCTCCTCCTCCTCCTGCTGCTGATGCTGCTGCTGTTGTTGTATTTTGCATTGTTTTGTGCTGTGTTTTGTTTTGCTGCTTGCCGTGCAGCGGCCGCCTCTCGGGCCGTGACTTCGTGTTATGTACAAGTCGTTATGATCCTCGGCTCGACGCTCGTTCGTTGTATATGAGTTGGTTGTGTGTACGGTATTGCAATTGTTGTTGTTCTTCTTCTACGACTCGTTATTGTGTTGTGTGTTTTTGCCCATGCCCATATACCAGCCAGCGCTGCTGATGTTGTTCTTGTTGTTATCGCTGTTGCTATTGCTGTTTTGCTCTCTAAACTACTCCAACTGCAGGCGCACATCCGTCGGTTAACGGCATTTGGCAACTCGACAGGCATGCAGAAAGTTCTCGTGGCCAGCCTATTGTGTAGTGTTGTGCTGTGTTTTGTTGTGTAGTGCTGTGTATTGTGCATATTGTTGTCCCGGTCATAATCATAGACAAACCGCTTCAACATTTTAGTACACGAATTTCAAAATGAATTCCAAGCCGATTCTAAACTGATAATGTAACTATTAAAATTATATATATAATTATTATATTATATATAAACATTTGCTGAATCAATTTATCTAAAATAATCAAACTCTTATTAGATGTGAAATATTCAACGCGATTGCTTAATAATATAAATGACATTTTAAAGAAAAGTGCGACTTAATAAATTTCCAATATATTCCGCGTAAACAAAAAAAATGCATCAATAAATAAAAATACTTTTGACATTTCTTAAAAGACTATCAAACAAACTAAACCTCCCTTTACGCATAGCCATCATGTGAACATAAAAGAACGGTAAATTTCATAGCCTAACAATCAGGGCGCTAAAATTACACACACGCACAGCCAGTCAAACAATTCATAAACAATTAAGTGACGGCACGTGAGGCGTATTTGGAATGTGGTGAATGATATTGTTTAGCACCAACTGAATTATTGTGATAGAGATGGACAGCTTAGGCAATTGAATTGTTTGAGTTATTAACAGAGACTGAATTAGTTTTGGTAAATTAGGTTCGTTTAGTGTTTAGTTTTAGTTACTGGCAACAAAGTTGTCAATTCTGTGATTTATTTTATTGCATTGAATTTTTTGATGCCTTTGTCCTTACATCGCAAAAGTAACAAACGAGACAACTATTGTTTTAAGAGGTGAGATATTGCATAAATTTTTAATTGACATAACGCGTAATTGTTGTTTATTATTTTACTCTAATTGTAAAATAGTTCAGTAAATACCCAAAACTAAAAATGTTAGAAAAGTGTATGCATTTTTTCCAGAGAAAAGTATGTTAGATATGTGAGGTTTTAAGATGTTTAAAATATTTTTCTTTTTCTGTTATATAATACTATACTAATACTATAAAACTATAATTTTGTTCTTCGGTTATATATTATATGTAAGTGAATAATAACAGAAATTTGGTAGTTATAATTGCTAAAGAAATTCAATGGTAATAAATAAATATAATGCCAATTATAAAATTCTTATCTTATATATATATATATATATATATATATATATATATATATATATATATATATATATTTGATATTTGATCAAGATACAATCCGATACAAATTTGTATCAAATTTTCTTCGACTTCCACACAGTTTTCAACTGTTTCAAAATGCTTCAATTCCCATCTAAGTAAAATTTCTTCAAAGTAAGGATTTTAAAATTTTTCTTCAAATTTTTATTCCACACACATCTGATTTCTACAGGCCTCCATTCAATTGAGTTGAATCAAATCATTAAATGCAAAGAGCATCTTAAGACACTTTACGCAGCTTCCCCTAATTAACGTAAACAAATTTGAAGCAGAAATAATAATAATAATAATAATAATAATAATAAATGTCTCTGGCAAATCCGCTTAGGCGAGACGCGCGCATCTGGCAATCGAAAAGTTTGGCATTTTCATTTTTCTTATTCTTAATTAAATCCAAAACACTTGCATAAACTTTTATTATGGCCAAGACAGAGCCATAAGCTCACCAATCCGCCAATCTACCTCATTTTCTCTGCCCAACCCTGCACCATTTGTCAATGTAGCAAAAAGTGAAAAATTTTCATTTTTCATTATCGAGCATTATGAAAGCTTTGCGCACCCAGAAATAAATAAAAAAAAATGACAGTCAGCCAAGTGTCAGGAGTGTTTGTGAATAGCCACGTGTCCCGTTCCTGCTCGCTGTTTCGAGTGCTAAATCATAAATATGCATCTAACGTTTATCTAACGTCTTTATAGCTCGCACTCTAGCTCCGCCAGCTCTGACACTCTCTGCTGGGAGCACTGCGCGCTCCTTACCCAAAAGTAGACTTAAAAGTAATTTTACGTCTGACTAAACATTAATGTGCTCAATATTTTATTGTTTGTTTGTTTTGTTTCAAGCGACTTGCAGACCCCACACAACGCAACACAAGGCAAAAACGACAAAAAGCGTCGCAAATTTGTCCAAAAAACAAATGATACAAATGCCAGGCACTTGATTATGCGGGTTACTTACATTTCTATCCAAGCTTCGATTGTTTAATGGCCGTTGAAAAAAATGCATTGTGGGAGAGTAATATATACTCTAAAAAGTATTTTTATTGGCAAATTATATATCCATTTCATGCTGTATGTGCGTTTGTTATGTCTGCTATGAAAATAGTGAAGTCGCAACTCAGTCTAGAAAAAAAAACTTCTTTGAGTCTCCAAAACCAGTACTTCTCTAGTTGAGATTCAATTTGAATTTTATTACAAGAATTCAGCCTGGGCACTCGATGAGCAGGCATAGCAGATTAAGCATATGAAGAGCGATCATAAGCAGAGGGGCACTCTGGCTCACACAGCTCCAAATCCAACTGCTGCTCTTTATAGTAATCATCGCTTAATAAAGACAATTTATAGTGATCATTGCTTAATAAAGACAATTTCATTTCATTATTTACATATAGCATTTAGCTTTCCCTTTACTATATGATATACAAATTAAATATAGTCGAAGTGAAAACTCAATTGTTTCAAAATAGCAATAAACAAACCATAATAAATAAAATTAATTAATTTTAATATTGACTTTGACATGTTATCTGGTCTATAATTATCTATTGTGTTCTAAAAATAAATAAAATTGACATTTTTAGAATTTTAGAATTATGTATTGACAACGAATAATTAATCTAGCTTTAAAGTATGAAACTATATTGAGCTATGCACCCATATAAAAAATATATATTTATAAATATATATTAAAACATTACCAAGTATTGATATATATATATATATACCTCCTCCTAACTCATATATATATATATATATATATATATATATATATATATATATATATATATATATATATATATTTATATAATCGGGATTCAGTAAAATGCAAATAAAATCAATAAGACAAATAAAATAAATAAATGATTTCATTTAATTACTATTTTATTTAAATTTAATATATTAGATTTATTTATCAGCAATGAAGTGGAACTTTTAATGAAAAATGAATAATAGTAGAGAAGGTGCTTATCGATTAGGAAAAATTAATCAAGTGCGATTCAGTTGAAGTTGCCAAGTATTGGCTGGGCCAAAAGCTCTCGCTACATTTCTTGCTTTTCGCTGGTATTGCACTTTGTCAACACTTTTGGCCACTTGAACATGGTAATTGTTTGGCTGGCAGCACATATGGGGATGTAGCTCAGATGGTAGAGCGCTCGCTTAGCATGTGAGAGGTACGGGGATCGATGCCCCGCATCTCCAAAGCAGAGAGATTGGAAATCCAAGAGAAGAGAATTTCCTTTTCTTTTTTGCTACCGCCAATAGACTTAAAAATACGCAGACGTCTGCATTTCTTGATAGGCAAGTTGAGGCTGGCGCATTAATGAATATTCAAAGGTCGCTTTGTAACTGCCAAACGACTTTGGCATTAGATGCCACACGGCCTGCACGGGCTGCACTGTGCGGCGCCCCCATGTCGACAATCAGGCCGCGTAATTTGATTTGCCACCCACTCCGAGCGGGCAACACACGGCACAGAACACATTGTCGCACATAAATCAGGCACAATATGCCAATGTTTGTTTACTCGCCTGCATTCGCAGAACTTTGCCAGCAATTAAACAGGCAGCCAAAGCCAACAACATGGTCCCAGGACGAACAGGAGTTAGGTGGAGGTGGGGCCAACTGTTCAGTGAGTTACTGCCACTGCCGCAGCCGCAGGCCAGCACACAGGAAGCAAAGAGAGCTCGTGGGTCCACTTCAGGGTTTGGGTATTGTAAATGATACATGATGTGCTATTTATGAGAAGCCTTTGTTTTAATTTTTGCACCGCACAGGACAAACTTTCCTCCCTGACGAGTGCTAAGCTAGTTAAGCTGTTGCTGTTCTCTTCTCAAAATTTATGTGTTTTGCTATTTTTTAATTGTTTTAAGTGTTTTGTTATGCTACGACTTTATTGTTGTTTTTATTTTAGTGGCGAAAAAAAAAGAAATATATCTAATACAATTGTGTGTGCGAGCAAAAAGTTGTTTCAATTTCCTTGGAGATGCGGGGCATCGATCCCCGTACCTCTCACATGCTAAGCGAGCGCTCTACCATCTGAGCTACATCCCCATGTGGTGCTCAGGTACATAACGGCATTACAAAAATTGCAGTTTTTATACCCAATCCAAAAAAGTTCCGCTTACAATTCATGTTGATTCAATTGAAATTCAAGCGCAGTAATTGCCCTAGATTTGCTCAAAAGCTTGGCCTGAACTGGTTTTCGGCTTAAAGACCACTACCTGAAGTACACGGGTAGCTGCATGTTGGCTGGGTTTGGTCAATGTAGCTACGGAATACTTTTTGATTGCTTGATCAATGCTTTAGCTACAAGAGTTTGTCAGACATCGGGCCAAGCTAGTTATAAAAAATGTAAATTCCTCAAATATTGATTAAATCTCATATTTTATCAATATATATTTTTATAAACATTTTTTATTTATATTTATAAATAAATCGTATTGTGATCATGATTACATATCAAGTTGCTATGCATTTGATAAATTATCAATTATAATTAATGTGGAAGCGATCTTATTCAAATAACAACTTTATGAGAAAAGCTAATTAAATTGAAAAATCAGATAGACGATAATAAATAGATGAGCTCAGAAATATATTTAAGAAATGTTAAATCTCTTAAGGATAGACTAGCTAAGATTTCCATGCTATGACGCATATACGACTATAAGATTTCCTTTAGTAATAGTAGTATATGACTTCAACTGAGGCTCAAATTATGAGAACTATTAACTAGACGTGAGGTAGAATAAAAATTAAAATATGTATTAATAAAATGTGTTTCAATTTACTATCTTATTTTTATTATTTTTCTAAATTACGTTTTTATTTATTTTGATACAATTTAAATTTCTCTTTTATAATTTTGAAAAATTGATGTCCAAAAACTGACATAAGATCGAACATCTATCAAAACGAATATTAAATGGAATGGGATAAAAACATTTAAAAATGATTTACCAATGAGAAAAGTGTGCGAAGCCATCATATATTCGCTCTTTAATCAAGAGAATATATACGAATGGATATTTTATTTGGGCCTTCTTCAGCAAAGTTGCTTTTTACGTTAGCTCAAAAACATTTGCAAATACAATAAATTTTTTTAAAACCAACAATTAAATGTCAATTTGTTGAGAAATATTTATTTGTTATAAGTTTATACACCCAACCGCCGCCTCCCTCTTTTGAGGCTGTGTATGAGTATCTTGGTACACATTATGTGCTTTGGGCTTTAATTAAAACCAAACAAAGCAGGCAAACGCCTGTCAACGAGCAGCCGTGGAGAAAAGTTGAAAATTACCTCAAGCTGTTGCACATCAAGACTCGAGAAGAGCTCGAGCGATAAAGCGACAATACAGTGGCCCCCGCTACAACACAATGTGGGCCTCACAATCAACCCACTAATTGCTTGTTGTTGTGTTTTATCAGTGAAACATTGTGCAAACATGTGGGGAAGCGTGTCCCCGCTTAAAAAGACATTACGAGCAGAGCGCGTAAGCAGCAACAATTAGTTTGTCTCATATGTACGCTGCAGCAGAGGCTGACAAAAGGTGGGAGACAAAAGAGTTAAACGTTTTCATATTTATGAGCATCGTAAAACTCAATGATATACAAAATTAATGACAGTGGCGCCACGAGTGGCACTTTTCCGACTTACTTTTCTGGCACCCATGCGAATCGTAAAAGAAATGTTACCTCAAAACTTTTGGGAGCCCCTCGCGTGCCCCTGCACCTGCCGAAGAGACGGACTCATCCAAGCGTCTTGTAATTTTAATTTCAAGACAGTCTGCGACTTTTAGTTGCCGTCCTGAAAATATTTGCACAAAGCTCCAAAGCCATGCCCCCGCCTTTCGGCTTTTCTCTATCTCTAGCGTCACGTACTTTTCGCTGCTTTGACTTTTTTTAATTGACTTGCCTTCGCCTGGAATGTCCCGCTCAAGTTTCATTTCTCTTCTTTTTTTTTTTGTTTAGTTGGGGCTTCGGCTTGATTTGACAAATACTTAGGTAGGTGCCTCTCAAAAAATATCTTCCTGCTCATTAGAGAGCACTTGTCACATACGCCCTGTGACATTTGGCTTTGGCATCCGGACGAGGAGCGTGTTTTGACTTTATTTTCCAGACACTTGGGCCGAGTGGCATCCTTTTTCACTCATCACTGCATAAATTTTCCCAAGTTTTTTCTTTCCGCTACGCGTTATGCATATTAATTTCGATATTTGCGGCCAAAAAAAAATATTTGAATGAATTTATTTATTTTTTATTTATCTTAGCACGCAGAGTTTTGATTGTGTTGCCAAATGAAGAAAAACTTAAAGTAAATTTGTATTATTTCACTTTTTTTTTTTTCAATAATAAAATATGTAATGTTTTTGATTTTCAATAATTTAATGATTTTTTTAGTTTTATTAATTTAATATAATTTGTTTAAAAAAAAAATTAAAATATATTAAAAGTCTTTTACAAACAACAATTTAGGCATAGAATATTACAGACTCACGATTTTAGAGCCAAAAGCTCTCTTCAGTCTTAAATAATATTTAATAATTTGGTTTTTTCATTTTGCAAAATATTTAAAATGAAAATTCGTTGATTTCAATAAATTTACAATCTTTCTCAAAATTGAAACAGAAATCGGAGTACCACAAACTTGCATAAAATTGTGCTAATTAAACTTTTAATTTTTTACAATTTTATTTTAATTGAATTAAAAAAATATAAAACATTTATTTGAAAAACTTTATAACAAATCTACCTACTATTGTATTAATATATCTTAAGCTGACACCTGGCCGCTGCCAGCTTCACTCAGTTAAGCAGATATTCTATTGCATTAAAATTCCCATTGTGACATTTTAAATTTTTAATTAGTTGAAGTTACAAATTACATTAACAGCAAGGCAACAGCTACACAAGATTTGTGGTCGTATATTTTAGCATTTCTTAACGAGATTTTCGAGCGAACTCAAAACAAAAGCGGACATGCCGAAAAGTATAAGAAGAAGAAAAGAAAACGCCGAATGCCAAAGGAATTCGCACCTTTGCATACACAAATAGGGGGCCTTCGCCTCGGACAGCTAGGGGGCATGTGGTTATAAATTTTAAATCTGTTAAATTAATGGCTCAGAGTTCCTTCATTCTTACGTGTCTGAAAGTTGGCTAAAAACTTCAGAGCAACCGAGCCACGTTGCCTGATTACATTAATTATTCCTTTATTGTTTGTGCAACTCGAGTTTTGTTCATTTGTATTTTTTCTTGTAGTTTAAGCCTTTGTAATGAGCGTGAGCTAACTCTGGTAATACTAATTTCTCGATTCTATTATTTGCAGGAATCACTCGTATAATAAAAAAAATAAGAACTTCAATAATAATAATAATGTAAGTATTAGTTTATAGTTTAACAGCCAGAGTTGAACTCTATATTCGTATGGGACTTTCTCTTTGCGCAGTGGAAGAACTACGGCCCGAATCAATATTATCAGCCACGTGATTCCTATTATAATTATACTCAAGATAACAACAACTGGAATCAAGCGTCAAATTATAGAATAGACAACCAGAATTGGAGTCATTCGTCTAGCCAAGCATTTGATAGGCGAGATTTTAGAAGGGATTCAGCATATCGCAAGACAAACGATTTTTATAGAAACTCGAATGCGAATAGATCTGATGGTTTTGTGGGCGAGAGTGGAAACCGAAAATGGGAGCACGTAAATAACTCTTATCGTAATTCCAATTTTAATAAAACATGGCCAAATAAACAGCCACAAATTGCCGTAAGCAAATCCCAGATCGATTCCAGTGAAGCAAATGAGCTTTGCTCGGAAGCTAAAGACAGGCAATTGAATCAAAAAATTTTAGAGAGTAAAAAGAACTCAGAGAATTCGATTAACAATTCCGAAAACAATGCTTTAGAAAAATCTATTAAAACTACGGAAAGCATTATCAAATCGAAATCTAGCGATTCTATAGAGCAAACAGAAGACAGAATTACAGCGAAACCTGATGAAAATAATATTACAATCCAATCAAAATCTACAGAAAACAGCAGCGTAGAAATAAAAATCAAAGAAGAAATAATTACTGAACAAGTTGAGGATTGTGAGAAGAACAAAGCTCCATCTCCAAAGAAAGTAAATCCCACAAAAACCAGTTATTCAAAACTGAGATCGCTTAGAAATAATAAACCGAATAACTTAGGACGCAACAAGACGCTCAAGGCTCACACAAATCTAGTGCAGTCAATAGATGACAAGGTCTTAAGGCCTAATCAAAGTGAAGCACAGACTGAGCCCACAGCGGAAGCTGAAAAAACATATCCCAAGATACAAGTGCGGCCGCTGGCTGAGCTGCTAAAGCAGGAAATAATCGCGGTCACTCAGGAGCAGCTACTGGACGCCAGCGCAGTAGCATTTAGTGATAAGCCGGCGAAACCTGGCCAACGGCCAGCAATCCAAAGTCGCTGTCGAGCCGTCAGCAACAGCAATTACAATGGCAGCAGCGACCTTAGCATCAATGACCGCCTGGCCAACATGGACAAGGCGGGCCTGAAGCACATAATCAACAACAGTGATACGATATATAACGAGCACCTGAAGGTGCAGGCACGGCGTCGTCTGCGCGAGGAGATACGGCGGCAGCTGAAGCAAATTGAATTGGTTCAGCCACAGGATAAGCCACCCAAGGAGCTGGTCGAGGACGAGATCGTTGATGCCATCAAGCTACCACAATTTCTGCTGCAAGAGATTGAAAAGTGCTTCGGAATTGACATATCAGTGACTGAATCGAAAGAGATTAACAACGATTCGAGCAGCCGGTCTGCAGCTGAAACCGAGCAGGTTTGTAAAGCGAACGAAGTCACGATTAAAGAGGAGGCGCCAAGTGAAGAAAAGATCACGGAGCCAACAGAAAACATGGCCATGGGAAGCTCCACGGATTTAATGGAACGCCTAAGAGTAGCAGAGCAGTTCAGGACGATGACAGCCAAAAACGGCAGGAATAAACCGCTGCTCGAAAAGGCTAAAAAGCCAAGGGCACATGGTAAATCTGCTAATACAGCAAAGCCCAAGCCGCAAAGAAAAATAACTGAGAGCAGCCCTGCACAGAGCAAACAACAAGAAACACAGAAAGACTTAAAGGCTGTGGAGCCAGTGAAGCCCGTGCTCATTAAAAAGGAAATTCCAATGGAGTCAAGCAGTCGTCCACAGGAGAAATGTAGCGTTATTGTTGTCAGCTCGTCCGAGGATGAGGATGAGGATGAGGATGAGAATGAGGCTGAAGCTGAAGCTGAAGATAAGACTGATCTGGGGCTGCGGTCGCAGCGGAAGAAAGCCACACCGACTCCTGGCGAGTCGAGCGACGGCGATAGCGATCACTCGAACGCATCCAGCAGCAGCAGTGCGTCCACCAAGCGGCGCTACAAACACAAACTGGAGAGCGATGCCAACAACATTGTGGACAGCTTTGATAAGCTGATATTGCCGCAGCTGAAGGGATCGTTGGCGGAGAGCTATCGCAGCAGCCACAGTGGTAGCCTGAAAAGTCGCCTGCACTTCATCAGCACCGTGGTGACCAGCAGCGAGCACAACTCGCAGAGCTTCGACAAAGTCGAGGTAGCCAAGATACAAAAGAATCTCAAATCAAGCGATTATCGCCAGGCCATCGAGTTCCTGCTGCGCGAAATTGTGAATGTTGTCAATTTGCAGAAGCAAACAGCAGCTGCGCGGCGCCGGCAACATTTGGAAAAGGGGCCGCAGACGACTAATGAGCTTATCGCCACGCCACCCGCCACGGATGCACAAGTGTCGAAAAATGCTGAGCCCGCGTCTGAGTCACATCAAAGGGCAGCGGCTGAGCCGGCAAGCGCAGCAGCGGCGCAGGCCGTAATGCCGCCCACACCGCCGCGCAACGGCACGCCCACGCCCACAAGTGTTGCAGCAGCGACGCGTCCGCTGCACACACTGCCGCTGGGCATGCCCTATGTGGGTCTGGAGTCGACTGTGTCGCGCCTGTCGCCCGGCAGCTACTCGCCCAACGAACCGATCATGCTGATGGGCGACCCGGTGACGCACGGTCTGCTCGAGATCGATCGTCGCCTGCTGGAGAACCAAAATCGTCGCGGATTTCTCGAGGAGATGATTATGAAGTTTCAGCGCGAGAAATCCGACCTGGAGATGCTCAGCCTGGAATTGCAAAGTCGCAAGTTCCTGCTGCTCAATACGGTTATTTCTAGGAATCAAGCGACGACAGTGATGCCCCCAACAACTGTAACGCCCACGAACTCGCCGCCACTGGCGATGCCAACTGTAAATCCAGCACCAGCCGCAGATGCCGCAGCTTCAGCAACTGCTGCGGCTAGTCCAAAGCTGGGCAATCGCAGGCGCAAGCGGCGCGCCGTCTTCGTCAAGCGTGTGAAGCTCATATCGAAGCGGAGGCGTCTGGTCAAAAGATCGACAGAGGCCACGGAAAATGCCGCAGCTGATGAAGAAGTTTGCCCAAAAGAGACGGTGTCTGACCCCAGTGATTCCCAGCCCTCGGAGCAGCAGTTGAGCATTAAGCAGGAGGAAATACAGGAGACGCCGGCACCGACCACCGAATCACGTGAACTTCCCAGCTTGGCCAGATCTGTTGCCGACAACCTAGCACAGCAACCGATGGCGATAATACCACCGCTGCTGCCACCACCACCGCCACCGGATCCATTTGTCAACCTGTCCTATGAGCTGCCGCGCAAGCTGCTAAAACCGATGGCGCCACTGCTGCCGACTCCCGAGACTCTGCCGGCTGCAAATTCGGAGAGCTATAACTATGACCTTGTTGCGGTGGGACAATTGCACATCAGCAGTCCCGTCACCCAGATTCGCATCTACAAAGGGCACATCATAGCCGCTTCGGAAAATGGCGATGTCTTCATGTTCAACATTGCCAACCACAAGCTGGAGCGTCAAATAACCAAGCACAGCGAGGCCATCACGAATATGCATCTCTGCGAGAGGGAATCCTGCTTATACACCACATCTCTGGACGGTTTCCTCAAGAAATCCTCATTAGACGTGAGTAGCTGAAGCGTGAAATATTAACTGATTTAGCTCAACCACCTCTAATCTGACAGAATCTGGAACGTGTTATGCAGACTGTTTACCTGAAGGAACCCCTACAATCCATTGACATCGAATGGGGCGTTGCGTTTATCGGCAGCCGCTGGGGCAATGTTTTTACCTATAATATATCGGTAAGTGATAGGCCAGGATTTAGTATACTTTTTGTTGTCAATAATATTAGTGTAATGGATGAAGTATTACAAGCGCTTAGTTACAAAAAGTCAATGAGAATTCACTGGGTTTAGGATAACGCTTAATCAGAGAATTTTCGTATTTAACACTATCCACAATAGTTTTCAATTTCATTTCATTGAATATATTCAGACATATTCAGAATATTTAAATTTGAGTTTTTGAATAATTAATTATTATTAAAAATATATATATAAAATATATATATAAAATATATATTAAATATTAAATCAAATATTTTCATACATTTTTTAAATGACCATCCAAATATGATCCAATATGATTATCTATAGCATATATAATCCAAAAATTTTCTTGAAATATGGAAATATGAAAATGAATTTTCCAAGACTTAGGGCCGCATAAATATTTACACAAACAATAAAAAATAAAAATATTAACATCATTTTTGTTTTCTCATACAATTTGTATATATAATAAAAAATATATATTATCCCTAGCGGTAAAAAAATTCTGTCGATGTCTAGAAACTGAACCAAGTTATATATAGAGTCCCTTAAAATATGCATTATAATAATATAAAAAATATGTTGCATACTCCAAGGCGCATTCAAAACTTTGGTAAAGCGTAGACTAACAGACAGTCAAATCAGTTTTTAGCACATATCTTAAATAAGGATTAACTTCTAAATAAACGAAGCTCAGTGGATATTTTGGTATATCAAGATAGAGAGAGAGATATCTATTCTGGAGTCGCATCCAATTAATTTGCAGTTCATTAAATATTTAGCTTGTCGAATCAACACTTGAAAATATTCAATTAAAAAGTGAAGAACGTGGACATGTAAGAGAGTCCAGGTTGAGCACACCAGTCCCACACTTTGCTCGGTGTATAGTGGTGTGCACACCTCAATATGGCTCCATTGGCGGGCGCAAGAGTAACAAGGAAAACAACGAATTGGCATTAAGCAGCCATCGAATGAACCCAATGTCTAGACAATGAAAATCAAATCGAATTTATTTTTTCCTTCGCATTTCGCCAGCGATATACGCAAATTGGATGCGGTGCGATGGGGCGATGGGGCGATGGCACGGATGATGGTGCAAAGCTGGCACTTCATTACAACTTTGGGGCTGTGGGGCAAACGGCGATAAGTCTTAATTTTTTGGCAGCATTCGATTTATGGCTGCGACGTGCGGGTAATACGCGGCTGTTGCCTAAAATTATGATTCGCAACTTTTTGCCCAGCATGCAACGTAGAAAGTGCCGTGGCAACTGTACTCGTGCAGTGCACGCCTTTAGTTATTTACTAAATATTTTTCTTTACCTAGGCTACAGACACGCCCCAGTGCAGTTATATTGGGCTATAGACCCGATCCATCGCTGCCGGATCCAAGCTGAAGTCGCTGTGTGTGCGAGAAGGCGTTGCTTGTTGCAATTTTGCCTTGCTGCTATTGCTTGATATTTTGCTGTCTCGGTGTTGTGTGTTTTTATTTTGCATACATGTGTGTGTGAGTGTTTGGTTTTGCTGCACGTTGTTTGGCCAAAATCCTAATACATAGCGGTTATGTATATACGTATATAGTCAAGGCTGGGGGTTAGTTGCAACAAACAACAGCAAACTGCAGCGCTAGTTGCTGCTTGCAGCGAGAACGGGTGCAGCACCCATTCAAAATTATCCCTCTCTCAATCGCTTTCGTTTACTCTAACGGTTTCTCGCTCGCACAAGCTCGTTCTCTATTGTTGTTTATTTAAGTTTTTATGTGTTCATGTTTAGTTTACTGTATATTTCGCTGACTCACACTTTCGCACACACTGCAGCGTTCATTGCCCGCTCGTGCGCTCTCTCACACTCTCACTTCGTGCTCGGTGTTCAGCAGTCGGCACGAGGCTGTTCAACCATCGTTACTCTTCTCTCACACTGTAATGCGCATGTCTCTTTCCGCTGCAGTTTCTTGTTGCTGCACAAGCCGTTAGCTCGGCTAGTTTTGTATTCCTTGCACTCACCCATTCGTTGTATTAAACGTGGCAGCGAAGACGTCGGCATTGGCAATGGCATCGGCATCGGCATCGGCATTTGGCAGCAGCAGCAGCAGCAAATAAAATGTTTATATGCTATTTACTGAAAACAATTTTAAATAAAATACAAACTATGTACTCACAATCAGCTCTCACTCTCACTCGCACTCACACTCTCTACTGGCGCTTGCCGGCGCTCTCTCGTTTTATCTACTCTCGGTTTCTCTGTCGTTCGCTTGTTGCAGGCGAGGCTTCCAAGGCGGTGCAGTTGGAATGTCTTCGGCCCTGAGCTCCGTGTTGTTGTTGTTGTTGTTGCCGCTGTTGCTGTTATTGTTGTTGTGGGTGGGTGGTTGGCTTTCTTGCTGGTTGGCTCCTGTTTTGTTGTGTTGTGTCTCTGGAAAGTGACGCCGCCTGCCTGTATGTCTGTGTGTGTGAGTGTGTGAGTGTGTGGCAGCGCCGTTTTCTCATTGGTTGAGTCTGACGAATCGGGTTGGTTGTTTGCCAGCTCCAGCCCAGGTCCCGACGTTGTATGTAAGTAACTGTTATTCGTTTGTGTTGTTATTGTTGTTTTTTTCAGCAACAGCATCCGACGCAGCAGCAAATTGCATACGACCGTGCGGCCAATGTGGGTGTGGCAGGCACACTTGCAACCACTAAATAAACAAAAGCCACCCAACGGCAACTGCTTCAACGATTTCGGGTGCGCCTCCTGCAATTTAAAAAGCATTTTTGTATTTGTTTGCCTGTTTTGCTTTTTCTTGCACTTTTTAGTTGAATTGCGAGCGTGGGACGCCATCTTGCAAATTGCTAACTGTACATAGATACGGGCATATATAAGTCGATATATATATATATACATATACTGCAGTACCTTTTTCTCTTTCGCACTCCTATTAAATGTTGTTGATTTTATTGTCCCTCCACACGTATGTATGTGCGTTTGATTAGAGCTTGTGCAATGTGTTGAGTGCAGGAACTAGTCTCATTTATCATAGTTCCAGCACAAGGAACCTCCCATGTTTGCTTTCAATTTTAATTTCTAGCAATTTCGGCCACACAGTTTTGTAGCTGCAGCAAATTTATCTCTGCTCAGCACAACTTTTAATAATGTTTGTAGACATCTGCAAATATCTGATGCCAATTAAAATTTTTTAAAAAACTACTAAAATGAAATATGTAAGAGCATACTCGAAATCTGAATTAATTTATAGCATTAGGGACAAATTCTTGACAACACATTAAAACTGTGACTCCATAGTATTAAAATATTATTTTTGTTTCATATCCAAACGATTTCAACTTGTAAAAGAAGACCATACATGGGCGTAGATTATGTTCAAACAGTTTTGCAATCTTTAACGCATACATATGCACATCAGCTGATGTCGTTGATAACATAAATAAAAAGTATTATTTATATATTATTTATATTGTTTTGTTATCAGAATTGAGTTGAGTTACCTGCCTCTTATCGTTATCAATTTTATTGCGCACCAGCTTTAAGCTCTTTCATGACCATATCAAAATATATATCTAATATATAGCATACTACGTATTGTAATGCTTTAATGATCAAACAAGCACTTCTACTTGTGCAGGTACTTGTGTTAGGTTCAATCAAGAAGTTTAGCTACTCGATGCTTAGCCCTTAGCCTAGTCGCATGCTCGCTCTAGGGAACGCTGCCAATTGAAAAAAAACTAGACACAAAAAAAAAACACACTCTTCGTTAGATTGAAGAGATCCTACGAATTATCAAAATAAGATTCAATTTGAACTCGAAGATTATCAAATGACGTCGTCAAACGCATTCTTTAGAAGGCATCATAAAGTTTGCTTCTTTGGCTGTTAATAAAAGTAAAATTACATTAAATGAATTTTGAAAACTCTATAATATCTATTTAATAATGCACAGTAAAATATATCTTGTGAATGAAATTAATTTATTAATTAATTAATGTCTATTTTGTGATCGATCTTATTAATAATCCCTATTATCAGGCCACAAAGTGATTATAAATAGTTTATAAGACTAGGAATTGTTATAAATAATTAAATATTAACCAAAATAATCATGAGCAAAAGAAGAAAAAAAAACTATCTTATCTTGAAAGCAATACATATATATAGCAAGAGGTAAATTTAGTTTATATAAATAGATTTCAGATACAAATCTATTTATAAAAAGAAAGAGAAATGAAAGAAAATTGTTTTTGTTTTTTATTTAGTCAGTTCACGATTCGAAGTGACAAACAGAAATTACAATGCAAAGCACATTTGGTCAGCAAATTGCGTTTGGTGCCGATACAGGCCATTGCTATGGCTTTTGTGGGCCAATAAATGCACAGGAGACACAACGGGGATGTAGCTCAGATGGTAGAGCGCTCGCTTAGCATGTGAGAGGTACGGGGATCGATGCCCCGCATCTCCAGGACATTTTTTCGTTTTTAAATGTCGCATTACGAGGATATTTTTTTTCACATTTTTATGCGTATCTGAATGACTCCATTTCTTTATGTTTGCAGGCCAACAAAGTGATGGACATGCCATTGCTATCGACTGGCCAGTCCATCATCGCCGTTAAGGCCACCAAAGAGGGCGTTCGCAAGATAATTCTCTTGGGCTGCAAGGGAAACATTGTGTTCATGCACGATGCGGCAACTGGTTTGCTGTTGCGTCGTCTCTGCGTTCCAGATGGTCTCAACGTTTACAGTTTACTTCTCATCGATGGCCATGTGTTCTGCGGCACGCAGAAGAGTGAAGTGTTCCAATTCGACTTTGCCGTGAGTAATATTCAAATGTCCAGGTGTTTATTAGTAGATTAACGTTGTATATTTTCCATTTCCAGACTGGTTGCATGACAAACACGCTTAAGTGCGGCAATGGGGCCGTTGCTATAGTTTCGTATGAGGAAAAGTATTTGCTCATTGGCTGCTACGATGGCTTCATCTACGTGCTGCACAAGGAGACTGGCTTGCAATTGGGTCGCTTCAAGGGACCTGGACGTTTGGTGCTTGCTTTGGCCATCGCCGGCGATAAGGTAGACTTTATAAAAAAAAATTTTTGTAAATTGATTTAACTTCTTATTTACATGCAGATCGTCACGTCGTCAAAGGACAACTCCTTGGAAATACTTAAAATACCGTCAGATTTGTTAACTTTGAATGAGCCAACCGCGGATTAGAGGTTCAGCAATTTATATATAATTTTTATTTTGAAAAATGTTATAGCTCTTAAAATACTTCTTGATATAATTTCTGTAAATTTAATTTATCCGTATTTACAGTTGAAATACTTTTAAGTTAAAGCTCAATGTTATCATGCGATCAATATAATTGAAGAATATTTCTTTGTCGCTTAAAAAGTAACTAAATAGAAATCAAAGTCATAATAATAAAGTAAAATGTGTATATGAATATTGTCTATGTATATTATGTCACGCGTGTATTTGATATACGATGCGGCTACTAAGGATTACGTATTGTTTGTCATGCTTCGTCTGCTTTTAAGGAATTTGTGGTGCACGCACTGGACGCACATTCGTTTGCATTTGATGTAGTTTTTGATTAAGCTTGTGGGTATGATCGCGCAAGTAGGCAATAAGATCGGCCTGTTTCTCCAGTAGCTCCGCTGTATCACCACCGGGCTGCATCAGTCCCAATGAACCGCCGACTCGATCAGCGCCACGTAAAACATCTGGCGAAAGCTGCGCTTTGTTAAATTTACGCACCTTGTCTGCAGGCGAGTTGAAAACATGAATATAGTATATATACAATTATATTAAATCCTTACGAACCTATATAGCAGCCATGGGTGACAGCGAGTACCAAATTCTCAGCCACAGTGAAGGTAGTCACGTAGCTCACAGGTGAAAGCCAGCCAGCGGCGCAGTGGGTATAGAACTGATCGCCATAATAATGATGTATCAGAGCCTGAACAGCCAACAGCATGGAGTTCCACAGTGAAACAATTTGCAGTGGGATGCCTTTTTGCATGCTCGTATCTCGATGGAAGTCATGATAGCCATTCATGCGCAAGTTGTCGTGTTGTTTTTTAACAATATGATCGAAAATCTGTAATAAATGAGGAGCTGGTCAATAAATATGCTAATTATAGTGGACTTTGTACTTACAAACGTAATCACCCAGAATGTGGCGCGCAGGTAAAGCATTATAAAGTAGGCATCGCAGCGGCGATCCTCGGGAAAGAGCGCCGCGAGACCAATACCCACACACGAAATGATCGTCGAGATGAGTAAGTGTATGCTAGCAAAATTAAATACACACAAAATGATTAAGACTCATCAGTATTTGTTATTTGATATCAGCTAACGCATCACCCCCTTCGAATATGATTCACAGTCGTACCGGCCTCGTATATATCATATATGTATGTATGTATGTACCTGAATGCGGGCACAGTTTTCAGCTTATATGAACCATTATTATCCGAGAACAACACAGGATCGAGCAATTCGTCTGTGTCCTGTATAGCTGCGCCTGTTGCTTCACTATCCATCTTTTGTCGCTTTCTGTGTTTCTATCGTTGTCAACTGCGCAGCACCTAACGCAAATTTGCTTTGTTTGTTGTTTGTTGTCGGTGCATCAGTGACTGACAATGGCTTGGTGTTGCCAGATAATTCTCAGATCATTTTATTTAGAAACTATACGATATTTCTATATCGATACTTCTATTTTAAATTTTCAAATTAGAAGAATGTATAAATAATATGAATATATATATGCATTTATTTTCCATATAATCATTTAAACGTATATTCTATTCATACAAATATATTTCATCAAATTAGATTACATTTTATTTTTTTTTTTACATATATTCAAATTGGTCTCATTTACATTTATCGATGTAACAACATGTAGTAAGTATTTCGATATTAGCAATTGCAGCCCTGATAAATATTAAACAATGCGTGGGATTTGTTGTTGTACAAATTCAAATTGAATTGCGTCCTATTTGTTTAACAAAATTGAAAAAGTATTACTAGGGGTTACAAATGACTACACCTGCCCCTCGCCATGTTAGAGATTTGTTAGCATTTGGTTCGGACTCGGAAGATGAATCCGACCCAATTAAAGCCAATATACGAAAGGTTGAAGAATTGTAAGTTGTTTTCAGAGACTTATTAATTATATTGTTAACATTCGCTACTTTTAGCGACAATGGCAACAAGGAGAATCAGGATCAGCCTCAGGTGGCACGCCATCAAATGGCCAAGGAAATCAGACCAGCACCCGCAGCTAAAGTCTTGTTGTAAGTTCGCTTCAGTCATTGAGGGTAAAGTCAATGTAAAAATTTCAGGGAATTTACGATTACAGTCCCAGACGTCGTGCAGAGCTGACAATGATGGACTCGGACAGTGATGATGATGATAATAAGAACGATCACAATTTGAACTGTGCCATCCTCAACGACTCCTTTGTGCTCAGTCCCATGCACGAGCTAACCAGCAGCAACACAAGCATCCCATCCAAAGCGGTTGCTCTGCGAGCCAGTGACTCGAATTTGTCGTTTCTTGGTCGGTTCGGCAACATGGGCATCAATTGCAGCACCAGCACCAGCAGCAACGCATGCAAATCACCGCCCAACCAGCAAGTGACACAGCAACAACAACCTATCGAGGTGCTGGTCAAGAAGCCACCGCCATCAACCTTGCAAATAATTGCGGAGCAACGCAAGGCGGTGTCGAGCAAAACCCCATTGCGTACCTCGCTGGCGCCATCTTTAAAAAAACCACCAAAGACCGAAACGGAATTCGTGACTCCGCAGGTTTGCAGCCTTGCCTCAAGGCAAAGTACGCGCGCCCAAAATAACCAAACCACCCAGAAGACGCGCACTGAAGTAGCCAATGAGTTTCGCTCGCAGAAGGTACTCTTCCAGACGCCCATGACAGTGAGTCGCGCTGCGCCTTTTACAAGCGACAGTCTTAGCTTCTCACTATGCGACACCATCAGCGAGAGTCCAGATACACCTGCTCAGCCACCGGCCAAAGTAGAAGCACCGATCGCCAACAAATTGAAAAAGTCACTCGAGTGTGAGTTTCGTGAGGCTGAGCAGGAGAAGCCTGAATTGGCGGTGTCAGTGCCGGCAGCCATCGCCGTGCCTGCACCAGCTCCCACGCTACCTGACAAAACAGAAACAGCCTCAAAGTCGAATGTGCTCCAAATCAAGAACCACGTTTACCACATGATTAAGAAACTGGGCTGCGGTGGCTCAAGCTCCGTTTATTTAGCAAGGCGCAAGGATACGGGCCAGGAGTTTGCGTTAAAGGTGGTTGATCTACAGGCCGATCCGGTAGTGGTGCAGGGCTATCTCAATGAAACCAAATTGCTCGAAAAGCTTCAAGGCAATGTATGCGTTGTGTCGCTCTTTGACTAGTAAGTAATGCATTAGTATTGATAATAATGAAATAATCATCGTCTTCCACTCAGCCAACTATTGCGGCAAGAATCGAAACTATATATGGTAATGGAAAAGGGAGACTGTGATTTGAACAAGATCTTACAAGGATTTACAACAAACCTGCCGCTCTATAATCTGATGAACATACTCTATCAAATGCTGCAGGCAGTCAACTACATACACCAGAATGGAGTTATTCACTCCGATTTGAAGCCTGCCAACTTTCTCATGGTCAACGGTCGGCTGAAGTTAATTGACTTCGGCATTGCGAGCAACATTGCTGTGGACTCGACGAGCATAATTAAATTTTCACAGGCCGGCACATTCAATTACATTAGCCCGGAAGCCCTCACAGACATTTCCAGCGGATCAAGTCCAATGCGCGGCAGCAATCAGCCAAAGATAAAGATTTCAACGAAATCGGATGTTTGGTCGCTCGGCTGCATTCTGTACTTGCTGCTGTATCAGAAGACTCCCTTTGGTCATATTAGGAACATCAATGCTAAGATGAACGCGATTGCCAATCCCGACACAAGCATCGAGTATCCGGCTTTACCCATTTACTATCCGCTCATGCTGGTCCATGTGAGTATAAGACATAGAATGCTTGACTTCATTTATAACTCGATATTCTAATCCACGCAGATGGTAAAAAATTGCCTGCAGCTGAATCCGAAGAAACGGCCCTCGTGCGTGGAGTTACTTAAGTATCCATTCCATATGGTAATACCCTTACAGAATCTACAATTGGAATCCAAGCGCTGAAAGTTTAGAGTACGTCTCCATTTAGTAATAAGTCCCATTTGTATGTCTCTACACATTTTATAAGAATGAAACACAATAATATAATGCATTCAATTTTCATATGTGTGTCTGTGTGTGTATTTAATTCTCATTTAGCATAAATTATACATCATTACATTAATTGTTATAATGCAGCGCCCATATCGGTTTATAGATACGCCAGCGTTCAGTGCTAATCGATAACAACGCCGAATTTGCGACCTGTTTTTGCTTTTGTTTAACTTTTGTTTTTTCAATTTGTTTCTCTCTTCTTTTTCCTAATTTAACTTTATCGTAATGCAACAAGTATTGACATTAATTGCTAATTTGCTTTCCTTTACCTTTCTTAACCTTCGCACAACAATTTGTTTGAGTTTGCTTTCATTTATAATTTGCGTTTACTTATGTACTAAATTTATATATTTTTTTATTGTGTTTTTTTTTTTATCATTTATTATATGTATATAAAAATAGTTTTTTGTTGTTTTTTTTTTTTCAGTTTTTTTTTTTATATATATATATATATTTTTTTTTATTATTTTCATTCATCATATGCTTAATTAAATGTTGCTGTTGTGGGCTTAACCATTTGCTCTACTAACATATTTACTGCTGCGGCTACATTGAATACTTTGCGCTCTTTACAAAATTAAACGAACAAAAGATACAAAATACAAATTGGACTGTTGCACATAAAATTTAGTTTACTCTAAAAGGAATTTCTCACTTGACATTCACAATTGTTTATTTTCGTACGATTTTATTAAGTAGCTGCGATTCAATTGGATTTTAAATTCAGTTGCTTAACATAATGAAACATATACAAATATGTAAGCGCGCACACTTTAGTGGTTTATAAATGCAGGTAAACATAAATAATATAGCATAATATAATATAATAATATATTGTGTGTTTATATAAATAATTAGAAATTACAAACAATTTATATATGTATGTATAGGTGTGTGTATATATGCAAGCGCAACAGCAGCAATAATGAGCGTAGGCGTTGTCTCAATTGCATGCTGCTTTCTTTCTCTCTGGTCTAAGCAACAAGTCTCAACTGTAGACGGGAAGCTAACAGGCCAAGTATATATATATATATATATATACTCTTCAAATCGAATAATAATAATTCACTCCTTCGCTTCACATTTAGATGTTACACATTGCACGAGTTTTGATCGCCTTTTTAGTTTATGTATAGATTTATATATATATATATTTATACATAAGTCATTAAAGCATTAATATCTTCATTTTTGCTACTTTAAAATGTTAAATGTTGCTGTTGGGCTGGTTTAATATTTGCTCTCCGTTTTTGTTCCACCTATTTTGTAGTTTTTGTTTCGTTTCGTTTTGTTATGCTTCAAATATTTATAATATTAACTTTAAACTTAATAGATTGTTAGAATTGTTGTTGTTGTTTTTGTTGTTGCTGTTGTGGTTTTTGGGAAGTTCGACAAACGTTGTGATTGCTGTCAATTATCGTTGTGGCTCTGCTATTTATTATCAAGGGCGGCGATCCGACACGACGACATTAAATGTCCTAAAATAACAATTGATTAATTTATAATTGCGCATGGCTAGAATTGCTCACATTTGCTCACCTGTTCACCGTTTGAGGCATGTTGCTGCAAGCTGGCTATGAGCTGCTCCTTCTGACTGACAATGCCGCGCCAGTGTTCATCCTGCTCGCGGGCTCGCTGCTCCAAGTCCACCAGAGTGTTGCTCTACACGAATAGTAATATTTTTATTAATAATCATTTAATTATTGCCATATATAATTATATGTTGTGCCGCCTACCGTTTTTGTGACCAGCTGCGTGAGCTCATCGTTTCGCTTGCGCAGCTTCAGGTTCTGCGTCTGCAGCTCCTGCTGCTCGGCAGCACTAGCGGAGAATTTACTATTCGAATTACTATTATTGCTACTAATATTGTTGTGGCTGCTACTGTGATCGCTGCTACTGCTGCTGCCGCTGCCGCTGCTGCTGCTGCTGCCGGCGCTGTTGTTTGATTGCGTGGATTTATTACTACTGCTTGTTGTTGCTGCTGGCTGTTGCTGCCTAATGTGTGTGGTGAGCACCTGCTGCACCCACTCCTCAAAGGAGGCATTAAGAGCGCTGGCAGCATGTGCCTTGACTGCCTCTGGATACAAGCGCTGGTACAGCTCGCGTATACGCTGCTGCTCCGCCTTAGCTGAGTTGCTAGACGCGCGGCTCAAGTCGTCGCCATTGGCAGCGGCTGCCTTTTGCTGCTGCTGCTGCTGCTGCAGCTGCTGCAACTGTGTGTGTTGTTGCTGTAAATTGCAAAAATTACATTTACAATGCAAGCTCTCGCAAGTTGGCTATAATCATTTACAAATATTAGCATGCAAGCAAAGAGAGATCGCAAGAGAAATTGCAGTTGCGAATTCATTTTATTCACTATTTGAATGTCAAAACTTATACAATAAAGTTGTTAAAAGAGAATTATAATAATGCTGAGGGGCATGCACTTACGCCTACATTTTGCGCTGTATTTGTTTTCGTCTTGGCTGTTGTCGCGGTTCTGGCGGTTGCTTCGGCATTTTGCAACGCTTCAATCAACTTCCAATTTTTCATACGAATGTCCTGACGAAACACAAATACGTGGCGATTAGTAACAAAGCGGGGCGAAAGGATTAACACAAAGAGCAAAGCCAAAGCCAAAGGGCATAAACAATAATAGCAAATGAAAACATTTAGCTAAACATTAACAAATCACATTTACCCTTAGCATGATTAATAAATATACGTTTCAAATGTCAAGTAAATTTTACTTTTATGTACAGTTTGACAAGAACAAAATAAAACAGGAAATAGCGCTCAAGTAGTTTGTGTACGACATTAAAAATTGATAAGCCCGCACACTTATATACATATTTGAAATCTCTAGTTATTGTAGTCATTAAGAGATTAGCGCGTTCGTACGGACGGACGGACGGACGGACAGACATTTTGACAGTTTGGCTGAACTTACTCGGTTTAGTCACTGTCTTGATTCATGCACAAATACATTGTGATTAAAATTTGTTTATCACTCACATTATTTTTCTCACGCTGCTCCTGCAGTTCCTGCACCAGCTGTCGCTCCCTATCCTGCAGCTGCTCGGCGCGCTGTTGCGCCTCCTCGAGCTGGGACCGTAGAACGCTCGTCTGTTGCTTTTGCGTGGCTTGGCTGTCGTTCAGAGTGCGCAACTCCGACTCTAGGTTAGTGAGCGCCTCGGCCTGCACCTGAGCCTGCTCCGATTGTTGGGCGGAGGCCCGCACTGCCTGCACAGCCTGGCTGTTGGCCTGACTGAGCTGCTGGTGCAGGCTAACATTGCTGGCCTCCAGCGTTGCCGTCTGTTGGCGCAGCTCCTGCAGTTCTGTGTTGCGGACGCGTGTTAGCTCGCTCTGCGATTGCGCCAGCTCGGACTTGGCTGACTCCAGCGCATGGTTCAGATTGCGTAGCTCCTCCTTGATTTCGGCATTCTCAGTTTCGAGTTGCCTGCGCTGTTCCAGCTCAAAGACGCTGTTATTGAGTCGCGCCTCCAGCTCGTCGCGCTGCTGCTCCAGCGCGAGCAGCTGCTGTGCCTGCTGCTGTATGACTTCATTCTTCTGCTGTACCTCGGCATTCACAAAGCTCGTCATTTCCGCAATGACCTTTTCCTTGTGTGCCAGATCCTGCTGCAGGCGTTGCAGCTGTGGTAACAGATCCTGCGAGCTGGCCTGCTTTTCGCGCAACAGTTTCGCCTGAAATTGCTGGCGCTCCAGTGCCAGTTTCTCATTGGCGTTGACCAGCTCTTGGTTCAGTGCAGCCAACTCCTGATCCTTGCTTAACAGCTTCTCAGTGTATGCCTGGGTACGACTATGTATTTGGGCGCGCTCGGTATTAATCTCTTGGCGAAGTTCGCGTAGCTTGGCTTGGATGCCGATCGAAGCCTCCTGTTCCTCGGCAAGCTGCTTCTCCTTCTCGTCCAGTTGACGCTTCAGTTTCTGGCATACGTCATCCGACCAATCGCCATGACTGGCGGGCATATCCTGCTGCCTGTTGAGCAGATACTCAATGAGCATCTGTATCTCAGAGCGATTCAGTTCGGCGCGCGAAAATACATTCATCAAGGCTGAGACTCCAATGGTCTGATTCTCGGCCAGTTTGTCCAGGGCCTGCACAAGATCCTTGACGCTCAGCGACGTCTCCTTTTGCTTCTTGCCCGCATGCTGCTGCTGTTTGCTGTTCTTGCTATTCACATTATTGTGCTGCAATTTGGGTGAGCCTGTTGGCTGTTGCTTGAGTATGATTTGCTTGGGTACATGCGGCACCTCCACGGGCTGTTCCATTGCAGCGCTCAGCAGAGCCACTGCGGCTATGGGCCTCTCCTTTTTGGCGGCGTTTCCATTTTTCTTTTGTGCCTGCTGGGACTTGGTGCTGTTGTTGTTGTCTTCCTTGCGGTCCTTTTGCTCCTGCTTTTTCAGCTCAACCACATCCTTTGGCGCGCGCACCTCAAAGTTGTTCAGAGTCGGCGTTTCCTCAGCAGTTGCTTGCCTAACGGCCACGGCTTCGTTCTTGTTCACCAGAATGCCCACAGCTGCTGCTGCCGCCTTGGATCCTGAGCCACTGCGCTTATCCTTCTTGCCCTTCCTGTTGTTATTGTTGTTGATGTTGTTGGGTTGGTTTTCCTTTTCGGCACTGCTGGGTCGACGCTGCTGCTCGCTTAGGACCTCTGGATCTGGGTCGAATTCCACATGTTGCTTGGATAATCCAGGCTGTGCCGATTCCTCTTCCACACCAACTGATCCATGACCGTCAGAATGTCCATCAGAATAATCGTCCTGCTCTTCCTGGTCATTGCTGCTCGCATTGTCCCTTTGCTGTTCGCGCTGGCGCTGCTTCTTTTCGCGCTTCAGTTCCTTCTTTTTGGGCTTGCGCTGAGAGGATGCATTGCCTCCACTCTTGTGCTGTGCATACAAATTGGCGCTCAGTGCCCGTTTCTCGGCCACAACCTCCTCAAAGGTCTTACGCCTGAAGATTTTGTTGATTAACAAAAACGACAGCAGCGACGCACCTATCACACAGCCAATGACGATCAGTATGTGAAAATCCATATTTGCATACTTTGCCGGCAGCAGTTGATATTTGTGTGAAGAACGCAGTTCTTATTCTTTTGTGAGTTGCTGTAAAAACAGAATGAAATTAAACGAAGCTCTAAAAGTATATATTTAATTACTACAAATATTGGATTAGGGTCAGGGTACTTTAATGTCTATCTCTTTGTTATCTTTCTGTTTATAATTCTACATTTATTGTGTCAAAAACAGGGTAAAAGTTATTTTGACATTGATTATACTTAATTATTAAATTATGATAATGATTGTGAATTCACGGAAAGTCTGAACAATTTAATTAATATTCAACATAACTTAAAATGAATAACAAAAAAAAAAAATATATAAATAAATAAAAAATTAATACTAATACTAACTAATTATGTTTAGCAACTTTTTTAATATTTGCGTTTTAGTATGACTTCATTAATGATTCAGAAACAAGTATTTGTGTTTTTTCTAAAATCTAAAATTACTACGAATTATTAGATTTATTTTTTTGGGAGATTTTTTGATGGTATTACCAATGGATGACGTGTAGCTTTACAATTAGTGAACCGCTGAATGTGGAAGCTGATTGAAACGCTCGACATTAAACAAAAAGTAAGAGCAGCGACTCTGCAATCATTCACTCGAATGTTCCTGCGTTTGTGTTGGTGCTTGTGCCAGGCGGTAATGAACACGGTTCATGCTTATCAGCTTGCCGGCCGGTGAATGATATTAAAGTATACAATTGCTATCGTCATTGTTGGTGGACGTGTTGTAAATATAAATGGACTTGTTTATATCGTCTTTGTTGTTGTTGTGCTCTTGTGTTGTTTATTAGTCTTTCGTTTCGTAATTGAGATAGTAGATGCACTTTACACCATACATATAGATGTCTGTTTGTATGCATAAACATAAATCAAAGAATAATAGTCAGTGTTGGAATATTTCATGCTAGGATCGATATCATGCATCGATAAGCCAATGCCTATCGATTCAAGCATTTTGCGTAGGTAAACGAACTGGCGCATAGCAACATGTTTTGAGTTGTTTAAGCAGAGCTAAAAATTTATTTATTTCGATGAACTTAAGCGGATACGAACAGTAAAAGCTGCCCACAATAAATAACCAAAGAAAGACTTGCAAATATAACAGGAAATTCACACGCATACAGTCGCGCACACAAAACATTGCTCTCTGACGCACACGTATGCAAAATATTGA
This sequence comes from Drosophila mettleri, assembly GCA_035047625.1. NCBI lineage: Eukaryota > Metazoa > Arthropoda > Insecta > Diptera > Drosophilidae > Drosophila > Drosophila mettleri. Next base: position 10,367,988 of record JAWNPI010000035.1, on the reverse strand, counting down.
AAAGCACTTACTATGTGGGATCGTCAACGCTTCTTTTTTATTTTTTTTTTTCAAAACGCGCTTGAACGTCTGATGTACCGAGCGCTAAATGGACACAACACGAATGACACAAAGTGCCAGCTAACAACGACGACAACGCTGAAGTCGATGCCAAAGCTCAGCTCAACGCTCTTTGATTCTCTTTCTCTATCTCTCGCTCACACGAATGGCTACAGCATACAGTTAGAACTTGAAATATTAAGTGAGCTCCGTAAGCTGTTTGCCTTTGTTGCTGCTGCTTGTTCTTTTGCTTCTTCTTCTTCTTCTTCTGTTTAACTGTGTTGGAGAATTCACAAATTGCAAATTCAATTCAAGGTTGTTGCTCTCTCCCTCTGTTTCACTCAGCAAGCAACTGTCTCTGAGCAACGTCATGTTTTTTTTTTTTTTTTTGCCTCACTCAAGTCTGCTTAGCTATTAACTGAAGAATTTTAGTGGATTCTACTTAACAACTTTAAATTCTTTACTTATATATTTTACTGTTGCAATACAAAGTATATATGATTTAATCTTTATTGGAATTTGTCCTACAAGGTTTTTTCTTTTTATTTATTGAAGAACATACACTGAAAATACAGAGTACATACATTTGTATGTGTTTTCAGTGTACGCTCGTATTTGGTTGGGGATTCACAGAGTGCACACGTATTTACTTTCTCTCTCTCTCTCTCTTCTTTATTGTGTTAATCACTTGCTGTGTCAATATTGTCGATTTGCGCACTATAAATTTCAGTTAGTTTTGATGACGACGATATTGCGATTGATAGTGTGAACTGATTCGTCATTGGAAACACAAGCTTAGTGCCCCTCTGACGTCGACTTGACTCGCCTAATGATAGTTTAGGAATCAAACATTTAACAGCTCCGTGCTAAATGTAAGCCAGTCAGCTACACTCAGACGATACCAACAAAGACGGCATTTCTCTCAGCGTCCAGTAGCCGTAAAGACAAAACTACAAATAAAAGCCGGTAAAGGTCATCAACCGGAAGAACGCCGCTGCGGAATGTGCTCAAATATATACCCTCACAAACATACAGATGTACGTTGTATGTTTGAAAGTCAAAACTGGCTGCGGCCACGGTACGCTGACACAGCTCCGAGAATTATTAACAGCAAAGCAAAAATACAACTGCAACAAGTACAATCATACATAAATACATACATATGTATGTATGTATGTTTATGGCTGAGTCGTTTGCTAAATTTACTGCTGGCCCGGTTGCAAGCTGCGCCAATTGCAAATATGGCCCAATTTTGTTGTTGTTGTCCAATTAGTCGGAAAAAGCTGCCGCTACCCATATGGAATTTCTCACTCACACCCAATTGCTGTAACGGCAACGGTGCAAGTGCTCAGCACTCTCTCGCTCTCTCACAAGGGCGCACATAAGCACTCATTCATTTTTGCTTCTTTCTTTTTGTTATTTTTCGTTCGCTGCCTTTTGTTTTATGTTATTCATGAATTCAATTTTGTTTTTGCTATTTTTGATTGCCGGGCAGGCCTCTGCTGCAACGGGCAAGTGATAATTATAGAAAGTTCTCAAGTTTTTTATTTATGTTTATGCAACATGCAATGTTTTTATGTGCGCCTTAATAACGAGAGCATGCGATTTAGAGAGTGCGATGCGTGGGAGCAAGCTTCAAGTTCGCTGCTAATTTTCTCTTTTAACTAGATAGGTCACAGAAGTAGGAATTTGTGTCGCATTTTGCAATGAATGACTCACTCAATATTCTCAAAAGGAAAAAAGAAATACACTGGGAATTAACAAAAGTCTTTGATGTTCGTTAATGATTATCGATTGCTGATGTTGTTTGTCAAAAGTGTTCAAGGGAATCAACTAAAGTGACAATCCCATGAATGAAAACTGTGTACATTTATTATTTGTGCCCTCTTTATGAGAGACGGGCAGACTGTGTGAATAAAGTGGGTATTAAAATGGAAGGGCCGTGAAGCGCTTGTGTCTGCTCGCCTGCTGGTTGCTTGCCGACTAGCAATGGGTAAATGTCAAAAGAAGTGACCATACAAAAACAGACACAAGTACACGCACACACACACACACACACACACACACACACACACACACACACAAGCATACACGTAAGTACATACATATGTACGAGTGCAGCATATAGGGGCCAGCGCATCAATTATGTTTATTTCTTGTTTGATACAATCGAAAAGAGGCAAGGCAACGCCACATGCTAAAAGCACACATACACACTCACAAGCACTTTTACTCAGTACAATCAGACGCAAATGTTTTTGGCAAAACAAACAATTTGTAAATAAAAAAAAAAAAAACTAAATACATTTTTTCAGCGGCTGCTCGGTGGGCCACGCTATTTATTAATTTCACTTTAATGAAATTTTATTAATTGGCAAAGAGTGAAAGTATTTATTCGAGAAAAAATTCAACGTGGCTTATTAAGCGGCTAATTAGCGAGACTGAGGAACAGAAAAAGAACAATACGAAATATACATATGAATAAATATATTTGTGTATGCGTATATATATTTATGTATATGTCTGACAAGTGACCTAAACCCGATTTTAAACGTGCGGCTGTTTGTATCCGTCTTTCACCAGATAGATGTAGAGCATAACTAACTAGTACACACATTCATACACACCCACACATACTCATAAAACATAGAAAACGTAGCGGCGCTCTGATTTAATGCGAGGGCGTAGAGTCAGCAGAGATCTATGCAAAAAGGCGATGTCCGTAAAGTTCAAGACAAAAGGGCGTCGCTGCTGGTGTCTTATAAAAACAACAAATGCACTAGACATTACACACACGCACACACGACGAGTAGGCTGAGATACAATACGTACATGTGTATCTGCATTTGCTTTGTACAATTACCGTATTTTTTTTTTACTTCTCCAACTTCTTGCAACGTCGACAAGTTTACAACATTTTCACAGCAAAATCACAGAGCAATATTTCTACCTTCAACTACACACACAGATACACAGTATGCATGCAGTTTTTGCTGTTGGAACCATCCGCCATTTGCAAGCAAGTGTTGTATACGTGTGTGTGCGTGTGCATGAAGATGTGTGTGTAGCGTTGTCGCGTCGGCAACATTTTTCTTTCATTTTCGGCATCTATTTTCAATTACATTTCATATGCTTTTACATAATGATAACTTTCAAAACTTAGCCAATTATTATAGGATACGAAACTTACAATTTTTCAAGTTGAATTTAGGGTTAATGTTGAAAATTTAACATTTAAATTAGCAATTTTTCTTCACTCGTGTTTGTATTATTGCTTTGAGTTTGTTTCACTGCAAAGTGTGGAGGTTGGTATTGCCTGGTCGATAGAATGTGGTGGGAAGACGATAAATTATAATTGCAACCATAAATATAGAATTTCTCTGCGGACCTTAATTTCACGTCATTTTTCAGCTATCGATAAAGCAGAAACTTTATTACACATAAAACGACGAAAGCACGAAATCTCAAAATAGATTAAGGGCTACTTTCAAAAAAGGCTTGTAAAAAATATCGATATTTTGATAAATATTTCAGCATGCAAACGGAAGGAACTAAATGAACTTAAATCATATGTTTCATTCGTTTGAACAAACTTCGACACAACTGTTAATCAACGTATTGGAAAAACAAATCTAAATAACACAAATTTAAAAACAATGATTGGTAAATTATCAGCTTGGTACAGGGACAATGTCTCGGAGTCCGTGGAGTGTGTGTCATGCCGACTAATAAGCGGATTCGGCATGCTCGGCATCGGAGCATTTCTACTATCACAAGCGAAACGTCGTCGCTCACCTGTGGAGCACTACGCGATGAAAAGTATTGCGGCAGGTGCGTATATTGCGGAGAGATAATAACAAACCAATTAATATATCTTTTAAAATAGTTGCTGGGTTTTTGGGCGTCGCACGCTTGGCAGATGCCGATTTCCTTAAGGCGAAGACGGAACCCACAAAGGAACAGAAAAAAATTACTGGAGATCATCCATTTTTTAAGCGCTGATGTCATTTAATTATAAACGAATTAGTTAAATTTAATTTGTTCATTACATTTATTCATTTGTATAGAGACACGGCTCTTGGCTTCAGCGTCCCACCTTTCCCAGTTTCGTGTCAGTCTTTGGATTGGCAGTTAGATTCTGAACGGCGACAATGGTTTCGTTGATCTGCGTTTGTAGCTGACGTAAGCTTTGTATTTGCAACAGGCGCAGAATGCGCATGGGATAGTCGAGGATTGGATCGTTAGCGGAAACAACATCGTTTCCCTTTTCAAAGGGAAACGGTGTGCCAGTGACCGCAGTTTTGTGACTGGCAGTTGCACCAACGCGTTCATGTACTATACGCGCCACTGCCTCCAGTTGTAGCAAGTGATTGGGATGATAGGGTATTTTAAGCAATGTGGCTAAGGCACGTACGCCCGCGATAAATTCCTTGTCATGGACTGTTCAATGGATGCTAGCAATTAGTGCGTAGCTTTATCGATTTTAACATATGAAACTCACCATTTACCTGCCCATTGAATAAAGTTTGCGCTTTCTGCTGCCCAAGCGCCCCGTTGGTTTTGGTCTGGGCGGTGGGCTGACTATTGACTGATTCGTACTGAGCAGGGTCATCGAGAAACTCTAGACGTATTGCGTGTCCCACCATCCAGTTGAGCTGCTCCAGTTGTGTTTCGTATGGAGGCATTTTCAAGTCGATGCAGTATTGCTTGTATCCCTCTTCCCACTCTAACATGTTTTCTAAATTGCGTAATTTCTCGCGATCATCAATCGTATAAAAGCGTATCTTTTGATCTTCCAACCAAAGCACTGTGCTGGCAAATTCCTTGCGGTCTATGGGCATGAGAAGGGATGTTTTGTGTTAAATGCAATTGTGTATGCTCATGTAATAAGCAAACTCACTGCTGAATGCAACATTGCTGGGCGTTGGATGGCCCAGTGCCTCCAATTTTAGCTTTAACATTATTTTGTTCCAATAGCTTCTAATACACAATTTAATAGATTAATAGAGAAACATGCAATAATCAGACCGGGTGCACTAAATAAAACAAACGACAATTTATTATCCATACTGCCTCTGGGCACACTGTTGCACAGCTGTCAGCTATCGATAACAATTAAGTGAGATTTGCTCAAGCTGTTTTGATTGCATTTGAGAATTGTATATTTACGATGGCCAGCGATGCGAACGAATCGCAGTTAGCGTTAATAGCAGCGCAGGTGGAGAGCTGTATGCTGCCTTGCCTCAAAGCAGATCTAGATGAAGTTCAGGCACTGCCGGCGCACTTTGAAACCTACCATTCCATGCTCGAACAAGAGCTGCCCAAGTTATACGATTTAATTCAGAGAAACGGCAATTTGTTATTAAATGATTGCCCGCACCATGAAGTATTTACCTTATGAAGAGCCGTGGTCATAATTTATAACTATTGATTATTTTAGATTCGAGCCAAGCTCTTATTGCTGCTCTGCGAACTTACAGCGACGCCTACGATTTACAGTCTGAATAGCGGCTGTGAGCAATTGCTGCAGAATGCGAATCAATTGCTAGGGAAACTGTCTTCCACGTGCGGTGCTGCCGAAGACAAAATAGTTTTCAGATATTATGAGGAAAAACTGCATAAGGATTGCTGGAAGCGTCAGCTAGGCGCGGTGCATGGCTACGTTCGACACTTGGAGGTGAACTAATGTAATAATATAACTAAAATAATTTTAAGGAACGTCTATTTGCAGCATCGACACCTAAACGATGTCAAAATATCAACACAAATGCTAACTTTCAGCTTAGCTGTGGGCCTCAACGTGCGCGAGAGCTTTCAGTCGGAATACAAACAGCTTGGCGTGCGCATCTTTACGCTGATGTTGAAGCAAGGAGTAAGAATATATCGAGACTCTTAATGCGCCTCATGAATCACTGATTTATATACATACACAGAGCTCTACGGACATTCAGCAACTAAATGTGCACAGCGTCATCTATGAGCATGTCTTCAGGGATGTGCACAGCATGGAAACAATTGGCGCCACAATTTGCAATTGGGACTGCCTCTGTCTGTGCTTGGATCATTTCATTGACCTGGACGCCTTTCAGTGGAATCAGTGTGATGACATGCTCGAGCGACTCATCCAAAATGTTTCGCTGGCCTCAAGTACCGAAACGTCTGTTGCCCTAATGCAATTCATAACAAAACTCGGCTACTACTTTGCGATTAATAAGAACGAAATCAGGACAGTCTTAGCCTCTGATCTAACGGTGCCGAATCAAATGACTGACTGCCTGGAAACGTGCGCCTCGCTTAATGTGTGCACCAATTACCGATGGGCCAAGAGCATATTGCAGATGCTTGTGCTGGAGTCTGAGAAGCTGCTGCGTATTGTTGATGCTACTGCTCAGCTCTTGGCTGAGATGCAGCGATGTTTTCTGGTGTGCGTACTGCCCATTCCTCTCCAGGCCTTGCACGTCCATTTGCGAGAGTTTTATGCCAAGTTTGTGGCTGTGCTTCTGGAATGCATCACCGTCCATAAAGAAAATAAAGAGATTCAAAAGGTTAGTTTTGCTATGCTGAAAATTGCGAGGCTTTATGTAATAATGCCATTTTTCATAGCTAATTCATCTGTTTATACAAATTTTCATTTATCAATTGAAAAACGGCTCGACCGATCTTCAGGTTCCTTCTAATTTAAAGAGCTATTTGACTGCGCTGGAGAAATTACCTCTTGTTATTGCTCAATAAAATATACATTTACATAGTAATAGAAACTATTTTTATTAAATTTAATAAATAAGAGTGGTTTAATATAAATTAAGTAAATCAAAAAAAAAAAAAATGTCAAAGTTTATTTAAAAGTTTAGCTTTTATTTTGTTTCAGTGTGGCCATCCTAGATAAAATCAAAATGGCATAGGAACTAGTTCCACTTTCTTATTAACACTTTTCAACACTGTTGAGCAGCTGACTGCCTTGCAGTTATTGTTGATGCTTCCACGTGCTGACCGGCAGTACGTCAAATATAATAAAATAAGATTAAATTGATGGCGCTGTTGTCCAGGAAAAGGTCGCCACCTGCAGAAGACGTTGCCTCGTCTTCCGCTTCGGAACACGATGATGAAGATGGCCAAATTGATGAATGTGACAATGAAGGAAATGCCGCTTGGGCCCGAACAATTGCCAAGCTGCTGCAGCAAAATCCACCAGAGAAACAGAAGAAGACGGTTCTTTCTCGAGCGAAGAAACTAAGGCCCAACGATGGCCAAGACGGTAGAGGCAAAGGGCAGAAGAGCTATGATTTTGAGATCGAAGGAACTGAGGTGGAGGTCAAAGAGGAACAGGATATCAAGGAAGAGAAGACAACGGAAGCTGATGCAGAACTGAAGCGACGCAAGAATGTGCCGCTGCAGCTTCGTGTGAAGCCTGATAAACAGGACCTCGAGCGAGAACGCAATCTGCGCAAGGTCGCTACACGAGGCACGGTCCAGTTCTTCAATGCAGTGCGTATCCAACAGAAGGATCTGCAACAGCAGCTGGAGGAGGCTGGCCCGCTGGACAGTCGAAAGGATGCAGTGCTGAATAACATAGACAAGGGCAAATTTCTGGACGTGTTGATGAGCGGCAAACGCGCCAAGTCCACTGCCATAGACAATGCAGTGAAGACGGAGGAGTCGGCGACAGATGAGGATGAGGACGAAGCCGAGCCCACAAATGGCGTTGGCAATAAAAAGAAACCAGAATGGAATGTGCTGCGCGAAGACTTCATGACCAACAAGAAAATCAAGCACTGGGATGAAGAAGAAGAAGATGACGGGGAAGGGAAAGGCGAACAAAATGAAGATAGCGCAGAGGAGAGCGAAGATGAATAGAGCTTAAGTTTTAGTCTTTAATAAAAATTATTAATTAATTAACCATTTCCGCATGGGCCGTCATGTAAATGCCAACGATCAATCCAAAGAGTCCAATGGCTGATCCAAAGATCTCCACAATCAATATCTTGACAAACAGGGCCGAGTTGGCAGCATCCGCCAGAGCTGCGCCAGAGCCCACGATACCCACGCAAATGCCGCAGCTGAGATTCACCAAGCCCACGGAGAGGCCGGCGCCAAACGTGGCGAATCCTGTGAACATGTTGCGATTCAGAACTTTTCGATTGTTGATCACATTGTGGATCATATAGGTGTGCAGATTGCCAGAGAATACAATCGCGCTGATGAGTCCGTAAATGGCGACGGCTTCGCAAAATATCACCGAGATGAGATTCTTCGTTTTGATGCGAGGCGCACGCACACCTCCGCCGGCTATGCTGACGCCCGTCATGTAAATGCCAATGGCCGCGCCCACAACCGACAGTGAGACGCACAGTCCGACACCCAGGCCAGCCCACATGTGCGGGCTGGTTGTGTACAGAAACCAACTGAGGCCGAAGCGTTCTCCCTGGTCGAGCATCACATTGCCCAGAATTATGGCTAAGTACACTAGCAGGCATAGCCCAAAGAATACAAGAATAATTGTGCGTATGCCCATTTTTTTTTTTTTTTTTGACTGAAATGAAACAATGAGATCTGTCTCTCTCTCTATGTTTGGTGACAAATGAGTTTCGAAAGTTGCAAAAATTTGAGTTTTCATTTTGAAGTGCTGCCCATCTGCATGCATAACGAACAACTTATTTGAGTAGGGAACTAGCTCAATTGTAACTAGCTCAGTTCAAACGTTGCCAGATCATACACATTTAACGTTTTATTTTTAATTATTTTATTTTCATTTATTTTAATATCTATTAATATTTATATTAAATATCAATTCGAGTCGAACTCAAAATTTATTATTTTCATTTTATTTTGTGTATAGTGTGCTTGAGAATTTTTACTTTTTGTTCATGCTTTTGATTAAATTTTATTTTTAAATTCGTATTTTTTTTTGGTTTATTGTTAAATTTGCATTTAACGATTTGATTTGGCCACGCGCTCGAGCTCATCCTTCTTCTTGATGGCATACGAATTGGATGAGCCCTTGGCCGCATTAATCATCTCATCGGCCAAGCACTCGGCGATGGTTTTGATATTACGAAAAGCAGCCTCACGTGCGCCTGTGCAGATCAACCAAATGGCCTGGAATATGATATGATGACGACGATGATGATGACATTAAATGCTCAGCACTTGCCTGATTGACGCGACGCAATGGCGATACGTCTACAGCCTGACGGCGCACAGTTCCAGCGCGTCCGATGCGCGTGGAGTCCTCGCGCGGACCAGCGTTGACAATGGCATTGACTGTGACCTGGAGTGGATTCTCGGAGGTCAGCAAATGGATTATTTCGAAAGCATGCTTGACGATGCGACAGGCGAGCAGCTTCTTGCCGTTGCTGCGTCCCTTCATCATCAGGCCACAGGTCAAACGCTCCACGATGGGGCACTGGGCCTTGCGGAAACGCTTGGCTGCATAGCGGCCGGCCGAGTGCGGCAAGTAACGAGCGAATTTCTCCTTGACTGCGATGTAGTCTTGCAGTGAAATGTCACTGATTGTAATTTCGTCGCAACTCCAGCGACCAAATATCTTGATTTCGGGCCACTCGTTGTTGGGGGCTCGCTCAAAGTCGTTCGGCTCCTCCTCCTCCCAGATGACATCATCGGCTGGCTTTTGGAATTGATCGGGGGCCTGCGACTGCTGCTGCTCCGAATTATCGTAGCCAGGCTCAAACACACTTTCTCCGTATTCAGACATCTTTTTTATTATATTTTTATCTAAAGGAAACGAAATTATTTCATTTCGATTTTAAAAGTTTGTGGTTAGGTTTTTTTCCAAAGAAACTTACACCTCGTGGCGTACAAACCTAAGAACTTTGACTGTTTCTACCGGAAGCAGGACACAAAATGAGACGGAGCGAACTGCGAGCGTGACTATGCTTAAACACTCGACGTGTGACCATGCTTTATCAATCCTGAAATCTGACAGCAAAAAATGGTTCAAATGACGAAACGTGGTGCAACCTTATCAATGCTTTGTATCCTTGATCAGAAAAAGCTAATGCACCGATAATAGCATATTAATTAATACCATTCCTGCGTGTTATAATAAGCTATTAAAATATACAAATATAATGATTATGAACATGTTGCACGTGCAACCGATTTCAGTTGGATCATTCCAATTATTGGGGATTCTTTAACAAAGCTGATGTATTTGTAAATCCCGTGGAGGCTGAGAACAGTCGAATCGAATAGTTGCAATCGGAACGAGCAGGCAAAAACTGGTTCAAGTGACGAAAAGTGGTACAACCTTATCAAAGCTTATATCTTTGATCAGAAAAGCGATAATAGCAAAATATTACGATAGCATTCGATACGGATGCTGTGTTCTCCAATAAGCTATCGGCTAGATTTTAAATATCGTATCAGCCAAAGTCTTCAAGCAAGTGAATTTCGATGGAAAACGGTTTTTCTATAATGAAATTATTATAAAAGATAATGTGGCGGCTCATGCAAAAAGTTAATGATTATGGACATGTTGCACATGCAACCAATTAAAGTGGGATCACTCAAGTTATTGGGGATTGTTTAACAAAACTCGTGTATTTAATAGCTTTTAATATGGAATACTTTCTATAGTAATAATATTATTGTTGTAATTTCTAGTACTTCTGCATTAACAGTAGCATAAGATATACAATTTTATGTTTATTATTTGTAGTTGTAGTAAATATAATACATGTTTTTAAGAAATACAATTGCCAGAAATGAACAAATTATATGAACAACTACATTTAACTATATCATAAAAACACACACACTTGTTTTTTCTTAGCGCACACTTACAAAATAAACTGATAACAATAAAAACAAAATCAATGCAATTTTTACACGGCGCGCATTAAACGTTTGATGCTGAAAATTGACGAAACGCGCGCAGCGTAAAAATTGTAGATTATTTTGTAACTTTATAACTTAATAAGTAACTAAAGTCCCATGTTGTCGTGAGCGTTGCAGAGGGGGGGCGAGGAGTTGCTTCTGCAACAGTAACTGCGTATATCGAGTTTGTAATTTCCAAAAGATGGAACACCGTTCTTGTTGTGTTTTTTATTTATCGGAATGGCTTGATGACTGATTGTTATTGTTGTTCTTGTTTTTGTAGTATTTAAACATTTTTTGTCTTTCTTTTTTTTTTTTTTTTTTTTTTAGATTGGGCGCGTGACACAGACTGTAAAAACTTTCGTTAAGTGCTTGAAGAATGTTACATATCGATTGAAACTAATTAATACTCACGTCCACTTATTCCTTATCACCCATTTTGGCTTTGGATGTCATATATATGCCCACAATCAAACCAAAGAGACCGATGGCCGAACCGAAAATCTCCACAATCAGAATCTTGACAAAGAGTGCAGCATTAGCAGCATCTGAGAGCGCTGCTCCGGAGCCAACAATACCGACCGCGATACCGCAGAACAAGTTCACCAGGCCAACGGCCAGGCCTGCACCGAAAATCAAATAGCCCGAGAACCAGTTCGTGCTCATCACGGTCTCGCTGGCGAGCGCAGATTCCATTTTGAACTGCTCCAGCTGGCCAGAGAGCACGATGGCAGTAATTAGGCCGTAAATGGCGACAGCCTCACAGAAAATAACCGAAATCAAATTCTTGGTCTTAATGCGGGGCGCCTTTACGCCACCGCCCACAATGCTGGTGCCCGTGGTGTGAATGCCAAGGGCAGCGCCAACGACAGACAGGGAAACCGACAATCCGATGCCCAGACAGGCCCACATGTACGGACTAGATGTGGACAGGAACCAACCAACGCTCACGCGTTCGCCCTTGCCAGTCATAACAAAGTAGAGTATTAGAATTGTGGCAGCGGCGAGGAAGAGCCATAGAAATGTTTGTGTTACGACTGTGCGTATTTGGGGCGCCATCTTGCACGTATTTTTGTCTGTCTATTATTTAAAACACTGTATAAACTTTGAATTTTATGAAATTTTATAACTATTTACCAATTTGCAGGCGTAATTGTATTTTTCTCGGCCGACAGGTGACTGCTTCGTGCGAAAAAAAAGAATCCACAATCACATGACGTACATTTTCTCTATCTTATGGTATCGAGTAAGTCACGCCAATCGATACATATTCGATATGCGAAATGTCAAAATACTTCGACTTAACCTATTCGTTGGGAGCACTCTATACAAAATCTAGTTGCTATAAGATTCGACAAGTTGTGGCATTCAACAAAGTTAACCACAGATGGCGCTGCTATGCAGCGCGCGTAAATTTGAAATCGCTATTGCTGCAAAACACTTTAATAGTTATATATTTACGGAAATGTTTCACGGAAATGTATGCAAATAACATTTACATATTCATTTCACTTTTATTATCTCTGTCTGCAGCTCAGTGATTCGCACTTACAAATAAGTTATGACATCCAAAGAAAAGATATTCACCGAAAAATACGTTTATACGCAGCAAGTGAAATTTACAGTTCATTGAATTGGCCAAGCCAACGGCTCGCGGCAGCAGGGCACACGTTTAACAGCGGCCACGCGTTGGCAACATAATCTAAAGCCACATCACCATTAAATATTTACACTACATTATAATTTTTGTTCTTCTTAGACGCGTGCCCAGCTGAAGCAGGCGGACATCGCAATGTTTTCCTTGTTGCCGCTGCCGCTGCTGCTGCTGCTGCTGCTGCTGTTGTCGTGCGCCGGCGAGAAGCGACAACCGACAACCACAACATTCAATTAAACGTAATGTGTTGTTTGTTGTGCCCCCCAAAATGGAGCCGCCTACTCTAGACATCTTGATAATAAATGTAAACTTTTTCACTTGTAAAATCCACCACAGCATAAAGAGTGAAATAAAATGAAAGTCGTCTTGAGGCCAAAAAAAAAATATATATATATTTATATATATATATATATATATGTGTGTGTGTGTGTAGGGCATGTGGGGGTCGGGTGGTCATCGCCGTGTGTCTCAAGTCAAATATCACAAGAAAAATCCATTAACCTGCGCTTTTTTTCCTCTTGACTTATTTTTGTGTGCGCTTTATCTCGCAGCCCCAACCGACACGCTTCTTGTTCATCCGCATCCATTTAAGCAAATGGCAAATGCCGGGCTGCGCGGAACAGGCCATGCCGCAGCGGCGTTAGCGACTTCAATTAAAGTCTAAAGAATGCTAGATTGAAATTAGGTAACAATTTAAAAAAATGCTAAAGGCTTGCCAAATTAAGGCGTTAAGATAATTTTGTAGGAATCTCAGTGTTCAGAGTGGTTAGCTAGGCGGAAGCTTAACCGAAAAAAAAAAAAATGATAAAATATAAATATATATATATATATATATATATATATATATATATATATATACAACTAATTAATCAATTTTAACAAAATAAATATTCCATTTTTTTTTCACAGCCGGTTTTAATATTTTTATTTATTTACTTAAGTATTATTGATATTTTTATGCTATTTTTTTTTGTTAAATTTCGTTATTTTAAATTTCATACTAAAATTTAATTTTTATTAAGTAATTATATTTATATTCTGTATACTTATTCTTATATTTTTTATTATATTTAAAAGTCATTAGATTTTACTATTTTTATTTCATTTAAAAGTAATTAAATTTTACTATTTTTACTTATTTTATTTATTTTTTTCTAAATAATTTGCTTTTCCTTTAAAACATTTTTTCTTTCTATTTTATATACATAAAAATCAAATTTTTGTGTACTTAGTTTATTATATTTATATATATATATATATTCAATTTTTATTTACTTAATTTATAATACTTTTTGTATTTATCTCTTTTATTTATTTATATCAAGTTGTATAATTATGTTTTTTTCCATAAAATAAATATAAATATATTTGATGTATAGAAATAACTTTTAAATTCGAATTTTCATTATTTTCTTAATTTTTAGCATTTTCTTATTTAATTAAATTTTACATTTTTTTTTTGTCAATAATGTATATTTTTTATTGAAATTAATTTGTATAAATATATTATTATTTCTTATTTTTTTGATACTTTTCGGGGTTCTGCAGCCTTTCAATATTCTCCACGATGTCAAAAAATATCTCGAGCTTCGCCTCTATGCGCGTGCAACGTTCGCTCCCGCTGAGGTCGAATAGGGAATGAAAATTGATGCTCGATGAAATTGGATATTTTTATGAGGAGCTCACCGTGCCAGTTGGTCGCGAACTTCAATGATGGATTCCTCTTCAAGAACGCGCTTCGGTTGCTTGTCCACATCTAACAGAGGGGGCTTCTCTTTGGCGATCACCGGTTTTCTTATGAGTATTTCGTCAGAGCTGAGCTTGCGCCAGAAGCAAAAGTATCGCTTGAAGCCCTGCTGCAGCATGCGGATCACTTCGTTGTCGTTGACGATCAATTGCTTCTTCGTATCCGTGTCGGCGGCCATGTAGATGGCCTTGAATAAATTCTAAATTCTGCGATCAATTGAAGCTCCCCCAGCGGCGACCGGGCACACTTACCAAAATAATGCCATAGGTGATCACAACAAGAACGACAAAGAAGAATGGCGCGAGCGCTGAGTGAGCATCCTCCAAAGACCTATAGGACATGTCGGTCATCAGGAAGCGGATGTGCGCAATGATAGACTGAATCTCCGTTGCATATTCTTGACGCGCCTGGCTAAACGCGATGCAGCCCAATTGGGCGAATGCATAAGTCGTGATCAGATAGATGAAACATAGGCCGAGAATGCTCTTAAAGGACTGCAAATGAAAGGGGGAAGGGAGGAGTTCAAGAATTTCTGATTTCATCAGACCACTGATGCTCCCCTTACCACGCGCAATGCGGCCAACACCTGTTGAATGGATCTGTGGAATGACAAGAATCGTATGGACTTGAGCCAGGTCATCAAGCTCATGATCCCAACCAAATGTATGTATGCATCCCAGCCCGTTATCAGATCATCCATATTTATATATCTAAAGTGATTTTCTGTATACTTTACCTTTATCAACTTTATCTGATGTATGTGCCAGCAATTATAGACCAACATCAGGTACGAGGCCTAAATACATACAAAAAGAATTATTTTAAGGACGAATCAAAGTTAATTTAAGATTTACGCACAATCAAGAAAATTAAATCCACAAAATTATATACGTTTTTGATATAGGACAGGAAATTGATCCACCTGAACTCATTGATTTCCAAGTACGTATAGTATGCAACGATCGTATAGAAGATGATTCCAGCGAAAACGGTTAGGGGCTCATGGGTTAGGATACTGTTAAGGGGTATGCCCCGTATGTACACTGCGGGTATCACAATCCCCGTCGGCGTTATCTCGAATACTAATCTGTATTTAGAATTTCGAGATAGAGAGATCGAGCAATAGTGTTGAGGCTCGAGATACTTACTTAATAGTCTGAAATATGCCGCAGCCGTCGTAGTAGACACTAAATTCTAGGACAACCAGACGTGTGGCCGAGTCAATCCATTCCGAGTCCTCTAGATATCTCATTATGTTCCTGTTCTTATCGAAATTAGGGTCTAGCTCAATCGAAAATCCTCCTCCATTGTATTTGTGAAAAACTGTTGAAAGAGAATTCGCATCCGTTTGGTAGTCCAAGCTAGCAGGTCAGAGATTAAAAAGAGTATTTAGTATCTCAGGGGAATGGAAATAGGGGATACCGAAGAGAGAAATGGTAATGAAGGACAAGGTTCGGGATGGATGCGAGAAAAGAGAAGAAAAGCGGGTAATGGGAGTGTGTGGTAGGGAGAGCAGGGGCGAGAGGGAAGTTGGAGATATGATGAGAGAGGAAAGAGGGGATTAATAGTAGGGTCAAAATGGGTAAGAATATAATATAAGAGAGAGTGAGAGGGATTGAGAGGGGCTAAAGAAGACTAGGAAAAAGGAATAATGGCTAAGAGAGGGCAAGCTCTCTTCTTTCCTCTTCTTGGGCAGAGGACGATGAGCAAGATGTAGAGATTGACAGAAATGGATAACGATTGAGAGAGGTGCTTAGAGGTGAATAGATAGGTAGAGTTGGTAAGGGATGAAGAAATACGAGAATGAAAAGCAAGGTGAGAATAGAGAGATATATGAAATTACTGTGTGAGATGAGAGAAGAATGGAGAAGAATACAAAGAGAATTTGTGAATATTTTGGAGTATATTTCTGGAGATCCTTACTTAATTCTTAATTATAATCAATCATTGAAGCTCACTTACTCATCATAAGTTCCTGTGTATTCAGTTTCCGCTGAATAAGCCGGATAGCATTTTTTTCCTATTATTAAGTCGATATTGATTTGATGCGTACATGGTGTCTCCTTGACGCGTATCTGTCGAATTCTGGGCAGACCCACCACCAAGCCCATGTTGAACAGGTATGGATATATGCTTTGATTTTGGACATGAAACGCATTTTCGTTGTGTAACAGATATAGAAAATTATATCTACAATAATCCCAAATATCTTGTATTTTCTGCACATTTTTGAAAATCGGGCCAATATAATAAAAGTGTGACATGTAGTTATTTTCCTTGGCGAACTCATGCTCTGCCTGAATATAGCTATAATATGCGTATTTCGGTATCACCGTCTTAAGGACTATCACCATGGAGCTGGAGCATTACTAGATCAGCATAGAACTTAAGATTTACTCACTTATTTGCTGGCAACACACTAGAATCAACAGAATGAAGAGCTCTGTTATGATATTTTGAATTATTTTCTCGCTAAGAATGTGATACGATGGCTTCTTTGTCATATGATCCGACATATTTTCAGAGATTTATTTCTATAATAGTTAAATCACAATTCAAATTCAACACAAAATGCTTGGATATACTTGTATTATTTGTGAAGTAAAGTAAATAGTAGCTTGATGGAATTAGGCATTGTTACTTCGAAACATCTATCTTGAGGGTTTCATATAACTAACTTGAGATCAGCCAGCAAAATAGATGAAGAATATTCTACTTTTAAAAAGAAGAGATTATTATTATTATTATATCTTCGATTTGCCAGGTCTAGACTTGCTCTTGTCTTATCTTTGTTTATATATCTTGGATATTTCTAGCCAATTTCTAACTCCCTCTCTCTCGCCCTCTCTTCCTTTTTCCTTTTTTTTAATATCCAAATATTATAGTGTATAATATTATCCAACTACATATTATAATGTTATCCAAATATTAAATAAATATTATTTTAAAATTCTTATTAAATATTTTAGCTGCCTGACAGAGCGAAGACTTCCACAAGTTTCATATGCCTCAGAAACCGTGCACAAATTAGATGCAATAAAACTCTGACTGCGAGCTCATCACATGGAGTGTTCTATATGGGGTATACAGAGTCAATCGAATCGTTGTTAAGTGCATAGAATGAATGCTGCGTGAGTTGATTCTGCTAAGAGAGCTGGTAATATTCTGAAGGCCATTTTTGAAGCTGCAGCTGGGTAGTTGAAGGGCGGCGCCTTTAAGTATGCAACACTTTGTTAGCACTTGACTGCGCTGGCAGAGGGATCTGTAGCATATGCAGAGACGCTGCCATTGTTACCCGCCTGCCAAGCAGCTACTCGGAACTGCTCAGAACGAAAAAAAAAAAACAGAAAACAAAAATAACAAAAACAGCAACAACTTGGTCCTTCCATAGACCGGAAGTAGTCCGGGCATATAAAAGCTCTTCCGCTCCTTTCCGGTGAAATGTTGCATTTGAAGCAGTGCTGCCTCAGACACAAACACTACAAAGCACAGCAAGCACAGTAACAAGAGCAACAACAACGGCAACTCGACAGCAACTCTTGCCCTGCACTTAAAGCACATCAGAATAAACAACATAAAAAGACTGCGCAATCAATCGAAGGCATATGCGACTATAATAAATACTCTCCAATGCTCTAGAGCAGCAAATGTAATATTTATGAATAGAGAATGATTTCTAGACAATATCTATAATTTCATTACTCTGCTCATTATTATAAATTACAATTACAGAATTTTATCTATTTGCCCTGCCCCCCCATAAAATAAAATAAGATTTTTAAGACTTGTTTATTTAAAACATAAGAAATAAATTAAAATACTCAAATATAAAGGATATTAATATTTCTTGTATTAATTTCTTTGAATTAAGAATATTTTCAAAAAAAGAAAATTATTCTAATTTCGTTAAATTTTCATTTATATAAATATGCAGATTTTTATTTCATTTCATTACTCTATTTATTGAAATAAATGTGCATATTTTTATTTAATTTAATCCATTCCATATTCAGAATAATTTAAATTTGCTCCCCATTATTTGGCAACTGTTTCACTTCAAAATTGCTTATGTAAAATATAAAAAATGAATAAAAATATTCAAACGTGTAGGAAATTAATATTATTTATTTATTATAATATATATATATATATATATATATATATATATTTAAAATATAAATTAAAATATTCAAATGTGCAGGAAATTAATATTTTTCGTGTCTTTGATTCAAGAATCATATCCCAACTATATATATAATTTCATTACTCTATTCATTTATATAAATATGCATACATTTATATAAAATGTAGAAATGTATATAATTTTTTATTTTAAATATCAATTTTATATTTATCTTTCCAAAGTCAATGTGAAGTGTGTTGACCTAGCCCGAAATACACTAGCCCGAGTGTAATATGAACTGCAGTGAGTCTGGGCCAGGTGACCGCATTTGAAGTAAACATTTTGCCAGGTTCTTTTGGTCAGGTCGTAGTCCAGTAAATACAGTTGCGGCGGCAGGGGTTTGTTGGGCGTGGCGGATGTTCGAGTCGCAACAGCCAACGCACAAAAGGCTGTTGAGAATTTATTTCCTGTTACGTTAGACATTTAGGCCGCTCTGGCAAACGGGCAGCAAATCGAAAAGGGGCAACAGATCAAATGGCCACTTGCTGCTCAGATCCTTTGGCTTATCATAAGACGACACTGACCACCGGAGGTTAACAACGTCAAAAACCTGGATAACTGAATTCAGCTGTAAGCGTGTATGTATATGTATGTGTGTGAGTGTATGTGAAAGACGAAAAAGGTAAAATGAATTGGTTTCTGGCATTCGTCCATTGCCTCCGCAACTGCCCATCGAGCAGTTGGAATTGATTTTATTTGCGCTAAGTGGCCATCTGGCATATTAATGTAATTTAACGTAATGCGCCGCGCGCAAGTTATGCAAATGAAATTGCCATTTAAATAAAATTTAACTGGCGTTGATTTTTTTCGCTCTGTTTTATTTTTGATTCCCGACACGTGGCCACAGCCACTGGCCAAATGGAGTTTCTTTACATTGTGTGTGCATTATACATCGCATACACACGCACACCCAACATACATTATGCATGTGTGTAAACAATATGGCAGAGCTTTAAATTTATTAACTGATGTGAATTTCCATTAGCTGCGCACTTTTAAAACCGAGGTCAGACATATGGCGTCGCCATCGACAGGTTATATCCAGTAGACTGGCTTTGATACACATTTTAATATATCTATATAGACATCAGCTAAATATATAGTCTACAGACTTAAATTCGCATAAGCTGGACTAGTCTAAGGCAGTTTAAGAACTTCTTCTTTTCTTCTTTTTTGTAGCGCTTCATGAAATAAATAAATTATAAAAAATACGTTCTCTTAGTTCGTAGCTAAATATATAAAATTAAGTTTACTTAAAAAAAAATAGTAAATTTAATTGTATGAAAAAATTAATTAAATTTATTTATTATTGCCAGTAAACTTAGTTTTTATTTCATTCAAATTTTTAATGTAATTTAAATAAATTTGTATGATATAATTTTATTAGTCTAAAATTTATTAATTTAAAAATTTAATTTAATTTTTTAAAGCGGTTTTTATTTTTTTTATTATTATTTCACTAAGCAGCATAGGATTTAATTCAGTATTTAAACTCATATAAAAATAAGTAATAATACATTTAATTTAATAACAACGTTTATTCATTATTTAATTAAATAATATAATGATTTAAGACTTTTTTATTGCTATTTAAAATTAATTAAAAAAAAGTAAACTTAATTGCATAAGTTATTTTTATTTTATATAAAGGATTTACTAATTTATATTAAAAATTTCACAAATCGATAAGCAAGATAAGTTGGTGATAATATAGCCAGGTAATTATACCTAAGTGGACGAAGAGGCTAGCTCTATGGCTAAAACTTAAAAAGTTTTTCATATTAAATTATAAACCTGATATATTTTTTTAAACAAATTAATTTTTTTTTTTTATTATTAGCTAGATAATATATTATCATTTTCGAATATGGAAAAATTATTTGAATTATTTTTATATATTCTTAGAATTGGTATGATTAGATAATGCATAACTTATCATTACAATAAGTTACAGTTTATCTTGTTAGTTAATAACAGATTTGTTCATACATAAATACTTAAAGTAAAATTACAATCAAAACATATTTGAGTTGCGTAATACAGATCGCATAATGCCTGAGTAATTGCCAACAGCCGTGCTCATATTTTATAGAATACAATTGTAAAACACACAGAAATATTAAAGAAAAAAATAATATAAGCAAAAACAAAAATTATTTGTACATACTTCTTATGCCCCGACTCACTTTACTCTTCATTTATTTCATTATCAAATGGGCTGGAGCTGGGGCTGGGCTGCTGCAGCCTTCGCTCTGCTACAGGAACAATGCCCGCTGGCAACTTGGCCAAGAGTGACAAATTGTTTCAATTTAACAAAGGCAACGGTAGCTGAATAGCAACAACAATGGCAGTGGGCGAAAAGCTATGGCGTGTGGGCGTGGGCGTGGTTGAGTTGGCCAAAATGGAAATGCGCCCAACAATCCTTTTGGTGTTTGCTCTGCACAATGCTGTTTCTCTGTCTGTCTATCTCGCTCTATCACTCTCTTTATTTTCTTCTTTCGTTTTTTTTTTTTTTTTTTTTTTTTTTTTTTGCTGTGTGTTGTTATTACGCTTTGCTGCTGTTTCATTAGCCGGCGTGTCCGTTTTATCTTTTGTACATGACATTTCGGCCTTTCTCATAAGTCCTGGCACAACAAAAGGTAGTCGAGAATGATGACGGCAATTTGCGGCTGATCCTGACAGCAACTCCAGCGCCTTCTGCGTAATTATCTTAATTTTTCGGCAAACAGCCGGCACATTAAACACCCAATGGCCCGCGGGGCATGTTCCACTTCAAATGCAGTTTTGGGCACGCGCCGGCTGCTAACGATGCCAACTGGCAACTGCCAACTGCCAACTGCCAACTGTCGAAATGAAAATATTTGAAAAATACCAACGAAAATCGAGGCGGCTTCGCATGATTCCACGGCTGATGCAGCCGCTGGAGCATCGTCTGCTAATGCTGTTTCCTGCTTGTGCTTCTTCTTCTAATACTGCTGCTGCTGCTGCTGCCAGCTGCATGCGGCATTTGGTAAATAATCTTAGCCAGTTGGCGTTACCAACGGCGCAAGTGAATAGTCAACTGTCATGTCGTATGCAAATTTAACAGCTCTGATAAAAATTGACTCAACGTGTGCGTGTGTGAGTGTGTGAGTGTGCGAGTGTGTGTGTGTGTGTGTATGTGTGCGAGTGTGTGTGTGTGTGTGTATGTAATAGAAAGACTGCAGCAGCAAAGCAAATATTTCAGCGCAAGTAAACTATTAGCTACAGGTCGACCAAGCAGCACAAAAACGGAGTTACCTGTCTGTGTGTATACATGTGTGTGTGCGTGTGTCTGTGAGTGTGTGTGCATTAGCTGGAGCGTCAGATGCAGTTAGTTTGCGCTCCATATACTACACATTTAGCTATTCATGTGTGCTGGGTACCAGCGGCCCCGGCGGATCCTTGCGGTTGACAGGTTCGCAGCGCGCTTGAGTTGATTTTAAGATTCTGCTTACGCTAGCCGAATGCAGTTTGTGTAAGTAAAATGGAAATAATAAAAAATGATTGGGTGAGAGGAGATGGGTGAGACAGTAAGATAACGAATAGGAGAGATGGACAGAGAAAGGTAAAGACAGCGAAAGGCTAAGAGAGAGAACGAGAAAGGAATAAGGAATAAACATAAAGCAGACATGGTGAGCGAGACAGAGAGAGAGAGAGAGAAATAAAGAGAGGGAGAGGATGAGCGAACGTAAGAAAGAGAGAGGAAGCGAGAGAGAAATAGAGAGAGGGATAGACAGATATATGGAGCGAGTAAAGTATATATAGAGAGAGCGAATTGAGATCGAGAGAGCAAATTATCGAGATAGAGAGCTAAAGATAATTAGAGAGGGCTAAGAGAACGATAAATAAGGAAGAAAAATGAGATTGAAGCAGAGAAAGAAAAACAGAGAGAGAGTGAGACCGGGAAAGATAGAAATAGATAGATAGATAGATAGAGAAAAAAGAGGAGAGAAAGAGACTAAAAAATTAGAAAAATAGAAATAAAGAAAAATGAGAGCTATAAAGTGAGAGAGAGAGAAGGTGAGAGATAAGCAAGACGAAAAGATCAAGAACGACAGATAAGGAGGGAAAATGAGATCGTAGAAGAGAAAGAAAAACAGACAGAGAGAGAGAGAGAGAGAGAGACCGGGAAAGATAGAAATAGATAGATAGATAGATAGAGAAAAAAGACGAGAGAAAGAGATTAAAAAATTAGAAAAATATAAATAAAGAAAAATGAGAGCAATAAAGTGAGAGATAAGCTAGACGAAAAGATCATGTCCAAGTATAGGAACCGAAAAAGAGGCGTGGCACATATGTAAGATTCATAGATACAGAGAGACAAACAAAAGGTTGCAGGGATAGTGGAAGCTCCTGTTGCATCTCACAGTAGTAGGAAAATACGAAATTCGATATTCCAAATACCTGCATACAAATTCAGGTATGAACTAAATGTTTGCATGTATGTGCGGAATCATGTTTCAGATTTGCAGCGTAGCCTATACAAACATATATATACACATATATACTGCTACTAGTACAATATAATTAAGTAAGGTAATAGCTTGAGATGTCTGTGAGTATACTGTGATTATTCTCCTGTGGAAATTAACATGATGGGTAATTGATTAAAATTGAGTACGAAGAAGCCTAAGAAAGTTTATTGTTTTACAATGGCCTCGGGCGAAATTGATGAGCAGAAATTTCCATGAACCCAGCTGAATGAGCCTGAAGTACGTACGCTGATGTAAGAGTTGCACATCTCATTATGCTTCGTTGATTTCATTATGCTTATCAAATTCATATAAATGGCAAAAATTTGCATTTAAGGCTGGCAGAAAAACAAACTCCCAGAATGAAGAGCTTAGCGCGGAGGCGAGACAAACTAAGTCGCAGGCAAACAAAACTTTGAAGGTCCCTTAAAAGTGAGCTGGAAATTAATGTGATACTTTGCGCAGTTGGTTTTGGTAATTTCCCCCTTTATTTTTTGTATCTTCCGGAGAATTGCCTGTCATAAGTTTCTCATGTGCATTTAACTCTGGGAACTGTGCCAGCAATTAATCGAAGTAGCTGCTGCGGCAGCAGTCAAAACTTTGCATAAATCAAGGCAAAAGAGCCAAAGGCAAAGGCAAAGGCAAAGGCGCCTCCAAATATGCAAAGTTATTTGCCAGCGAAGCTATGCGGAATGTGCCTTAAGTTATGCAAAGTATTCGATGGTGTGTGCTCCGCGCTCTGTATTTGTATGTACGTACGTATGTGGCTCTATAAGTGTGCATACATATCCGTGTGCGGTCGGGTAATCAGGCAGCAAGTAGGTCAGCTGCAATCAAAGACAGCAATCGAGAGAAATGGCAGCCAAAATGTATTGTGAGCTCAACGAATACAAATTTCTGCCCCTCGAATTCCTGCTGCCTGTCTGACGCTCGCAATAATGGCAAACGTTAAATAGAAAGCAATCCGGCAACAAATTTCGGCTTGAATTCCTCGTAATCTGAATACTACTCAGCTGCCAGCTGCCAGCTGTCAGCTGGCATTGGCCATTTTAAAGAAATAAACAGGTATATATATATATATATATATATATATATATATATATATATATATATATATATATATATATATTCTTTTTTTTTTTGCAAATAAATCTTATTTATTTCCATTCCACATTTCAGTTTGATAAATAGTTCAAAGCGTAATTAATTAACATAACTATAGGAAGTTCATTTTCAATTCTGTTAAGTTTTTATACTCATCCAGGGCGTAAATAGAGCATATTGGCTTCATGGAAGACTGTGAGAGGCTAAAACTTAATAAGGATTAAGGACTTAATAACATTTTTTATATATGTTTTGTTCAGCTCAATTGAATTCAAAATAGAAAAAATCAGTCAAAATTAAAGTATTAAGAAATTTGTATATTTTTGTTGATATATAATTAAGAATTATTTTTATTTATATATTTATTCAATATAATATTAATATTTATTTTTATTTTTAAAAATTCGTATTTAAAAATGTATTTTTATTTTTAAAAATTTAAATATTTATATATTTTAATATTTAATTATTTATTTCTAATTTTAAAATTTTACTTATTTGTATATCCAAATATATAATATTTAATACATTTAAATATATATATATATATATATATATAAATAAAAAAAATTAATTAATAATAAAATATATAAATATATATATATATTATATATATGGTATATATTTTATATATATATATTTTATATATATATTTTTATATATATATATATATATATATATTTTTTTTTTTTTTATCTTAGCCAAAAATTGACCTTGAAAAATTGAATAAAAAGTTCAAATATATTTATATATATATATAGAGTCTCAGTAAGTCAGCTCTAATATGCTGCGCCCATTTATGGAGCTGAAAATATGAATATTTAAATATAATTTCTGTTTCATTAAATAGCGTAATAAATTTATTCTAATTGCAACATTCTAAGCTATTTTGATTTGATTTGAGTACGAAAACATGTTGTAAATAGAAATTTCTTCAATTTTGGCATTTAGTTGATTTCGCGTTAAATAATGGAAAGCCATGAAGCAGTCAAATTCAATATAATTTATTTTAACCCTAAATAGTCTAACTGTTATTACCTTTTAGCCGCGCTTCGGACCAATTTAATTGGACTGTAGCTAATTACTATAAAGTATCGCTGTTATTAAGCCCTAATGGCAGGAAACTTCCAATTGAAATCGAAAGACACAAGTTTTAATTGAAATTTAAGCACTTAATTTGGCCCAAAAGTAGGCTACGCCGTGTTAGCCATGCTCCACGGCGCAGCGAGGGTCTGAGCACTGAGCTGTTGAGAGCTTTATGGCGACTAAGTCTCCATTGATTTGAGCTGTATAAATAAAACAGTTATCTGAAGCTGGAGCAGAGTGGTTGCCTGACGGCCCGACCGCCCGACCGCCCCCTGCCCAACACTTGCCACCTTCCATGAAATCGTGGCTGATGATGGCGCGTAATAATTCACAAAGGTGGTTTATTTATGTGTCGCAGATGTCACGTGTTCCCTTTGTTACGTTTGGACGCAATTTAACTGCTTGCCAGCTCGACTGTCGCTCTGTTGTCCTGTGGCTGGGCGTGGCTGGCCTTTGTAGCGCTACCCTTGAGTGAAATATGGCGCAAGTTCATGAGAAGATGTCAAAATGATGGCAACGTCGCTGCTGTTGACAGCGATGAGGACAACCACGTCAATGTCGACGTGGCAGTCGCAGTCGCCGTCGACGTCGCCGTCGCCGTTGACGTCACAGTCGCGACATCTATTGCAATCACGAATTTATGCTTTCGCCGCTCAGTTTGTCTTTAGTTGAGGTGGGCACAAAGTTGTCTGGACCTCAAGTATGAATCTGAGTCTGGGGACCGTATTCGCACCGCCTGAACCTTTCGAGGGGTTGGGCTGGGTTTAACGCAATTTGGCTGCATTGCTCAAATTTCCGGAGCGCTATCTCGTTACTTGCTGCTGCAAAGAGCTGATTCCGCCTTCGGGCCAAACTCGATGATGATAGCGGCGCGCCAGGCGGAGAATATATATAGCCGAACATCGTTAACTTGCGGAGTGCGGTTTGATTTCTAAGACTGTTGCCTTTTTATTATAGTTTGTTGCTTGACTTGGCCAAGAGATTTGGCCTTGGTGGCTTAATACATTTTCCAATTATTCAATATACAAATTTTAAATTTAAGCAATTTTCTGATGGAAGCTGGACTAAGACAAGGTCTTATGTGTTGGAAAAAGTTTACGGCTTTAAATACAAATTTGCTTTTTGGTTATACCAAGTTCTACTTAAGAAAGAGACTGCGTAAATAGAAAAATTAAATAATATTTGGAATATTTAGGAATATAAAATTTACAGTGAATCTTTACTAACGAGAATCGCAGAGTAGGGCAATAAAATGAGTTTATTTTCAAAACAGCAGAGCAGCGAAAAGTCAACATTTTATATTCCGCATAGGCATACACACCTTTGAGCAGAGTATGAGCAACACGTATACGTATGTGCGTTTGTTTGTGTGCATATACATATTCACATACCTTGACTCGTCATACAACAGTTGGCAAACATTTTACGCTCTCTGGTCTTTGTGCGTCTTGGCTGGCTCGAAATCAGATGAGGCCATGTTATGGATTATACGGCATTTTTCACTTGTCATTGGCCTCGGGTTACGCATACGCCCCGTTACACACACGTCGAGCCAAATATTAATTTGCCAGCTGTGCCGAGGCACTTTTTCTGTAGGCGTGCTAAGCCCACTTGATACAAATGGCTCGACTAAATGCCGCGTCAAATTATCGACTTTCTGGTTATAACGAAATACTAGCCATAGCATTTCGTCTCTCAATCTCACAGACGGTCCCAACAATGGTAATTGGATTTGGTTTTCTTTTTCTTTTTCTGAAAATGTCATTGCCAAAGGGTTGGCTTACTTGATTACACGGAAATTTGTATATCAAATGGTGATTGAATAGACCAGAATAGACAGTTGACATTTTACTGAGCTGATCAATCAGACCTATTTAGGCTTTGGCTAGACATATGTTAAATGTGTACACCAGCTAAGCTTGAGAATCAGTGAAATTAAATTAAAAAAAAGTGACTAGGCTTATTGTGTATGCCTAGTCCTTCAAGACATATATATATTATTTCATGCAGCTCGAAGACCTAAGATGTAAGACATTATTTGACAGCCATGCGAAACGAAAGCCAAAAATATGTATTGTAGTATAATATAGTAGGAAATTCAATGCGTTTGCCTGTATACCACAAAGTAGAGAGAATAAATATTTAGTATGGGCTTAAAAAAATATTTAAAATATAAACTCGCTTTATGTACTCAAAGGAATATATATCATGAGTTAACCTGATGCTAATTGTGCTTTGTGTAGACTTCAGATGCGAATGATCAAATTTTAGGTTTTGTTTTATTCTTATAAATGCTCCATTTGGATATAAATAATAACAAAATAGTGTCAAGGGGCTGAAGTTATTTATAAGCTAATATCTTGAGACTGCTGCATGTATTTTAGTAAGCAGAAATCAAATTGATTTTCTGCTGACTTTCTATATATATTATATAGATAAAATCGGTGGTATATAAAAGAACAGACTTAAGAGAAAAAAAGAATGATTGATGTAAAAAGGATTATTGAGTTTTACCAAAATTGAGAGTCTTGCAGCTTCAAATATACTCGATGTTACAGCAGCTGAAATGCATTCGTAAATTCCGCTATTTCAGATTTTGCAATTAAATTTGAGCCCAATTTTCCATAAATTGTATATTGTCAGCTGTTGTGGGCGAGTATTATGAAGTCGGCCACACTTAATGCTACATTTTGTAATAGGCATTTGCATAAATTTCTTTTTTTCTATTTATTTTGGAATTTGTGCTTTCCGCACACGATTTGTGTTGCTAAGAATTAAAACAACAGAAAAAGACAAAAAAAAATGAAGAAAAATAGAACTGAATAGAAACACGTGGCGAAGGCAACGCACCTGAAAATAGAACATCAATTTTTACGCGACAATTTATTGCGTGCTTTGGCGGCCGTTGGGGCCGTGGAGCTGAACTTTTTTTATTTTTTTTTTGGGCTTTCACTTTTGGTATTTACGTTCTTCGCTGCATATCTCCGGGCGTTAGATTACATAGCAGAAAATGTCAATGTTTTACAGGCAGCCACAGCCACAGCCACAGCCGGCAGCCATTAGATTAGACAACGGACCGCATCTCGGCCACTGCCGTCAATGCTGTCGATGTTGTCAGAGGGGACCGGGCGCTGCTGTTGACTGTGTGCGAATCGTGTGCTAATCTTAACAAATTTGAGGTGCGCTGCTTGTTTGCCAGGTATTTTGTTCACTTCTTCCCCAACAGCTGGAGTGAAGTGAGTAAAAGTAAGGGAAATAATATTGACTTAAAGATTGAAAAAGCAATGTTTATGCAAATAATATTGTTCAAAACTAAAAAACTTTTGTGTAAAGTGTTCATTTTATTGATTAACAACAGCTTTTTAAGTATTAATATTATTTTGATAATATTATTGGTAGCGATAGCTTTGGAATTCTTTACTCTTTATTGAATCAATATTTGATATGATACAAATATTATTTTGCTTTGTATTCTTTATGAGGCTAAAATATTTTTGGATATATTTTCTCTGTTATTTAATAATACTATAAAGTATTTAAAGTTAAAAAAAAATAATCTTTAAGTTAGTCGACAACTGTCTTCACTCACATAGCTAAATCCACAAACCTTTGACGTTTGAGCTGCTGCAATGTATTCTGAGCCTCCTTTTACTTAAAATCTGCATCTAATTGCAACAATATTCACTTACAAGTAACTTATCTTACCTTATCTTCACTTATCTATATTGCCGCACACGCGTATACTTATTTTACTTATATTTCTAGATGACTTTGTGTGTTGAAAATGATTTCTAAAATTTGAAAAATGATTTATAAAATTTGAATATAGATTCAACAGTATTTTAAAACTCTCATAAACATCAGATGCTAGGAATTGATTTTATTTACATTTAATAAGAGTTTCTAGACAAAAATAAAAGGTTCTTCTAGAAGATACTCTTAGCACAAACTGCATACATACTTATGCACATATATAAATATAATAATACATTTTTCTATACATAGCGAAACATGCAAATCTTTCTATACATCTGTCGCTTTCTATCACTAGTAACTTTATCTATGTTGCATATCTTAAAAACTCAATTTCGAAGTCTCAGAATCAGTTTCTTAATCATAAATTATTCATTCTTTGGATGAGCAGCTTCTTCGTAATATTCGTTTAATTGTATAGCCACAATCTATGACCAGAGAGATAGGGCTTTGAGCTATCTCTATTGAATACATTAATAATTGGGAAAATCAACTATCTGTAAGAATACTTAAGCCAAATACTTGATGACTATTACTCAGCTACCTCTTGCCTATAGCCTTTGAAGTCAGCTAAAGGTCCTTATGCTACTATATACTTTTTACTGTCGTCTGGCTATATTCTATTCAAACAATTCTATTTGAGTGAAAGATGTCTAAAGCATCAATCGAAAAAGCTGCGTAAAAGCGACTTATGGAGATTGCCCTTTGGCTTTTGTGCTATATTGTTGTGCCTATCGAGCCGTGCTGTGTACGAATTTAACCAACGATTGGGCAACCCCAATTTTCCAGTCCAGTCCTTCGTCTTGGGCCTTTACAATTATCGCCAGAGCAGTGGAACAACAAATGAGCATGGCGGCGCTGGTAAATGGGGTTCGGCTTAGTGGTTTATGCTTTGCATGCAGAATCTTAGCACCATCAGATATGCAATTAATTTGGCCATCAACGCAGGACAAAGCGGCAAGGACAACGCTTTCAACACGCATTGTTCGCAGGCAGCGACCAAATTTAATAATGACTTTAATTTGATTTTAATATTGTGTTGTTCTTGGGGTTTTCGTTCTGCCTTAACTTTGGTCTCTGCTCCCGCAGCTTTTTCAATTCAAACCCCAAAACTTTTAACATGCTGGGCTGAGTTGGCTGAGTTGGCTGAGCTGGTGGGATGTCTGCCAGATTGTCAGATTGTCAGGCTGCCGTTTTTCGCTGTATGGCTGGTTGAGCTTTTTGAAATATTTTCATCCATTTAATACTCAGACAATGGAGGGACGGGCAGAGGCCAAAGCACAAGCAGGCGGCATCGAATTCCGCTGCTGCACGCAAAGTGAAAATTCCAGCGACTCAGAAAACCTTTTTGCATTATTAATTTACTTTGATATCAAATTACTTTTGTACTGGCTCAGCCGCTGATAGTGCAAGGGCGTGGTGCGAGCAGGGGGATCGGCGAAGGTGGAGCGTGAATGAAGGGCTTGCCACGTTTTGGACTGATTGCAACTTCCTGGCCAGTCGGTCGCTCGAGTCCAAGTTCTGGGCCAATAAATTAAGCTTTATGTGCGGCTAATAGAAAATTTTTACCTGCTTTTTATATGGGCACCATATGCAAATTGTTGTGCCAGGACATGCAAAGTATCCGGAGGTATATACATACTGTCAGGCACACACACACACATAGGCAGACATACCCACCCACTCACACACACACACACACACACATAAATTACACGCTTAAGCAACAAAAGGCGAGTGGCATAAAAATGCAGAAAAAATGTTTAACCCGGCGCCAAACGATTTGCATCGCATGATAAAGGAGAACGTAGAATATATATATATATAAAAAAAAAAAACAAAATACATATTTATATATTTATATATATATATATATATGAAATGCATGCGAACAATGCAGAGGGCACTGTAGATGTTGGCTTTACATGTGCAGAGACAGCTGGGTAGCAGCTTTGCAGCCGGCTAGCATCGTACACAATTTATATTGAAATAAGAATATAGAATGGAATATTAGCAAATGAAAGCGTTGCGCACCTCTTGCATAAACTTGCAGATTTGAGTGTCTCTCTCTCTGTCGACATGGCGCTTGCGAAACGTTAAGACTGCTTGCTGCTTGGTAGCAGTTATGGCTGACGGCAGCTGTCTCCATATTGACTCGGGCATAATATGCGCAGCCGTAAAATATGCAACGTTTTTTTTTATAGATGCGTTGACAGCAAAGACAACCAAAATGGAAAAAATTCTCTTTTTATAAAGTTATATGTTCACTCTTTTCAACATTCGAGTAGGCGACTGCTGACAAGCACACAGCTTATCTGAAACTCGTTTTTGTAATTTTTGTTAAATCGTGAATAAAAATTGTACCAAGGCCGCGTTAGTGGCAAAAACTTGTACAGTGTCTTTTTAAAGACACGGTGAAGACAATAATACTGTGCATTTCGCAAATTAATTGTTTAAGTGAAATTTGTAAGTCGGGCTCCGGCCGCTTGCCAGCGACCGCTGGTTGGTGTCCACGGAAGTCGCACTGGCTGATTGTTGTCCAAGGAAGGTCAACATACTCTTGGGAAGTCGCAAACTTGGCAGCACCAAATTTGTGAATCTTGCCCAAAATGGATGGAGGCTCATCTAATCAACCCCAGCTTAATAGCAAGCAGGACAGGTCTGAGATGATGAGGAAAATAGCTGGTGCGTCGCCTGCAGAACTGCGCACCCAACTGGCCGAAGAGCAATTGAAAGCAATTCAAGAGGCAAGAAGTAAAATGGGTTTGGTCGCAACAAGCACAAACACCATCACCACGACCACACTATCATTTTCTAATACTAGCTGCACTGCTAGCTATTCTACTGGGAGCATATGTTCTACTGTCCTTGTTTCTAGCGCCGCATCTTCTTGCGCAAGTGTGGCTGCTATCCCTTCGCAAAAAAAGAAAGACTGCACTTTCCAATCTACTAAGCTGACTATCTCGAAAAAACATAAAAAAAGCGGACAAACTGTCAAAAACAATCCGCAAAATGAAGCCAGCCCAACTTAGCTCAAATGTTGGGAGCCTAACCAAAAGCCCTGCTGCCTCCTCGGCAGCTAATTATAGCAATCGCTTTGCAGCTTTGGCTGAAGAAGCCGAATCCCTAATGGATATGGACGAAGAAGTTCAAGAGAGGGAAAATGAAAGCATCCATCAACCTGTTCGGGAGGAACAGGAAAAGAAAATACCTAAACCTCCAGCTATTTGCGTGCCGCAGGTTAATAATATGATGAAATTTGAGGCAGCGTTAAACTCTGTTATCGCGGATACTGAGTATGATATACGCACATCCAGATCTGGAATCTCGCGTATTTACACAAAGAATTCAAACGCTTTTAGATCTGTCGTTGACCTATTAACAAAGCAAAATTGTCAATTTTGGCATCATCAACTAAAAGAAAATTCACCATTTAGAGTAGTCATTAAAGACTTACACCCCAACGTCTCAAAACAGCGAATTGAACGCGCTTTTACTGATCGGAACCTCACAGTACTGAACATCTACTGTCCCAGGAAACGAGACTGGCACAATATTGAGATCAGTAAAGAGGATGATGAATTGAATGATGCTAAGACAAGACAAAGCATGTTCTTTGTTAATTTAAAGAAGACGCCAAATGTTGCTGAGGCTTTTAAAATAACTCATATCGGAACGCACAGAGTTTCAGTATTAAAAGCAAAACCCAACAGGGAAATAGTCCAGTGCTTCAGATGCCAAGACTACGGACACACGAAAAATTATTGCCTCAAAAACCCAGTTTGTGGAAAGTGTTCTGGTGATCATTTTACTGGTTCTGAGAATTGCCAGCTAAAGTCTAGTGAGACTTCCATTTGTGCCAATTGTGGAGACAACCACATTTCCAGCTATAAAGGCTGCACAGTCAGAATCCAGCTAACCAGTAAGCTAAAGCCTGATGCACGATTGCCCAAGCACGGACTGCCAAACAATAACAACCATGCAGACATTCAGGGTTATAGAGCGCAATTTATTTCAAACGCCACTGTTCAGAAAGGCTTTTCTTATGCGGATAATTTCAGGCCCAAAGCAAATCAGCAACATATTTCCAGAACACAAGTGTCCAGGTCGAACATCAATGCCGATGAACGAGAATATGACAACAAATTTAACCTTTTAGAAAAGGCAATATCAGATCTAAATGCAAGAATGGATCAAATGTTCAAACTTATCCAGGAAACAATGGAAGCAAACAAAGCCTTTCGTGTCCTGGTTCAGAAACTCATTTCAAAATGATCAATTCGATTTTAAAAATCGGATTGTGGAACGCAAGAGGATTGGTCAAAAGCAATAACGAGCTGAGACTTTTCCTTGATGCTAAATCAATTGATGTGATGTTGGTCACAGAGACGCACATGCGCCCAGGCCTTAAAATTTTTACACCTGGCTACAACCAATATTACGCAAATCACCCCAGTGGTACCGCGAAAGGAGGATCTGCTGTGTTAATAAAATCTAACATTGTTCATGACGCAAATGAACCCATTTCAAACAATAATATTCAATCGGCTAGTTTGAGTTTGATGACAAACATCGGAAGCGTCAAAATAGCATCGATCTATCTTCCTCCTAACGAACCCTGGAGTGAAAATGACTTTAAGGTACTACTTCGGTCCCTGGGAAACCGGTTCATTGCAGGAGGAGACTTTAATGCAAAACACCAATGGTGGGGTAATGTGCGGAGTTGTTATCGTGGAAAGCGGCTGCAAGAGGCCATTGCTAGTGGTACGTGGCAAATCCTAGCAACGGGAAAACCTACTTTCTATTCATTCAACACCCTGCTTACTCCCTCTGCACTGGACTTTTTCATTTTTAACGGGTTCGCTGCTAACAAGCTATCTGTCCAGCTGCATCATGAGCTTTCGTCGGATCACTTGCCGGTCGTAGCGACTTTGCATCAATCACCACAGCTTAGACCTATGAGGCAATACATCCTTGCACCTGGAGCTCGCATTAATGAATTTAGGACAAACTTAGAGAGCAGAATTCATCTTAACACTCAAATAGACAGCGCTGCTGACATAGAAGATGCTATTGCAATATTTATGCGAAACATATCTTTGGCTGCATCATACGCGACCCCAGAAAATGTACGTCATACAAGACAGCACCCCCAGCATGTGCTGCCCCCAAACGCTGCTGCATTACTGAGAATGAAGAGAAGGCTGAGGAAAGAGTATGTGAGAACGGGAGATATACGCGTCCACCAGATTTATAAAAGAATCTCCAATCGCGTACAAAAAGTCCTCGCTAAAATCAAGCAACGCAGTATTGATCAAATGCTGGAAAATGCTGGCCCGGATGCGTCTTCTAACTACTCCCTTTGGAAGCTCACGAGTCGTTTCAAAAAAATTTCGGCTCCTAAAGTACCGATTAAGGATACGGCAGGTAGATGGTGCTACTCCAGCCAGCAAAAAGCTGATACATTTGCAGACAGCCTACAACAGCGATTCATGCCGTTCAACTTCACCGACGATGCTACGCGAAGAACTGTTGAACTACAGCTGGATATGCCGTTCCAGATGACTCTGCCTGTACGGCCTGTCACACTGGAAGAGGTAATAAATATTGTTAGGAATCTGAGGGTTAAAAAATCTCCTGGAGAGGATAGGCTGGATAACAGAACACTCAAGCTCCTACCCAAAAAAGCTCTCTTGTTTATAGTGCTAATTCTAAACAGTATGCTCAGGCTGGGACACTTTCCAAACATTTGGAAGACAGCGCAGATAAAAATGATCCCAAAGCCTGGAAAGAGTCCTAGTGAAATAGATGGTTATAGGCCAATAAGTCTTATTCCTGCCTTAGGAAAGATGGCCGAAAGAGTGATCCTTGACCGGATACTGCAACTTGAAGCAGTCAAGCAAAGAATCCCTAACTGGCAATTTGGATTCAGGAGAGGTCATGGTACTCCGGAGCAGCTTCACCGTGTGGTTAATTTTATCCTGGACGCTTTTGAACACAAGAAGTATGCAGTTGCTGTCTTTATGGACATAAGACAAGCGTTTGACAGAGTCTGGCATGATGGATTACTGTTCAAACTTAGAAACGTTCTCACTCCACAATTATACCAGATTGTCAGCAGCTTTCTACGAGATAGAAGCTTTAGGGTTGACGTTGATGGCATAAAATCGTCAAAAAGGCCAATATGCGCAGGCGTGCCTCAAGGTAGCGTTCTCGGCCCTACCCTGTATACTCTGTTTACAGCCGATATGCCGTCACATAGTGACATCACAGGAGTAAACCGGAACAATGGACTGATAGCCACGTATGCCGACGATACAGCCGTACTGACAAGTAGTACCTGCATCAATAAAGCTACAGAGTCATTGCAGCAGTACGTGAACACTTTTGAAGACTGGGCTCGAAAATGGAACATTGGAATTAACGGGAGCAAATGCGCAAACGTTACGTTTACCACAAGGACTTTAAACTGTGGTCGCATTAGCATGCAGGGTTCAACGCTACCGCACAAAAGAAGCCACAAATATCTGGGCGTAGTGTTAGACAGAAGGCTTACTTTTAAAATGCACACCACGATGGTCAAAAAGACTGTAATGTCAAAAAGCGCAAAGATGTCATGGCTTCTTAAGCCGACCAATAAATTGTCACTGTACAGTAAAGTGTCAATTTATAAAGCAATACTCAGTCCCATATGGAGATATGCGCTTCAAGTCTACGGAATTGCGGCAAAATCAAACCTCGATAAAATAAGAGTTACACAAGCAAAAATCCTCCGGCAAATTTGCAATGCTCCCTGGTACATGCGTACCAGGGACATTGAAAAAGATCTCAAGGTCCCCAAAGTTGGAGACGTAATGCAAAAGGTAGCTACTAGCTACCTTGCAAGACTCGAAGGCCACCCAAACCCTTTGGCGAGAAGGCTTAACAAAGGAGCCAGAAAAAGAAGACTTAAGAAGTGCCATCCACAGGACCTCCCTGCGAGGTTCCTATAAAATAATATTTCATATATATATATATATATATTGTTATTGTTGTTTATGTTAATTGTTATTGTTATTGTTAATTTTGTAGTTATTGTTATTAATTAATTGTTAATTTCTGTAGTGTTCTACTGTAAATAATTGTATCTTTATGTTCAACTTGTTAAGCTGCCAATTGGGCAGCAGAAAACTTGTTAAATAAATGTAAATTAATTTTTTGAAAAAAAAAAAAAAAAAAAAAAAAAAAAAAAAAAAAAAAAAAAAAAAAAAGTTATATGTTTCACTCTAAAGAGTAAACTTTGTTTTCATTTAAAACAGATCCGCTTAACTATGGTATTTATAAGAACACACTTACATCGATCGGCAGTTGTGAATCGCGAAACCCGTGGTTTTTCTTATGGAATGTCGATCACATCAAAGTTTACATTATTGTTTGCGGAATTTTTATTAAAATTATTTATATATTCTATATTTGACTTTAAATAAGACTGACACTTTTTGTATATAACTTATAGTCATTGGATTTTCGGTTCACATTTTGTCTGTGAATTCCGAATTTAACTTTTGAGACTTTTCAAACACCTATTAGCCTGCACTTTAGACTTGTTAAGCTTAAATAGTCCAATCCAATTAAAGAAATTAAAGTAAATTTTGGTTTGTTTTTCTTTTAATGATTTAACTAAGCAAGTACAATTTTCCGATCACCTTTAACACAGCTATTTCTATTGGAATGCACAAAATGTTAAGAGCGAATTGCTTGAATCTGAAGCTCTTGATAAATATATTAAATAAATAATATATTTGTAAATAAACTATTTTATAAATAAGATAGCTTTAAAATTTGGCAAATATTTGTGAGCTTAATATTTAACGCCCTAAGGAGAATTGCTCTTAAGGCACTTGATTTGTCATGGCAACATATCCCCACGGGTACATTTCTATGATTGCTTCAGAAACTTCCAATTTACCTGTTCAGGTTACAGACCGCTTCGCATGGGAACATCTTAGCTTTTGAGTGATTGTCATGACGCTGGCGTTGCGATTGATTTGCCACCTGTGCTTGAGGATTAACTACGCAGTTCGACTACCGGTAAAGAGAGCTCGACTAAGTCTCCCATTTTATACGTCAGTTCTTCCAATTACATGTAATTGCGTTACTTAACAGATTATAAATACATTTGTAAATTGATTTCACAAAATGCTAAGTGGGTATAAAATTAGGGTTGAGCAGGCGGACCCATTAAACACGCAACTGAATTACTTCAACTATATTTAAATGCTTTCTCCCTTTTGTTTTAATTGTTGTTCGCCTTTGAACGTGTGTGTTTGTGTGTGGATGTGAATGTGCACAGAAACAAAGCAGTAAACCACACGTAAAATATTCGTACGTAGGTAATTCGTCTGAAGTATGTGAAGTAGTTGAGTGTTCCCATTTCACCAAACACTAAATTCCATTTTTCACGCGAATTGCTTAACGTTCTGATTCACATGTTTCTGAAGTTATTTTCTTATTTCTAAAGTTCTTTTGATTTTAGAGTATGTTCATGTATGTGTGTATTGAAACCACTCTGCGATATTAATAGTAGAGGCTGTTTTCGTTGTTGCTCCGCCTCTGTCTTTGCCTTTTACAGTGTGCCGCCTACTGTAGTATTGAGTGAAAGCGAGAGAGGAAGAGGCCGAGAGCTTTGCTTTGGGCATACAAATAATATCCGAGTGAGTTTGCGTTTTCGTTGCACGAGAGAGAGGGACGGAGAGCAACGAAGATAGCAGTTGCTGCTCTTTCTTTCCAGTGCTGCTGAGTGAGAGCGAAAAAGTGGTTTACGTACGTTATGATTTCGATGGACGAAGAGAACGCGACTAGGAATAGGAATAGGAATAGGCAGTGCGAAAAGACGAATGGTGCAGAAGAAAACCTGGAATTTGCCTTGAGGCACATTTATAAAATTATAATTAAAGATGAGACAACATCGATATAAGTATGTATGTATGCATATAGATTATGTATTATATATTATTATTATATTATTATGTTATATTATTATAGCTACCTACATATTTATGTATATATGTACTTCTTTAACTGCAACATACTGCATCACTGACTTTCAAGCCTTAGCTTAAGCAGAGCTGCTTCCAGGCTCTGAGTGCAGCCAGTTTTCGCTTGATGTCACATCCATCAAATAGGGGCCTGACTGACTGACTGACTGGCTGGCTGAATGGCACACTGAGGGGCTAGCTGACTGGGGCAGACTGCCTCAATGTCAAAATACACAATCAAAAGAGCCAGGGATGGACCGAATGCAGCTGGCGTCAGCTCAGCTGCAGCAACATTTTCGTAAAAACTCAATTAATTCTAGGCGCTGGCAACTGCTTGAGAGCTAATAGCTGTGATGAGGCTGCGCTTCTTTCTTACTGACTGAATTGACATGCTATAAATTTCATATAAGACGGGTCTCCTACGCTTGATTTATAAATGGCTGTCGTGTGCAGTTGTAGTTCGCGTCAGCTCGTCCGCAGCTCTAATTTGGCACTTAAATGCAACGACGTGCGTGGGACCGCCACTAACTTATGTGGCGCCCCTACAACGTGTGTGTGTGTGTGCGCGCTCAATGGTATATGTGTAGGCATATGTACACGTTTCATAGAAACTGAAACTGCTTGAGATTCCCATCACGCGCCGCAAAATGCCGTTACGTGTTTGCCGCCGCCAACGACGATGATGCCGAAGGTGTCTCCCAGTTGGCGTGCCAGTGGATTATATAGCTCGTGGCCGTGTGGCTGCGTCCACCGTGTCGCTCCAGCTGGCATATTCAATAACCGCTGAGCCCGGAAAACTATAACGAGAACGAGCCGCCGCACTACAACTTCATATAAACGCATACATAGTTTCGCGGCCCGCCTGAAAGTATGCAGCAATCAATTTACTCTACTCATCACCACGAACCGCAAAAATGCTTTTCGAAATTGATTCAGCGACTGCATATGCATAGCTATACATACATACACACTCATATGCCCATATTGTGCATCAGATGTGGTCCAATGAGGTACGAGGTTTATTTTCTCATGTATTTGGCTTTTTGACACGCATTTATTTTTATAACCGCATAACTACATGTTTAGTCGCACTGCGAATTGCGGTATATGCGTGAATTTTAATAGCTACAGTTTTTGTGCAGATGTCTATAGGTATAGTTAAATTACTTATTCTTGTTCAGTTACTATAGAATATAGTCTTTAACATCTTTTAATTAATTGATATAATCAATTATCAGTACGATTCATTCTCTATTGCAACAGATTTGCAATTGCATGTAGTAAGCATTAGTCGAACTCGAAATTGACCCAACTGAAACCAAGCATTGTCTGCTCGATGCCACTTCTTCTACTATCGATGCGGTTCGTTGTCTACTCTTCCGTTTTGTGCTTTGCTTTGCTCTAATTGAAATGTTCGCCGTTAGAACTTAATTTTTGCGCAGCGGTGCTTTTTCGTTATCAGCGAACGCAACATCTGAAGAAAACAATCACAACAAAACAAAAGGAAAGAGCGAAACAGACAATAATGACTACGGCGACGGCGACGTCGACGTCGACTGGCAAACTGGTTTGCTAGTTGCATTGCTGCGCCAGGGACCGCGGGGGTGTGGGACTTGCTCATGCTGCCGGCAGAAAGGAAGTGGAAGACTTAACTAGCTAAATTGAAGGGCAACAGATGCTTGAAAGAATCGAAACAAGCACAGGAGAAAAAAAAAAAACAAAGCGATTCGATGAGATCCGCAGTGGCGGGGGTGCTTTAAATGTATAGGGGCTTAAAATTAAATAATAAATAAATTTAATAATATAGCATAAATTAAATATATAATAAAGCTAAAAATGTCATATATTAGGAC
This sequence comes from Drosophila mettleri, assembly GCA_035047625.1. Taxonomy (NCBI): domain Eukaryota; kingdom Metazoa; phylum Arthropoda; class Insecta; order Diptera; family Drosophilidae; genus Drosophila; species Drosophila mettleri. Next base: position 10,328,223 of record JAWNPI010000035.1, on the reverse strand, counting down.
AAAAGTTTTTTCATAACATACTACTGTTTATTCAACTCGAAACCCCCTTAAAGACGGCACTGTGTAGGGTTTTGCTTGCACTCTTCTTCAATTCGCATACACCCGCCGCAAAATAATGAATAACCCGCTATGCAGAGTAAACCATTGCTAAAGTCACCAACATTTTGCATCTGGTGTTTGAGGAGCATCGAAACGAAGAATCGGCCCCAGGCCCGAAAAGTAAAAACAAAACAAATCAGCAAAGATAGAGGCAGGGCTCTAGCTAATTGAAAAGATCGAACTGAATCGCCCCGTTGTACGTTGTTTTGCTCGCCGGTCAAATCAGTTGAAACCGAAACGTTGTCGCCGCCGGAGCGCTTGTCCCACTCGGAAGCGGGTACTGAAATAGCCACAAGGCTGTGTGCACATCAAACGACATTGGCATTCAAGTGTGTAATTTTTGTCGCGCTGCGCTAATTGCCCCCCTCATATTATTCATCCCATATTTGGCGTTGTCATTCAACTTACGCTTGCGTACATCAATGTTAAAGGGGCCAATCGGGTCAAGTGCTCTCAATTGACAGTGCCAGTTGGCTACCAAATAGAGGCAACATGTGGTACATGCTATGGCTAATGCTTTTGCTGTGGCCAGTTGCAACCAGAACTGAAACAATTTGCGGCTCCCTGGAGCTACGAAGCATCCCAGATTTCGATCGACTGCGCAACTGCACGATTGTGGTGGGCCACGTGAGCATAGTGAACCTCCAGCTGCCCAGCAATGCGAGTCTCAGTCCGCTGAGCAGCGAGCTCACAGAGATCACAGACTATTTACTCATTTATCGCTCCATCGGGCTGCGCACACTGGAGTCCATATTTCCCAAGCTGCGCCTAATACGCGGCAGGCAGCTGCTACTGAATCAGTATGCCCTGACCGTCTACGAGAATCGCAATTTACGGGAGCTGGGTCTGCTCCAGCTGCAGCGCATCCAGGAGGGTCATATACGGATCGAAAGCAATCCGATGCTATGCTTCGTGCAGACCGTCGACTGGGTTTATCTGTCAGGCAATGCGACCAAGCAGCATTTCTATGTAAAGGTAAGTGAGTATGTATTACCTGAATATACCCTGTAAAAAGTCAATTAAAGTATATATGTGTTTCCCCTATTACAATTTGTATACTCAAAGCTCAACAAGTCGCCGAATCACTGCCCTGTTTGCGGTGGCCTCTCTGCCGATTATTCGATTCATTACAATCACACAAGGCATTGCTGGAATACGCAGGCGTCGCAGGTGCGCATCGAGCCGCCGCGAACTGACGAGTGTCCCTCAAGTTGTGGTCGGAATGGCTGCGATGCCGCAGGGAATTGTTGCCAGCACAGCTGCATTACGGGCTGCTCGGCCCAGAACTGTACGCTGTGTGGCAATTATCGTCGGAATGGTCGCTGCGTGGACCACTGCCTTGCCAGCTATGAGCTGCACAAGCGGCAATGCATCTCGTATAAGGAATGTCGACAGCTTAACCTAATTCCATTGACGCGTGGCTCTCGCTGCACGGATCATTGCCCCAGTAATCACAAGCCCGTAATTGATGCCAATGGAACGCTCCAGTGCCAGCTGGAGTGCAAGGGCGTATTCCATATCAAGCGTATTGCGCATCTGGAGCAATTGCAAGACTGCGTGACCATTAATGGATCACTCGTCATAGAGTTGGTGGACATAAAGGGTAATCAACTTCTCACAGAAAAAAAATAATACGAAAATATTTATTAATAAGTTTGAGTTATTTCAGAAAAAATTGTGTCTGCTCTGGAGCAGGCCATGGGCAGCATTAAGGAGATTACCGGTTACCTTAAGGTAATACACTCCGCTCAGCTCATGTCCCTGTCTTTTCTGAGTAACTTGGATACCATACGTGGCGATCAGCTGATTGAAAACAAGTAAGTAAATATATATACGCGGTGTGTTTAAAAAGTATCCCCTTTAAAGTAATTCCCATTGGATTTGAGAGATGGTAATAGGTAGTGGGGCAACTCGAACGTGTTAAGTCCTAAACAAACTTGAATTGGATTTACAAATTTTAGACTCTGCTGAGCGAAGAAAATACCTAAACATTTCAAAGTTCAGTTTTATCGACTATAATTTAACCCACAGGCTTGTGGGCATAACTCGAAAACCTTAAAAGCTTGAAATATATTTTTTTTATATTTAGATTCTGGAACTTGTCGAGCTTAAAAATATTGTAATTTTTATATACCTCAAAAATCAAAGCCTAATTTAAGTCGTAATTCGTCGCTATGTTGAAGACTTCTAAAGCCAGGACAACCAAATTAGTTTTTTTTAGTTTTCAAGCTCTTATAAAATTATAAATACTATTTTTTTTCTATACATTGATACATGAAGCTCTTCTTTTTCCTCAGATATGCTCTTTATGTTGTTAACAATTATCACATGGAACATATTTGGCCAGCCAATCGACAGGTGGCCATTCAAAGTGGCACTATATTCTTTCACCTGAATCCACGCTTATGCTATGAAAAAATCCAAAAGCTACAGCCCTCTCTTAAGGCCGTGAGGAAGATATCCATTGCGGACGTATCGCCCAACTCGAATGGGGAGCGCGTGATATGCGGCGATGCGGTGCGCACTCTGAATGTTAAAGTCGAGGATGTCAATTCCACAGCAGCTCGAATTGTGATCGATTTTATGAAACCAGACGACGTGGAAACACTTATAGGTTACTCCTATCACTATATGGAGGCGCCGCAGCGCAACGTAACCAAGTACGACGGCCGACACGGCTGTGGCCATGACGAGTGAGTGAGAGATGATAGGAACTATTTGCATTTACTTTCATTTACTCAACTCCCTTTTCAGCTGGCTAATGGATGTCTCTGCAAGCAAGAATCGTCGTCACGTCATCTCGAACCTTAAGCCCTTCACGCAGTATGCATATTTTGTAAAGACCTTAACGCGCACCGATTACCACATGCAGGTCGATGCATACTCCGAGATTCTCTACTTTCGCACGCTGCCCACCAGGCCGAGTCCAGTGAGTCAGCTGCACGGCAGCTCGGACCACAGTACTCAGATTGTGAGTGTTTCAGTTTGACGTCATTGCGCATCTATTTATTGTCAGCCATTGCAGATGATTTACTGGTGGCCACCACTGCGTCCCAATGGCATTATATCCAAATACGTTGTCAGCATTGAGCAGCACAATCTGACCAAGGCAGAGGCCAGCAGCAAGAACTATTCCACCTTCAAGACGTGTGATAGCTGCAAGCTAGACTGCGTCTGCAATGATCTGGTGCCGTACAACTCGGGGCCACAGCCGGAGGATGAGCACTACTACAACAAGGAGCAGATAATATATGAGGATGCGCTGCCTAATCTCATCTATGTATCGTGAGTATTGTCTTTTTGGCTTCACTTCTGCTTTACAATCTGCCTTTGTCACTTTTCGTAGACGTCGCAAAATACAAACTAAGAAGGAGAAGTTTGAGAAGGTTAAAAGCATTCAGGATCTTTTCGCTAGACCCTCGGTGGTAGCATTTGACAATAGTACGGGTGTATCAAAACTCGACACGAATCAGTCTGTGGCCAGTCAGGACGTGGCGCTTTCAGAGGAAGACATTGAAGCCGCCAACCAATATGAAATATTTCGCAAATACCTCGAGGACAGAATGCGGCAACTGCAGGACCTGAACATCTCGGACTATAACATACAGCACGCGTTGCCCAAGTGCACGGACGCCCACGCTTCAGTGGGCTATCAACTGGAGCAGAAATGTGTCGTTGAGGAGGAACCAATCGGGATCAGCTTACCGGGCACTCAGCATTATTTCAATGCCACCGGATTGCAAGCCAGCAAATACTATCGCATAACGGTGCGCGCGTGTGTCGACGGAGTCGTCAATGGCTGCTCGAATCCAAGGGAAATGATAATAAAGACCATCAGCGAGCAGGTGGACCAGTTTATGAATGGCCAATAAGCGCATTGAGTCTCAGACCTAGCCAACGGTTATGTATGTATATAGAGACAGCAGTCGCATCACAGTTTTTGTTTTAGCATTAAGCTTTATGGACAGTTGAGAGATTGTAGATGATAAAATGTAGATATAATTGTTCCGTCTGTTGTTTGGTTCGGTAATCGCGTGATTTATTTAAAGTTGTTAGTATTTAAGTATGATAAATGTGAAAATGTATTTGCTAAAGTTCCTTTCATTATAAATTAAATCAGCAAAGCCTTTTATCCTATGGTAATTTGATGTTTTAGCTTGTCGAGCTCTTAAAGTCTTAGCAGTTATTTTGTGATAGGCCGCAGAGGCACACCCGCACACAGACATAGAGATGGAGCGAGTGCTATAATCCGCACACACACACACAGTGAGTGTGGCTGGCACTGATTCTTGACATTTTGCAACTTGGCATAACGGTTTCGGGGGCTCAAACAATAAGCCTACGCAAACTAACAACAGCTCCACCTGCGTCAAGCCCAAAACTATAGCAACTAACACCCCATCTACTGCAGCTTACGCCAGTTGGCTTTCATACACACACACATACTACACACACACACACACACACTCGTTAGTTGTCGTTGCTCGAGGCACTTGCGTCAGATGCAAACGTTCAACGCATGCCACTTAATATGCAAATATGCCACAAAAGAGCTTTAAACTTTAAAATACTGCCGAAAAGAGAAAAACTAAAAATAATCCCGAGTCCCGAGTCCCGAGTCCTGGCTGAGTCAAAATAGGACGCGACACGACAGCACCAGGAGAAGCTGGACGGCTGGTAGCGGGGCGCCGGGAGCCGGCTTTCAAGTCGAACTGAGTACGTGTCATGTGTCGCCCGGCTTGTTGTGAACTTTGGCTCAGCAGGAAACTTGGGCACGAAACGTGTCCCACTCGATGGCGTCGCCGGCGTTGATTGACGAAGGAGCATGTGCCGCAACCGGGCCACGTTTGTTTGTACCAAAAGGATTTACACTTTGACTGAGCCGCTGTCGCTGACAGCGAGACCACAATGTCTTTAGTTTTCGCTCTCTCACGCAATGGCAGCCTCGACTGGCTGGCGTTGCGCTTTAAGCGCTTCCCTGGCAAATTCTAAACTCGATTGTATTTCAATATTTCGCCAGTGTCTCTCGCCCTCTTACTGTTTCGCCATTTTGCGCCATAGCCCAGTGCTCGTTATCCTTGCAGTGCCATGGTAAGCACTTAGCGAACCGCTGTGTGTGTGCACGTGTGTGTGTGTGTGTATTGCTGTTAGGGCATACGCGTCAGTCAGTCAGTTAGTCAGTTGGACAATTTAAGTGAGTGCTTTACAAGTTTGCCGTGTGTGCACTTCAATTGTCCTTGCGCCAGCGCCAGGACCACGGCAAAGCATTCGCATCGACAACGCAGCTCAGTTGACCTTCATTTCAATAAGCTTCAACAAGAAGCCAAAGCACTTGGATTTGCTCTGTATTTGGCTTTGACTGCGCTCTGATACCCTTAGCATCAGCACAGCACAGCCCCTAATGGAAATGGGGTTGACCAATAAATTCATATATTTTCATGCCACGACCACAGCATGAGAGCTACCTTCTTCCCTCAAATATGTTTAATGTATTTTAGAGATTTCACGTATCTTTAAGCTAAGTCTGTGATTTCATATTTTAATGCGGGAATCAATAAGCCAAAGGCTATGAGCGGGTCATGGAACTAGCTCAACTAAACAGCTGTGTATCAAATGAAGTTATATATTAAAGCCAAGCATAAGCTGAATTTAAATCAAATTACTTTAGTCTTTATCTAGCACCGCCGTTTAGTCAGTCGTGCGTGCAACTTTTTGCTCTGTTATCTCGTCTCATTATCGGACGCCTCGCTCACGTCACACATTACAAATCCAATTGGCAATGTTAGATAAATGCGCTCGGATAGCAGCAACGGACATGAGAAAACGTTCACTTAGTCTCTGCAGTCAAAGTGCTCCTTAGTTGATGTTGATTGCTCAGCTGATTTTCAGTTCAGCTCAATCAAACTAAGCTGAGATGCAAATGCACATCTAAGACTAATGGCAACTTACCTGAATGAGTTAAGGTAAAAGTGAAAAGTGAAAAGACATCGACTCTTTCGCTCCTCTTAGCTGTGCTCAATTAAGCTTTAAGCTAGTGGTCTATATATTATATATAGAGTATAAAAATTGCAACTCGTATAAAAATTCAATTGCTCAGTCTAGCTGTACCACGTCGCATTGCTTCGCTTTTAACCTGACGTGGTCTGTGCTGGCTGCCGTTGCTTGAAGCTTGACAGCTTCATAAATAATGCAAATGCTAAAAATACATCATATAAGTACATGTATATATATTTATATATATACATATACATAGATACATATTGAACTTATTTTTTTCCCGTCGAACGTTTAATATGCCAGAATCAAGATACGATCTTATACCCTGTAATTATTGAAAATGGTTTAAAAACTGTTGTTAAGAAAAATTCATGAAATATAAAAAAAATTAATAGTTATTTTAAAGCTTTGCTTTGATGATGTTAGATAAGATATTAGATTTAAACTTGACTCTAGTCGAAACAAGTTCAGCTTTAATTATAAGTCTCTATGTGACCTATGAGAAATGATCGATCTCTCACAGCATAAAGTCGTAGAGCTAGAAATTCAACATTTCTTTGGTCACATCATTCACATATATGAATAAATTAGTTATTTATTGTATATATGAGAATTATGGAATTATGAGCTTAGAGAACTCTGCCATACTGGGTATGCTTTGGTCGATTATGTCCGATTAATCCCACTCACACTTGTCTCATTGTTTGTGCGCAGTTGAGATGCAATTTGATTAAATGACCCACACGAACTATGCGCATACTCAGGCATACACATAGACCCCGTTGTGCCCCAGCACAATTGGGTTAAATCAATTTTCTTTCCGTTGGGGTCATTATTAACACGCGACTTGATGAATTTGGCAGACGTCATTGTCCGCTGGCGGTTGGAGCTCATTAAATGTTGGTGACAATTTGTGTGGTTGCTGTTATTAATAAATATCGAGCGAGAGGTCTATTGATGCATGGCTATCACAGTCTGATCGTAATGATATTGGCTATTAATAATGATACTCGTAATATGTTTAAGGACTCTTAAAAACGAAACTTTGCATAATTTATTATAAATTTGAGTCTCTAGTAGGTGGCAAAGGCTGTATTGGTATTTGCAAGTTCAGTTCATTAATTCATATAAGTTATTTTGGGCAAAGCTTGGGAATTCACTGTTAATAATTATTATAAAAGGGAATTTAATTAAAACTTTTTGAAAAGTTGTATAGCAATGAAAGTCTGAAATTATCTGATGTCATTGACTCTTCTACAGTTTTTAATTATTTCTATTCTATAAATTTTTTATGAGACAAAAGTTGATTGAAACATAGGAAAGCTACAACCATATGGCTTGGGTTAATTGAATTCTGCTTTCCATAAATAAATATTTCATATGTATATGCATGTATATTTATGTATTCTACTATATTGTATATTTGTATATGTATTTTTATTAGAAGCTTTGCATATCTACTAAAGGCAAAGTTAACTACTTCGCAGATTAGCAAGTAGAACGAGGCGTGGCTTACCCCACCTATTTTATTGCTGTAAATTAATACTTATTAGGTTCGATTTGGGGAATGAAACTGCATATCATAAAGTTCTCTTAATTTCTATTATAGATTAGCTGAGATAATCTGAATGCGTTTGCATCAGAGTCAATAATAATAAAATTGTATTGAATACGGAAAATGTGAGAAATATGAAGAGATTTTATGTATTTCAGCTGAATTCTCAAGAATACTAATTAAGCTACTAAAGATCTTTTTTTGAAATTCCACTAAGAAACATTATTTAATAAAAATGTTATGCAACAATAAGTTGCCACAGTAAACCCGTAACTACAGCCAAAGCTTAGCCGATGCGTTAGGTTTTATTTATATATTTATGTAAGTGCATGTGTGTATGTATGTAAAAAATAAGCTGAAATATATAGTAGAATAGTCCTTTGTACTCTGCTCAAAGAGCCACCGCAGTATCTGCTATTTAATTACTTTTGAAATAATAAAATTTATATTGCCATAATAATAATAATTTTGTTTATGGATTTGCATGTGCTGAACAATGTTTGCTCGTTTGTGGAGCCATTGTCTATATTATGAGTTTTAGTTTTCGTAGCCTTTAATATTAATAATAGCAGCAATTAGCAGCGATGTTCAGCAATTGATTTGGATTTTTGTCGTTGCTCGCTGTCAAATATTGTTCATGTGTTGCAAAATGTTTGACTGCTGATGGTATGTACAATTACACTTTAATGAAGAGTACATTTTAATTGTCAACAAAATGCTGTTGCCTAAAATCGAACATACTCTGTGGCCCACGTTTACAAAGCCTCATTCCGCGAATGCCCAAATCCCGCACGCAGCCCTCATTGCCGGCTGCATCGAGTTGATTGCGATTTCGGGTAAATTTGCACAAAAACACTATTTCCCGCAGTGGAAGGCGGCCATTGTTTGGGCGCCATATTTGCCAGCCGGGTTTTGGCAATGGCGCTGGCTACATTTCCGTAAAATGCGGCGACTGCATACCTTCGCTCTGACGTGCTGGCAAAACGTGTCAGCGAGTCGTACGCGTTAACGCACCCAGCAGACAACATGTCGCTGGAGTGGGGTGGTTGGGTTTGGTTAGGTGAGTTCAACGTGTGTGTGTCGATTGCTTTGATTCACTTATATTTTTTATTTATTTTTTTTTTCCATTCTGTCCCTTATGCTGGCTCGAGTGTCGAGTGTGTGCGAAATAATCGGTTGATGGCTGGTCGTAATTGGCTCGTAATTGAAAACTTTGCGGATAATTAATTGCAGAAAGTTGTCGCACGACAGTTTATGGCTTTCGCTGAGGTTTGCCAAACTAATCGCCATGAACTTTTTTACCCACATGCAGGTAAGTTAATTAGTCGACAGACGGCAACTTGCGAACGGAGTTGCATTTCTTTGAGTTCGTGTGCGACGTGTTTGCGTTTAAACTTAATGTGAATTTATTGTCTAACTCTGTGTCTGACTGCGTCTAAGTGTGTGTGTGTGTAGATGTGTGTGCGGGCACATTTGGCACACGTTTCAGGTGTGTTGACTCAGTCGATGTGGGCTGCACTACCAAAAGGGTTCGTTTTAACCACCTCAGCATAAGTTTTGCCACTTGTGCAGGAGCTGCTTAGGGCTAGGGCAACATATGTGCGCCTTACTGTCCATTAAGATTGAAAATCGCTTTTATGCGTTGGTTTTATCACAAATAATTCTCGAAAAAAGATTGAATACTTTCAGAGTTAACAGATAACATAATTTATTAAATTTAATTATTTTATTTACGAAAACTCTATTCATATTTTAATTAAAATTATATTTTCAGCCTTACTCAAGTCTCATTTTATTTTCTAAAGAAAAAAACATTTTTATTTATTACCCAGACTCCAACTAAATCTGATTATTGTATCTAAAGTCTTAGTTATGTTAAATGTTCAATAAAATGCAATCGTAAGGCATTTAAATAATTAAAATTAAATTGTAATTAAATTGTAGCTGGAGTTGGAGCTCTTTGAGTGGGAGTGTTGCTCTCTCTATGATAGCTCTCATTGCTGAAGCTAAATTTGTAAATAACACAAATTCAAGGCTCATCTAAAACTGATAAATATATAAATTGATTTAAATCTGTGCATTTGCAATGCAATTGTAAAAAAGTATTTATTTTATTATTATTTTTATTATTTTTTATTATTAGAGTAGAAATAGTAAATATGAAAATATATTGTAAACTTTAGTCAAGCGCCTTTTGACTTATTGTTTATGATATTTCAAAAAGCTTTAAAGTGAAATTAAATGCAATAATTACATTAATCGTATCAGAAATTTGTAAATTATATTTGATATCATTTAATTACTCACTATAATTTAATTTCTTAATATTTATTGTTGTTACTGAGCTGAGCTGTAAAAATTGTTATTTTATTACATTTTCAAATTGAAATTAAAATTGCATTAAATAGAATTCTCGTTTAAGGCCTGAATGCCATCTGCCATTGTTTCAATTAAAACAAAGTATTGAAAGGACATTAGAATGGCATTTGCAGGTGCTCAGCAGAAATGGGGCCTGGACGAATATTAATGCCATGTTGACTAAAATGAATGCATATTTAATGATTGTCTTGAGTCAGTGTCGATGTCAATGTCGGTGTCGGTGTCTGTGTCGGTGTCGTTGTCGGTGTCGGTGTCGGTGTCCTGCCAATAGGCACAACTACTACTAATGAATTCTTAATACATTTAATCACATTTTCAAAAAGACTCCAACTGACATTGCCTCAAGTCATTTGCGCCAACTGGCAGCTGGCATTTGGTAATGGTAAAACATTTACCAAGCTAGCAAATGGGGCAGAGCAGAGCCACGGCTGGCCTAAGCTGTGTGTCCTATTAGGTATTGCTATAAACAAACTTCTTAATTTCCGCGCCACATAAAACTTATCTTCATTTTGTGCCACTCAGCTTCAGTTGGCCCCCGCGCCACATTCATTTCGTTGGCCCATAAAAATCACAACATAAGCTAAAAACTTTATGTTGCTGCTCGAATGCAAACTGGCAAATGGGGCAACGCAAGTTTCTGACTATGTCCAATGCCAAAATGCATTTGGAGACGGAGCTGGTCTACGCTTCGTTGTAGTAAGCAAAACTTTTGTGGCTGCTCTAAGGTCGAATGCAGAATTATGTAGCCGAGGGACAGGCCAGCTACACTCCAGGGGGTCGGACTCTCTTGTTGTTGCATTATCTTAATGTTCATTAGGTTAAGTTTTGTGCATTTTCCGTTGCCGTTGCCGTTGCCGTTGCCGCTGTCGCTGCCGTTGCAATTGCGATTGTGATTGCCGTTGCTGCTGCTCATTTGTGCAGCAATCTCCCGTCGAGGTTCGGCGTTCTGTGGCCTTTTTGCAACTTCTTCTAGTTCATGTGGATGAAAAAGTTTTCCATTCCGTTTTCCCGAACGCCAACTGCGACTTGCGCCAACTCCTTGCAAGTTTTCTATCCAAGATTCTACTCTAAAAGTTAACACTGTTTGTCTTCCTCCCACTGATCGCTTTGCACTCACTCCATGGGCTGTGCCATAATTTTAATTAAAAAATATATTCCATATCGTGCGCAGATTTCATATTCGACTGCCTGTGGCGCCATCTATTGTGCGAACTTCGCGACACAAATCCAATTGCAATTTTAGCCATTGTGCTCGAACACCGCTAGCCAAGTAACTAAGTCCGTCCCACAGTGCGTCGGCCAGGGCAACTGGGCCGCATTCAATCGAAGCAATCGTATTGCCAATGTGCGCTAACTTTCTCTATTTCTCTCTCGCTTAGACACATCCTGGGAGCTGTGACAGTTCATTAGTATCGTATATCCTGTCATATTTGTCGCCGTTTGACATTTTTTCTGTGCGATGTTGAAGCATAATGAACCATAGTTCGAGCCACAGGCAAAACAGCGAAGAGAACTGATGTCGATGGACATGGCCGACTGTGCGATACCTGATCTTGGTTTAATACTCAGTGACACGAGTTCAAATTTAGATTTTCCTATTTAATAATAATAAAAAGTTAATAATAATAAATATAAAATAATATTACAATATTATTAGCGTGAGCTGGCTAATATGCCCTTTTGGCTCTGTAAGTGTTCTACTCGTACAATCTGCAAATAAGTAAATCAGCTTTTCTCTGGCACTTTGCGAAATAGCTCTTGAGTCGTTCTATATTTGGCCACGTAAGCTACTCTTAGCTGACTGAAAGGGATATAATGGAATTAACATTTTAGGTAATACAGAATAGTTATGTAAACAAATATTTGTGATCGGTGCAGTTTCGACACTTGAATAAAAATTAATTTAAATGTGACAGACAATATGAGTTTAAATGCCCCAAAACCAATAATAACTAAGCTTACAATAATTACTAAAACAAATGGAGTTGCAAATGCATAAAAAATAATATAAAAATGGAAATTTAATATTGAATAGTTGAAAGAGACGTGATTAAGTTTTGGTCAGATGCTGTTAACTATATATATATCTGGGTATATCTATAATATAATCTTGTAATTGCCATAGCAAAACGTTTCCACTCCACAAACCTTAAATTATTTTTACTTTTAATATTTCCATATCGTAATATGAGAAGCATCTGGTCTAGTCCCACTACTCTTGATTCAATCATGTGCTACTTTTATTATACAAATTCAATATTAAGCTCACGTGAAGAGCAGTGCCTAGGGGAGCGAGCATGTGGAGAGCGATCATCGGAAGAGCGACACTTCCACTCACACAGCTCTAACTTCACCTGCTGATCATTGCAGTGATAAGCATTGAGTGCTCAGCAGACCTCTATACAAGTGTCTTCAATGAGAGCATTTAGTATTCGTTGAGCTGCAAAATATTTATAATATTTCATTTCTGTTTCAATACTTATTAAATATTTCTCGTCACAGACGACTTTTGACTAGTTCGTAATAAATATTGAAATTGATAGAAATGCAAAGCTGCAGGGCATTCGGTCAATAAAAATGTTTTAAAAGTAAGCAACTTTGATTATTGAATCTTATTTTTATATATAAGTAAGTTCTATTTATTTGGGAGTCGTGGGAGCTGTATGCTGTCTGCTTGCTCAGTTGAGTTTTATAATCAGCCAGCAGGTCAAGTTGGGATTTGTAAAAGTTTTCTCTTGTCTTTGTTGGCCACTGACCAGAGCTCTGACTGGAAGTAATTTGTATAAAAGTGCAAATGACTTTTATTTGATGAGACAAGGGGTGAGTGGTGCTGCCGTCGAGTGCCCTACAAAGCTGGGGTGGGGGTGTGGCGCGGATAATTGAATAGTTCTTGGTGTGTAAGTAGATGTGATGGCTAAGCGCTGTGATGGGACATGACAAGGCTGTTGTGCTGGCAAAGCTCTAATTGGTATTATAAGGGCTAAAGGAGGTGGCAATGTAGCTTTGGCAATTGTTGAGCTAAATTGCCAACCTGCCGCGGGCCAAAGAGGGGAGACGTGGCGTTTGGACTTGAGACAGCTTTCATAAATACCTTGGCCGACAAAAACAGAATGCAAAATAATGCTAAAGGCGCTCAACAAATTGAAATAGGGATAAAAGATAAAGGATAAAGGATGAAGAATAAAGTTGCCATTCACTCGCAATGACTAAACAACAACTGTGCATCTGAAAAAGTTAAATGTGCTTAAATTTAATCTGCGAATGAGCCCCACACATAATGAAATATGTTTGAGTAAATTAAATAAAAACTTAACTTAATTTTCAGCTTTTGAGCATAAAATTAATAAAAAACTGTAGGCATCAGAAGCTACTCTCTCGAGCAGCTACTACCAATGAGTTCGCTACTTTTTGCATATCTTGGCCACGACTAGTTTAATGTCTGAGCAGGAAATTGGTTGACAATGGCTGAGCACATGCTTAACACAGCCATTGGGACCCACCTGAGCTAGAAGGCACACAGCGCCCCATCGAGATGTTCAGTGGGCGATGGTTGCCTCCATTGGTACCAATCAACAGGCGTGTCAGTAACAGGCCAAATGATGCTGTCTAGCTGCAGTAACGGGCCCAAAGGCTAAGCGATGGGCTCGCAAACAGAAAAAAAAGGAAGGAAAAAAAAAAACAAACGGGGACAAAGCAAAGCGGAAGCGGAAGTTGCATGAGAAACGGCTCGTTCTGTTGTTGTCGCTGTCGTTTTAGTTGTCGCTCTCGTTGTCCTCGGCATTCGGTTGTATTGTTGAGTTGCCTTCAATTTTTTTGTACTTCTGAACTTGGCTTGCTCTCGAACATTTAACTGAAATTGACAGCCTTTGCCTTGTTCTTCCGACTTCCGCCGCGCTGCGCTGTTTGTCAGTCTTCCTGCACTTTGGCATTCATTTTTCTTGTCAGGGCGTAGCAATGAGTTTTGCAAATGAGATTTTCAGTTTTATGACAGGCCGGATTATAGTTTCTCTTCTACATTGTCTGCTTAGTCCATTCTCATTTCCATGCATTTATAATAATATTTACTTTCTTTTCACTAAATTGCGCATACGCCATGTCTGATTGGCACACGTTGATTGGCTCACACTGGCTTAGCTTAACTAGTTTGCAGCCAAGAAGCCATCCATAAGCTGGCTATTGTCACGCCTTCTGCTGTATAATGTTGCCAGCAATTTGCAGAAACTTGGCAATTAAGTGTTTCATGTTTAAGTGGCAACAAGCGACGACAACGTTGTCGGGGATGTCGACGATGTCGCTGCTCCCAATGTGTCTGCCCGTCGTCGCCTATAAATTTTTGATTGCCTTTGTTGTTGGCATTGTACTGAAAAATGGCATTTCATTTACGTTTTGCATTCGCATTGCCGTTTGTGTTTGAGCTTGTGCAGTCCGTGCTCGCTTCGAGCGTCGAGTGAATTTTACAGCTCGTTGCTTGGCGTAGCACTGCGGTTGGCCCCATCGCACCACGCTCATGCCCAATCCAGTTGCAGGCACTGCCTCTGCCACTGCCACAGCCACAGCCACTGCCAAACCGCCAGCGCCTGTTATGGGCGGCCAACAAACACATTTCAATAATTGTGCAACAACTGGAAGCGATTATGCAATTTCATCAGACCAAAAGACACGTTGCCTCATGGAGAAATGGCTAAAAAAAATTAATAGATCTGCAGATCAGCCAATAGACGACGCTATTATACGCTATTGCAGAAGAATGCTTAAAATATATATTTTATTGTTTCTTAATAATAAATAAACTATTATCTATATTATATAAAATTTTTCTGAAAAATATATTTTCTACAGTTTTAATAATTATTATGTTAAAGTAATTAAAATAAATTATTTTATGATTAATAATAGTATTTATTTATCATTTTATTAAAAATTAATTGTATTAAAATTTGCTTATAATTAAATTTTATTATACTAAAAATCAATTTAAATTAAATGTCAAAGTATTAAGATTTTGTTACATAAAAATTTCATTTTATTTAAATTTATGTTGAAAATGTTTTGTTTTTGTTTAATATTTCAAAATGCTTTTAAGAAACAAGTTTAGTTTTATCTGCAAAATTTATATACATTTGGTTATATTTTTTGAAAACATTTTGTAAGGCAAAATATACTCTTACACTTTGAGATATATTTTAATATATTTAAAAATTTGTTTCTGGATTACATAAAATATTTATTTATTTTTTTTTTAATTTTGTTTCCATTTTAAAAATAATTTTCTTAAGACTTTTTAGGCTGCCAGCTTATTAGCAAACAATAAAATATCAAATATTGTTTTAAATATAAATATTATTTAAGCTTGTTAATAATGTTAAATTAATTTAAGTACATTTTCGATTATTTCTTAATAATATACATTTTTATGTAGCCTTATTCGCTATCAGTTACGAATTGCCTGACTGATTTAAACGACTTTTTCATCTACAGTAAGTGTAAACAGTGGAATGTGTATATTTTTCTGGCACGCCTCGCATGCATTTTTATATTGTAATATAGATGCTGTGTTTGTAGGTTGTGGAATGGGTCTGTTGTTGCTGCCGTTGTTGTGCTGTTGCTGCTGCTGCAGTATGAGTTGTTGTTATATTGTATCATTGCCTATACATCAGTTGTGCTGATATGGCATTTGGGGAAACGAGTTTTATTTCATTTGGGCTCCTGACTCGCTGCTCTGACGGCTTTGTGTTTGCGCTGTGCGTTTGCGTTGGCCTCAACATGTTACTCTGTTTATACAGATATGCATATGGTGAGCAGCGATATGTGTGTGTGTGTGTGTGGTGTGTGTGTGCCTGTCTTTCATTTTGAGGTTATGCAAATTGTTGTGCTGATATCATAATTAATTCGTTGGGGAAACAGGCCGGAAACAAATTGGGTTTTGAATGAGTTATTGTATTTTGCGGCATGTTGCATTTTTGTAGCGCAGCAGCATCGTCATCATCAACGTGATCATCATTGTGTTATTTTTTGCATGAAGAATTTCAGTGCTAAAAAGTAGCCATGGCAATTTTATTATTTTTGTTTTACTATTGCATCTAATGAGTTTTACGTTATAAGACTTTTGAGCTTGTTGCCAAGTTCTTAAGAGCATGCCATCAAAAACATAAAGATTGTGTTTGGTCTACTGTATATGTGTGTGTGTGTGTGTGTGTGTGTGTGTGTATTCAGAGTCGGGCAATAACTGGAAGGAATTATAGTTTGCAGCTGGCGAGCCATAAAAAAGTCACAAAACAAAATGCAAGACAAACAGGCGAATGTCCTTCAGCATAGATCAAGTTTCCGACGAAAAACAATGAGAACTCGTCCGTCCTAAGTTCTACAAATTATCAGCACTTTACTGTCATGGTTTCAGTTTCAGTTTCCGTTTCCGTATTATTTTTCCTCGTTTTTTTTTTGTCTTTCACTCGAGTGTCCAAGGATATTTAGGATATGTATGCTGCACGTTTTCGTTTCAAGCGAAGTGAAAAATTAACTGCATATTATAAATTCCTTTGAGTTGGTTGTTCACACATGCAAGCGCCGCTGTTTCCGTGTGTCTACCGTGGACTGCACTGCTCTGCATCTGCTCCTACTCCTCGCTTTTCGCTTCTGCCTGCCAGCAATTGTCCGTGAGATCTGTGGCCTTTGGATTGGACTGCATTTGCATACGTGCGGGCAGCTCTAAAAGTTGGACATATTTTTGCGGCTGAGCTGAGTTGAATATATAATATTATTTACTATTGTCATTAACTTTTATAAGCTAGTTACTTGCATGAGTAATACTTCTATGAAAGGCTTAGCATGTCTCTAAAGTCAACAAAAACTAATTAATTTCGACCCAAAGTAAGCAGAAATTTTGTAATTCTCTCATCTTTGTATTCTCATTTGAACAACCAATTAAGAGTGTTGCAATAGAGTACGAGAAAAGTTCAGGAAAACTCTTTCAACTGATATACCCATTTTATAAACATACATATACATGCTCTGCTTACAGCGCAGCGCTAGACATACGTTTTGAATAAAATTCTCAGAGCATTTTATGACTTTTATATGAGCGTATTTACTCAAGTCTGATTAAGTTTATTTATACATATAATATATATATATATATATATATTAGATTATATAAATGTATATTTATTCGTACTCATTATAAAAGTTCTTTACAGTACAAAAAAGATATAGTTTTCCAATTTTATCTAAGATGAACACAACTGCATATATCAACACGGCGGTGTTAATAATTGCATTATACATAATTATATTAAAATATTTATTGTTATTTACAATTATCATTATTATAAAAAAAATGTACTTATTTTATCTCTTAATCATAACCATGTTGTTTTTTAAAATCAAAAAAAATATTTGAAAGAATTTGCTTTATTTAACATGTAAAATAAATATCTATTTAAATTATATTTGACAATGATAATTACAAATAACATTGTTCATTGAGGCGCAAGTTGACTTAAGTTTGCTAATTTCTATCTTTTCGTATTAAGTCAATCATCAGCATAACTTCAGCTTTAGCTTAACTACGCTCAACAGCATCTTTACTCAAAATGCACTTAAAGATTCTTATCAATATAAAATGTATCATACTTGATAAAACCATTGAAGAAGAAGAACTAGAGAGCTCAAATTTATTCATCAAAACATCGAATGAAGCCAGAGGTTGAGCTTGAATTTATGCTGGGATATTCAATTAAAATTTATTAGCTTTAAGATAAAATCAAAGGCAACTTTCTATCAAATTAGTGCAGACTAGAAAACGATAGGCAGGATAGGAAGGAGTTGAAACAAACATGCTTGCAACATTTTGTGGCAACTCTCGTGGTATTAACTATGTCATATGTGTCTGCCTCTGTGCGTGCATATGTGCTGTTTGTTTGCTTATTTGTGCCTGCCTCGCTGCCCCACTATGCCGTCGCCTGTCCTCCTCAATGTCAGTTTGTCCGCGTGTGTTTCGTTTTGCCACCGAGGCCGCAAATACTCCAGCAACACCAGCAACAACAATAAGCGAGCCTGAATGCCTATGCTTACCCTTGCCTACCTTTCGGGCTGGCTGTGTGTGTGTGTGTCGAGTGTGTCAAAGGGCGCATTTGGTTGTATCGTGGCGCCTGTGGCGTATACGCAATGTGGCCACCATTTGCCAACGTGTTTGTGTAAACAAAGTTGTGGACCGTCTATTTGTTTGTCGTTTGCTTGCCAGTTTGTTTATTGTCGCACTCGAACACAGCACTGAAACTGAGACTCCGGCTGAGACTTTAAGCCGCACCAGTAGCTATCGCTGGCCCCCTGTCTTGTTGAGCATTTAGTAAGTGTTTCCTTTTCGGCCATGCCAGTTGGCCCACCTTGCCGGCCGGTCCCCATCCGGTGGCGAGTATGAGAGCAGCTCGTTATGCTTCCGTTTCCGCACGCCCGTTTTGGCATTGGAATGCCCTTTTGATTGATGGCCAGCGCATTTGTTTGCCTTTCATTGTTTGCCTTTCGTTTCGGTTTGCTTTCTCTCAGACTTCAGACTTCTTTCTCCCAAATACATGCTCATATGTAGCGCTTCATTGCTGATGGTTTACAGTTCGCCTTATCGTGCCCCAAGGCCTCAGCCATATTTATGTAATTGTATTGCCCGTGCGTGGGCGGAGCAAGGGGGTTCGTGCCAGCGGGTGGGCGTGAGCGCCAAATTGAATGCCTGAGTGTATGAGTGAATAAGCAGCTGTGGATATTTGCCAATTGTTTGACTACATTCTTGTTCTTCTTCTTTCTCAGGGGGCAGGTAAGATGAGAGCTGAAAATAATGAAAGAAAAATATGAATAAAATGAATTGTCATGTTTATGATGGAATTATAAATAGCTTTAAGCACTCAAAAATTTTAGATTCCATAGCTCTAAGTCAATGATTGATTATAGCATATTTCTGTTGACCTTCACGAAGATGTTGAATCTGTTTTGCAATTTATTTTGGGAAACTTTCTCAGATATATCCTTCTATAATTATATATTTTTCCATATGTTTACTTTATTAGTTGTTAGCTGAGCTTTTTAGCTTAGTCATGGAACCAAAATATGCTGCGTGGTCATTAAATCTACATCAAACCAAATTGAATCTCGTTTTTTTCTCATTTTGTTGCCTCGGCTTGTATTTTTTTTTTGCTGCTCATCTGAGTTGACTGTCCTTATTTGGCTTTTATTATCCTTGAAATAGAATTCTCTCTGGGTCAAACACATACATGCCTCGATATGTCTGTCTCCCTATATGTCAGCCGTCAGCTTGAATTCAATTTGGCCTTTGTCTTTGCTTTGCCTTTACTTGGCCTACATTTTGGGCACCTTGAGTAAAATTAATATCATCGGTTTGCTGTCAGGAAACTGGGGCCTAGCCGTGTGTGGCAGCTCTAGTGGTGTGAGAGCCAAGCCGGACGAAGTCTACTTTCAAATGCTTTAATAATTAGCTCGTTTAGTTCCCTGCTTTGTAGCATTTTTTTTTTTTTTTTTTTTTGAAGCACTCTTGCCTGTAATTTAAGCTAATTTGCAGGCACTCATAAAACCTCGAGTTGCATCAGCGCGTGGGGCGGGCGGGGAGGACAAGTCCCGGATATTGGCGCTAACAAAATGCAACACTTGAGCTGAAAAATTGCCGTAATGAGCGCGAGCTGGCTGTATCCGGATCCGGACCCGGCCCGGACCCGGACCCCGAGGGGTTGCGTCAGTGCAAAATTGTTTAATTACTGCAAATTCCTTCAGTCGTCGCTTTTGCACGCTTCTCTGTGGGTTTCTCCGCAGTTGGGGAACGGGGAATGATGATTGGGCCATGGGGCATGAAGCCTGGCTTGGTAATGTTGCAGTGGTGCAGGAATGGGGTTTGACACATTTCCAGTTGTTGCTTTTGGCGGCATTTTCGGGTTGACTGCTCCACTGCTCTAAGCCGCTGCTCCGTCTCCTTCTTGCACAGCTACTCTATCTTGTTCTTTCAATTTAACATTTCGCTTTCCCATTTTCCAGTTCCCATCTGCCTGCCTGCCTGCCTGCCGCCGCCATAGATTTCATTAATTTGCCATTAATTCGTATTTTCTTCGCAGTCGCTTGCTCTTGTTGATTTTTCTTTTCGCTGCGAGCAAAAACTGGCGCATTCTTTCAACCCATTTGGGGGCTAATGAACTTGCTGAAGGGTTGCTCATCATCCAAGCAGCCGTGCGCCCCACCTTCCGCTTGTGAATACGGCTCGCTTAGTTTCTGAGTGGTTTTTAGGCTGACTCGCCGGCTAATGATAAATTAATTTGTAGCTCCACTCGGCATGGCTTACAAGAAACACTCAAACGAATGAATGCGTCCTCAAATGGGGCAATAAATTAGCTTTTCTCTTGGACACTGAGCATATTTAAAGCTGCCTAATGTGTGCCACGTCTCCACTTATTAACAATTCATTTATTACAAATTATTTGAATTGAGAGACAGCAGCTAGAAAAATATAATTTGTGATTATGAAACAATTCGTCAACAGTTTTCAGAAGAAAATTTAAGATGTTGGGCAGATGAGAGCGGCAGCTGAGCAATTATATTTATATATTATAATTTTTATAGAGCTTGCGTGCTTTTCTCTCTCATTTCTCTTATTGGATTACACTGAAATCACGCTCGCTGAAGTCTACTAAAACGCAGTTTTACTTAGTCAGAGTGAGACCGGCTCAGGTTGAGGCGGGCAAAGGTGAGTCATATGTCATTTGATCCCAATAAGCCAAGTAAACTTAATTACTGGCCAAGACTGCAATCGCCCTTGGCATTCTGATGAACAGAAAACGAAAACGAAAACGTTGTTGGCTCAGACGACAGACGACATGCTCAATAATTGTCCGAAAATATTGAGCCACTTTGATGGCAGGACGTCAGATACAAGCTGATGTGGGTAGATGTGTACAAGAATCTCTGCACGAGAGTGAAAACTTTAATTAATGGCTCAGCAGCAGCAGCAGCAACAAAATTGTCTATTTTACTAATCTGCAGCACAAATATTTTATGAGCACACTAAATCGTAGAGCTGTGTATGTGTATCCGTATGTGTGTGTGTGTGTGTATTATGAACTGGTAAGCCGGCACCCAAGGGCAATCATATTCAAATTAATATACCCAATGTGTTGTACGGCCATAAATTTTGAGACCGAGCCCAGTGCCTGGCATTCGGACAGCCATTGTTGATGTTGTTGTTGTTGTTGTTGTGGTTGTTGTTGGGGACACGTTCTGTTGGCTGGCCAGGCTACCTTCACCTTGTAAACAAGATAATTATGGCAGCAACTATGACAGCGAACTTCCTGTTCCTGGACAGACCACTCGTTCCCGCCCCTAGCTCTGTCGCTGCCACTGCCGCTGTCGCTGCCGCCGTCTCTGCCTCTGCGTCGACTTTGGACCGTGGGTGGGTCTCGTGGGCAAACTCATTTCCTGCCAGACGATTTTGACTGCTCCACGAATTGTTGACAATGCCCAAATGTTGTTAGGAGCGTCTAACTGTTTGGGCTTTGCGTAGCTTTGTGTACAGAACCACAGGACTACAGCCGCCTAATGAGGCTCGCAGTTGGCGTTAACCCGGCGCTTGTGCCTCGATATTGACTTGGCTTGTTAGTGGGAAGCGCAAACAACTCGCACCCAGAGCCAGCATGCCAAATCCTGTCAACACTTGGGCTGCAAAACTTTCCGAAGCCTAAGCAAAGATCAACGCAAGCTCACATCAAAGCCGGCACACTTCTGACAACTTCTACTTATTCAGATGTCGCTTTAACACCAAAAAGTCAGCTATCCCTCTTAGACTATACAAGAAGCGAAGCTGACAGTTTGCTCCAGCAAATATGTAAATAGCCCAGAGAAGACTCAAAATGGAACACAACAAACAGCTGCAAAAGTAAATAACTAAAGTTTTTTTTCTCTACCAAAGTACTTTAACTGGGCTAAGCTTCGTTGCATTATTATAACTTTTTTTGTTTTTTTTTTTTATTTTTATTTTTATTTTTTTTTAAATACCAGCTAAGCATGTGAAACTTAAGAAATTCAAGTTTCAATTTGTTAAGGTGAGTTATAATGAAGGTTCTGTAGACTATGACGCTACGATAGGCAGCTGTCGTTATATTCGTTTTATAAACTCTGATTTGGTCTTTTGTTATTTTAGGCTTGGGCGTTGGCTTTCGCTTGTCATTGCTTTAACTAGATCATTGTGTGCCCCATAATTTGGCTCAGCCGCGGGGGTCTGCCATTCAATGATTCGGCCCTAATCAAATTGCCACCACAAAAATTATCTGAGCCACATGTCAAAAAAGTTCTCGATATCTCTTGTTGGCTAATGCTTAGCGCCTTTACTTTCTCCGCTCTCCAATCACGGTGCTCGTCTGTAGCCTCCCGGCTCATATTCATTTGAGCCTATTATTATTGGAAAAGTTGTGGCAACTTCGCTAAGCTTTTGTTATGATGATGCTGATGGCTCGCTGGACGCAGAGGCGTTGCTCGCTCTAGATTTATCGAAATGGCCATTAATAAATATAAGTATGCAGCCAACGAGTACAGTTCTTCCTCAACTCTCTAGCGTGAGTTATAGCTACTAACACGTGCCCACGGCTCAGCCTAAAATTAAAACAAGAATAAACAAAATATGCCGCACCTTGAATGCTTTTTAAATTAAATTGTTGCCCACAGTATGTTAATCCGTATATAAGAATTTCAACTTGGCACAACTTTATACCCTAACATACGGTTTTTTGTCAGATAAGAATTTCAGTGAAAAAAAAAACTCGCTTAATAGCTAATATACTTCAATATAGAGAGTACAAAAAATATCTGAAAAATATACAAAAAATCCTTCACGTTTATGAAGTTATCGACGGCGTTAGCTCAAATCCACTTCACCAAAAAAGGAAAAAAAAAAACCGAAAAAAAAATGAGATAAAAACTTTTTGGCAACGCAAAAAAATTACGAAACAGTATATACTCGCATCCCGCACTCTGTCTCTTGTCTCGTCTGCTGGCTGGCTCCTGGATGCCGCTGGGAGGCACAACACGTACGCCAAACTTATTGATTTTTGTGGCGCGGAATGCAGTTTGCGGCTTGTGACTTAGTTAGCGAATTATGAAAATATTTGCGCTGCGCACTTTGCCAACCGGATTCTGGTTCAATCACTTCGGCCCAAAAGCTCGCTGTATCCGCCGTCAATTTCGGAGCAAATGCAAAAATCCTTCGTGCGTGATTCACACACACACAGATACAGGCACATGTTAATAGATTGACTGCACTGAAAATGGTTGATGCTTCAGGTGCTGTAGGGGAATCTGCTTGCAGCACAGTGAACTCTTCCAATTGACGCTTCAATGACCTATCAACCAAATGGATGAACGGCTCCATTGACAAGATCGAAGTGCACATACTCTTAAAATGTCATTAGAGTTGTATGCTTAAGCGATGAAAAAGGGTTTATTGCTCACTGTGAATTTATTTATTTATTCATGCAAATAAGTGAAATAGAAAATAAATAATAAATAATTTAAGTATACAATTGTGTTTTTTTTTAATGATAAATATAAAAGAAAATGCTTATTTTTTTTATAAATAAACATAAAAAATGTTTAATATGAAATATAAATAGGGGTATAATGAATAATTATAGGCCATTTAAATAAAACAATGCGTTTTTTTTTTTGTTAGTAGGTATATAAATATTTATATAATTATATACTAATAAAAACGCAGGGGGCTTTTGAATAAAGAACTCAAGAAATAAATGAATAATTTTTTAAAAATTATTTTTCATATTTAAAACAATTTTTTATTTCATGTTTCAAGTATTTTGTATTTTTAAAATTTTTTTTTTTGTTATTTTTTTTTCGTATGCAAAGTTTCATATAATATTTTATAGAATTTTTTTTTATATATTTTTATTTTTATTATTTTACCATATTGTTTCAATACATAATTATTTTTTTTTGTTGAAAATCAATTTACTACCAGTCTGCAAAGTATCAGTAGTCATATAAATCTACTCATATGCTACAGAAAATAATTATCTTTATATTATTTTTAAAGTTATTAAAGTTTCCGCTCTTATTGCCTTTAACTCTTCATCAAATAGTTTCTAAGCTAATAGAGTATCACACAGCCGTTGCCTGCCTATTTCCATTGATAATTCTTTAGTTGTTATTGTTTTTTTTTTTTTTTTTGGTGACAGGTGTGCACGGAAGCGATCGCAAACTACTCGTAAAAACACAGGAAAAACACAAAAATAAAAATACATAGTAAATAACTAAAACATAAAACAAACTTGTGCTCACATCAAAAATAAAATTGTTCTGCGCTGCAGAAGGTAAATCAAAACAAAACGTGTCTATTGGCCAGGAATCGGATATCAGCAGTCGAAGCATTACTCTGTTGAAGTTCAGGCATTAAAACCCGAATCGTCCTACCGCTGGACGGGTTAAGGGTTAAACGGGGTAGTAAGAAAAAAAAAGAAGACGAAAAAAAGTGCGCCCATAAAATTGTTGCCTGTCTCGTTTCCATATAAAATGATTTTGATGGATGATGCTGCGCAACTTGGGAGCATGTGTTTTGAGATTTACGCCAAGAGCTTAGCAAATGCGAAAGTGTTGCGCTGGATGCCCTAGATGTTGTGATGAGACGTCTGGCGGCAGCTGAGCTTAGTTGATTTGAGTTGAGTTCAGTTGAGTTTAGTTGACTGCTTGAATACGCTGAGTTGGGAGTCTAAGACGCGTGGTTAAATGAACTGGAAAGCCGTCATTGGAAAGAGTAAGAAACGGCCATAAAAAATAGAGCTAAATAAATAGAGAGCGAGAAGAAGAAAAGTTTTGTTTTTGGAAAAATAAGCATTGACATGGATTATGATAGCCAAGAGTTGCTGAAGGGAAAATCTTATGGAATATCAAATATAATATTTAATTATCAAAAAGCGAATTATGTAATAGAGATATGTCTCAAGTGCGCTATCTGATAAATAGATGCACATAAATATTTATATCTCAATTTCTTATCAATCCGGCCGCATCAGCAGATCATAAACCGAACCAAACTGCCTTTAAGCGAGCTCTGTAGCGCGTTGCAGTGTCTTAGTGCCAGCAGCTTGTGGGAGGAGAGGGCTGTCGAGTTTTACACCGTTGGGTGCTAAGAATCATAAAATCAATGTGTCATAAAAAGTATCAGCGAATCCGGTGCCCAAAAGCCGGCATTAAGGCTAGGAGGAAATTGTTTGAGTTGCGTATTTTTTGTTTTATGCCTTTTCAATGGTTGCGCAAGCTGCGTGTGGTGTGTGTGTGTGTGTGTGTGTGTTTATATAGCCATGCGTGTGTGTGTGTGTGTGTGTGTGTATGTGTGTCACTTTATGTCTGTTTACAGATGCCACACTCATGCACTTAAGTCAATGTGTGCAGGCGCCACTTTAATCAGCGCTCGGATTGTGGCGCTCAGATTTTACACAATTATCCGACGAAAACTAATTTCTGCAATTTCCTGTAAACAATGCAATTTGCCAAGTGTATAAGCAAAAATAACAATAAACTAAATTACTGCAGCGGGAAAATGTAGCACACTCCGACGGTGCCAGGGCTGGGCCGTGTCTCGGAAATAATTAAAATGAGAAGTAAAGCAACTGCAGCTATCTGCTCGAATTCCGCAGAGAGGCAAACAGACATATATAGACAGACGCGACAAGACAAGACAAGGCAGGACAGGCCAGGCGAGGACCGGATAGTTATCGGGTCTGGCAGTCAGTCGCATAGCTGACGAGCCGTGGAGCAACATGCAAAGCTTTTGTGACTCTTTGCGAGGTTTGGGACTCGGCGTCAACTTCAGCTTCGACGTTGTCGTCGCCATTTTTTCCATGTAATTTGATTTCGTGTTCTGTGCTGCTCTTTGTGAGTGTGAGTGTGAGTGTGAGTGTGTGTTTGCTCTCACTTTTGTCTCCTGGCACATTTCTGCTATATTTTTGCGACGTACTAATGAATGACAGCAACAGCCGACGGCACCAGCTAAGACTGGGACAACCATCAACCAACAACCGACAACCGACAGCCGACGGCCGACGGGCGACATTCTGGGCCAAAACAGCGAACAGGCGAACAGGCGAACAGCCGCATAACTGGCATAATGCTGATGATAATGTTGATGATTTTAAAACGCGCGTGTTTCTCCTGCAATTGCTGTCATTTGGTGTCATTTGCGGGCGACTAAGGCTTTAAATTGTTGTCTAGTTGCTCCTGGGACGCCTTTTCTGTTACACGTATAACAAGCAGCAGGAAACCGGGGATGTTCGACGGCTTGTTGTTGTCTGAACTCTAACGAGCACGGCTTGTATTTAAGCCATTGCCCGATAATCTGTGAAGCAATCAAAGACCAAATTGCTGGTATAAAGATAATTCGTAGTTGTCGACCAGTTGAAGCCATAAAGTGGAAACAAGAGATGGATTGAACAATTGAATCAAGTGCAATGTTTATAGCTCAAGTGGCAAAAGATGGCGAATAATAGCAAAAGAAAATTGTAAAGAGCCAGAAAAGTTGCCAAGGGCGCTGAGTCTATACAAAAATTCAAAAGTTATTGTCTTAAAAGAATTTAAAGCCATTCGTTGATCATTTGCGACTTTTATAAGCTGGCTAAGTCTGAATAAAAACAATTGAGTAAATATTTAGCTCTCTAGCTAACTGTTTCTATGTAAAAGAAATTCTCAGAAGTTAAGCTTATGTCAGAATTTCATTTGTCAAGCAGTTCTTAGAAAAAATGTTTTATTTATTTTATTTTTTGGAGGAAGTGCTATCAATATCTTATCTTAAAATAAATTATTATTTTT
The DNA here is from genome assembly GCA_035047625.1 of Drosophila mettleri. NCBI lineage: Eukaryota > Metazoa > Arthropoda > Insecta > Diptera > Drosophilidae > Drosophila > Drosophila mettleri. The sequence goes on along the minus strand of JAWNPI010000035.1, from coordinate 10,301,342 downwards.
TTTTCAAGTTAGCTTAAATATTATCCAAAATCTAGGCATATCTACGAACAAATTGGCTGGAAAATTGCTTTCATGGAGCCCCAAGATAGCGCCTAAGTAGCTACTTAGCTAAACTTTAGCATGTTCTTATTAAACAAGAAAAAAATTTGCCACTGAAATATTTGTAAAAATTCAATGTAATAGAAATCCAAAAATTTAGCAAAGATGAAACCATTTGAAGCGACCGCAAACAAAATGGCTGACACAGACTCTCTCCATATTCTGTCAAAGTGTCACAGGAGCATAATGAACTGTGTGTCAGCCACAGATACAGATACAGATACAGGCACAATTAAGTATATACATATATATATATATATATATATATATATATATATATATATATATATATATATATATATATTTATGTAAATATGTATGTGAACATCTGTATAGATATGTAATTTGAGTGGAGCTGTCGCTGTCATAAAATCAAAACTATGACAAACGACAGCGGCAACTGTCGGCGGACAACTGTAGACGCGAGACTGTAGGGGAGGGCAGGGATATGGAGACGAGACACTTAAAAGAAAGTAAATAAAAGAAAACCGAATTAATTGCTCCACATGGCATACAATTTAGATATATGGCATGCAGAGGCAACTTGTGATATTGATGACAATAAAGCCATAATGGCTGGAACCGCAAATGAACTCGACGAAAAGCACAGCTTGCGTCTGTCTGTCTGTCCGTCTGTCCGTATGTCTGTTGGCGGTCTGAAGATGTCTTTGAATGTGCGTTGAGCTGCGTCGAAAACTCAACTTAATATCAGACAAATACGGCTAATGACAACAACAAATAGGTTCATTGTCAGTCTGTGCCAAGCTGGCAAAAGTTTCTATAACAAAATTGTGCTTCATACTCGCTCAGCAAGTTACTGTGAGTATATCAACTTTATCACAAATATGTGTGTATGTATTGGAGAAACTATAAAAATTTACGACTTTTGATTGCGAAAAATGTTAAGAGCAGTTCAAAATGTATTGCTAAAAGTGTTAAGAGAAGTTCAAAATGGACTCTAATTTGGTTTCGTAGTGCTTTGCTTATTTTTAAAGCTGAACAGCTGTTAACAAATTTGAGCATTACGTAGTCGGCTATACCCCAGTTGAATATGCTCTCATCACAAGTAGCTAGCGAATATTATTATAAATTACAATTACAAAAATAATAATAATTATTATTTTTATTTATTATGATATGCTTATTTTAAAATAATAATAATAAATATTATTCTAATTATTATTATAATTATCTAATTATTATCATAATAAATATTATTCTTAGTAATATTATTATTATTATTATTGGTTATTTGTATTATTATTTTATTTTTATTTAATTAAATTTATTACATAATTATTTTAATATATTTATAGCAAAAAAGCCTTAGTCAAAATTATACTTCATTCATGCCTATCCTAGGGTATACAAGTAGCTATGTAGTATTTGGTATTGATAATTGAAGCAAGTAGCTGAGATTCAGCTCACGCACCAATGAGCCATTGACATGTTGTTGGCCACCATAAAAGTGCTTCAATCGCAATCAAACCAAATAACTTGGCGCTAATTTGTCTGTGTATCGCTTTAGTGGCAGCGTTCGCATGAATTAAAAGTCAGCGATGTTAGCAAACACTCTGCAAACAATGCCAAGTTATTTATTTATTTTGGGGCAACAACAAAAAATTGTAGAAGAAACAGTAGCAAAATGCAAGCAAACAATGCCAAATGCAACTGAAACTTTTGCAAGTTTTCCTTTAGCGCCTGGCAAAAAGACCAAAATGCACACAATACAAAATAAACGAAGACACACAGAAAATATTATTAAAAGGACGCAACCTACGAGGGGGCGAGCCAACTGGGTCTGTGGGTGGGCGTGCAATACTAAAAAACAGAATATGAAGCAGATGGGAGCAGATGGGGAGCTGAGGAGAGCAGAGCAGCAGCGAAGTGTTTCTGGCAGGTTGAACGAAGCTCTTGGGCTTTGCACTTGTGGGTGCAGTTTGAGGCCAATGGCAAAAAGGACCTTTGAGAAAAATGCGAAAAAGCTTCTCCTTGAAACTGAGATACAGATATACTTAATAATTGTATACAGCGACTACTGAATGTGATATTTACTGAGCTGCAGTTGAAATTCGTTTGAATTAAATTGGATATTAACTTGAAAGGAAACAAGCAGAGAGTATGAAATTAAAATGTTTTTTTTTTTAATAGGGATAGTAGGGATTTGGTAAAATTGGTTTAAATGCTATTAGCATAAATGCCATAGGGTTGATATTCTCAATTTCAACTTAAGTATATCCTAAGCAAAAAATAATAATAACTTATTTAGTTATCTCTGACACATTCGAATTTTTTTTAGCTCGAATGAAATTCTTTTTGCGGTGGTTTTTTTCACTCCAATTTCCAAGCTGTCACAATCACTTTTCTCACTTGGCTGTTAGGCTGTCGTGTCTGCAGTATGCTTACCTTTCAAAGTCCTTTTAGGTGGTAAATATATATAAAAATTTATATATATATATAAGCCTATGCATGTATCCATTTGGCTATGTGCGCGCCACAATAACAATCTGTTGATAGCTTTGTTTCAGTCTATGCATTGGGCTCTTTGCCTAACACTTGTTTTTTAGTTTTCGGCATTGATATGATTGTTGTTTCATTTTGTCGAATTTGTGTTATTTTAGATAAATACTCCTTAAAAATTATAGAGAGCGGGTATATTGTCAAGTAGAGTCTGCAATATTTGCTAAAGCCGCGAGTCGATCAATTTAAATATTAACTCGCAAGGACCTCAGATGATTTTTAATATGTGAAACATGAAAAATATTAGAGCAGATTATAGTCAATGGATTCAGGGTATAAAAATTATCTTATCTTACATGAAATTGTAGTGTATATAAGAAGAGCATATATAATTAATTATTTCCCACATTATATATAAATTTTATCAAAATATAAAGGGTTACATGAAAAGTTTTCCCTTTTTTATTGCATATTTTTTAGATAAGATGAAAACAGCACAGGAATGCTCTAGTCGACTATTCCTGAATGCTTTACTTTTCTGAACTGATGCTGCTTTGCTTTTGGCACCTTCAGATGGTGATACATGGCACTCTCATGTGTAAAATAGTTGTGCTGAGTTCCCCTTTTGTCAAATATATTATTTACTTGCTCTAACAATACTTTAAGTGTTTGAAGCTTAGCTCTTGAGATTTGCTCTAGTTCTGTTAAATATAAATACAGATGTTTTAATGTTAGCATTACTTTTTGTTTGTCAATATTCATCAATTTACAGTGTATTTAATAAACGAGATAGATAAATAAGATAGAAAAGATAGAAAAAAAAATAATATCATTTAAGCTCTAAATATAGAAATTTCTTTTATAAGATTCTGTTTTGTTCTTGTTGAAATACATTTATTTGTCAGCAAAAAAAAAAAAAGACAAATACAAGGAGAACTTGCATATAAAGGATGCCAAGAATTTTATTTTAACTGAAAAAAAATTTATATATATATTAAAATAAGGTTGAATTGCCCTTTGTTAATATCGCTTTTTAAGCAGGTCGTAAACTTAGCTTGATCTCAATTCGCCTGGCTGCTCTTATTTACCTTGAATTGTCTTATATTCTTTTTGGCCAATTACGCAAAGAAGGGAGAAGCCGAGCGAAATACCGAGACAGACTGAGTTAGAGCGAAAGACGTCGGCTGGCTTCTTGCGAGATTGAAACAATGTGGCGCCACTTTCACTACTCCCTTCAGCAGCGGAACGGGCTATGACAAGCAAACATTGTAACATCGCCAGTCGTGTGGAGTCTTCCTTGAAAAAAAAAAAGAAAAATAAATAAAAAGAAGATGAAAACAAAAAACAGAAATATGTCAGATGTCACGATTTACTATTTGCTTGCCAATAAGAAGATGAAAATCGATGCTGGCATCTGTCTTCGGCTCTGTCTGTTATTTGTTTCGCTTTCAAAGCTGAGGCGCTGCACAAATGAAAAATAAACAAATTTCTTAATGACAATACTCGCAGAGCGCTGAAAAAGAGTAAATTGATATTGATGCTCATTGAAGCACAGTTCGGGCAACAATGCAACTCGCCCCTGGGCCAGCTCAACGAGCTCCAAGCTGTTGCGCATCTGCGGCTTCGCACTCAACTGTGGCGCTTAAAATGTTTCCTTCCCAGCGACTTAAGCTGTGCGGCAAGCAACCATGAACTGACAAGTAAAAAATTGTAAATTTATAATTCCTTTAAAGCTTGAACAGATGATGTTCAAGTGGATACAATCTATCAGTTTAAGGAAGATGCCTTTAAAACCGACCATTGTAATGAGGAAATAAAAAGAATCAACATTTTGCTTTAGACTGCACGCAATCAGCAGAAAATATGGTAATAAGGGAAAAACGAATATTGTAATTAACAAATATAAAATTCTTATGACGTGTTGTCCTATGAAAAGGGATATTATATATTATATATTATATTTTATATTTAAATTAGATAGTTTAAGATCATGGCCTATGTCCCAATTTTCTGAGACTTGTCTTAGTTTTCTTAAATAAGCAGAAGCATTTCATTTTTGCAAAGAATTGCATTTTTAAGGACTTCATTTAATAAAGCACTTTAAAATTTGCTAAATGAATCCTGAATAATTATTTTTTTTATTTGTGTGACTCTCAGAAAAAACCTTTTAGTAATTAATTATTAGACTCAGCTGCAGAAGTTGCCTTGACACTGATTGAGGAGCACAGTCACCTTTTGCGTTTGCGTATTTATTTTTGATTGTTTCGAATCCGTTTGCTGGGCGCACATGCTGCAAAAGTTTTAAAAGCAAACACATTTATTTTATATGGTTTTAATTTACTTGTTATGTGCTTAGCTGGAAAGCAACTCTTTACGTGGAATGCGTAATAAAAATATGACTTGTTTGTACAATAAGTATAAATCAGACAGACAATTAAATGCGTTGTTTTCTTTCGATATGGAAATCGACAGCGAAATTTAGTGAAATTGATAAACAAAAAGAATGTATGCCAATATAAAGATCCTGATAACTAGTAAAGTTTTGATAAATATGGGAATATGGTAAAGACACAATGAAACTCATTCAAGCCGTATGGTGACTTCACTGAAAATGTACAGAAAATAATTTGGAAACAGCATAAAAGAATGTAAAATATTTTCAGTTTCGCACTTGCATAAGCATGTCTGCCTAAATTTGCGAAATTTAGATATTATTTATAACTGTCGTATTGTGTATTCATGGTTATTTTGAATAAATAACCCTGTCTATTTTATATTTATGGCCAAGACTCATTGCCAACAGTGAGTGGGTCACGCAGGCGTATACCATAAGTGTTTTCTCGGAGTGTACGAAAAGCCATGTTAAAGTAGACCAAATTTAGTTGCTACACACATGTCTAAGCACACACACACGTAGACAGAGAATCATACATAGATACATAACACATATACAAATCACATAAATCTTTTTATTTGTCATTTTTATTGGGTTTTATTATTATACCTTTTTGCGTATTTGTGTTGTGTGTGCCGCTGACATTTTGCGCGTCCTTATCCTGGTTTGTCGTCGGCGGTATGCGATGTGCGTGCCCAGAAATGTCTTGAAGCGGGTGACAAGACAGAAAACAAATGAAAGACGTCACAGCTGTACGTAAAAACATTCCAATTGCCACGGTGTGTGTGTGTGTGTGTGTATGTGTGTGTTTCTGTGCATAACTAAAATTTCATAAAACGCCAGAAATATTAAATAATAATAAAAAGAGGATTTGTATCATATATGTAAACGTATTTATGTGTGCCGCTGTCACTACTTTCGCCGTTTCGCTTTTATGTTTATGATCCGCACCTCGCACAATACATTTAGGGTACTCCAGCGCGTGTGCGATTCCAATCAGCAGCCAAAAAACTACTTCAGTGGCAACCAAAACAGACGAACAGACAATGGAACCAAACAAAACGTAGCTTGAGCGCAGACGGGTCTGAGACCCCGAACCAGAGTCAAAGGGACTCCAACAATGTCGACCCCAGAGTAAGGCTAGACACTCGGTTTTTGCTTCGTTTTTTTCGGGTTTTTCGATTTTTCTTTTTTTGTCAACTAACGACAAAATTGACAAATATTCGTTATATGGTTTTCTGAGTGAGCGTGTTTTGCCAGCAGGCCCCATTCTCGCACTGCCCGCTGTGGTGTCCCTCGTTCAATTGTTATTTTCGTGTGTGTTTCGAAGGCTTTTAAGGCCGCAGCTGGCGTCGCTTGGACGCCAGGTCGCTTGGTGGCATCGTCGTCGCTTTTGAACCATTTTTAATTTGTCTGCCAACCAAATTGAAAACTGTCAAAACTGTTAACGTGGCCTCTTGTGTGTTCTGGCCAACGACATTATAAGTTATCGAGATGCTGCGATTAGTTTTTACTGCCTTGATTAATCTTAACCATTTCGGCTTTTAGTTTCATGTGAGTTAATAGTTATAGCACAATATGCTCTTTGTTTAAATTAAATTGCAAACAGAAATTGAGAGTAACAATTTTTTTTTTTTTTATTTCATTCTTTATGGCTAAAAGTGTTGCATTCATTTGAAGTTTTTGGATGCCTAATTTTCAATAATTTAGCTTATAAATATAGAAAAAAAACAACATTTATTGATTGTACTAAACATTTTTTATAAATTTCGATTGTCTTGTAATTCTTATATATTGATTATTAATTTATTTTATTTTTTATTTTCTATAAATTATTTTATTTTTCAAACTTATATACATTCTGTTATTTATTTTATATTTATAGCAGATTATTGTCTTAGTGTAATATATTTATCTAGTCTTATTCATTATATTTACTTTTCATTCTACAATATTTACTTTACTCTGCGCCTGTTGTTTTTGTTGTAGATTCTGAGTCAGCTGCAGCTCATCTGCTTAGCGTCTTATCTTGTATGGTGTTTTTTTTATGATATTTAAGGTATTTATTGCTTCATTGATTGTATTATGAACTGAGCTGGCTTAGACAACAGAAGTTCATTGTGCGGCAGCACGCACCCAATGCTTGAAAAATGTTATTCATAAATAACAGATTTTCTGCTATTTTCACGTACTTTTTACGCAAATTTCAAATACAATAGAAATTTGCAATATTTTGATAATGTCTGTCAGTTAGTTAGTAAATAGCTTAAAAGTCGAATGCCAATAAATTCAATAGAAACTTACTTTATGCAATTTATTCATTTTACTAATAAACTCTTTTCATATTGATATTGATAACTAAATACGAGTTGAGCGTTGAGGCAGCTTTAAACGTGTTGCCAAGCGTATTTCTTGCGAATTTCAGTTAAAATTGCATATTGAAGAAGCAGAAAATGTGTTGTAATATTTACCGGAAAGCAATTTGGCTGAGAGCTGCACGCCAAGTCTATCGATAGCTGGCAGTAGTTGCGTGCGGGCTTTGCTCACCTGTGTATGGCTCTACACCTGTATATGGGGTGTGTGCGTCAAACGTTAACGGTGTGAAATGGCGCATATGTAAGCAGGGCCGAATGGATTTATTGCTTTTAACACAGGACTTATAGACGGTTGCGACTGGAGGCCATTATTGTCTGTGTGGCGCGTCGCCATTGGCCATTTTCGCTGACTTTTGGCCATGTTGCGACGTCGCGATATGGCTTAAAACCTAATCGACGCCTTTTGCGCTGGACTACAGCAAGCGGCTACAGTATTGCGGCCTGAACGTTATTTACTGACCGGAATTACCACTTTCAGCGGCATAATAGATTACACACATATACATAAGTATGTACGCCCACACAGCCACACTGGCCCACTCATGAGGACTGACGGACAGTGGGATCTGCAGTTACAGTTACGCACAACATTTGTAATTGCTTGTTGTTAACGAGAGGAAGTGGGCGGCAGCTTGAGCCCCACCCTGGCACACACTTATGCATATTTGATGAGAGCCGATTTCCTTAGCTGAGCTGCTGTTTGGCCCCCTTGGCTCCACATATGGCCGCAAATCGTTGGCGGGAAAGCTTACGGCTTTTGGCTATTATTAGCAAATCGCTTAAACAATCTAAGGCCGGCAGAACAGCAGAAGATTTCGCATTTAAATTGATTTTCGGGGCCGGGGCCATTTAAAATGTGAATTCGATTTGCTATCAAGCGAGCAGCCGAGCAGCCGAGCAGCTTGGGCAGCTTGGGCAGCTGACGCTCTTACATAACCAACTGCCATGGCAGCTATTTGCAAGTTTTCTGTGTTGTAATCCAAATTTTTTGTGTGTGCTGGTGGTGCAAGTGCTGATAGTATTGAATTATTGTGCATATTTGGGTCATAGAATTTGCTGGCGCAACGAGCAAAATAAAGAGATAAGGCGAGCAATTGTGCAGGTCTTGTGAGCATAATAACTATTTTATAACAACTACACGAGTGAAACGGGATGAATTTGAAAACATTTCTTAGCCTAGATTACAGTTCTGAGAAGGCATTTTCTCTAATATTTTATAATTTTCATCTGATAAAACTGAAAAATGATTTGGCATGAGATGAATTTTAAAAACATTGGCATAAAGCTGAAAAATTGAGCTTCAGATACGTTTCTATTTAACATTTAAATATACGATTAAAAAATCTATCGAAATTCAATGTTTCAGTTCTGAAGTCTTATCAAATTGTTAAATACAAGCTTACAGCTGATCATCTCATTGCCTTTTGCCACAATCATGATAAAATCTCCATTAATTTAGTTATTTCATTTTTGGGCAAAAGCTTTTTACCATGACCATGCCAAAAAAAAAAAAAAACAAAATCTAATTCAACCTTCTGGCTGAAGCAGACGGCGCGAAATTGCGCGGACAAAAAGCGATTAAAATATATTTTTAATTGCCGTCAACTAATGAAAACTTTTGCCATTAATCAAATGAGTTTTCAACCTACAAGTGCAATAAATCAAAGTAAGCGCGTAAACAATCAAAACTCCAAGATAAGAACAGGAAGTCCATTGACAACACACCGAACGACGATGAGTACGACTTTTCAACGAGACACTTTGGCCGCTTGGCAAACAACAAACAGAAACCACGAAGCTCCTGCTCTCAGTCCAAGTCTTTAGTTTTACACTTTTTATGTGCGCATTTCGAGGGGGTAAACGGTATACAATTTTGTCAGAAGAGGAAGAGTTTCTACTCGTAAAGTTTATAAATACCTAAAACATGACCTTAAATTAAATTAGTTAAATGAGCGTATTCATCTGTGCATGATAGGACATGAGTGTAATTAATTTAAATTTTAAATTTTATTCAAAGCACTAGATTCGATGGCTTTGCAGCATTTATGAGTTGGTCTATAAGCTATAAAAATATAAGTTAATTCGATTACATGAAGCATATATATATATATATATATTCAAGTTCGCAACGCAGCGCAAAACTAAATTCATGTTGTTCAAGAGATTTTAAATCTAAGATTTGAGTAGTGTAAGTTTTCCGAGGAAGCAACTTGAGTTGCTTTTTCTAGATTTATTTTTTTCTTAATGATAGCCAAATTAAAAAAATTTATTGAATTTTTGTAGCTTAACTTGAGTCTTTATCATTGCAGATTAAAATATTTCATTTTGCAATTAATAATAAAGTGAAAATCATAAATTAAATTGTATTTGTACACTACTCTAATATTAATATTATTATCAATAAAAATTAAATTTGAGAATTACTTAAAATATGGAATACATATTCACTGCATGTAAGCAATACGCTGAAGTCAATGAGAAGATAAGAGAATTGTAATGCCGAAGCTGCGCTGGCAGCGGTTGTCGTCAATGAGAAGTGACTCTTTAATTACTTGTAATTTGTTTTAATGCCACTTGAGGGCAATGCAAAGCTGGCGCTGGCATTCGAGCGCATTAAGCACCTGGAGAGGGGAGCGCTACCTCTGGCTACACGTTCTAGTAATCCTTGTCGCAAGCTGCTCATTTCGTTTGATTTACTTAGCAACTTAATAAAAGTTAGAGCAGCCGCTGCATGCCGGCACTTAAATGAGTTATGAAACAATTTGTGGAGCCCAACGTGCTCGCTCGCTCGCTCGCATGTACTTAGGCGCATGTGAGAAGGCTGTAGCTCGCTACAGGTATGCGTAAAACGCGAGTATGTGACCGAAATTGATCATTAAACATTGAAATCGAACGAGAGTGTAGGTATATATAAACTTTTTTTTGTTTTCTTTTGTATTTTACTCAACCTCTGATTGCGTCAACTCGCATTCAAGAAGATAATTTGGTCAGAAACTCATTTCATTTAATAGCGTGCAGGTTTATGAGTCAAACAGACGCAGCGAATGGGCAGGAAACGTACGCGGATGATGCCGCGCATTCAAATTGCAGATTGACAAACGTTGTGTGTGTGTGTTGTCCTTCTGCCAGTTGAGTGTAAGTGTCAGGATATGCGTGCGATTGTATGTGTGAGCAGAAGCAATTAAAATGCGGCAAACGACGCAGTAAATGAAGCAAATGTTCCAAATGCGTTTGCCAAAAGCATTGTGGGTTAACTGCAAGGTTGTGCGGGCATGTGACTGTGCGGCATGATAGTAATGGTAGCGTGCATGTGTATGTATGTGTGCGTATAGCTTGTGAACCAAATTAACAAAGCCAAACCAGCAGACCACCAGAACACCAGACCAACAGACCAACGGACCAACAGACCACCAGACCACCAGACGACCAATAACCAAATGCCAGTAACTTGCGCTGCGTTGCGAACTTGAACAATGGCGCTGCCTTCACGGATTTGATGGGAATGGTGATGATGTGGCTGGCGGAATGGGTTGGCTGCCATAATGCCATTGGCTGGGCTGTGCCATTGACGGTAGCACAGTCGTACGCTAACCGCAGTCAAAAGGATTCACTGCAAAATTACTCAAATTGAGTTGGGATTTGAAATTGCGTGAAAAGACGCATTGGCGTTCAGCTCAACTCGTTCTGGCAATGCGAACTTTCCATTTTCATTTGCGCCAGCCAATGCCAGCGCGAGCAATCATAAAAGTCAACCAACTTGCTGCCACTCGCCCTCGAGTCGGCATCGTTTGTTGTTTTTTGTTCATGTGCCATAGCAGCAGCAGCAGCAGCAGCAGCAGCAGCAGCAGCAATAGCAGCAGAACCAGCAGGAGCGGATATCCTTGAGTAGCAGCGACCATCACTAGCGGCACTTTCGCTTGGCATTGTGCATAGTTTATGTGCCGTACTTTCTCTTTTCCTCATCCGCCCCTCGCTGTGACCCGCCTTTGTTTTGGCATTTTAATTAAGTTCTCGCACTTGTAATAAACGACGTCGCTTGATTTGTGCGCTGCCTGACATCATTATGGTAATTGCACAAGGGCACAACTAAATTTGACAACCCGTCGACTTAGCCTTTCACGCCCAATCCTCCACAACGTGGTGTGCCGTACCCATCATGAGATTCATTCTTGTCGAAATTTTGAGGAATCAATATTGAATGCATTTAATAATAATGATAAATATCAATAATATATAATAAATAAATACATTTTTTTAAGCACAGTTACATTTTTTTATTTATTAATTGTTCTTTTATAAAGTAAAATAATTAAAACAATAAATATAAAAAAATTTATGTATTTATTTAACAAGTACAAAAACTCTAGTTCTTATCCTGTTATTTAAAAATAGAGTTAAATTTGTCCATATATAGAACTTAGTTATATATTAATAAAAATATTTATTTATATAAAAATATTATTATTAATAAAAATTCCTTAAATCTGTATAAAATAAAAAAAAATAGAGCTAAAATTCCAGTTAATCTTTGTATAGCACACATGATCTGTTTTTAGCTCTCATACGCATATGTTTGCTAAAATTTTTTATATTTTGCAATTTAATTTGACTTATTGGCTGTCAGTTTTGATGGATTGGCTTGGATTTTGAGACTGGCACAAAAGACAGGCAAACAAATTGGTGCAAATCGCGTTTGCCTTGAATTTGCAAGAATAACAATTTTATTATGTGCCTTGAGGTGGGAATTAATGAGCTCGAATCTTATCTTTGCGGGAGGGCAAACTAAATGCATTCCATGAGCAATCAAATATGCCATTAGGCGGTCACTTATCACACTTGGCGAACTTTTGTCGAACAGCGGGCAGTGGCCCCAAGTCAAAAGAGCAACGAATCCAAACAATCAAAAAAGAGCAGCCTACAGGGCCTACGTTACGTATACTTTGCCTTATCGGGGCCGGCACACGCGCCATTATGAACTGGCCTCGAACACGTGATTTGCGGCCATTAAAAAAGCCCAGCAGAAGCGAAAGAGTAAAACTGCCTTTGATTTATTTACAGTGCAAAAAGAGCGCCTGAAAGTAGGCAACGCAAATTGCGAACCCAAAGCCAAGGCAAGAAGTTTGACATGCAATGTTAAAATTAAAGTAAACTTCTTTCGCGTGTTGACATGTTTATTTCTTACCTTCACGCTCCCCCCTCTTTCGAGCCTAAGTATTGGGGCGTAGACGAAAGTTAAATATGCAAAACATTAAGCGAAAGTTCTATTATGTCGAAGTAAGCTGGCAGATGGCAGCCGAAATTGAGGAATCGTGTGCAACTGTGGCAAACTGAATCGTTTTTAATGTGCGAATATGAGGAGCATTTTATTGATCTCACGGCTGACTACCTTCTGCCAACACCCATTAAAAAACATTGTCAGTCAAGTACATTCATTATGTAAACATATGCTGTCTCCTTTCTTTTGTTCTTCTGTCTTTGGACTTGGTAAATTGTTTTAAGGTTTTTGATATTAGCCGGGGCACTTTGTGACCGGGTTGCATAATTTAATATTAATGAACTGAAAAATCGATTGTAAACACAGGCGCACTGGCTTGATTTAAGCCCGATGTGCGGTGAAAAAGTTTATGTACTGAAATTGACTTATAATTGAAGTATGCTCGCTCAGCGCTTAAATTGATATATATATAAATATATGTAAGATAAATAAGTACTCTGTGAGTAAATTGATCGAAGAGATCTGGACGGTTGCCAACTTAAGAACTGACAGGCTATTGCATGACGCGGATTTATCATAGAAAGAACGCAGCTGCCCAAGTAGTCCTCTTCGCCCAAAACATAGTCCAGGCAACTTGGCCTCGTCACGGTATTAGGCGTGATTCAATATTTATTTCACACTTAAGCGGTAAGAAAAATCATAGGAAAAGCTATACTCGCTGGAGCTGGGTGAGCGTAAGTGTTCCTCTCCTTGTGATCGCTCTTCATATACTTGCTCATATACTCAGTATGGAGAGAAATATATCCTTTACATATGAGCCAAGGGGAGCCTTGGCTTACTATTTTTTTGCCCTTAAAATTATTATTATTTTTTTTTTTTATTTTTAATACAGTTCACAATTCATTTGTATTTTTCTCTTTATCAATGGAGGGTATTACGCTGAAATTTTATTTATTCGAGCTTTTTCTGCCGCTGCTAAAAATCTTCTTTAATTTATGTGTTTCTGTATTTTATTTTTCGTATCCTGTTTTTGGTAGTGAACATGCAAAGCGAAAGTAAATTTTAGTATTTTTATACATTGCTGTTTGCTTTGTGTTGCTGATAAGTTTTATTAATAAATAATTTATGCGGCATATGCGCGGCATTTATAGATGACTTGGGGCCAATTCGTTAAGCAAATGAAATTGAAATTGAATACACGTAAAGTAAATAATGTCGAACCCGCCACAAGTAAATAAGTTGTAAAATATAATGTTTTAATTATATTTGCATTACGTGAATGCCAACGAAATAAACACAAACCGAAAACAAAAAGAGAGACAGAACAATAGTTGTATCCATATATATGCCGTATGTTATTGAATTTGTTAATCTCTGTGGATCTGCAGTCTATTAAGGCAACTCAAGTGGAGAGCACACTCAGATATAGTATGGCTGATGAGCTAGTTAATAATACTTTGCCTCTCATGCGTTTATCTCAATTACTGAACAATTTTCAATTCAAATTGACAGCTGCCTCGATTCTACAGCTTAATTGCCGTGTAAAACACCATTAAAACGAGCGCAATGAACACGGCTCAAAGTTGACAAAAAAAAAAAAAAAAAATAAAAATAAATTGATCAAATGATAATTAAAAATGTACTGCAATAAAAAAGCTCTTAATGACATAATAACAGATGACAAATAATAAATTGTCCGATGAACGAACTACGCAAATTATTGTGCCGCATACACAGGCAGCACTTGTCGCTTGTTAATTATTACAGTAATTAATACGGAGAGCAATGTTCATTACTTGCCAAAAAGAACACACTCACATAAAGTAAGGCGATGTATTAATATCATTAAACATTAAGTTGGCGTAAGTGCCAGACGCATTGCTTTTAGGCCAAGCACGCAAATTGTTCAAGCCGTGCGCCAGATGTGTATCTCACGGAGCATCATTAACATTGGTATCCACATTATCTCATGCTGTAGTCGCATTCGATACGGCGAGGGCGAGTAATGTGTGACATGCAGTGAACTATGGCATTTAACAATTGTGGAGCTCTTGCTTCTCTGGCCTTTCCTGCGCTACGTTGGCCATAACTTAATTATGATGAACGCAGCGAAACGAGACTAAATACAAGCTATACACAGGTAAGAGAGCACAAAACCTTCGTTGCCAGCTCCTTTTAACTGTGCGCCCTCTTCAACCTTGCTCGCCGCTCCGTTCGTTGCCCTCCCTTGGTCCAGGTCAAGCTAGAAAAAGTATGTAATAATAACTATTTGCATTTTATGTGACGCTTATTTTAGCATAAATTTTCTAGCTTATGGAAATTATTCGTGTTTTTGCCAACTTGTAGTTCTGCACTATATTCCCCGTTTCAATCGCTCTCTCTCTCTCTCTTCCTCTCTCGCTTTCTCTCTCGCGCAAGGTAAAGTAATGACCTTTGCGGGCGTACGCTGCGTATGGGTAATTGTGTAAATTGCATGCTGGCCTCACCTGCTCGGATCGGCTCGACTCGGTCGGGCTGGCATGGAAAATTTCACATGGTTTAATATGCAAATAAGAGCATTGGCTTAGAAATTGTGCGTTCGCTTTATATTTCTAAAATTTACATTCGCCCATTTTCATTTAAGCAGCTTTCTCTAAATAAACTGTTGATTATGCCAAACTTATTTAACAATTACAAACTAATTAGGAATGTTGAAGCACAGCACAGAGCTAGAGCTAAGTATCTTATAATTAACAGATAAAACTAATGCCGGCCTTCACATTAATTGCCGAAAACAATATTTTGCGTATTTGAGGCCAAAGGTTGAATAATGAGCCAGCAAAATCTCGATATTGTCTTAAATAACTTGCATAAATGCATACTTAATTATTTTATTCTAAGAGTCATTGACTTGGGCATTGAGAAACATAATTACATGTGGTATATCCAGAACTGTTGATGACCGAAGTGATAATACCTTTCACTGAAAATATACTGAATATTTGAATTATTATGAATTTTATTGCAGCTCAAAGCAATTCTGTTGGCCACAAAGAGAAGCTCATATTTAAGACATTTTAGGGGTTTACGGGTTAGCTTCAGATCTATAATTTAACCAGGTCAGTTTTGTTTTGTATATGAGTTTTAAAAGACATTCAACATTCAGCTTAAAATAGTTAATTTGATAGACGAAGAAACGCATTCGTTTGGAAAGCAACCAGCTCAGTGGGTTTCATGTCCGATTAACAAGTAAATGTCAATAGTTCAAATTCACTATAAAATGTTTTATTGTTTTGGACGTTTGCAAACTTGAAGAATATTACTAGTAATTTTTTTTGAAAAACTCTTTGATATTTAATTTTTCCTGCGTCTCTATTATCATTATGCTAGCCATAATCCTTGACAATGCTCGAATTGTTATTTGGTAAAATTAATTAAGAAGTTTTAATATCGCCTTGCAAACTCAACATTGGTTTGAGTTGCCAATAAACGGGAAGGATATTGTCCTTGGAATTACGTATATTGATCTTCTTGTATACGTTTCGGACAAATGACAAAAGATGTCAAGACAAAATGCCAATTAGCACCTACATCCAGTCGATTCGTTAATGTCATAAAATCAGAATTGATGTTTGACCGTTGTTTGTATTTGAATGCGCTCCCCATTGCCCTTTTGGGTCTATTCATTACAATTTGTTCTTGTCGTGCGATGCTGTTAAGGGCCTTGGAATACGGCGCGTTTTTATCTCTCACTGTGGCCCGTGCATATTGACATTATTAATTAATTGCTTTTGCTTGAATAAGTAGCTAAGTGAGGCACTCGTGCCAGATCTCGCCTTCGGGTAAATTTAATATTTAAATCTGAGACATTTCTCAGACTGTAATACCTTTCTCAGTTTTCTTTTATTTATTTTGTTTTTTCTTTTTTTTGCAATTTTTAATTTGTCTTGAGTGTAATTTTTTCCAGCCTCTGTTGTATTAGCAGCTGCGCTGTTAAATGGCCAATGTAGGAATATTATAGCACTTATTCGCATATAGATTTTATTTATTTATATTCAATTTCATAAACGCTTTGCCCACAACACAATAAAATAATCAATAAATGCGCCGAGCGCCAACTTGTTCACAAAATAAATGCAAATGGGCGCAACTGCGAACGATTTATCTTGATTGTTCGCCAGATACGGCAATGGCGATAATAAACTTTTAAAGAAATTGGAAACAGAACATAGTAATACATTCAAAAAAAAAAAACCGAAGACTGAATACCCTTACATATATCGCCGCATATGGCAAATGCTTGTGTTGACTTACAAGTCAGTCTCAAAATAAAATTTAAGCTTAAATTCATATATTCATATTTTATCGCAAAATGAGTCTCAATGCGAATGGTTTCAAATCAGCTAAAATCATTCATATCGGTTGTCCCTAACTGCGCCAAGTAATGGTGGCGTTTCGGGAATTGAATGTGCGCCCAATGCGGAATACTTTTGGGACCAGAAAAAGCAATGGAAGTGCTCCTGAGCCACTGCTAAGAGCTGAAGTCGGCTTAGTGTAAAGTTTATTTATATTACTTGCGCGCTGGCAATGCGACTGTAAGCAAACGATTCTTCTATTGTCATTATACCCATTCTAAATGACTCAACGGGGTATATAGCACATCCGGCAGAAGCAGGCAAAGTTGACTCCATTAAATTAAGCCGGAAGCCACTCTCAGAAGCAGCACCATAAATTCTTTTTTAGGGTATCTGCTAGTCAAACCCAATCACGTCAATAGCAACTGTTGTTGCCTGGGCACTTAGGCTCCATTATTAGCAAAGGCCTTGAGGCGGCAATCAATTGAGTTGAGGCGATTCACGTGTCACTCAAAAACATAGTCCATTTATAAACATTTTGACGTTTCGATAAATTTGACATGGGAAATCAAACACAAGGCTAATTAATGCAAAGGATATACGTATGAGTACAATATCAAGAATATGTTGGAGGCCGAGCTCATGAATTTTAAATATAATAATTTCTAAAGATATCTAAAAACATATATATATATATATATATATATATATATATATATATATATATATATATATATATATATATATACATAAAAAATATTTATATATTTATTAATATATAATTATATATATTCATAATTATGACTATTCGAGTATTTCAACAAATTTTCTTGGCTCATTGCAGATGATGTAATATTTTGAAAAACGTAAATTGTTTCGGAAATTCAATTAAGCTCAGTTCCAGGAAACTTTTAATTGGATTTCTTTTTATAATTGGGTTTATTGCCTTAAAAATATTTAAAAATAATGTTGGCTCAATATTAACAGTCACCTTTAGGGGCAATTAAAGCATAAAGAGAAAAAAATAACATAATTTAGTTACACGTTTTGCTAGCTAAAGGCGAATTTGATGAAAACGTTTTAATTAACATGAATGAATTTTTATTTCCATATAAATAATGTGAAAACACAAAGAAATTAAAGAAATCTCAGTGAACGGTAATGCCCTTTCCATGCTGGATATTCACGAAACTTATTTGATTATCTAATTTTTCCCTAACGTTTTTGGATTGATGTCTCATGCCCAAAATCATCTCACCTCAAGCTTGAAAATATACACATTTTTCCATATTGCCGCGTACTTAAAGCCGAGCAATTACTTTAGGGAATTCGGAGATTCGGAGAACTTAAGAGCTGGCATACTTTCTCCGCTTGGCACAGCACAAAATGTTAATTAAAGATGAGCGAAGTGAAGGCAATGAGCCGGACAGTGACAGTCATTCGTCAGTTGTTGTTGTTGCTGCTGAGTTGCCACGTAAATGTTTTCATTTGTCAGGAACAAAACGGGAGGCGGACGCGAGCGAAGGGTATAAAAGTCGTGCTGGTGGCAATAAAAGCAATTCAAATTGTAATTATGTCGTGAAGGCATGAATAATGTGTCCTGGCCGGGAAGTGTAAGTGAGCTTATTAATGTACCGTGTGGTTGTCTGGCACGCGATGAGTGTTTTCCCAAATGAGATACGAAGAGACAAACAGAGAGAGAGAGAGAGAGAGAGAGAGGGAGAATGAGAAATGAAATATTGCTTAGTATGGCAAGCAGATGGAGAGTTATTTTTGTGACATGTGCAGTGCGATGCACTTGAAGATTTTCGGACACTGCTCAAATATTAAAGCGTCCCAGTGTCCAACTGGTCCAGCCAACCCAAATGGTGACTCGTTGAGTGAGTTAAGTGCAGATGAGCAGCTTGCCTCGTCGCTGGTCGGAGTTAATGGCTGCCATAAAGCAAAAATGCGACAAGTCAAAGCCATGAAGCTCGGGCTACTCATGCTGCTCATGGTGCTCGTGCTGCAGCTGCCTTAAATTATTTATTTATATAAAGTTGTGGGCTTCGTGCAACTTCGACGTGTCTCGCAATCCGGTGTGCGAGAGCGCTCTCCATAATTACACACATCTGCTCAGCTCCGAGTAATTAACAGTTACGCGCTCAACATCGATATATGCAGTAAAATTCCCATTTAACTAATAAATATTTAAATTATATTATGTATTTTTTTAAGTGCTCTATGAACCTTTAGGTGGATAGTTTTTTTTTTAATCATTTTTAATTATTAAGGGCTTAGAGCTGAGAGCGAGTGCCGAACGATAGGAAATATTCCATTATCGATGCTCCGACCAAGCTCACATATTATATATTGTTTAAGCAGTCGAGTCTGTTCCGATTTTATGAAATATTAAAAAAATGTGCACACATTATGAAACGTGCGATGCACAAAAGAAATTTAATTTAATTTCCATTGTTTGCATTGCTGTTTACCTTGGCAGTCGAGAAGCTGCAACAATATAAACACTATAAATAATTATAATCGGTAAAGTCGTCCAATAAAATGGCAAAAATTTCACAGTTTTTATTTTCATGCATGTATGTGTATACGAAGAGAGCACAAGTGATATTAAATATTCATTATAATAATCTACATGTGGAGCGCAGCAAGCAGAAAGTTAGCTTTTGGCCTTGGGACTAGCGCAAACAGTTGGCAGTTTTCAAGTTTCAGTCGCTTTTAGGCCATATTGAAGGCATAATTCAATGCGCATTTACGAGCCGAGAGTGGCTGTGGCTAAAAGAAAACTTTGCTCCCAACTCAACAAAAGTAGAATATTGAAAGAGATACATATTGAAAGAGCGAGCGCGATAGAAAGAGAGAGAGATGGAGAGGGAGAGAGAGAGGAAGAGGGAGAGAAAGTCGCACATTTTATATGCTAGCGAACATATTGAATTCCAATTTTGCGCTTGAAAGTTAACGTGCTGCCATTACATTAAACGTGATGAGAATTAACAGCTTGTCAGGCAGCGGCAAGTGCCCGTAGAGCACACACTTGGCCATACATACCCACACACATACCCACACACACACACATACCCACACACACACACATACCCACACATAAACTAGCGGTTGTATAAATGCTCGCGTATACGCTTTAGGCGTGACCCTGGCAACGCCAAGTTTTAGGCCATACTTAATTCAATTTGATTGCCAACAAATAATGCTGAGTGTCTAATTATTTTTCTATCACGCTGTGCCGGCCTGATTTAACCAGCTAGGCTGGACCATAAGCCACAGCCAGCGCTTATTGAATATATGTTTTGGACAATGCCAATGCCATATTACAACTCCCGCACCTCGCTCACCGCAACTGGCATGCAAATCTGGTCCATATTAACTGCAGATATTTGCAATTAATAATAGCTAAACATTGCCTTAACCAGCCCTATTGGTGTATAAATATAATCTCATTACACCAAATTGATATGTCTTGCATGAGATATGACTTGTGTTTTCACACTTTCCCCAGAATAGATGTTAATTTGTTGCTTTAAAAAAAAGAAAAAAAATTTCTCAGTTAACTTTTACTAATTTTATTAAATATAATATATTTATTATAACAATAAATGTAGAACTGAAGGATTTGATTGATATTATATGGATAGTAAATTAAAATTATATGGATAGTAAATGAATATAATTTCAATCAAATACTTCAGTTCTAAATTTATTATTCTAATAAATATATCCTATTTAATAAAATGAGTAGAAATTAAGTGATTTCATTTTGAACATAATAATTTTAACTGAATCATAAAAGCAATAAAATTATAAGAGTGAGCCAAGGGTGCAATAGGAAACAGATCTACTCTGATTAATTGTGAATAAGTTTTCTTCTTTACAACGTTTTTTTTAGATTTTTTGAATATTTTGTCTGATATTTTCTGAATATGTAAAAAGAAAGTTTATGAAAGCAAAAACTAGAATTACGTTTTTAGGCAGTCGAAACTATAAAAAAAATCGCCTAAAAGTCAACTCATTTAAATGTTTAATTACATTTTGTGGTAGAAAGTCATATAATGTGGTTGACATACGCGGGATAAAATATTCTATACTAATGCTAATATAAAATGAAATTTTTGGAAGGAAGCCAAGCTGAGCTGAACAGAGCTGACGTTTGCCCCGAATGTGTAATGGGAAAAAGTATTGCACAATGAGCGCCATTAAATGGATTTTGTACATTAAATACATGGACACATACAAACACACACAGGCAAAACAAATTGATACAATGAGAAGACTTTTTGTTCACGATTTCCTTGCCAAATTGTCATATCGTGCGTCGTTTGACGACAATTTAATTTTTTTCTTTCTTGAAAGTCAATAAAACAAAGTCAAAGCGAAAGGCAGCAGAAAAACTAAGTTAATAGAGGCAACGCGGAGGGAAAAAAAAATTGTGGAAATTCTGTTAAATTCAAGTGGCGCACACTGAATGTCGGCAGCCAAATGCCAAAGCGGTTTATGACACAAATGCCACAAAGGCCAATAAAAAAGGGCCAGAGACTCACAATAGGATAGTTGGGCCATGGCTGGCCATGCTAATGCGAAGCGGGACTGCCACATAAGCTGTGGTCAGCATATAAAAGACACACATATACTAGATGTATGGAGCCGCATATATTGTGTTCAAGAAATTGGAGGAGCCGGCACAGACAAGAAGGATTGCGCAATCAAATGCATTGACACCGGCCACTAACGAGAGCCAGAGCCGGGTCCCAGTTGCAATGTCTTGCAAATCAATTCGACCAATTGACCAATAGGGTCAACAGTTTTATTTCTTCTGCTTGTGCTTCTTCTTTATGTGGCAACTGTCTCGTTTACTTGACAGCAATTTCATATCTATTGTTGCCTGCTTCTCGTAATTCAATAATAATACAAATCGTTGCAACTAGCTTTTGCTATCACTGCAATTTGCAGTAAAAATAATGTTGCACAGCAAAGTATGCGTTGCCAGAGAGATCAAGTTTAAATTACATTAACCTTAATTCAAAGTGAGTTTCGGGACTAAATTGAAACGAATTTAATTTAATGCCAATATTAATGAAACATTGCCCAAAGGCAAGCAGTATGTACTGTGATCAAGAATATATATAAATATTTATATAAATTTTATACACTTTTCTCGGTCACCTTTGCCTCTTTGTGAGTGAAAACTGCTGTTGCAGCTTGACATTTTATCCATCACACTCATAATCGCTTCGCCCTCACTTTCACTTCACTTCGGCCTTGGCCCACTGGCACTGCGTGTACCGATGATTGCTTCAGTCTGCTAACGAGCTCACAACTGCACTCATATAAATACATATTTGATCGCACTCGGGCTAAAGAAAGAAAAATAAAAATAAAATGAAACACAAGTACCGTTAGCAGAGCGCTTAATAGACATTAAAGTCAACATCGGTCGGAGTAATGCACGTTGTACGGCGCGCGTTTTGGACACGCGCGCGAGTTTAATGCTTATCAATAATACTTAGCTGCGAGAACAGGTGTGCAAATTTCAGTGGATTTGGCCGACAATTTATGAGCGAGCGCGCCTGCTTTGCGTCCTATTAGAATGCTAAGCTAGCCGTCCTGGCTGGAGGCATATAAAAATCTATGCACTGTACGTGCTGGCAGCACGTTTAACAGCGCCTAACAGTTTAGCGCTCTCACGTGTATATTATGTGTGTGTCAGCATCACATATGTATTTGCCATGTAGTGTGGGCATGGCGTGTGTTTTAATTGCCTGCTGCACACTTACCGCAAAATACACCTTTTGTTCACCTTTTTCAGTATAAATCATCTTTTGATTGCATTGCGGTTTGCCAACAAACATTTTGCTGCTGCTGCTGCGACTCAGAGACTTGAACTTGATGTCAGCACAAAAGAGCAACCTCTTTTATGCATAATTGTAAAATTTATTGGAATTCGTGAAAGGTCTGTGGTCGGTCAATGGTTGCGTCAATCAGCTCAACAGTCCTTTGTCAAAATCTTATGGTTTATCGATAATATACATTTTATAGAGCTTTAAAATATTTCATTTTTTTTTTTTTTTTTAATTAACAGAATTGTGTGGCAGTGCATCATGTCAACATCAACAACATAATTATGTTTATTTACGTAGATTAATAATTCATTTGCATGAGCCTATTACAAAATTATAATCAATAAAGTGAAAGTTTATATTTACTTGTTAAAACTAACGAAAACAGCTTCATTTGCTTCGAGTAGACTTGACTATGGCCACTTCCACTTGCCACTGCCAAGCCATCAAATCGGTCTGTCACACTCGTGTGTGTGTGGGGCGGCCTATGCCCATTGGCAATGTCAGAAATAATAACGCGAGATAAACAAACGCAATTGACATGCAAATATAATTTTGGGCATTGCCCAAGCTCTAGACGACGCTCAGCGCAAATCCTACAAGGAATTCCGGCGCTGAGCGCATCAGTGGGTATAGAATGCGAATGTGAATGTGGATGTTTCGCTTCCTTGCCCCCTCATGCCCACATTGTTGCCCTTGCCCGCACAATGCCAAATCAAATATTTTGCAATGCTTTTGTTTTTAGCTTGGCTGCCGTTTGGCTTTGGTTTCGAAACAAATATAAAATATTTGCTCACTCGTCGAGAGTGTGTTTTGTTTTTAGATATCCTATAGCCACAGCAATGCAACACAATTTAATGAAGGATTTTTTTTTCATTTTTTTGTGAAAGCCTTCAAAAAGGAATTTAGTTCCTCGCCATTTTTTGGTCAGTTTTTTTGGGGCATTGCTTCTATTAAGTTAAATATTTTCCAATTTTGGAATATTTTACAATATTCTGTGACAATTCTATTGAGTTTGCTGTGTGTGCGCAGGGTATCTTTGGCAACATATTACTTATGCTTTTGTTCGCGGGTTGACACAAGAAATCTGAGCACGAGGAGTGTAAGACAGAGACTCAGATTGAGCTTGTTCTGGTCGGAGCTCAGACAACCTGCCGCTGGCATTCTAGACTCAAATAAACAAAATTGAAGATGTCAGCTAAATGCTGGCAATATATATAGAAATATATTTATATATATATATATATATATATATATATATATATATGTAAGTAACTACATATATATATCTATGATCGTCTGTGCTAAGAGCTAGACAGCTAGACATGGGACAGTGGGAGTCGGGCATGGGAGGCGGTGTTCGAGAGATATGTATATAGAGTCTCACTGTGTGGATTTAGATTTATGCATGTTAAGCCACACGCACTGGTAAACAAGTCCAATTAGCATAAATTTTGGGCATTTCTATGGCCGTTTATTGCCAACGTTTGCGTTTTTATGTTTATGATATTTGGCCGCTTATGTTCGGGCAATTGTCTGCCTGCTGGCCGTGCTATTATTATTATGCTAGTCGCTGTCATCGAACGGAAATAGCTAGCTTAATTTACTAATTGTTTTCATTAATTAGTGAGCATAGTTTTGTCGGCTTATGCGCTTAGCCAGACTTTGGTTATACGTACGAATATGTCGGACGTCACCAGAGACTTCCCCCTGTTCAAGGATGCGCGCTGAATGACCCACTTGTGCTTCGCTTGCACGACTCTTCATATCTCCTCTTGAAAGCAAAAAAAAAAAAAAATAGTAATAGTAATAGAAGGAGAAGAAAGTAATGTAAAAGATTTCAGGGATGACAGCACTTCTGTACATGATTAGTAGATACTCCTTGCTCTTCGAGTTGAGCTAGCGAGATTGAGCAAAGTTTTTTGGCATAAAGCAATAAGATTCTTTTAAAGGTTTTGGTTATTGCAGATGCAAATGAATATCCATTGCCAATATGGCGAAGGTTTATTAGAGACACTTTAGTTTCTTTTGCAGTTGTTGTGTTGCCTGCGCTTTAATACCCTGGAATTTAGCTACTTCAGCTATGGCCTGGGGCCCAAAATGTGGGCAGCTTGAGTTTCTGCTTCGTTAGTTCTGTAGTTGAAATGCACTTGATCAAAAATGGCGCGTAGAGAAAATGTATGAAAAGCAAGAGGACTTGGCCCAAAGTGAAATCAAACAGCAGACTAAGCGGTGCCGGGGCTTTGCCATGCAGCTGGCAAGCTGGCCAAGCCACATGTCGGTTACAATTGAGTGCAGTTGACCCATTTCACACAGATTTGAGGCTAACTTCCCGAGCAGCTGAACAGCTGCACGACTGGACGGCTGCACGGCCAGTCGGTCAAAAACCATCAACCATTGCAACGGTGCGAGCATCAAGTCGACATATTTTATTTCTGCCAGCCATGTGGGCAATGTTTGTAATTGCAAAAGTTCTGCCCTGCAGCGGGGCATAAATTTCAAAAACTCTGAGTCTATTTGTGTGTAAAGAGAGAATTACTCTACTTAGACACTCTATGCGGTTGGCTGCTCGAAAGTCTGTGGACAGCAGATGCGCTTTATAACCGAGCCTTAAAACTGGGCAAAACTGTTATTTAACTCTATTTGAATTGGATAGCGTTAGCAATTAAACACATCTCGTACTTATTTGTGCTGCTGCCCTGGGAAGAGATATTGCAAATCTCTTAATGGACAAAAAAAAAAAAAATATATATATATATATAAATATATAACATAATTATCGTATATTTTATAGTGACTTTCTTTCAGCCTATATACTATATTATATGTATATTCTACTATATTAGTATATACTACTTATTAGTAATTAAAGCTCAACCCAAGTTCCTTCTTCATTAAGTGAGTTCGAATTCCATTTCGGCTGCCATGTGGATTAGCCTTTGATAACATCTGAATTATTTAATATGAATGGTTAAGCTGCTCATGCCGTTTAAATAATTAACAAATATATTTATTTAGGGCCGACTTTTGTGCACAGATTAACGTGTGGTATTAGTGCAGCTTCAGTTTAAAGAAACTTTCCTTCTTAATATATGCATGTAGTGGCTCAGCGAGCGTAAGCGCCCGTTGCCATCGTTCATGGGATTAGCTCGAATTTTGCATTGTGCTTGAATGGAGGCGGATGCCAGCTTTGCTTTATGTGCGGCGGCAAACTTTGCGCAAGATTTGAGCCTGGCCAACTCTAGGAGTATGTTGTGGCTAGAAGTAAATGTGGCTACGACTTAGCTCCGTGTGCCTGGATAACTTATTAAAATGCGCACGTGTCGCCACGTGCAGCAGTGGCAAGCGGCGCATGCAGCTACACGCCCAATCCTCTCTGTGGCTCTCTCTACGCAAGTTGGCATAATAGGAATTACTCATACGCCGTGTGTGACGGTAGCTGACTACGCCAGCTAGCTACTCCCTGGCTTCAGTTGGGCGCTATACGCACGCGAAAAATCAATTATTAAAATGGAAATATTCTTGTGCGGCTGGCATGGAAATTTAAATGCATATGCGAAACGACAAACACAAATAGGGCGGCCTCAGTGGGCGTGGCCAGCGACAACAGCAGCGCCATTTAGCTATCAAAAAAGAAAAAAATAGGCAAATATTTACTAAAGCAGCTCGAACAAGTCTTTGGCAACAATTTTAATCTATTTGGGCAGCTCTGCGCAATAGACGCAGAGTGAGAGCAACAAAACTGTAAAATAAATATTATGAAAAATGCTTTAATGAAAAATGAAAAAAAAAGGCAATTTTAAAGCGCCTGTCACTAAAAAAAAAAAATAATAAAAATGCAATAAAAAACAAGAGAGAAAAAAAAATACGTAACTATGCCAACATGACACGCAGTGTAAAAAGTTATTGCACACACGCACACAAGGAGACACACACACTCACAGCACTCAGAGCCACAAAGAGACTCTCACGTGTACAACGTTTGTACTGTGTGTATTTGTGTGTGTGTTTGTGTGTTTGTGTGCTTGTCTGCGGCCGTGTGTGCTCCAAGGCAGCTAATTTAATTGCAAGCGCTAAAAAAAAACTCTTGTGAGCTACGCTTGGAATTTGTGCAAACTTTTAAATACTGCCATCGAGCTGTCTGGAGTAAACAAGTTCAATTTATGAGCCGGGCGCAAAGGCAAACATGATTTGTGTAATTCGCACTTTCAATTAATCATAATTTGTTATTCGATTTGAAGATATGCCAGTTGCAAAACTAATTTCATTCCCAACTTTTGCAGCCGCCACAAAAATCAACAGAAATTCTCAATTAGCTTCTTATTGACTTAGCAGGTGATATATTTATGCATACAGAGTGCATATTTACACGTATCCGAAGTATTTACAGTTAATTATTACACAATGCGGCAAAAGCTGGGTTGAATGAAGTTTCATTTTGAGACGATTTTGTGACTGGTAAACAAAAAGTAGAAATTCACAAACGCTGAGCAAAGGCAAAGACTGCATAGTATAGCAGAGTGTAGCGTGAGCTTAGGTAAATTGTTTTTAGCTTACGAATGCTAAATAGAGACAGTTATTTGGTATAGAGTTTAAGCAAATTACTTTAGGGACGGCTGCTCTGTAATTACCACGAACTATTAGGACTTAGAGCGAATCGTGTTTGCTTTTAAGCCGAGATGGAAATGTGTGAAAGTAAAAAGCATTTGCACAACTTGTTGCCATATTAGCATATAAATAATTAATGGTCCCATGCCAGCTGTTTATTTATGCTGCTGTTAGCTGACTCTTCTTGCAAGTGCCGTGCGAATATGGCCAACAGATATATGCGTTTGTATGAAATTGGCTGTAACTGAGCTGAAGTGGACTGGGCTCAGCTAATTTACTTCTGACAGCCTGAGAGCCTGAAAGCGTTTGGAATTTGTTGACTTTGCTTCAGGGCTAACTAACTCCATTTGCTTACAGTGCCATTTAAGGCTATTCCCTGGTATATTATTTATCCTTTGATCTTGTTTCGGCGTAAACCAGAGGACTTAGAACTTTGGCAACTTTTAAGCAGCTTACTGCTGACTGGCTGGTCAGCCGCAGACGCGGATCTATTTACTTAATAAATTAATACTTTTTTTTTGTTATTTGTGATTCATTATATATTTTGGCCATTTGCGCTCGCCACAGATACACATCTCTTTGATAGCAGCTGAATATAATTGCATTATGCTGCGCAAAATTACTTTCCAACTGAAAACAAAGCTAAATTCTCTTCAGTCATTAATCTTCATAATTTCTTTTATTGCTGCTTGTTTTTAAACTCGCCTTCTTTTTTATTATATATTCGGAATGGTTGCAGAAGTTGCTAATAATAATTTTCGCATTTCCCAAAGCAAATGGCAAAAAATGTTGCGAGAAGAAAATGGTGCACGATGCTTATTAAATGTAATTTAAATATATTTAAAAAATGCTTGTGTAAAATTAGACAAAATATATAGAATTAAACTTTTCGTTTCACAGAGTGAGACTGCATGAAAAAGTATTTTTGCTGCGCTCAAAGCGAGAGCCTCAAACTTCCCTCGAGTGGAAAGCCGAAGCGGATGCAAAAAAGCAGCTGCTAAATAATTGACTTATTAAGGCAAATGAGTTTAGAAAACGAAGCTTGGCAAATGAATTGGCTCTGGCTGTGGCAAACTGGCAACGGGCAACGGGCAACGGGTAACTGGCAACTGGTTGTGCTGGCCATTAAAGTTAATTTAAAGTGGCTCGGGGTCCAAAAAGTGCCCGGAGCAGTGCCGACAAACAAATAATGGTTTATGTGCTTGCGCTTATGTGGCTGTATGACTGGGGCACACATGCGGCGTATGCGTACTATTTGTCGTTAGCTTGCAGTTCGCTAACCAAAATGCACACAAAACAACAATCGCAATGGCACCATTTCGTTCTCTCTCTCTCTCTCTCCCCCCTCTCACTATCTCTCTCGGCCTGCTCCCTGTGTGCGTGTGTGTGTGCAGCTGTTGTTAGTGCGCTAATTTTGCTAAACATGCAAATCATATGTACGGCGAACAACGCCAACAATCTGCCCGGCCACGCCCACGTGCCGCCCTGTGGCCCCGTGGCTCCGTGGCCCCGTGAAAGCAACCATGGCTTGCACTTCAGTTCAAGCTGCTGTCGCGGCTAGGCACGCGAGGTTGGCGCCTTGGGCATGTGCCTAGCAGGTTGTCATTACGACTAAATTGTGCACCCGAGTACTTAATAACAAGTGCAACACAATGTGGCGCGCACGGCCATGCATAGATGACAACACTGTTGCGACAACATGTCGTATTAGCAATGTGTTGAATTTTCAATGATTTGTAAGAGCAAGTGGCGCCCACTTGAAGTAGCAACTGTACTCCAAATAAGCACCGCCCGTGCCACATTGTTGCAGCTCACTCCCAAATCTAGCTGATCTAAAATCAAATGCAGAGCAGCAGCTGCAGCTGTCACAGTACAGCTACGCTGCCAGTGCCGCTGAGCCAGCTGCTGATTGAAACTGCATAAATTGCAACGCTCTTCCGATGTATTTTTAACTATTTTGCATAATATTGCTGTTGCACAAAAGACAAAGAAATGCAACAAGCGCCAGCTGCTTAAATGCGGGCTTAAGCCATGAAAGACATCAAATAATTGCCCAAATGTGTACTTTGAAAATACAATTTAAATAAAAATTGTTCTTGAGAGTGACGTCTCGGCCATAGGCAACGCAGTAGCAATGCTAAAAAAGTTTTTAAAAACCCATTAAAAATTATCTTGCATTTATTTATTGATGCAAATATGCCTAATATGTATCTGGAAAACTTAAATTTTTCGTTTTGAATTTTACAAGTTATTTAATATAAATAATATGTATATATTATATATTATGCTGAATTGCCAGATATTAAAAGCAGAGTCATTTTTATAAGTATATATTTAATACCTGAGAAAAGTTGGATCATAGCTGGCGGCTACTGCGTCTGGCTTTCTTAGTTGCCAAGAAAAAATATTTTTTATATATTAACATATATATTTATATAATATGCAGTAAATTTAAAATGATCAAAATCAAGAGGAGAAACCTGAAGCATTGCCGTATAAGACTGCCTGAAACTATGACTAAAATATAAATGTGTAATATATAAGGGAGCAATCAAACAATGTGGAGTATTTGCTAAATAATTGTATTTATGAGTGAAGCTTAATGTATTTAATTGATAATCTATGCTTAAGATTAAAATAATAATAATAATTAACAAAAGTTTCAGTAGATCTTATATTTAAGAGTGCAATGTCAATCAAAATCAAATATATATATCTAAATATATACTAAAAGATATATAAGCAGATACTTGACCACATATACAGACAAGGATAATTGACATCAGTTTTTATTCGAATATAAAATATGTTTATGTTAATCTATGTTCTAGTTTTCTATTGACTGTTATATATACATTGGCCAGTTACAAAAAAATTATTTTATTAAAAAAAAAATTTTAAATATTATAAAGTGTACAATAGTATTATTTTAATATATTATTATAAACTAAGATCTTCAGCTAAGGCAACATAATTCATATCAGTTGCATTGGAAACTTTATTTTACATATAAAATTTACTGAATTACTGACAGCTATTATCTTCAATTAGGACTGAACCAGTAATAATTGCTCTG
This sequence comes from Drosophila mettleri, assembly GCA_035047625.1. Classification (NCBI taxonomy): domain Eukaryota; kingdom Metazoa; phylum Arthropoda; class Insecta; order Diptera; family Drosophilidae; genus Drosophila; species Drosophila mettleri. Next base: position 10,270,931 of record JAWNPI010000035.1, on the reverse strand, counting down.
TAGCGTCGCTATTTACTTTACTTAGCTATGTCCACAACTTGCTGCAAATCAAAGCATAGCTTATAGTAATTGTCTGACTTAATTGTGCAATATCAACGAATGCCTGGTCATAAATTGATTTATTAACCAACTATGTGCACAACAAAATAGTGCATTTATAAGTTGTTCGAGACATAGAGTGTTCATAGAGCTAAGTAGCCGCTAATTCCACTTAGATATTTAATACGTGTTCTGTATGCACTTTTGTTGCCACTGCACACTGGGCATGCACGTGTGCATAATGCACTCGGCATTCCAAGCATTTGCATTGTTTGACTGCTGTGGCTATTTTCAAATGTCTGAGCTGCTACAAGATGCCACAGGGCACGTGTGTGTATGTGTGTGTGTGTCTGTGTCTGGGCAAAGCAGTGCCCACATCAGTGTGCAAAGACATTTACCACAAAAAACAAGAGCAACAACAGCAGCAATAAAAGCATCAGCAGCAAGCAAACAAAATACGCTATATCCTGTCCGAGTGTGGCATGTGGGAAATGCTGTACACTTCAGTTGGTATTGTTGATGCTGTTGCTGTTTTATGACTGGCAACGTTGAAGATGTTGTCATTCCCCGATTGGAGCCAGCTCGCCCCCTACCTCACTCGAGACGGCTTCAGCCATCCGCCTCGTACTTTGCCAGTGCGTGATTTCGTGTCGTTCATCTGATGCTGCTGTTGCTGTTGCTTGTGCTTTTGTTGCTATTGTTGCTTACGGCCATTGCCGGTCTGCATGCAAAACAAAATTAAACAAAAACAACCACGGGCTACAACGCACATTTGTTGTGAATTGAAAAATGTCTTTTATATGCGGCTCTGTTGTCTAGTTTTAGGCGCAGCCCGGAGCAAACTGAGCCAAAGATAACAGCTCCCCACTGCAGCTGCCGCTCATTTGCCACAATTTAAATGCTTCTTCTCTTGTAATTTTCAATGAAACGAAAATTGAAATCTTTTACAACGTCTCTCACATAAACTCAGGCCTCAAATGCAGCCGCTCAGCTCCAGGCCGCGTCCACAGCTCGGCAATGTGTGTTATATTTTAGTTTCGCTCTTAAGCTTGAGTTTATATTCAATTTGTTTTATGCTAGCTTTAAAATAGCCAAATCGAGTGCTTGACTTTCAGCTCTCTACTATACACATTTATTATTGCCATATATTTTGTAGGTAAATGTATAAAAAAGGCATAAAACTAAAGGAATTTTTATTTTTTATATAATTTTCATTCCTTTTATGATTTGCAAGATTGAATTGTTTGCAATGTCCATTTGTTTCGTGCATATACCCTTTGTCATATGCGGGGTATGTTCATATTCGCGTTACATTTGCATGGCATATCGTTGACAGGCTCCCCTTTCACTTTTCACTTTCCGTTTTCCGGTTGCCTTCAAAGCGCCCTTTCTATTCAATTATAGTCGTCGTCAACTTTTGCCTTGAATGTTAATTGAGTTTGCTGCTGTTTCTATTGTTGTTGCTGTTGATATTGTTGTTATGGTCGTGCAGCTCTATTAGAGTTGGTTTAGTATGACTAGTCATTGTTTGGGGCATTTCGCACAGGCGTTGCGAGAAGGGGAAAAAATGATCAAGCGGTTGCGTCTATTGTTGCGTCAGCTGGCCCACTGTGCACAGTTTATTGTTGTGGCATGCAGCAGCATAAAAGAGGCAACGCGCGACCAATGGGAGCAACAAAAATGAAGGCTTAATAAATTAGTTTTTACCGCAAAATGCGGCTGATGCTTCAAAATGCACAAAAAGGAATGCAAATAAGCGCACCAGGGGGGGCAATTGGTATATGTATATGTGTGTGTGAGCCCGAATTGTTTGAGTTTTATATTGATTCAGTTTGTGCTGGCAATGCTGGGCACATCCAGTTAAAACTATATTTTTGGAAAAATAAATAAATAAAATGAAATAAATTAAATTATCAAATTTCTTAGCCATGTCACGTTTAATGTCAGTTTTAAGTAATTTATTGATCTCTCTTTGTTTGATTTATATTTCGTAATGAAAAAGAAAATTTAACTGACTTCACAACACTCTGCCAAACCTATTCACATTTATATATTTTTTTAGTTTTTATTTTATTGAATTTTTATTGCATAAATTATTGCTGTGTCAAGTCATCTGTTTATTTTTTTAAGAGTTTGACTTCTGCCATTTTGACAAGAGAATTCATGTTTTTGATGACCTTCGGCAATGCGCTCCAGGACTGAAATTTATGTCCATTGTTTTTCAGATTATTTATGCTCAGTAATAAAACTAATTGTGAGACATATTAAATGGATTTTGCGTATTTTATTAATTTCATATATTTATTTTAAATAAATGTCACATGTTTGAATTATTTTTAATTTAAGCAGGATGAGTAATAAATAATCTCTATTTAAGGGTAAATGTGAGCTACATTTGCAAAATCATTTGCAAATAAATTAATTAAAATTTTCTTGGGTATTTGTATATGTTTTGGTGATCATGAAATATATTTGAGCTTTAAAGAGATAGAAAATATAGATTTCTTGCTGACAATTTAAAATAATTTAGCTTTTCGCTATTGTCCCATGAAATAAACGTATGCTCCTCCGGCATAATCCCCTTAAATGTTGCCACGCCCCTTTAGACATTTATATAAATCGACGTATCCAGTTGTTTGTTGTTTGTTACATTTGCCACAAGCGATATGGGAATGGAAAATGGTAAAATTGTAATATTCAATGTGAAAGTTTTTGGCGAGTTTTTATGGTTAGACCACAAGCGTGTTTTGTAGAGTATTTCCATTATTTTAATTACAACTGGCAAACCCACAACAGTGCCAACAGTGTCTAAACATGTCCAGCTACGCGCAAAACCTAAATGAAACCATTTACCAATTGCGGTTGCCGCACTCTGTCCCTCCTACACTTTCCACATCCCGATATCCGGCATCCGACATTCGACATCCCACTTCCCAACTGCAATTGACTCGCAAATAGTCATCAATTTGTGTCTAAATTAATTTTCAATAATTTTATGATGTTCTTTCTGCGGTTGCACTTAGCTCCGCCCACAGGTGGCCGCTGCGTACATTTGGTAATTGAAATCAGCCGATTCCCGGTTGGGATGGACTGCAGCAACGCAACGCAACATCCGTAGACGAACTTCACTCGCTTCATGTGCAATTACAGTCACTTGCAGCCGATCAAAAGGCCAGCTTCATTTGGGCCCTGCGCCTGTAATGAATTTGTGAATAATTTATTACTGCTCTGAATGAATGCAATCGCTTAAGACAAGATGAGTTTCAAGAGTTTGCTATTCAGCCTCAGACTGAAGTGTGTGAAGTAGCCATGGACTGAAATGCTCGAGAGGAGGAGAGCTAAATATTAAAATGAAAATTGACATTGATTTGAAATACATATATATATTATATATGAATTTATTTATTCATATACTTAAACCAAAAACAACCAACAACAAACCACCTTACTGTTAGTTAGATCTGTTTCAAGGTCTTACAATTTTAGTTATGCGCTTCTCACAGTAAGCAGACATTGCTAAAGACTGACTTAGAGCAGCCCGTCGAAGCAGCTGCCATTGCGGACAACAATGTCGGCACTTGTGATAGTCTAATGATAATCCTGTTGGCTCTTTCTAAAAGCAGCCACAACTCCAAGTTTGGTGCAGAGTCTGCGCCGTGCATCAATGAAACGCTGAGGTGTGGAATTTCGCTTAAGAACGCATCAAATGCATTAGACCTAGTTAATAATTCAGTAGTGAGTTTTATGCAGCACCTAGCCTGCCAGTCAGTGTTGCAGCCTGAGCTCGAGCTATACTAATTTAGAGGGCTTTAGATGGCAACAGCTCGACAAAGAAGTGCCGAGGAGAGGCTTTAGTGGTAGTGGTTGTCCGCCCTCCGGTATTTACTTCTGCCAACATAAAGTTGAGAAATGTGAGTTGCTGCTTTGTTAAAGGCAAAGAGCCGCTTAGCTTAACGCAAAGTGTTTGGGCGGCCACATCTTTCCCCCGTCTCACCGCTTGCCAACTTCTCTCTAACATTGCCTGCATTTGAACGTAATTGTTTTCTTTTTTCAATTTTGGCTGGCAGTTGAATGACTTGGGTTTGCATAGAGACTGAGTCGAGCATGTTGCAGAATGAGTTCATCTGCTCAGACATACAAATGCCATTACGGTAGGCAAATGCTAGACTGAGGGTCATTGCATTATTTAGCCAGCACTAACCCCAAGTATGCGTTGCTATCAAAGAAAGCCATTGAGCGTGGGAGAGCTAGAGAGTGTGGGAGATACAAAAAAAATTTCAAATTTCAATGTGAGCTCTTAAATATTTTAAGTGATGTCTGTGATGAAAAATACGGATAGTTAGGAAAATATAAAATTTAATAGGCATATTCAGATTCTTGGTTTCTTTTTTTTTTTTTTTTGTTCTTTTTTTCGCGAACTAACTGATTAAATATTATATATTTTTATTGAAGTATAAAAAGCTGCATTCCTTATATTTTTTATAAGAGCTTAAACATGTATGATTTTACAATTTACTACACAAATAAGGGAACGTTTTTTTTTAACATATTCTGTATGAATAAAATTCACTATAATGAATAACATGAACGAAAAACGTATCCTCTCACAAACAAGTTTATGGCATGTAACACATATATTTGAAAAAATTGTGATTTACCAATTTTTTAGGCAACTTTTGGTAGAACGAAAAATTGTTATTGCAAATAAAGTTTTTAGCATCAGCCTAACAGCTTCTGCTTCTGATTTTTTACACTATTTGCTCTGTAAATAATTTTGAAAGTATTTATCGATTCATGACATAAAACATTTTAATATTTAATATTACAGGTAAGGAAAAACATTGAATAAAAAACGTTGTACACTGTAAGGAATGGCTCAATACTTTGATAAAAAGTGGTAATAATTTAAAATTATAAAACATCAACTATATATTAAATATGTATATATATTTACTTTCAGAAAACTTTTTATATTACAAAATGTTTTTAATTAAATCACAGAATATCAAAAATCTCCATTCCAAATATATTTAGTAACTTTGCCTGGTTTTTTGTCTGCACTTGGCCACTGATAAATCAAAGGAAAGAAAATTATTCTCAGCATCTTTTCGGCAGCAGAGTTTGCATCACAATTGACTGTAATTTTTTCAACTTTACTTTTTGGCTGAAATTCATGGGCAGTTTGGCAAATGCCCTAATTACTGTTCGCTGGTTGCCACTTGAGAGCGCCGCGATTCATTTTAATGAGCTACTGCATGTCAGGTCTACAGTTGAACTATCAAAAAAGCTATAAAAAAAAAACTCACTCAGAGTATGCGCTCCTAATTAATTGTAATTTGCATTGAGTATTGCTCTTTGGCTGGCAGCGAACACAGTTTTGATGCTGTGGAAGCTCTTTTAAAGTGCGACTTAAGCGCATTTCATTGGCAGCGGCGTATTCAATTAGTTACTGTTCAAACTGTTACTGTTGTCTCTGTCTGGAAGCATCTTTTCGTGTGGTGCAACACTCATTAAATCAGCTATGCTCGACCAATTAAACTTCTAATTATAACGCGCACACACACATCGACACAAGCTGGCAATTGACCTGCGGCTGTGGGTGGGACCAAACCAATTTGGCGCACGCTGCGTATGAGTAATGCAGCCACAGCAACAATGCCGCTCCAGGCTGGCCTTCGATATGCAAACTATTTTCGCGTGTAAAATGCAAATTAAATAGATACCGTGCCCCGCCCTGCATCGTAAACGCATTAGACTGAAGTTTTCATTTTCCATCCAATTTTTTTTTGGCAGCTTTCGGTGGTGTTCCATTTAATCTCTTTTTTTTTGTCTGTCGGCTGCATGCGAAAATTACACTCCTGTCAAATTGCACGAGGCATGCAGAGTTAACCACCAATGCGTGACGTTGATTGGCATACTGAAAGAGCCACATGGCCTACCTTTTAGGTACATATTAGGAAATTCAGCGCTCGACCATCGAAACACCATTTTTAATTAGCCTTGTACATTTTGGCGAATACCATATTCGCTTAGTCGGATATAAACTATGGTAAGTACATATTCATTAAGGTATTAGTGCCTAATATTTTTAGCAGCATACGATATTTCGCATAATCAAAGATATTTCGATAGCAGAAAAAATTGTGCCTGTTGTATTAAAGGATCTTTTTGTAAAAATTTATTTAATATTGTCTTCATTTAACTTTTAAGGCTCAGCTTGTATTTTTTTTAATATTGCTTTGAAAATAATTTCAATTTAAGCATTGCTGGCAGTATCTCTTCTAACAAGCTCTCAAATGTTTATATTTTCTGCTGTCTAGCTCATTTGCTCTTAATAAACCTAACAACACATAAGCTACCTATGTCACTTATAGGCAAAGACCTATGTCGTGTCTGTTCTATAAATGTTTTCAGCCTTGTAACAAGTCTGTGATCCCTTGTCTATATAAATAGAAACGAGCAGGAGATAGGCTGAGCCTCTCGATAAATACCTATAATTTGACTGCAGCAATGTGGGATATGGCAGAAGGAACTTAATTTCTCAATAACTTTAAATGAACTTTTGGAATAATATTTCTAGAGCGTCTTAACGACACTCAAATATGAATGCTTGTTAAAGATCAAGAGCATTTATACTTTACATACATTTTCAGAAAGCCCAATGTATACTTATATTAAACTTTCAATAAATAAAATATTATTTCAAGTAATTTACTATGCACTTGCTAGGCATGAGTATTACGGCCAAAATATAATAATTTTTTCTAAAGCGGTTGCCTTGTGAAAAAAAAAATCTGAAATGTAAACAGTTCTAGCTTTATATATCTTTAACTAACTTTAACTTTCTTGAAAATTTCAATGTAAGATTTAGCGATAAATAAATAAGAGTTTGCTATTTTAGATATATTAATAAAATGATTGAAAAGTAAATTTTGGATTGCCTTTTTGTGAATTTATGACCTAGATCGTTTTTTTTTTTTTTCTTATAAAAATCTTCACTTGATTTATTTATTTATGTTTTTATAAAATTTGTCTAAAATGAAATAAATGAATTTTATTAAATTTCAATACGTAAACTTAACCAAATATGCTTCTACCAGATACAGATACTTCTGTATCGCACACAAGGTAAAGGCATGTTTTATGTGCATCAGATTTGCACAGAATGAAATGTTTCGCACTATAAATGGGATTAAAAATTGTTTAGCTCTCTTTACGTATTTTCTATTTTTTATTTTTTTTTGTATTTTACTTGCTTCCATTTGCCGTGCCATAAATTCGTGCAGTTCCTTCTGTTCGCGGTAGCTAAATACGCAAATAAAGTGAGCGCCAGAGCACAGCTGCCTGTTTGCATTTATGCTTTATGGCGACTCTTTATCTGTGGCTGCGCTGCAAGGTGCTCGCTCTGATCCTGCTCCTGCTCCTGCTGTAATCCCGTCTCCCGGACAATGCCGGCAAATACTAAAGATAAATGTGATAAATGCGCGCGACTGGGCAAATAGTGTTGTAAGCTGACCACAAGCTATGCGCTGTTCCCGAGGCTGCATTTAAGTGTTGGACTATGTATGTGTGTGTGCCTGTTAGCATAGCTAATATGACACTTTATGTTGTGTTGTCTAGCTGCACACACAGATATACAGCTTTGAATATGACTAAGAAAATAAATCGATTAAATCTGGAATAAGAGGAAACTTGTAAAATGCTCAACTGCAAAAACATTTAAAAGTTTGTGAAATGTTAAAGTTGTTTCTATGTAACTTGAGTAGGAATTCTGAGAATCGAATTCGAGAGTTGAGAATGAGACATGAGCTGATTTCATTCGTTGTATATGGTTTGCTGTGGCGTATGGCTTCAGCTTTGTTTCCAATGCGTATTAAATGAAGCGCCTGCCCTCCGGTAAAAACATGTAACAGAATTTACATGACTTTCATCAAACCCGACCGACAGCAACAGCTGCAACAAGATGCTGGCAGGGAAACGAGAGCGACAAGCGCACTTCACAATGTTGCACAACACACTCACCAATATTCACACACACACACACTCGCACACACACACCCACACACACGTGTAGAGCAGGGCAACCAAGTAGCTGCTTACGTTCTCGTATATATGACACTGCGCCCCAGATAAGTAGGCAACGAAAACTGTTCTGGCTGCCATTGCTGCTGGCCACGTGAGTGTTGCTGTTGTTGCTGTGAATGTGTGTTGAGTGTGCTAGTGTGAGTGTGTTGCTGTTGCAACATACTCAAAAAATGTCATTTGCCCAAAGTTGTTGTTGTTGTTGGCATCGCCCAGCCCCTCTACCGGCAACGTCCGCAATGCAAGCGCTAATTATGGAAATTAAAAACTTAGCGAAAATGTAAAAATATACATATGTTTTTTTTTTATGTTTTTGGTGTAATTAAATAGAACACAGTGTGCTGTTAAAGCATTGTGTAGTACTGCCCCGGGCCCTCCACAGCACCGCCTGGCGCTCATTAAATTGGTTAGCAAAGCTGGCCAGATGCCCCAGAGCCAACCACGCGTGAAGCAAACCCAAAATGTTTGCTTTATTGTTACACCTTTTTTTTAGGCTCTCTTCGCGCCGCAAGTGGATCTATGCAGCACACATTCGCTAACCAAGCTAAGCACGTGAAATGCAATTTGCATTTGTGCTTTGACTGCAGCCTCCAACCTCCAGCCTCAGCACTGATTCCTCGCGCAACTGGCACGGTTCTAGGTGTAAAGGTCAAAGCCTGAGAACTATGCAGAAAGTAAAAACTGATTCTGTCCAGTCAGCGTGCTTGTGTGTGTGCATTATGTGAGCTAAGCCACAACTTTGTTCTAATTTCGTGCCACATTTGTTGAAACTAAAAGCCTTTTCCCCCGAACTATATTTAATTGCAGTTTTTATGCGGCTCGCACACACATTGTAAATTGGTATACCAAATTATTATTCTTTATTCAGATTCATATAGTAAAATATATCAGACTTAAGCAAAATTATCGATATTATTTTATGAATACTAAACAAACTTAAACAAATTAATATATTTAAAAAATTAAATGTTTTTCAATATATTCTCGAAATCTCTTGAAAAACTGCAAGCACTAAAGTAGAAAATAAAAAAGTGACTCGAAAAATAAAATAAATATATTTGGAATTTCTTTTAGTATATCTTATATAAATATTTGTGTTTATATATGCTAAATATTTGACAGACTCAGCAATCAAGGCTTATTAAGCGCACCCATTAGCCTATTGTATTAGAGTGTTGATTTTGTTAGTAAAAAGATTTCGGTATTTTGAGCCGAGTGAACCTTACCTCTTTGTTCCGTTCTGTTTTCTATGTAAAGTGTAAGTATTGCTAAATGCTGTGCTGTTGCGCTGACAGCTTTGCAAGTTCACTCAATCATAAATAAATATCCATTCATAAGTATAAATGTATAGACAAAGATAATGTAATAATAAAGTAACTTTAGTCACCAGCGGTTTAAAAATTACCTTAAAGCTGTTAGAAAACTCTCGAAACCTCAAAATTGTTTTCATCAATAAAAAGATAAATTATCTACTTTCGCTACATTATATTATAGCTCTTATCTGCTCTGATTTCGCATTTTTAAAGGGTAATAGAATAATTAATTAAATTAAAAGACCATCTAATTTAATATGCTAAAAAGATAATGTAAATATTAAAATTTAAAAAAATTAATGTTTTGTAATTTAAAAGTACTTTTTTTCTCGTAAGAAAAGTAGACTTGATCTTTCAGCCGTCAGTATAAAAATGATAAATTTGTGTTTGCTGTGATTCGTGTCCTACATACAAGTATTAACTTGTTTTGCATCGTGTCGTAGCAGGCATTGGAAATACGTGCGACGCCTCAGGATATATACTCAACATACTTATATTAATTACTTGTAATTTTCCACACACACACATTGACAATAGGCCATGTAATGTGAATGTTGTGCTGGAAGAAGAAATGGAATGGATCGAAATGAAATTAAGCAAATGGTTTTGCATGCGGCTGCAGAGTGAGAATTGCAATGCACTTTGAAGGTAAATTGAATTAAGTACACGACCCGAGCCATATTTGTTCATGCTTACAACGCAGTCCAGCTTTATGCACCTGTGTACTCTGGGGGCACCCCAGTTAAAGTACAGCAATGGGAATTTATTATCTAATTTCATTACAAAACAATTTTCGAACTTCAAATGACAGGGACAGCCTCTACGAATTCACCTGTAAGCATATAATCAAATGCGTGCACAAGCTCTGCATGTGTGCATGTTGGCATGTTGGCATGTGAAATAGTTACCCATTACATTTAGAAACCTCTCAAGTGCAACATCGACTGGTGGTGGGCTGGTTAAATGTGGGTGGCTTGAGTGGGGCATGAGCTCGGTAGACAGCTGCTAATACAAATTGACTGAAGTGCCACAAGATGATCGCTACTACAATAGTTGCTGTCGGCCATATGCTGGCCACAAAAGCCGGAAATAACAACATGACCCAGATAAGCAAACACACACACGCACACATTCGTCCTAGACACACATTTGTGTAAACGCTGTTATTAACAGCTTTAAGGGTTCACCTCAGCTTGCCTGGCCGCAAAATGAAACGAACTGCAAATTGCGTTAGATTTTTACTGAAACCGGCATCGACTTGAGGTTGAAGGCAATTAATGCTAAATAATTTATGCTCAGATGGATGAATGTTTGAGTTAGTAAAAATTATAAAACTATTTTTAAATTTACTTTTGATTGCTTTTTCGGTTGGGTAATTAGAAATTCATAATTATATTTAAAGTAGATTGAATACATAGATTAGAATACCAACGCTATCTACTGACTCATCGTACATGTTAAAATATGTTATCACATACATTTATTTACATTTAGCCTTTGTATGATTTTTGGTATATTAAAGTTTATTTAACTTTGGGGAATTTTTTGGTTTTGGCTCAACGATTTTCGCTTTGCTTTTTATATTTCATATATATGCAGACCATAAAAGATTCACTGAAATAGTCCAAGTACCAAAACACGCACACATGCACAGCATGTTGATTAAATGGCAAAAGTTGTATAATCAAAAATTATTTCATAAACGGGCTCAGCGAGCCCAAATGAACGGCACCACAGAGCTCGTATAGAAAGGCACACTCAAATACCCACCATCACCCGCTGGGCCTCACAACCCCTTGTTCCCTGCATACTTTATTAGTTTTAAGCGCTAAGTTAATAATAAAAAGTTTTTGCTGCGCTTCGAGTTTATCTTGCATACCAACCACCGAGGCAAAATGTTAAGCATACGCAATGTGGTGCGTGGGGGCCATTATCCAGCTGTATATACACACACGCACGCACACGCACACACACACACATACATCTATTATGGATATCCAATTATGTGTGTGAACGTGCATGTACAAGCATGCGGCAATGGGTCAAGCCTGATTATTAAAAAACAAAAGCAATTATAAACGAGATTGTGGTTGAATATCTCTTTTTGGCCGCAAACTGCGCTCAGTTAGAAAATTTTCCATATGCTTAAATTACACACACTATGTGGGTGTCTGTGTGTGAGTGTGAGGCTGCATACACTATGTGTGTACATACATAGTGTTTTCTTTTTTTTTTTTGCGGGGTTTTGTTCAAATGTCAAGCAAACAATTTATAGCCAACAAGGCGAGCATAGGTCAGATATAAATTGTTTTTAAAAACAAACATGTTATTTATTTTGCTACAATGTTACTTGCTGTGACAAACAGTTGGAGTTCTTAATAAATTATATTTTGAACTAACAATTTTAGAAAATGAGGCATATAGGTTTTGCGAAGCGTGCGAATTATTTGCTCATTCAATAAAAACTGACTTTATGGTAATGCTTATTTTCTTACCTAATGTAAGCTAAGAAGCAAAACAATTATATAAAAAAATAAAATATAAATATTTAATTATTTATTATTTTTACATATTAATTTTTCAATATTCATTGTTTATTTACATTATATATATTTGCTTGATTTATATAATACAAATTTAGGTTTTTGCGTTTGTATTTTTAAATTTATGCCGCGTAAAGCACAATTTTTAATTGACTTTTTGTGTTTGTTAAGCGCCGCGATGGTTCAACGGTGTCGAGGGTCAGTTTGTTAAATAATTAAATTGCAAGTGAAAATGTTGACTGAGATGGTGCCTGTTGGTGGATTTTAAATTATTAATTAGAATGCAGGGTCAGCCAGCTGAACTGGCCAACTGAACGTGGTATATAGATATAGACGTAGACAGAGACAGAGGCAGACCCAGAGACAGGAAGTGCCTTGAGCTTTGTGACAGTTTGCAAATGAGGTTGCGCGGTGCTAAGGCGCTGCTGACTCGACGCGAACGCATTTGTAATTATGTTGTTCTCAGCAGCTTAGCCCGGTCACGCTCTTTGCTCTTACCTTAACTGATTACTGCAGATTCCAGATATAATAAAGTTATAGTAGCTGCAAAAATGAAACATAATGGAATTTAAATCCATTTGAATTCATTTCACTGGCTTTATTCTATTGTCCATGGCCTTCCACTATTACTGCAGAATTGTGAATAGGTCAAGCTACATAATGAAGGCTAAATGCATTCTTATCTGTTCTTTAAAGTTTCTCTGACAAGTTTGTTGCATATTGTTTTACTGAAAAGTTCACTGAAATAAATAGTTGGTTAATCGACCGAGTCAGGTCCGTCTATCTGTCTGTCGTTTGCCTGTTCATTTACTTTTCTATTACACATAGAGATTGAAACCGAAATATATGTTCTTCTATACTCTGCATAAAATTAGGTAAATACATAGTAATTGTATATTCTTATTTCTATAATTTTAAATATTTGCTCTTGAAAGACAGTTCAAAAAATTTTATTTTTTATTTAACATGTTCTTTGAAACCAGAGAAAAGTCTTAAATTGTGGCCAATTTTTCAGCAAATATATTTATTTATAGCTTATATGCATGTGTGTTATATTTTTAGTTTTGTGATTTGATTTCTGTAAATAATTGTATGTTATTTATATTGCCGTGCAATTTGCATTTAAATATGGCACACGTCAATTACACGTTTGAATGGCCATTTTATTGAGCAAATCGTTTAAATTAATTTCCAAAATGCACAAAATGTCAAGTGGGCAGAGTCTTTGTTGGTCTTTTTCAGCTGCAAATTCTCTGATTTATGCCACATCTTTTTATGCGAGCCTCACACATCAAATGTCTCTATGTGTGTAAGTGTGTGTGTGTGTGTATTCAGTATTAAATTTCATTTATTGTGTGCAATGCGGCGTATGCGCAATATGTGCAGTAGACACAATTTGTTGCAGTTATTTACAGTTGTCCGTGGCACATTACAAAGCCAAAAAGAAATAGAATTCGACAAGGGACTTTATAAAATGTATTAAATTTTTTGGCCAAAATTTATGCGCCAGTTGAAATACATTTTTTTGGCCCATTTTTCAATTTTCCTTTTTTAACAGAAGTGCATAAATTTGCAATTTTATTTCTTTTATATATATTTGGCACATGCATTTTTTTTCACTATTTTGCAGCAGCGAAATATTTATATATATATATATATATATATATATATATATATATATATATAGTACAGGCTACAACAAGTAAAGCGCGGCGTTTCGCTGCCGATGATTAATGAGTGTACACTTTAATAGGTAGTCTCCGCTGCTCGTCTCCATCTCCGTCTCCCGGCTGCCATTTCCCGCGCATTTCCACACGATTGCACTTAATACATATATATTTATACATATATACATATATATGTGTGTGTGCAATATTTGGGCTCTTCGCACACACTTTTTGGTGCAGGCAGCAATTTTTTCGCAGTTGTAGACATATAAAAAAAATCTTCGACGCTTTGGTCGCATCGCCCATGTGGCTGCAATCCCTTTACCACTTTCCCTTTTCCTCTATCCACACACTTCATAGTCCACCCCACTCCTCTCGCCACTTTCCGCATCCCTTCCGTCGCTCAGTTGCCACCAGGCGTGATTTATTACTTCAATTGTGTAGTCGCGGGAAATGCATTTTGCGCATTGCATTTCATTGCTGGCGGCGTTTGTTTTTGCCAGCCGTCCCACTACACACACACACACACACACACACAGACACAGAGGGTGCCCACTTCTGAACAACACTCTCCTTACTCATTCGGCCGTCGAGGTGTGAAGTTGGTATCACACACACAAACACACATACACATGTTTGTGGCAACAGTTTTTCTTTTTCTTTTTTTTTTACAAGTCAAGTGAAGTGAGGTATATCGGACATGGAACATGAGTAAGCGTTAACAATATGCGATCCCGAAACTTATGCCTTCAATCTGTAGGCTATCACTATCACTAAGAGTTCTGGGATGACTGCTGGTCTTCAGATGGCCACTGCGTAGAGGGTATCTATTGAGTTGACTATTCGCACTAATCTCCTTAGAGTGCGAATTTTTGCGAGATTTCGCGTAAATCACACAAATGTCGGAACGGCTATGCTCGTAAAATCGTGTAGCATACTTTGCACGCAATCAAGCAATAGAGGCGACTTTTATTTAGCATGGCGAGAGTCGTATTCTCTAGCGCCACAACGAATGTGGTTGGGGCTGGGGCTGGGTCTGGGTCTGGCGGTGGGTAGTGCGGAATGCTATATAATTTGTAGGCGCTGGCATTTTCGACATACCAATTCTTGAGCCTCAAATGCTTATCGTGCATTTAATTACGTGGCCCGCTTTGGCGCGGCTCGGACTGCGTAGAGGTACGGCATTTGGGCCGAGTACAAATGCCAGACGAGCGCTGGCCGTGCAGTGAGTGACATATATTGCAGTCATTGCACTTTTGCTTAATGGCAGTAAGTGCAGCTCGAACTCGAGCTGAATTCGGATGGACATGGAGTAGAAGTCGAAGTCGGAGTCGAAACAGTTTGCATGGTCGTTGCAGTCGCATGTTCATTGCCTCCGTCCGCATGTCTACGAATTATTTTAATTATGCATTTGCATTTTGGGCAGACAGTCGCCTGTGGTGACCCCCAGGCAGTGGTCCAACTTGACTTGGAGAGCTTTTGCGGTGCTCTGACGGCATGTGTAACTAATCGCCACAGCCATGGCCGGCAGCCTGCGGTGCTCGCTTCCTCGCCCGAAGCAGCTGAACTGTTGCGATTCATGAATTTTGATGATTATGTTGATCGTCTGGATTATGCAATGTGCAACGTGTGAACTCAATGTGCGTGCGTGTCAGTGTCTGTGTTTGTGTTCTTTTGCAGTCATGGTGGACACAGCCATTCCATCATCGGCATCAGCAACAGCATCTGCTGCATCAGTTGGTCATTTAGTCATTTAGTCAATCCGAGCGCCAGCCTCAAGCAAAATTAGTTTTTCATGTAAATTTTTAGGCAATGACGTGCGGTTCAGTACATCCCAGCCACAGCGCACATACATATATATGTGTGTGTGAGTGTGTGTGTGTGTGTGTGTGTGCGTGTGTTTGTGCCTAACACACATGTGTGTTTATTATAATTTATGTATCAATTTATCATGTTGTATGCTCAGAATTTGCATTATGGCTGCCCTTACTCCAGCCTGTGCCTTTGTCCTTGCTCCGCTCGCTACCCGTTGCCGGCGGTAACTAATGCTAAGCGTGCATTAAACTGTTCGCTTTTAATGCCAAAATGCCTGAATTTTCAATTACAAATTGTGCCCATGCCTGCAGACCTGAAAATACGTTAGTTAATATTGAATATCGAATATTTATGCGGCTCAAAATAGATAACAATAGCGCACATATTGAAGTATAAATGAATGGCCAAAAGATACCCTGTAATCAGCAAGACTTTTTTAATGTCCCCCACAAGATCTTCGTTTTTTTTTAAGTATTTAAATTTAATTTAGCTTAACTTCTCTTGAAATTACAAAATAATTTTCATCTTTTCGCTGAGCATCAAAATTTCATTGGATTATCTCTTGCCAATATTATAATATTATATAATAATATTGCTAATATTATTACTAATTTAATTAGAAATTTAATTAAGCATTTAAATTGTAAGTAATTAATTAGCACAGACTGCGGGCAATCACACCATAATAGCTGCCTGCGGCAGCTTTGATTGCTCACTTGGCCACTTGCGCTGCTTAAGCCCGACTGCAGCGTGGGTATTGTGTGCTGGGGCCATTTGTTGCGGTTCCTGTGGGAGTCGCATGCCACATGCCGCCTCTATGTGGCCAGTGGTGCGTGCATGCGGCACCGATCCACACATGACCATGTCCGATGCGCATTGTATACGCGCGGTTAGACAAACATTTTCTCAACTATTGAACCATTGCGGGATTGTATTGACACAGCCCGAAGCCCGAAGCTGCTTGAGCCTGCTGCACAACTGTCGCCGGCTAGCACGCAAATCCCCTTAAATTGCTGTCGCTCCAACAGTCGCCGAAAGACTTAGCAAGCATTTTATATATATGTATATATATATATGTGTACACTATAAGTACTCCGATGCCACCATCAACACTTGGCCAGAGACTGCAGCGTTGGTCTATAAATCTCCAGGCAAAGCCGATTGCGACTGCGATTGAGAATGCGACTCCGAATGGGAATGCATTGATATGCGACGTTGTCTATGCCACTCTGCATCTGTTGCCCACTTGTGTCAGCGTTTATTTATTTGTTTCGCTCCTGCTCAAAGGTCGTGGTCGTGGCGTGGCCCGCGCCACCACCACAGCTTTCACTTCCGCAATCTGTGCACAATCTGGGCACTCTGCATCGTGTCGAAGTCCTTTACAAAGTGGCATTAGAGCTACTGCTACCGTTCACTTAGCCAGTCGGTTGCGCCATCGTGCCGTGACTTATGTCCTACCTGAATGTCCACTCCAAGCCTAAACACTCTAAGTGTATTTAGCTTTGTACTTTAAGTCGTGTTCCATTGTTATTTATTGTGTGAAGTGAAGTGATGCAATTGTTGCTGCAACTTATAAAGAAGAATGTGCTCCTTTGGCTGTCATTGAGTTTTTATTTGTGTGCATTTATAAAAAATTCTTATTCAATTAAGTAAATTAAATATAATTTATCAAAATTTTAAGCAGAAGATTTACACTCTATAAAACTTTAAAATGGGTGTTTGATAACTTCCTTTTTCCTCTCTACTAAATATGAGATGATATAAATTATCAAGTCGCATTAGGCGGAAGAAGGACTGTTGAATGCACTTGACTCATTGCTTGATCATGAAAATATATCATTTATGTTGCCTACAAATTGTTGCTGTTATACCCAAACTTAAAACAAAAACAAAAAAGACATATTCGAACTTTAAATAAACTTGTAAAATGCGAATCTCGAAGCAGCAAGCTGTCAGCGCAGAAGATGTGAGGCTCACAATTGCTCGGATTTTTGTATGTTATTTTTCCGTTACGGCATTATAAATATTTTTGTTATATGGCAAAGTAGGTGGGCTGGCGGCACGCGTTTGTACTCGTAGTTATTTGGGTTGGTCGGCCGCTTCGAGCTGTCGAGCTGTGGAGTAGTCCGTGCTGCACATCGTACCGGGCCAAAGAAGAAAAGAATTTAATTAAAATCTGAAATTACTGCCAGCGGCGAGATCCACTGTGGCCAGGCTCGCAATTTTAGATGCGCAGCTTTGCAGGTTATTAAATGCATATTGCGGGTGTATTATTATTTTAAATGCTGTCTTAAATGCTGAGCAAGCTGACACGTCCAGATATCCGGCCTGCGCCTTACTCATTAAATATTTTATAAATATAATTATATATGGCAATCGTACAAGCTTAACACAATTATACGGAATACTCAACAGAAACAACGGCAAATAATTATAATTAATCACATTTCATTCGCGACATAAGAACAAGAAATTGACTCAGGCGAGCGATTGCTCAATGCGTAATGCTTTCATCAATTTAAAATTGATTCAAACATAAGTGCGTGCATATATGTGTGTGTGTGTGTTTAAGTGTGAGTGTGTGGTCAGTCGTGCTGGAGTATGACATTGATTGAATTACTGTTATTGCAATCAGCAGAGCCATAAACATTTGAACTGAATGGCGCCATGACATTCAGGCCTGACGTAACACAATTATCATCAATCTGGCATGAGCAATATTTCTTCATATGCTCATATCTCAGATACTTAGTTAATGAGCAAATGAAATGAGCAAATTATTGCAATATCCATTTATAACTACGATAGAGTAAATATTGTCTGCAGCACTCTGTGTGGTTTCAATGAGTTGATCTTTTTTGAGAAGTTCTGCAAACTTTTGCTCTTTTGCTAAGCAGTTTAGATGCAATTAAATAAATCATTGAATATAAGCATAATATTAATATTCAAAAATATTTTTTTTTGTATAAAGTGCTTTATTAAATTATTTATTTTATTTTATAAGTATTTTAATTTACTGTATTTAATAATTTGAATAAAATGATACGAAATATGGATATTTTTTACATTTCCGTAAACATTTATTTGTTTCCCTTTATTTCATTTTAATTTAAGGGTACATTATTTGTTTCGTAATATGTCAAAGTATTTGTAAATATTGTCGAATTGAATAAAATAAATGTTAGGCGACATCTGTGGTTATTAGAATCACAATTGTTGCAGTTGAAGACAGTTGTGACAAGCCATTTCAGCATTTCCGTCTTGCCATTTTACACATACGCACACACACACAGGCGTGTCATAGCTGGGAGCAATTTGAAATTTAATTATAAATTAAAGTGGGTGTTGCCCTTATTTAACGAAACATTGTTTGGGCGTTAGCAAATACCTTACTTTACACATACTGCACTTACACACAAACGCACACACACACACACACATTTGGTTAGACGTGCAAATTTACACGATAAATTCATTAAAAAGCTACGCAAAATGTGTGCCTGCTGTAAGTAGTTTTACATTCTATGGGCGCCTGTCGTTGGTTGCTGTTATTCAAGTTGAAATTGCATGTATGGTTGATTTAAACTAATTATAAACCAACATGCACACAAAATGTCCCAATCAAAAAATTAAGCAATTAGAAAAGCTCTTGAATGCAGCTGCTGCATATCGAAATTTTACTAACATTTTTGCTTTTAACTTTTAAAATTTATTCAAGTTAAAACATCATGTCCCCAGCACACACGCTTTCAAATTTATTTATTTTTTTGAAAATTTAAGTTTTCAAAGCTTGTTAAGTGAATGCATGGCACAAGCTAATATACCCTTTTCACATTTTACAAATATATATATATTTGTATTTTATGGGCGAGTTTGAAAAATTGAAATCATACGGAATTTGGCCAACGCCAAAATTATTTATTATTTTACTAATTTCGAGTCGGCCAATGGTTTGCTCATTTTAATTAAAATGTTATGTTGGCATAACATTCACATTGGTATTTGATATATGTTACATATTTGATATTTTACGGCCCGACATTTCTAAAATTTATAAATGCACAAACAATTTTATTCAAATATATAATATTTTAGATATATTTGTTTACATGAAATTAATTGTAATAAAATCAAATTTAATTATTTCGTCAATATTTCGAATATATCGACTAATTATGAGAATTTTGATTTTGATTAATTCTGAAATAATTAAATTATGCTATAAATGTTATAAATGCACAAACAATTTTATTCAAATATATAATATAATAAATATTTTTATCTAAATGACATTAATTGTAATAAAACCAAATTTAATTATTTCGTCAATATTAGCATCGATTAATAATGAGAATTTTTGATTTTGATTAATTGTGAAATATTTAAATTATGTTATCAATTTTATATTTCCTCGCTAAAAGTAAGTTATTGAAAGTGATAAGAGAGGTTGATTTTTAAGAGCTTGTATAAGCTAAGCGGTCAATAAGACAAAAAGGCTTTTTATTCACTGGAATTTCGTAGCTGAGAGTATTTTCAATATTATTGTAAATATTAAGTGTTTAGTTCGCCTTGACTGCTTGGAGAATTTGGTTCTCCCTGACCGTGTTGATTTTATCTTTGTCTGACTGGCTAATCGGGTTTTCTTTGGATTTAACCTTAACACGTATATAATAGAAAATATAAATAAAAAATTTTAAATTTATATAAATTTATATTAAAATATATAAAAAACATATTGAAACTGAGTTAGCTCAGAGCTGAAAGCTGTTCCTTAAGTTAACGCTTGCTACTTGAAGAATTGCATCTGCCTGTGACATGTAGTAGCAGCTGGTTGGCCATGAATTAATAAATTTGAATTAAATTTTCCTGCAATGCCTAGTTTATGCATAAATTGTTTATTTAATCATTTGCAATCTGTCCAGCAGTGGTCGAGTTTCTAAATCATGATTCGCACTTGTACAAAGGACTTGTGTGAAACACAAACAAATCGAGGCTTAGGTCAGCGGGATTTTCAATCCAAGTCGCCATAAACTCAAGGCTCCACGAAAGCACTTAATGCAAAATGTGAAAAGGCGAAAGGAAAAGAAAAGCATTTCAATAACGTCGAGCGAGCCTGCCGGCAGCGCAATGCTTTGATTGCTTTGTGTCATTCTAATGCCAAATGACGCAGAATGTTTATTATGAAAGCAATGCGAGAGATTGGCGTGATTTGTAGCGATTTAGTCATAACTTCGGAGCTAACACCGTGCAACGAGGCGGACGGGCGCATTGGAAGAGCGCGCGGTCCATTACTGTAAATATTTCATTAAGTTTTAAGTGTCAGCTCACAGCGGCAAGACAATAAAAATTGCTACCGAAGAAAATCCGATTTCGCGACATTACTCATACGCAGCGTGAAGTCTTTAAAGACGAGTCTGACGCCCCCGTTGAGTCTCTGCTGTTAACTCAATAGCCTTAATTGCCGGTTTGTGCACCGCCATCAGTTTTTTTGTAAGCCATAAGTCTTTTGTGGTTTCGTCTCAGTTTTTTTCCCTTCCCTGTGAAATACATTAATTTAGAGGGCCACAGGACGCTAGAACCCCTGCGGGGCTGAGTGTTTTTATTGGCTGCTCGAGCTTTTAGCATAATTGAGTCCACGGAATTTATATTACTGACAATTAGAATTGTCAATAAATCTCAGCCCTCTGACGTTTTATTCATTTTATTTTTCGTTTTTTTTTTTTCGTATTTTATTATATTTTGACAGCACAAATGTGGCCACAATGACTTGTTAATTTGCAGTCCTCAACTCGACATTGATTTTTATTGGCATTATACATACTTATATGCTTATGTATATATATTTTTATTTTGTGCTCTCATTGCTCATTTGACGCGGCTTGCTGAGGGGGGGATGTTGGGCCACGAAGTACCCAGTTCTCTTCCGGTGACACCTCGCCCGCAGCGATGAGAAAAATTTCAGTTGTTCTTTTGTTGTTCGGCTTTGTTGTTGGCACAGTTTTTAATTAAAATTTGTTTGTTTTTCAGCAGAAGTAAACAGAGCAACCCCAACCTTAGGTAACCCACACGTGCGGCCTAATTCGTCAGAAGATTTCGGTGACAAATAATTCATTAATTAAATTTGTCGTTTGCGCTGGCTTTAAAGTTCGAGCGGGCCTAACCTGACATCGCTTGACAGCAGCTAACCATAAGTGGTCCTTGGCTGTTTTCAAGAGATTAATTAAGTGTTTTCGCAAAGCCGCAGGCATAAGAAACTCCTGGCAATATATTATTTATTGAGCAATTCAATTGACCAGGCCATAGACTGAGTTCCGATCCATATAGGTCTTTGGTGATGCCTTTGACTGCTCGTCGCTTGCAATAATTGAGTTAATTATTGAAATTTTAGTAGGATTTCTTTGTGAATCGCAATTTATCTCTAAGTATCAGTTCAAAAGCACCAAAAATTGCAAAGGAGCAACACAAATATATAAAAAGTTAGGAAAACATTCATGCGCGTCTCATCAGGATTCTTTTGATTTCTTTGCCACACACTTCAATACGCGTTTGGTGTGTGGGCTACCAAAAAAAAGCTCCAAAAAAAAGAAAGCTGAAACGGAAACAGTGGAAAATTCTGTGTCAAATAAAAGCAAACGAATGACGAATGAATAAACGCATGACGGCACTGACACGCTGCCTCGGCGCTGTGCCGAGTTGGCTCTGTGGTGCCACGCTTCTATCCAGTTGCCTCACTCAATATGTGCCTTAATATATGCATGCGCCTCTGACTGACGTTCCGTCTCCGTGTCTGCCTGTCTGTCTGTCTGCCTATTTGTATAACTGTCGTGCCGTGGCCCCGTCATGTTTGACTGGCATGAATGACAGGAAAATCGTTACGCGCACACGCTGACATTAATTGAAGCTGATACATAAAGAGTAATACATAATAATAATAAAGGCAGCGCTGCTCCACAAGCATTACAGAATGTGTGCCACGCACACACACATACACGCACGCACACACTCATAGGCAACTGTGTGTGAATTGAATGCAGCATAGAAAACACAGCGGATGAACTGATGGCATTGCGCTTTGTTTAAAAGCAAAATATTTGCAGAAGCACAAACCGCAACCCGCAAACTCTCAAAACATTGCTGTCTGTGGTGCAACCACATTTGAGAAGAAAATGCAACCGAAGCTGTTGCAATCCCCCAATCGATTGCCAGTTGGATTGTAGCCAACACCTCGGAATATGATAAGGTGATAAAATAAAGTGCAAAGGAAATGGAAACAGTTTTTGTGATATGATAAAGGCAACTGCCAGACTAACTTATTTCTAGGAAATTCACATTCATCTTCAGTATTTAGATTAAGCCCTCAGTTTAACAGTGATAAGTGAATAAGCCATAAATTAGTACAAGTCATAGCTCCAAGATGTCATGCCAGACTATATTCTATATGGGACATCTCTCCATGAATAAATGTTATATATATAAACCAGATTTCTCCCATGCAGTGCACATATCGTGGCCCCAAAGTGAAGTAAAAGTAAGAGCAAAAGCCGAGCAATAATAAGACCTACGATGAGTCCACGGCCATTTTGAGGACGTAAATTTTACTTGAAATTAAAATTGGAGCTGCATTGATACACACATGCACTTACACACACACATGCGATATAACGGTACGAAAAAGGCTTTTAGCCCTATATATATCCTGTAAGTAAGGCATGCAACAGGTATATTGATGGGTGTACAAAGCAAGGCATGAAGTGGCATTTGCAATAGTTAATAATTAGTAAAAAATATATTTTTTATATCTTAAAAGTATAATAATTATTTTGTATAAATTAAAAAAATCGTTTTATTATAAAAAACAAATTATTTGAGTTTCTATAACTGTATTTTATAATAATTAATATTAATGTATGGAATCAATTAGTATCTCAAAGTCGTTCATCTTTCACTTGCATATTTTATGTGCGCTGCTGCGAGAGGCTTTTGGTTCACTTAAAATCAATATAAATATATATATATTTTTATGGCATTAATATATGTTGTCGATTGGCAGCCGAAGAAACAACATCAGGCAGCGAAGCAAACAAGCTGGTATATTGCAATTGCTACTGACTGCGCAATACTCTACCAGTCGAAAGACAAGATCGTTATCAGAAGACTGGTGGAGCTCGCCTTGGTTATTAACTCGAAGCTTAAAGCTTACTTATTTGAAGCCAGCATGCACATGGCCAGAGCTGGCAATGTGTATACCCATTTGAGTTGCATGCCAACAAGGTTAAAAGCACAAGGAATGCGGAAAGCGTAACGAAATTAAAAAATTCAATATCCTGTATAAACAAAATTATAAATAAATATTTATTGCTCGAGTAATTATTGTGTTTCATGTGCCGCTGTTCAACGTATATCTTGGGAGGCGAGGCCAACTGTCGCAGCTGTGTCCTGCTGACGTCTACGGGTATATCCTGGCCTCACCGCTCGGACACCTTACACTTTTGTTTACGCCTACTTAAGTTTCGTTTTATTCATGGCAATGGCCGGTTCCGGCCCCGACCCCACCTCCATTTATGTTTTTTATGTTTATTGTTCGAGATTTTTGCCCAACGACGGAGTCACATCTGCAGCCGGCTCGATTGCACTTGAAATTAATTTTTAACTTCTGCAAATATTTTGTGTCGACCGTTGTCAGGTTGCCTCAGAGCTCAGAGCTCAGAGCACTCCCACGTCCGCCCACGTCCTTCGTCAAGCCATTTCCCTGGGCAAACTTTATTTCCACGCCTCTAATGAGGGGCATGCATCAAATGTGCCAGCCGAATGCGGCCCATGCCACGCGACGCGCAAATGAGCAACCATTACCGAAGCCAACTAAAATAAATAATTAATTATGATTAGTCGTGTTCGGTTGCACGGAATCCCATTATAAAAGAAATTTCACGAGAAAATAAACAGCTTCGATGCAGGCCGTCTCGGGCTTATATATGATTTTAATATACTTTTACGAGCAACAAAAACATAAAATAGTTAAACAAGCCAAGACAATCAAATTTATTGGAGCAAGTACACAAGAGCACATTGTGTCTTGAAAAGTTTTAAGCACTTTAGACAGATGTTCTTCAGGACGAAGATATTTATATTCCTTACTACGCTAGGTTATATTAATTCACATAAAATAACATTTAAAGCCTCGCGTAATGGGTATACTCGAAAACGTAAATCTTTGCCTGATTATTTCCTGAATTTGGTAATACAAATTGATTGTAAACGGAAAATGCTTGATTCACAATTCTAAAAATTTGCACTAATTCTCAGCTTGCAGTTGAAGAAGAACTTAGTTTTTGAGCACAATAAATCGTTTAATTTTCGTTCTGTGCGCCAAATACCATTTGTGTGGTTCGTATTTCAGATTGTGTTTTCTGCTCCTATTTTTGGTAAATTGTTAGTTCGGCCATTATGAATGGTTTTGCTGTTGTTTTTGTTGATGCTGCCGCTGCCGCTGCTGCTGCTGTTTTTATTGCTGGGCATGACCAACATAACTGTAAAAGTCGGCAATGCGTGAAAACTACCATACAAATGGCACAGCCACACCCACGCACACTATTGCCTTTCCGCGCGAGCTGGTTTTCTATAAACCATGACAAAAAGGCACGAAAATTTTTAATCCTTTTGCCGGTGCAATAATATATTTGATTGTATGTGTTTGTCGCTTTCTCTCTCTCTGTGTGTGTGTGTGTGTGTGTGTGAGGGTATACTTTTTGCTGTAAATGTATAATTTAAACAGCAGACACACACGCTACACACAGACACGGCTGGCATATGCATGCACCAAAAAAGTTTTTTGGCTAAATCCTTTATGAAAAGTTTGCCATTTATGGGGCTTTCGTGGCAAGGGCCAACTGAGCGTTAGGTGTGCGGCTCTGTGAGTATAATGGGTCACTGGAGTTAGGATTAGTTTTGACTTCTGTCTCGTTCGTTCATTGTTAAATCACTTAATTATATTTTTCATTATCAACTATTAACATTTTGATGTCTTTGGTGGGGCTGAGCTGTCGTGTACATATGCGTAATTTGTTTGCATTTTGCAGGTGGGTGAATTAATCAATTAGTGACCTTCACTAATTCCTAGCATACTTTTTGGCGCCTGCCAAAAGGTTGAAATGCCAAACAGCACATTCGTCTAGCTGCCTTAATTCACGAGAGGGCGAACGCAACGGCGAGAGAGCTAAATCTCAAAAAGAGAGCATGGAATCGGAAAGACCTGAGCCGAGCTCTTCGAAAGCTCTTTTCGAGCATTAAAACACACACACGCTGGAAGTTCGAAACGGCCGTGTCAAAGAGAGCGAAGCGACTATAGCTTAAGAGAGTTTTTAGCGTGCGCTCTATTCTCATGGCTTAGCCCACGCTCTCAGGCCACAAACGTCAGAATTAGAAATTATAATTGCCGCATATTATTCAAGCCGTGCGAGTATACATGACCTACACCTGGCCCACTACCTCCTGGCAGGCACTTGAATCGAATTGAATTTGAAATTCTCTCCCATTCCGCAGCTTGAAGCTGGGTCGATTTGTTGCTTCGACATTGAATTCGCCAACGTTGCGTATACGTATGCTGGCATTCCTCGATTGCTCTTGACAAGCAGCACAGTGTCGCATCGCTGCTTGCATATTTTAGCATTTGACCTTTGGCCACAGCACCCATTGTCTAAGTTTATATCTTTTCATGTTTGCCTCAGATTTTTTCGTGCCTTAAATGAGTTCTTAAACCTTTAAGCGAAACTCTCCTTGGCTGACTGGGCCAATAGACAGCTGCCATTCGGCCCTTTGGGTTCGACAGGCAGACAGATCGACAGACAGACAGACAGACAGCAGCCGGCAGATGGCAGCTGGCAGGTGAGCTGAAGGCCACGTCCACTTAACAGTCGACAGTGTTAGGCGTGTCAATGCTCAAGAGACGGCAGACGAGCAAACACTTTCCATGTCATTTCTGTGTGCTGCTAGCCAAAAAGTCTAAATAAACACTTGAATAGCTGCGCAAACGAGGCCACTGAACTTGTCGCAAGTCAAAAAGTTTTCTTTGATATCTGAATTAATAACTCAAAGTGAGTTTCATTATCAAAGTTGGTGAGAAAAAATAACTACAATTATTTAAAATTAGCAAGCCTATTCGAGTCAAGGGGCTACAGCTTTGTGGATAATTAGCAGTTTACCTTTTTCAATCACTTGAATAATTTTAGTGTGATTAACTTGTTGCTAACAATATTAATCTATTAGAAGACAATGGGACAGTCAACTGAGAATTGTTGCACAAAATCAGACCGGATCATCAAAATGTTGAGCCTAATATCTAAAAACTTAAACGCATTAGAAGGCGATAACTATCAGCATCTCACAGCCCTTATTTTAATATATATATCTATTTCACAATTCGAATCAAATTGTAAATTTTAGGCCTATAAACCTGTAGCTACACGAGCATTGTTGCATATTATTAAATCAGACCTTAACCAGCAATTTTCAATATAATTGCCATTTAGCAAGCCACTGCTTGAG
The DNA here is from genome assembly GCA_035047625.1 of Drosophila mettleri. Lineage (NCBI taxonomy): Eukaryota > Metazoa > Arthropoda > Insecta > Diptera > Drosophilidae > Drosophila > Drosophila mettleri. Next base: position 10,243,931 of record JAWNPI010000035.1, on the reverse strand, counting down.
TCCTTGAAGTATTTGATATGCACTTAATTTCATATTTGAATATTCATATGATTACATATATATTCATATTCATATGAATAGGCATCCAAATATAATTGCTAATAGCACAGCCTATTATCAGAGAAGACGACTTGCGATCGAGTATCTTTTTTATTGCCCATCTTAACACTGGCGTGGGCAAACTAATACATTAAGCTTCAAATCATAGTCACACTGAACTAAAGATTGACTTTGGACGCACATCTGTGTGTTATGGCTAAGTTAAGTCTGCCCATTATAATGCACTTTGAGTAGAAAGCAGAACTAATAAGAATCGGCTTCTAATAGATGAGCTGCAAAATCAAATATTTAACTTGACTGTACTAATTTTAAATTCTTAAGCAACTAGCTACTCAGATAATGTTTTCAGTGCAGTTAGAAATTTGAGCACTGCGCCTAGGGAAATAACGTCGACTAAGGAAAATTCATGACGTATGACCCTAAAATGGGTAACTGGGCAACCTTAACATTGCCTTATTTGGCTATAGCACAAGTTAGCTAATTTGGCAACAGCTGAAAATGTTTATAAATTGCCAGCAGCAATAATAAAACATGTGATAAATGTAATATCTTAAACTTAATTCTCCAGTGACATCTTAAGCGCGGCTGAGTAATGTGTGATGTGCCCTTTCTGGCTTCAGCCCATCTAGTGCTGAAATCTATGCGGCTTTACTTGCTTGCCGCCTACTGTTACTGTGCAGCAAACTTTCTAAGCTATTCCCATTAAAGTTTGAGCGGCAAGGCACATATTTAATCATGCATGGCTAAACGAGACTCTCGTATTCCCTGGCCAATATACTCACTCATAATAAGTTAACCGCACAGCCTCGAGATACTCAGGCGGTCAGATGTAAACTAATCAACGCTACGAAAATGAAACGAATCGCAGCTGACAGAGCCTCATATTCAAGACGCCACTAAAACTCTCAAGTGAAAGTTGAAAACTTTTATATTTCTTTTGCTTTTCCCCTTCTTCCTTTCTTTTTTTTTTATCCTGTGATGAAAGTCACCAACCACAGCCCGGCCACACAGTGAGACAGCTACAGCGCTCTCTCCTATTCCATAAAACTCATTAGGAAACGTTGAGTAGGAAAATTCTCGACATATTTCAGACACAGTCGCTGCCATTCACATATGCCAGCAAAAATGAATTTTCAACCGCAAATGCCATGCTGGCATGCAAATTATGTGAAGTTAATGTGCCACGCCTCCAGGCAAAGGGTTGAGCGGAGCTCCAGTCCCCAGCCCCAGCGCCAGCCCTCAGCTCATTTGCCGGCGCCCAGTGAGAGCTGCTGCATGTGTCGGTTAATTTTCATCTTTAAGACACTCAATGCTGCGGTCAGCTGCCGCTGCCAGACCCCTGTGATAGTCAAGGGCCAGGACTGCTGGATAGTAAAAGCATTTTCTGCGGCTGCACCACAGCAACCACAAAATGCCTTTTTGCCAGTGCATCCATAAACACAATCGGCCAGTTGCCTGCTTCTGAAATACTTTCACGCACAGACACACGACTCAGATTACATTTATACACTGCCAATCTGCATGTTTGTGCATATTTTGATTTGTTCAAGGTGAAATTTGGCAGGAAGCGACTAACAGATACTCTCCGTGTGTATAAACTGCCATTTTAATAGCATTACATCGTGTCCGCCAATACATTGCATCTTAGTCAAATTGTAAGTGAATAAGTCAAGTTATGAATATCATTGAAAAGGATATTGTAATTCAATAAGTATAGTATATGAACGGGATCAATAAAATTAGATTATCTTGTTAGCAGAAAATTTTAGAATGGCTATTCACAGAACTTAATATCGAGTCGGTTCTGCAGTTGGTTCGAAAATGGAATTAAACAGTTTATTAAAATTGGTTTATGCATATCAGTGTCGGGCCTGCTCAATGACTATAACATTTTGGATTAAAATTAATTTGATTTGAACAAAGTGGAAGTTTGAAATGTGAAACGAATATTACATTTGTCGAAAGTGCTTTCCATTTTGTATGTATCTATTTACATACATATGTATTTATTTTCATCTTTGTGTGTGTGAGCACTGGCAGCTGTGTGCGCAAATATTAAATTTCATACCAAAAAGGACGCAATTTCCACGTCGCTCAGTTATACGCACGTTTAGGCGCCTTGTCTTAGTCAAAGATAGCAGCTACTTTGGCCAAAGTCCCAATCCTAGCCTCGGAGCACTCGCAAAACGTTTTGCCAATAAACTTCACACAAAATCAAATTAAATTTGTCAAACGTAAAACAACTTGATATGTTTCACAGTTCCACTCACGTTCCTCCTTCCTCTACTCACACTCTTACTGGGCGTGGGGAATCACCCTTTGGCTGCCCTGGAAGTGCCTCTGACAGGATTGCTCCGCCGAGCCCTTCAACAGTTATTGACTGGTGTACAGTAGGACTTGTGCGTGTGCCGGCCACATAACAATGAAAATAGATGGCCCATTGATAAAGGGCAGCAGCAGCAGCGGCAGCAGACCGGAAAGAGAGGGAAACAGCGTTGTTCTGGGTGCGAGTGTGGCAAGTTTGTTCAATGTTTATTGTTTTAATTTACAATAAAAAATACTAAAATGTGCACTTTTGATTATCATTACACAGTTTTATGTTTGCCAGACACTCGAATTGAGTTCCAATGCTCAGATTGGGCAATTGTTTCATTTACATATGCCAAATGGTTGATTGGAGTGGGAAAAGCATACAATTTAATTAAAGAGTATATGTGTATCGAATGGCTCTAAGTAATTAACGAGAGATGTTTACACTTGGCTAATAGTTTATAAGATAATTATGTAGTTATTTAGACTATGAAAAAAATAAATGAATGTTTGATTCCAATAAGTAGATCTGTGCTTTATTTAACCGAAATCGAAAATAAATGTTTCACTGAGTTTCACTAGAATGCCGGTCGATGTTTTTAATTAATATGGCAAAGAAAAAAACGTGACTGTGTTATAGATAAATCAGTTAGAAACACTCACAAAGCAAAGTAAGCTGAATGAATCGGGATGAATTGCAAACAAGTTAACAAGCGCACGGCAATGAGTTGGTCTGATTGACTTCTTTAATTGACGTGGTTCAATCAAACTTTTTATGAGTCATGAGCCAATTAAAGACTCAACTTTAAAGCTATTTTCGGACACACGTTCAATGAATTTATTGGCGAAAGTCCGGCAGCGAGACAAGCACCATGAAATTTACAATACAAGAAAAAAAAGACAATTTTTATTTATTTCTTCGGGGCATTTTTCCTCCTCGATCGACTTCCGCCAATATGTGGGTGGTTCTGCAGACTCCTGTCACAAATTAAAAATGTGTCCTTTCACGAAATTCCTGGTCCCCCCGTAGATCCCATAGCTTTTAATACAATAGGAAAGCAAACGAAAAAGAGAGTCTTTGCCTGCCATGCCGATGATTAGGTTTATTACAACGGCTTTGCCTAGGAGCTATGGAATGAAAGGCCTGTTGTATAGCATAGCTGAAGTAGTGAAGTCTCTTTTCGTCAGATAATTGTATTGTACACTGGCTGAAATTACACACAGTTGCTAGACTGCAAAACAAATAGATCTGTGCCTATTATTCTTTCCTTTGCAATGCTTGTTTGAGCAGCTACATCAACAGACACTAGGCACTGTCAGAGCAGTGAGTAATGTTAGTCATTTCAACTATCTACACCTAGAATATATATGTATATTATTTAGCTAGAATATAAAAGTATATTATTGGTTATATCTTCAAGGTCAAAGGTCTTTATATGTAAGAGTTTTTCTATGTAATAATAATATATAAAATTCATAATAATACATTTATTACCTTAGCATGACATAACTGCGCCTTTAGAAGTAATTAACTCAAACTCTAAATTAGTCTATATAAGAGAATGTATAGAGTGGGAGTATTGATTGCTCTCCATATGCTTGCTCTCAAGAAGCTTTTTAGTAATCTTAATATGAATAGTAAAAATTGAATTTAAAGAGATAAATGAGCACTTGGGTTGAAGACACTGAATTGTTGATTCATAGCACACTAATAATAATATTAATAATAATAATAATAACAACAATAATAAATTGAATATTAATAATACTAACAATAGTAATAATAATAAAATCAAAAAATTTATTAGTTCTAATTTTTGAATATATTACTTGTATTTATTTATTAATATTATTTTTATTTTTTTTTTTATATATCCCAAGCCCAATTGCAATTCATTTAAATATTTTAAAGTTTTCTTTTTGTCGCCTTAAATATTACAAGTTCTAATAAAAATATTGCTGCACAAATATATATATTTTTAAATTTTAGTATTAAATTTGAAACTTATTTATTTATATTTTTTTTTTATTATTCACTGTCAGTGAGCATTCTTAATGACCGGAAGTAAAAGCAACAACTTCTGCTGATGACGACAAAGATTGACCAAGCAGGAGCTCAAAAATGAGCATATTAAGCGTGAAAATGGCGCCGGACGGATGTAAGAATTATGTTGAAAGCTGTCACTGCCTGTGTGTGTGTGTGTGCTTGTGGTGTGGCAGAATTATGCTCTTGTGGTGCAAGAGCTTTGTTTTGGTCGCTCGCCGTTTTGTGGTTCATAAAAAGTCAATGAAAACAGTTTATTGTGGAGCGCGTCAACATTATTTTTGCTGCAAACCCATTAAATTACTCAACCACTGCGTGTAAAATAAAAGAAACAACAACAAAGAGCTCCGGCATGGCTATAAAAACAGTTGTCGCCGTAAGGCAAACGACGCATAATTTAATGTAATTTATTAATTTAAAATTCAATATGAAAAATATTAAATAACCGTATCGATCTCAATTTGCATTGTAAAATAATTCTTAATTATTCAAACCTTGTTTGATTCCAGCTTCAGTTAGGTGGAACTTAAAGGTCAAAGGCAATTAAGATTAGGCAGAATAAATAAAATCTTATCTTAGCTAAAAAGCATAATTTCGCAGAATAATTATATTTAATTAATCATCAAAGATAGAAATTAATTAATTCAAATTTTGAACTGTCTGGGCAAGTTTTATGCGCAAATAAATGTAAATGGGATAAACAATTGCAGAAATCGATTTGCATAACTTCTAAATCGCTTCGGGTGTTGCGAGATGCAAAATTCATGCCAGTTTATGTGAATTCGACTCGTAAATCCTGTGTGTGTGTGTGTGTGTGCAACTCCCAGAGTGCTAAGACGTTCAGACATTTAGCGATTTGGCAATTTGGCAATTTACGAGTGAAATATATCGCTGGGAACGGCTGCAGGAGGCGGCATATGGGTTGCTCAGCTTGATTTTTGGCTGAGCTTCAGCTGCAGCAGCTGATATATGCAGAGCGTAAATTACGGCAGTGGATTGCAGTTGCCCTGACAAATGATTGCGCATTATTAAAAGCACTGCGAACTGCACTTGAATCCATTACGGCCAAGTGCACAAGCACAGGAGACTCGACAATCCAGTTGACGTTTGAAAATTTTGAATTGTAATGTGGGAACTTGCGCATTCTGTGAGTCGCAACCAAGAGAAGCCCACGAAAATTCTGGTCAAGCATTGAATGGCGCAAATGCGCTGAATATTTTAACCATGACACGGCGTTGCCTACGGCAAGCGTGGCTAACTTGGCCTCAGCAGCAAGCTGGAGCCAAACAGTTGCCAGTTCCCACTCGCTGCATGCAAATATTTATGCATAAAGTTGGCCCCATGCTCATTTCATGTTGGCTCTTTTGCCGTCGCTGCAGCTAGGCTCCAGTTTGGCATTGCGCTCGCGAATCGCACAGCCTCCGCATCACCCAGCTAGCCCCTGGCTGTTGGGTGGGCGCTGCACGCGCTGCTGTGATGCAGCAGGTATGTAGCATGCCGCTGAAGCCGCACCGTTCTTGGCTGGCCTTGTTGTGGCTTTGCCATTGTTTGCCAGCTGACAACAGTCAGCAAAAGTTTCTGGCGAGAGGCGCCTGATTCTGGTCTGGCTTCCACATAAATCATATCCCACTGTCTATCTCTTTCGCTTCTCCTGCAGCAAAATAAGTTAGCATACAGTCAACTGCTGCTTAGACAACCTACCCATTGGCTGCCAGTCGACTGTCAGCTGGAGCTACGGCCCTAAAAATCCGGGCCCACAACGAAATGCAATGTATGCAAATGCAAAACTGATTTGTTGTGACGCAGCTACAGCTGGAACAAAGCTGCAGGCTCTGAGATATGCACGGGATACCAATCCACGCCGAGCACTTCATCAACCCGCCAAGCTGTCCGCTCCTCTCTGCCCATGTCAGTCATGCAGTCGACCAGCTCTCCAGCCAACCTCTCACTGTCAGTCAGAAGAGCTGGACGACATTTGCAAACTCTTGTCGATTTGTTGTGACAGGACTTAATCCCTGCACACTGTATCATAGCACTATGTCTCGCTCAAATACAATCCATTACAGTTAATTGTCCTTAATGACAATTGTATTCTTAACGTTTTTCATTTACCTTTGATTACCATAAGTCATTTATGGATCCATCATTTACTTTATTCTCTTCCGATGCATATTTCACATCAAGTTTTGCCTTCTCCCTTGCTGTCTGTCTCTAATAATTCAATTATTCGGTTCCCTTATTCCCTTATATTCTGACTTAAGCTCCAAAAATGAATAAATAGAAAACTTTGCTTATTGAATGGAAAGGCAAATTCGACAGCAACTCAAGAGAGGAAACATTTTCTAAGCCCTTCATAAAATGTAGAATTTTACAGTTTGCCACGCACTTAATGGCCGTATCACTAGCTCAGAAATCTACAGCGTAGGTCAGGGGAACGCAGAAAAACTTTTTTACCCTAGCCTAGAAGACTTCAACTAGTTGTAAAATCTTTAGCTATTCGATGTGTTCCAAATTTCTTTTCTCCAACAGAATACCAATATACTCTATTTGCCCTTGCGAACAAAGTATAATAAATAAGTTCAACTATGAATGACGCACAATGTAATCATTTCACTAACATAAATTAAATTATTTCAAAACAAATTTAATACAATAAAACAAAGTTATTTCTTAGCCTAGTAGTTGCGAAGTTTTATCTGGCCTGACATATAAACAAAATATCTGAATGTATCAAAGATTCTAATGCTTTTTCAGCTTATCGCCGTGCTTGCTCTTATCACCACGGATCGCTCGCAGTAGCCGACGAGTCAATTTAAAAAGTGCATGGAACGCAATCAGAGGTAGGCCTAAGATAACCGCCATGGTGTCCAAGCTGTGCAGCTGTATAAAGTTCATATCGCGCGAAGGGGCGCGCAGGTGTGAGAGGTCCTTGTGGCGAGTCAAGTACTCAGTCCACCAAATGGCCCGATCCAAAGCCGACTCCGGCTGATCCAGATAGCGCTGCGAGAGCCGTGCTGCAGATGTCGCATAGCTTGGCGTAGTTATAAGAGTATTTATCGTTCGCTCTAGCTCTGAGCGTTTCAGATTCATCAGATCCAAGCCTAGGCCGAAGCCCATGCTAGCGGCACGCTTAACGTTCATAAACTGATCGTAGAGGACGGGCAAGCCCAGCACGGGCTTGCCAAAGTAGATGCTCTCCATTGTGCTCAGCAGTCCGCCGTGTGTAATAAAAAGTTTTACCTTGGGATGTGCTAAAATGTCCGGTTGGGGAAACCATTTACTGATGAACACATTATCCGGCTTGCCTGGCAGCTGATCATCCTCAAACTTCCAGAGCACGCGTTGCTTGAGACTACCAAAAACTTTGAGTAGAGTGTCTCGAGTTGGTGCAGGTACATCTTTGCTTCGCACATTGGAGCCCAATGAGAAGTAAATGACGCCATCGGTAGAAGTTTCAATAAACTGTTTGATGTCTTCGGGTAACGCTTTCGGCTTGTGCGAGATGTGAAGTCCGCCCACCTCAATCATGTTGGGCAAATAGGGTCGAAGGTAGCTCACCGAGAAATGCTGACCCAGCAATACTAGAGCAAAGCTGTCCAAAACCTCAGACAGAGATTTCGTTGCCCTTGGAAAGTATTTAGCATACTGTCGCTCCATATTGGGATAATGTATGAACTTCTTCATCAAATTCTCCATCCACGCCTCCCAATTATTCTGCAGGCGCTCGACGAAGCTCATGGGATTCGACCGTGGCGAACTGATAAGCGAATTGTACGCCATTGGCGATATATTGCCCATCAGATCGTCTATGTTATAATCGTTGCCATAGGTGGAGAAACCCATGAGCGTCGCATTAAAGTGCTGAGCGAAACCGAACAATGATTCCGTCGGCAGCACTTCGGCAATGACCAAATCGAATGTTTCGCCAGATCGCATCAGCTTCTGCACACCTTCGTCCTCCAAGATGCACTCGCTGAGAAGTTCAGACACCTGAAAAAAAATCTTCTGCTGTTTGAAAAATGTTTCAGCAGTCGTCATTATTTCCAATATCTCTGTAATTGAGAAGGTGTTCATATAGAAGTATACAAATGTGAGATTCGTTCTATTACCAGTGTAATATTCATGTATTTTGGGTGCTGATATAAATCTCATGTTAGGGAATGGCTTGTTCTCGAAGGTATTGATCACGGTCACCTCATGGCCACGCGTTGCCAACGCCTTCAAGTATGACTCGGCAAATATATATTGCGAGCGTCCCGGAGAGGGAAATGTGACCAAAATCTTGACGCCCTCAACATGCCGTGCTCGACCGCTGAGCGTTATCAAGGTTAGCAAAACGAGCGTTAAGCATTTCATATTGAACTACGCAGTAGATCTATCAAGCAACTGAACTCGTTGCTTTGGTGGGGCTCGCTTTTAAAGCACATTTCGCACCGCTCTCTCGCTCTATCACAAACGCTCGCTCAGTAAGTCTGAAGTGTGTGCTTATCAGGCGGCGCAGAGCTTTTATGTGTTTAGCGCTTCATCATCATCGTCTTGAGCTTCAGCCCATAAGTACTCGACTTTTCAATCAGGTTTGCTAATGCAACGTGACGTCAGCTATTCTTCTTATGCAGGTTAACAAAACTTTATCAGTTAAACATGCAACAGATTAAATACCTACGAACATTGTAAAGATATAATATATTCAGCCTTTTATTATACGTATCGTTTAGGCAATATATACAAATTTTATTTTAAAAGTGAATATTCCTAATAAATATTTTTCTCTTTTTGAACGGAGTATTCTTATGAAAATCTGTATAATATTTGTGGCTTTAGCAGCGAGAGCGCCCAGCGCCCCAAATAATAGTTTTCTATCAGCTATCGATACGAGAGAGAGAGAGAGAGAGTCTCATGTGAAATTCAGCTCGTTCTGCTTTGGATTTGCTCACTAGCAGCTCGCATTTGACTAAATATTGTTGGGTCTGATTGAATTTACTCTAAATTCCAAAAATCTTATAATTAGCTAGAAATGCCTTATACATAATTGATATTGTTATCTGACTTTGTTGAATTTATTTTCTAAATGTAAATAATTGAATTAAATACTTCAAATTACGACAAACGTAATTTATTGTTTTTTACTAAGCCATTTGTAGAGGCATCTGGGATCTCGACAGGCATCTGCATTGCGAAACTCAATCATCTCTCAAAAATAATGATAGTTTTGCATTACTTCGTTGCTGTTGGCTTTTAAATAAGCTCAGCAATTTGAATACTCTGAGCAAGCAGCTCTTTGCTTAGAACGCCGCATTGCAAATTACGCAGTCCAAATATTTGCTGAAGGCACGGGAAAGTTTCCTGACCACGGCCCGTGCAAGTTGACACCCGGCCAAAGTCGACGGGCCGAAGGGCCGACGGCTGGGCTGGATCCAAAGTCAAAGTGCAGTGTGAAAACTTCTGCGTTGCAATTTGTGGCCAAGCTTTCGGACGGATTCGGCTCTTACGGGCGCTGTTTAGTTTTGGCCAAAAATTTGCTTAAATAAATATAAAGCCAACAGGCTATAGGACCGCAGCAAGGATCTAAAGTCAAATTGAGAATGATAAAGTTTTTCCATGTTTTCATTGTCTTGACAGTTTTTACAAGATTTTCAAGGCGGCAATTGACCCAAGCCTAATGTCGTTGAAAGTATAGGAGGCGGGGGCTCTGCCCCACCCACCACTAATACCAATTTGAAACTCAGCACGAATGCCAGCCCCAATCCACGCCGAGACCCGACTCGACCGCCTTTGCCAAGCTTTGCGTGGAATTTTTGCGTGACTCAAAAGCAACAAGCGAGAAATGCTGATAAAAATATTTTACTTTGTCGTATAATAAAAATTTCATTACGATTTTTGCGGTGTGCGACGCTGGAGTTTTTTGGTTAGTTTCTTCTTGTTTCAGGCTTCGCCCCGGCCACGTCTGGCCCTTAAAGCGAAAATGTAAAATGTGCAATGCATAATAAGCTCGCCGTTGCCGAAGGAATAAAAAACGAAACGACATGGGTGGAAAACATGGCAAAGCGGAAGCAAAACAAAAGCTATGGATGCAATGCAATGGCGAGTAAATGGCAGCCGAGCGGGAGCGAGAGGTGGTTGGATGAAAGAGAGCTAAAGTAAGAGCTGCAGGACATTTGCATATTACCCGCTCGCTGCCAGAGTGGGTGGCCGTTCGCTTGTCGTTGGGATAGCCCCACGTGGCGCTTCGATAGCCATTGATGGGCTGCAATGGGCTACAAAAGAGATCCCGTATCCAGTTCTTCCGGCTGACGGCTGGCAAAGGAGAAACTAAACTTTTTCCCTCTAGCTGTCTGCCAATTAGATGCAAATTTATGGCCATTCTCTTTTTTGTGTGCCAAGACGATGCACACTAAAAGCAACACTTCGAGGCAGAAGCAATATGTGTTTGCATATCATACGCATGCATCATGAAACTTTGCCGCTTGTCCATCTCTAATTGCTGTAGTAGATGTAGTAGATGAATCAATAAACTGATTTGTGCCGAGCAACTCTAAGCTACGCTGAATTATCAACCAGCTTCCATACATGAACTTGACTCACTAGTCTCAATTAGCAGCATGCCATTATCGTTTGCTCCCTGTTCGGCTGCTTCGCAGTCCACACATACGTAATGGAGATATCACGTCAAGGCAGCGGCGAGACTTGTCGAGACCCAAGGGTGTGCTCAGCCATAAGCGTTGAACACCCCATCTGCCACTTTGACAGTTGGGTTGCGCTTTGAGCATAATTTGTTTCCAATTGCGACACGGGGCGATGCCGTTAGCCTGTCAAGTCGCAGCGCTCAAAAGTGCGCTATCATTTTTTCTTTCGTGCGCCACCGTTACGCCAACTACAAGTGCATAAACAAATCAACACGGCAGTGGGCGAGTGAAGCGTCGTTGAGCAGTGGGGAATCGGATCAGCGAAAAGTGCAGGAGAAATGCGACTGCAACGTAGCAGAGCACACATCACAGACGGCATCGTCGACGTCGACGTCGTCGTAGTCGCGTCGTCCTCATTCATCATTATGCAAAACGTGCTTCCCGGTTGGCTTCCTTTCAGTTTCACCTCACACTCGAGATGCGCACAGCGACATCCTTCTGGCCCTTCGACTTGTTTTGCTATTTTTGTTGCTCTTGTGCTTGTTTTTGGTGGCGGAGCTATTGCCGGTGCAGTTGCTGGCGCTGTTGCTGGTTCTGGTGGTGCTGCTGTGACTACTGTCATGCAACAACCTGAATTGTCGCAACATTTGCTTTTTATTGTTATGCTGTTGTCCCTAGATCCTGGTCGCCGCGTCTGTGGCCACTGCGGCTGCAAACTTTACGCCCAACATTATTTTACTTAGTTGATAAACTTTTATGCGACGCTCCTCGCCTCCCACTCCCATGCCCACTCTCTGCACTCCACACTCGCTGCAGTTGCTGGTCGAGCTTAGAGCCATGCCACGCTGAGCTGGCCGCTGCTCAGGGAGCGTTGCACAGACTTTTTCGTGCTGCGTTCCTTTGTCTTCCAATTTGTCACTTTTGCACACATTCCGTTAGTTTTGCAGCAGCTTTGGATTCTGTTTATATTTTAGCAACAATTTCGTGACTTTTACTTGTGGGCGCCAGAGCAAGCCATTTTTGTGATTTTCTGAATCCGTAGAATGCATTTATCGTGGCCTCATGCTGCATCTCCCCCATGCCGGTAATCACATTTCAAATTGTGCACCGACTGAATATACGAAATTAATGCAATTTTCAGTTTTTTTCAACTTTCACTCTTTGAGATTGATTGATGACAGCGACTTTTGCTCCCTCGCAGCGTTGTTAAATTATTAATTGCTGTGCCAGGCCGCAAAAAGTATTTGCCCATGTCGAATCGTTAATATAATAAATGATATTCACTTCTCCATGTTGCTCTATGTTATTAAATATATATTGACATATTTCAATATATGTATATATATCTTCTTTTTTTTGCCAATATGTGCATATATAATTCTCAACTATATGAGATCGAATTACAATATTTTTTTCAGCTCTCAAAGTTCTTGCCTTTGAACGCTTTCAGTCACCATGAATTACTCATGGCTCAATGTCGACGAGTTAATTGATCAATAGACTACACTGAAAATGAAGTAGACTCATGTTTTGACTTATTTATAAATAAATATAATTTCTGATAGCAAAGTGTATTCAAGTCACAATTTATTAAGACCATAATTCATCTTTATAGGATTAACATATTTCTGAAATGAAATTTTGTTTTCTTCAAATATTAAAAAAATTAGTTTGTTTTCTTTTTTTTATTTATTAATACTCTTAAGGCTTATAAATGATTTGTTCGTAAGGTCGCAGCGAATAAATTTGCATATAAACAGAGCTGAGAGACCTTCGAGTCAGTTGGTCAGTGGGTGAAAAGCAAGCCGCTGCTATCCTTGAGACATTCGGTTTGTCATTGGATGTTCTTGTAAGTCGTGCTCTTGCAACAGAGAAAACCTGCGTCAGTTGGTTTGGCAAACCAAAAAAAAAAAAAGCTTCCTTTAGTGAACAGTTTCTTCTACTACTATTGCTGGCTTCGTAGCATGTTGTTGTTTGGGTGTTGCTTTTTGTGCCCGGAGGCAAATAAATTGAAATTCGTAATTATTCCCAACAGCATGGAAATTTATTCAATTTTAATTGAGTTTCTTCTTTTGTGTGTGCTGGGTTGCGAGCACAACTGAAGAAGCAACGGCAAGAAATTGAAATGAAATCTGCATTACAATTAAATATGGGCTCAAGTAAAAAGTGGAAAATAGTTATATTTGTCCGGGAAAGCAACAACATCTAACGAGCATAAGCCCCACACAATCTGTTACCACGAGCTCAACAGTATGCGTGAGGATACATATTTGCTTTTTATTTATGTCTCTGTACGGTAGATCCATATATATATATAAGTCGATGTAATCCTTTCTTATATCAGTTTCTCTTCTTCTCACTCTTCACTCTACACATCTCATATATATTTCTCTCTATTTTCACTCTCACATACACACTATCTTTCTTCTTTCAAGCCGTCTCGTTCTCTCTCTGTCTCGCACTCCTCTCTCACCATATTCTTCTTTTTCTTGATTTCATCATTAACTCTTTTTGTTTCTCACTCTCTATCTCTATTCTTTTCTCACACTGCCACAGATTACTTCGCAATATTTTGTTGGTCTGAAAAATAAATTTAAATTTTATTTTCCGATCATTTCCTACCTGCAAAAACGTAATGCTCTTTTTCCTAAAATGTTTAATTTCAATTAATGCAAACAAAATTTAATTTCTTTACGAGCATAGTAATATCTCACACATTGAAACTCTGCTTACTATATTATAACTATAGTAATAAAACGTAAAAATAAACGTTTATGTGGTGCACGTATCTCTGCATATTTGACTATGGCAAGGACTTGAACGCTTAGGAAAAGCAATTTGAAAATTTATTAAAATGTATGCTCACAGCTTTTCTTCTGCATCATTGTTTCAACTTTTCATAATAATAAATAAAATAAAGACAAAACAATTTCCGAATGCTCTGTTGTATTTATTAGAAATTGTGGAACGTGAATGGGGAAAAATTGTTAAATTGTGAAATTCTCATACGTTCGAGACAATGTTAAATGGTTTCAATTGTTCCTCATCTCGTACATCTTTGCATCTGACCCGTAAGTCTGTCAGAATCGAAGCTCCGCTCCTGCAGTCAGTCGCTGCTGCAATTTCACTCATGGCTCGATGTCTGCGTTGGGTCTGCATGTGGGTTGCCTTGTGCGCTCGCCTTAATTTAGCATTTTCATGGAGAAATCATTGTATCGGCTTATAGTTCTCTGTATTATTTACATAGGTTGTCGGCAACTTATCATCAATCAGCAGACGGACTGTAGCTGCTAAAAATGTTATTCCCCAGCAGTCAGCAAACACACACGTTACAAACATTTACGATGTTATCCTTAAATACCAGAGGAAGGACAGGGCCAGCTCGAATCCTGTGTGCGCACATCTATCTTGATAATTGCTTTCTAGCATTCACCCTACCCCGACTGCTTCGCTACCATACAATTTATGACACTTTCTGTTTGAACCTTTAAGAAATAGACAAAGTGAAATATTTTAAATAAATAACTTGCAAACGGGTAAAGGCTGAAACGAATTCTTGTTCATTCTTTTGCACACATAAACAATTTCTGCCTAATTGATCAATACGCTTGCCACTGTCGCCTCACAGCGCAATTTGCATAACTTGAGCTAAACAAATTCAAGCAAAAGGGTTTTCCGCGCCATAAAAGACGAAAAAAAAAAAATACGTAAATAAAATAGGCATTCGCAGGGTTGGATAACAAAGAATGGAAAAGGCATTCGGCAAACATAAAAAAGAAGTTGAAAAACAAGTGAATGCCAAACAAACAAAGAAAACGAAGAGAATCAATTAATCCAAGCCCAGATCATCAATATATTTAAGAAATAATAAATTTAGTTCGAGCCTAGATGGAATAAATGAAATTCAAAGATTACAAATTATTTATATAATATAATTTGTAGCTGCGCTATCTACATGCTGATCAAAAGTAACTCCCTATCATGCTCGCTTATTCTCTCTATATCTGTCTCTCTCCCTCGCCCCCTCTCTCTCTCTCTCTCTCTCCGGTTTTATCTTTTGTTTCCTCATTGTCTTGACACATTGCAATTCGCTCAGTTTCTATGCGATTGCCATTTCGATTGTCCAAGAATGGCAGCCGGAGCTTATAGCCCATTCAGATCTGAATTCGGCACGCCAACGAGCGTTACTTGTTTTTATTTACCCACCGGATTATGCTAATTTTTAAGTGATTTAGTGTAGCCAATACAAACCAAAGCCACAGCGAGCCAAAAAGACAAACTCTAAGAAAAACGAAATTCAAACGAAAGGAACAAAATTTAAATAAATGAAGAGAAAAATGCGCTTGAGTTTCGAGGTTTGATTTCTACACCCCATAAAACTGAGTTAAGGGCATGCTTGACTATAGAGACAGTATATGACAGTATATATATGAGATAAGTTAACTTATATTATTATTTCGTTGATCAATGCACACTTTTCATGCAATAAAAAATTATTATAATTGGTATTAGCTCAGAAACAATTCGAAAACGAAATAATTAATAATAAACAATCACTAATAAGTAAAAAAATAATTATTAAAATAATTTTTTTAGTAATAATAATTATTATATAATTATTAAGAAATTAACAAATATATACAGGGTATTTAAAGCAGACATATTTTGACGAGACATTCAATGTTGCGATTTTGTTATTCTGGCGCAGCACATAAAAATAAAAAGAAATGTGACTGGCTGGCATTAAAAAGGACCTATTTCCTTGCCATTGCCGGTTTTTCCTTTTTCATGCATTGCGTGTGCTGCAAAATTTCCGTTGACGCACTTCTCGGTTGTTCGTCGGTTTCTTCTTGGGCGTTTGGATGTCGCCTACGTTGAGGCAAATCAACGTAATTCTTCAAGTTTGATTTCGTGTGTTTAGCTGCGTGTTTGAGTTGGCTTACTGCGACCAAAGCTGGCGCTGATGCCACTCGTCGCTGGCTCCTACTTAGATATAAAAATAAAGTAAAACAGCCCAGCGCGAAAAAAAACAATAACAATGAATGTACGATAATTTTACATTTTATCAAGTTTGGTGGGAGCCTGGCGCGCGCTTAGCATTCGCCGCCGTCGCCATTTTTTATGCGCGCATTAAGCGGATTTTGGTCTAAAGCCCCGCCGCTTCATATGCCCCTATCAGCCCCTGACAACATGCTTCCCGCACCTGCTCTTCTCAGCTGAAGAGCCAGCACACATACAGAATATGTACAAAGAGGAACAAACTGCTTACCAAGGGCAAATGTCACTAGCACACACACTCACACACTCTCACCGAGACACACACACATGTACACTGAACCAAATTTCTTTCGTCAGTTAACTGTAAGCGGCTTAGTGGTGTCTGTAGCATCGCTACTAGCACTTGTCTTCTGCAGCCAGCTCTGCAGTCGTAAGCGTAATTCGATTATAAGAAATTCCCAGAAAAAAGTTCTCAAAAAGGCAAAGCGGAAGCCGCTCATTTATAATTAATTAGAGCCCGGAACATTTTCCAGTGGACATAGGCACAATAAGGAAGTAGGCCGGCCTTAAGCTGAACAGGCACATTTAAGATATTTCTCTTCACGAAATAGCTTTATGTATTTCTGTTTGCGCGTACACTCCATGCTAGCTGAGACCAAGTAAGGCAAAGAGCATAAGAAAAATAAAACAAATTAATAACAACTAAAAGTTAATCTGAATCAAATTTTGTTAGCTAGTTTCATTATTTAATAAATAAAAAAAAATTGAATTAAGTTTAGTTTAGTAGTTGAGCATAAAAGCCGAGAACAGCACAAATGAAAAGTGTCTACAAAAAAATAAAATAAAATGAATAAAAAAATAACGCTTTTCATGCCTCTGATGTGTTGAGCATTTTATTTTAGCATTTTTTTTTTTTTTAGCATTTTAATTTGTCACACGTCGTCAGAAGAGTCGAGCTGAACAGCAAGAGAACAACAAGAGCATCTAACAATGCAAGTGAAAGCTGAGAGACTCTAAATTCATTTTGAGTTGCATGTCGTGTTTCGCATGGAATTTTTTGTGTATACCAAACACCTAGTCAGCACACGTAGAGCGCATACGAGTGCACACACACACACACACACCTTTACACGAAGTTAGCTACAGGGAGGCAAGGGAGAGCTAAGGCTAAAATGTTGGAATGCCATTGCCAACATAAAACTGTTAAAGTTTTAATGACGAGCGCTCAACACCAGCAACAAAAGCAAATGTACAAATATTTAGTCTTGGTACACCGACAATAAAATACCCTTGACTGTGAAAGGTGACAGAGTATGCTCATACATAAACCACTTTTGGTTAAGCAGCAAATTGCTGTACATCAAAATTAAGTAAAAAATATTATCAAAAAAATTTAGACTTGCAAGAAAATCTCCTTAAGCTCGAGAGCTTACTTTTAATGTAATCAAATATAAAGATTTTGACATTGGATATTCGATATGTCGAACAGCTTCATTGATGATTGAGAAGGCGTGGCTTAAAGTCAGCACAAGATAATGATGACATAAGCAATAGCTGGCGCTGCGGTTAAAGTAAATTCAAGCAATTAAATAAATGTAGAAAGAGCGAGAGAGTCAGGCTTGTGTGTGTGTGTGTGTGTGAGTGAGTTCTTTGTCAGTCGGTAAATGTCATGTGGTCGACTGATATTTTCCCCTCCATTGTGCCCAACAATTCCTTTGTCAGCGCCAGCGTTGTCGTTGTTATTGTTCGCGCTGGTAATAGCGCTGTCGTTGTCTTCTAATTGCTAGCGACCGTTGTCCTGGTGGCTGCAATTAAGCAAGCGACACGTTTCGCGAGTGCACAACTGCAGCTGCGAGTGCAGCTGTAATAAGCATGTGAAAGGCTGCATATAAATCGTTGCATACTTTTCCGCGCTGCAATTGAAGTAGCAGCACACAGGGCTTAAGCGTCAAATCAACTGGAATGCCAAAATTGTTCTAATTTGCTGATGTGCATACAAATTAGAGCGCAGCACAGAGAAACGATCCAGTTGAAAAAGGAAGACTGTTAAATGGAATCGTAAGAGAAACGAAGAGCACAGCAATCCTCCGATTTCTTCATAGACTCTCTACTCTGCCGCCATGCCACGTGCTCTTGCTCGTCTTCCCATCTATACTTTCGAGCACAAAAAAGCGCTTATGGTAAATCAATTTAAAACCAATTTTCGTCTGCTGTGCAAAAGAACAGAGTAGTCCTCGCCCCCTCTGTCCTTGCGGTTGCAGCAAATGAGTGGAACAGAACTTTGGCAAACGTTACATATTAAATATTCATTACTCACAGATACTTTCTCAGAGCAGACTCATTCGATGTCACCACTCCTACTCTTATTCTTGTCATCACTTGTTCTCATCGTTTTTGTTGCAGCTTACGTTACGTTTAAGCTAACCAATTGGCCCATCCTTTTGAAGAAGAGTTGCATGTGTGATGGCGGAGCGCGGGGACGATGCTATTTAAAAAGCTGTTTTTAAAGACATCGTATTCACATTTTCTCTCATCGACCTGCACGTTATTCCATTTTGTTGAACGTGATGCGCATTCAACGACGTACGCTTAAACACACATTCACCACACACAAAGGTGTGTGCGGAGGGGGGGCATGTCTTAAGACACGCTTTGGCTCACATAAGCACATAAATGCAAACACAGACAAGCACATAAATGTGGCTTAACACTACAAATTATGCTCAATACAGCGGGTAAATGCTTTGTTATTCAGTTTGCACTCTTGTAGCGGCTATTTTATAGGGGAAATCAATTTCTATCTTCGTCGACTTTTGAGATATTTAATGAAGCCAAGTCTAACCTTTTGGCATTACCTTCTCCCAAAAGTTAATCCTCTTTGATTGTGGCGATTTGTTTAAATCGACGCCGACACCCGAAGACTAATCCGCTTAGCCCCAGTGAACCTTTCCATTTGAGCTTGTATCAAAGCAATCTTTTTACTGTTTCCTTTTTATTTTAAATAAATATTTAAACAATTGATTTTACCCCACTTCATATCGAGATCGTTCAAAAAAAGTTGAGAAATCTTATAAAATATGTATCAAAAGCTGTCAAATTCATAAAGTTATGTCCTTGGGAAGCAGCAATGAAAATTACTCAGACATGAAATAAATTTTTTTTAGCTAATTAAGATAAATATACTCCTATTATTACTCCCCCTTACAGTACTTAACTGTTTCTTTATATAAATAATCATATTTTTAATACCAAAAAGCTAGTTAATTTTTAAATGTGCTTTTTTATGGATGGCAAATAATTTTTAAAATACTTTTTCTTAAGACAGTTAAAAATAGTGATTAATAAAAAAATCATAATAACATAAAATAAATTATATTTTTTTCATAAGGCATTTAAAATTGTAGCCATGTTATTGTTATTAAAAAACTACTATATATTCTATATTTATTAAGAATAATAATTATTAGCTTGCAATATTGAATTCACTCTTTTCCAATATTTTATCGGGCTATAGCGTAGACGTGCACAATACACGCTTAAATATCGAGTTAAGTTACATAATTCAATTGCCTCTTAAAAATGTATCTATTTTTACCAAATTTTATAAATAACAAAATAGACAAAACAATAGAAAATACCTGAGAGCTTTGCACTTTGCAGTTGATATTAGTTATTAAATTCTGTTCGCTCTTCACAAAGTAACGTGACGACGTTTTATTACAATTTATGCATTTGATAACAATAAAATAAAATAAGATAAAATGCAATTGTTTATAATTAATTTAGCTAAACAAATACAAAACAAAGCGAATTTATATAAGAATCATACTTGTTAAGATTATTAAAGTCTTTAATATCTAAATTGACTTGAATCATTTATTGCCTGAGCTTCTCAATTGTTGCGTGCATCTCCTATTCTATTGACGTTGATTGTTGTTAGACGTGTGCCAAGGTTGGTATTATGACTGCAATTCATATGCGTAAGCTAATTGAGCGTAAATTTGAAATCGATGCCATCAATCGGATATTTGTTGCAGTTGCGCTGCACGGTTTAAAGGCTTTAATGGAAATACAAGATCATAAACTAAGAGTTTATTTGAAGCACACAGCTATGAAATGATATTTGTATTTATTTTGGTAAATTTAATTAGGCTATATATCTATAATTAGTTGCCATCCAACAATATTGAAATGGAATCTGCTTGCTTTCATATGAAACTAATTAATATGGAAAACTGGCTTAAATTACATGCCAATGAATGCCTTTGCTCTGTGAATCGTTAGCAAATAAGAGATTAAATTAGAAACAGCTTGCCACAGGTAAAAGGTTTACCATTTAATATTGTCTCCGGGTTAGCCAAGCTTGATTTGATGACAACAATCAGTGTGTCTGTGTGTGTGTGTGCTTGTGTTTTATATATGTGAGCCTGCTAACGATTATTTGAAGTATATTTAATTGCTGCTTTGCAATTGACTTTAAATAAACAGAACAATGAGCACAGAGAGCCTGTCGCAGTGGCAATCGGCAGATGGACGGGTTGGACGAACGCCTGCATTTGAACAATGGCTAACCACAGGACCAAGACACAAGGGTCCGTTTATGTATTTCGTGCAGCTGTTATCTGAGCAAAGGTAAAGCATACGCTTCGCTGCATCGACAACAGCAATAGGCACTTGAATAAACTTAAACATTTTATTTAATATAACACAACCGTACAGATGTTGGGTACAAAATTACTCATACGCACAGTTTCATTACATGCGCTTATTCAGTTTATTCTAGCGTGTGCCTTGGCTAATTTTGCAACATTTTTGTTGACTTCAACAACATGCAAAAACTCAACAATTTACAAAGAAAATATGAACGTGTGTACAAACAATAATGTTCTCAATAAATTTCTGAAACCTAATGAATATGGCCATTAGATACAGCCCAATGGAGTTAGTTAACAATTTTAAAAGGCATTGCTGACATTGTAGGCAAATCACATTCGAATACAAACTTTAATACCAAATTTCATATGCAATTTTTGAAATATGAATTGAAGTGAATACTTCAATATTGTCTCCGGTTTGAATAACTTATATTGTAATTTAAATTGTAGTTCATAATCAACTAAGGAATAAAAAATTTTTCAGATTTAAAATATATATATAAATATTTACATATAAATAAATAAAAGCTAAAAATAATTGCATAAATATTTATATATTGTATTAATTGATTATTTACAATAAACATTTGTATGCATTTATTATAAATAGATTTAAATTTGTGTCAACTTCAATTATTTATTTTAATCATTTTTTCAATAAATATTCTATTACTTACATATAAATAAATAAATATATATATATATATATATATATATATATATATATATATATATATATATATATATATATTTATATATTCATAGTAAATAAATCAAGTTAATTCCAACATATTTTAAGCTCAAGCATAATTGTCTTTGATAATGTTTGCCTCTGAGATAATGCATAAATAAATTTTGCGTTGAGTAGATAAAGTTAAAATAAACTAATCATAAGCATTTTGAAAGCTTTATTAGCCGTTGAGTCCACACGAACATATGTCGCTCAAGTAGCTCGTTGTCGGAGCGTTACATCTTGGCCTTCAATGGCGCTGGCTGTGTTTGGTGGCTGTACGCGCTTGCAGCATTTGCTGAGGCAGCTCATTAACTTTGCAACGTCAACACTTGGGGTGCAACGCTGGGTGCTCCGTTGAGGGTGCTACAGAAAACTTGAGCTATTTAACTACATCTATCGCAGTTTCTGTTTGTTTGTTCGTTCGCCTGTCATTCCCCGCGTCTGTTTGTCCAAGTGCGTTGCATAAATATTTATTCGGTGACTCATGACTACAAATACGCGTCTCCGGCTAACGACGCTCGTCGTGCATCCTAAGGTGCCGAAGTTTCTGCAACATTTATTTACTTGCGCCATTATATCGTACGCAAGTATTTGTGCTTCAACTGCAAAGGCAAAGACTGAGGCAGAGGCTGAAGCAGAGGCTGAGGCAGAGGCTGAGGCAAAGGCAACAGCAAATGTCAGTTGCTTCATTGCCTCGAATGTGATTTGCGTGCGCCATACGCCCCGGGGTCTAATTTGACATGGCATACTTTGCAGCCCGCAAGCTGATTGTTTCGCACTCTGTGCGTTTGGGCTGCTGTCCCAGAGTCTCCTGCTCATTACAATACAACAGACACATATGCACCTCAGCCTCGGCTCGGTTCGACTCGCCGCGCTGCGCTGCGCTGCCACACACGATTGTCGACATCAAGTGCGATTACATAAGTACACAACTACACAACTTGGTGAGCTTCAGTCTCTGGGGTTCGCTTAAGATCAGCTTAATTTTGCATGCGCCAGCTCGAATCACTGAGACGGTTCCCAGTTCGACTGTTGTTGTTATTTCTTTATTTTGTTTTCGAAAACTTTGCTGCGCTGCCTTCATCTATTTCATTTTTGAGCTTGACGCCTCAGCAGCCACAATTTCCGCCCGACGAAGAGATTGCCTTCATGCATATAGTTTGATTGATGCGACTACCAAGGCAAACAGATTAGCTGCGGCTTCTGCCAACACACAAAATGAAAGAGACAGAGAGAGAGAGAGAGATAGAGTGAGAGGTGGGGGGGAGTGGGTCAGCCCTAAGTAAAAACTCAAAGTTCAATGGATTCTCATATTCTTGTAATCCGTAAACTCAAAGAACATAGACACGCAGACACTGTTGACTGTGCTCACGTCAGCTGGGCACGTCTTTGGCATTACTCATACGCCACGTGGCCGGCGCTGACGTGCAATTTCAATGGTCAATCAAAGCGTGCGGCGGAGCTTCGTTTATGATTTTTTATAGTCAGAGCTACATGACAATGCCAAGTAAAATTGCATGAGCTCACACAAAATTGGCAGCATCGCAGCTCGCGCACTGCTTGTCACTGGATTTTATTGGACCGGGTCGTGGTCCGTTTGTTATAGAAGCCATGTCACAAAAAGATTTCAGCTGAGAGGGCAGAGGGCAGAGGGCAGAGCGCAGAGCGCAGGGCACAGATCCATGATGCACTGCCAGTCGAACCGAACTGAGGAGTCGCTCTCGCTGCGCTCGATTGACTGACTGGCAGTGAGGTGAGCCATGGCACAGTTAGAATTTTGCGATTGCTGGCTGAAATTGTTCAGTTGCCACAATAAGCTTGTGCAGCGCTTCGTTTGAGCCAGCTGGGGCAATCTGTATCTGCTCTGGGATAAAAGCAACTATCTGTTTCCTCCACCTGCAAATAAACTCGGTTCGTCTAGTTTTTGTGGCATTTCGTGCGCTGCATCCAGGTGCGAGCAACTTGAATAATTTTCAAATTTGACAGCGGACATATGGAGCCCCTTTAACCCAATTGTTGGCCAATGCTACGCCCCCCACTGAAGTATCTGTAACTATTGGCAACGTATGCCAAACGGAAGCTTCAACGGAAACAGTCAACCTGGCAGGGCGCTTCGAGGTAACCCATCAAGCATTTCATGTATAGAATGATGTATATCTCTCTCTCTCTCTTTAACTCTCTCTCTTTCTCTCTCTTTCGCTCTGTTTCTCTAGGTTCAGTTTTCCTTTTCACTCTACTGAATAATGTATATAGAGCTGCAGAGCATCATACGTAGTCACAGCGGACTAGGCAAGAGGATGTCGTAAAACGTATCGCCAGAGTTTCCGTATCCTATTAAGTGTGGAAATTACTTTCATATGCACATTTTGATTTCCTAGCTGCAGCATTTTTCAATGCTCCAGCTGCCACTGATGGCGATATCGGTCCGCGGGGCAGACAGACAATTGTGCAGCGAGCCTGGACATAGGTGCATTACAGACGAGCGAAACCGGCGCACAGGAAGCCCAAGTGCAGGTGCAGTCGTTTGGAATTCAATTTACCATTGTTATGGGCGGAAAGTTGAGTCCTGAACCCTGGGCCAAGTAACCTGCCGGACGAAGATACGAACAGACATTTTTTAACATTTAAATTCCAAAGTTTCTATAAGCCGAAATGCTAAAAAAATATATTCAAATTGGAATTTATATGCTGACATAAATATATATTTATATATAAATATATCTATATATATATATATATATATATATATATATATATATATATATATATAGCTCTTTAATACTTACTATTTATCAATTATTATATTCTTCCTTCATTGCCATTAAGCCAGAAGCATATCTGAACATTTCACAGATATAACTATTCTAATATCCATTACTTCACTAATTTTTTGAATTCCTTTTATATTGCAATGAATGCATATATTCATTGTAAATTTAGCCTAGCTAATGCTTTACCGTAATAAAACGCCAGTTTGAATTTTAATATATTCCAACAATAAACATGTTATCCATAGAATTTTATACTCTTTTTGATTCTTTATGAAAATGCGAAAATCAATTAAATATTTTTTAGGCTTTCGGACATGCGCAGTTTTCGAATGATATAGATATTCCATAGAAATATAAAAGTATTATAATTAAAAAAAAAGAAATTAAAACTTCAAAACAGAGAACAAAATTGTAACAAAAAGTTGACAGAGGCAATCAAGTATATCGAAATTTTATTTGCCTTTACTAAATACAAGAATTTTATTGTATACAACAAATATATGACATTTGTACAATACATAATAAGAGAATTCAATAAAATATATTTTTCAGCTTGAATGGATAAAAGACTTGATAAATTATGATTAATATGCCGTGTACGTATTGAAAATGGGACTTCAGGGTATATTGGTTTTTTGAAAATATAAAGTTTACCATATATAAATACATACAAGCACACGACCAGCAGAGCTTAATTAGCACTGCAACTGTGATGAGGGGTACATCATAAGTATCATGCTTTGAGTAAGGCTTTGTGTTCAGCATTTCTTGCAGTAATGAGATCTCTTTTGATCATAATAAGAGCCTTGAGAGACTTTTACCCATAAGCTTGCCTTACAAAAATTTATAATTTATCAACAGCCTAAATAGTAGAAGGACAAAAAGGTCTCCAGTTTGGCATTTGATATTCAATAGACAATGATTTGTTCTGGCCTTAAATTTAAATAACGCTCACGATTTGTACGCACATTTCAATAAATCATGAAAATCAATGAAGTCTAAAATTAGCAACTAACCAAAAGGAGAGAGAGAGAGGAAGAGAGAGTGAAAAAGGAGGGAAACAAATAATAATAAACTGTGCAAGCGTAACAAAGCCCGAACATCATATAGGCCACTGAAATATGACATGAAATGAAAGCAAAAGCTAAATAATACGCTGCTCAAAACAATAATAATAAAACAGGGCACAGAAAAAGTAGGAAAAAAAAAAACGAGGAGAAACATGAATCGGCTGCGATAACAACAAGCGCCCAAGCTGGGGCAACAAGCAATGGGCTGGCGTGCCTTTTCCTCAAACGATAAACCTTTACACTTCATTAGGCGTCGAAAATTTCATGCTTCAACAGCTTGACGCTGTGATGATGCCACCAAAGGGTTACAGCCAATCGTCAAGCCGGTCCGTTGCCGTGTTTAATCAGTGAATCAGATGATTCAGTTTCACTCGAATCGCTACGTTCGTTTGTCATCTCGCATTCGGCATGCAGATCGACAAAGAAAATGGAAAAATGGAAAAGAATAGAAAATAACTTGCGAGCAGTGACCCTAGAATAAATGCATTCAATATGCAATTGAGTTGATATCAAAACTCTCAGATCTTTTTCTTAACTTTTATGAAAAATGAAAACACAATTTACTGACGCCTCGAACTCGAGCAAATCAATTCTATTCAGAAAATTGTCGTAGGGTATGAAAATCTAAGCAACTGTCATAAACAAGAATTTGCCTTTCGCCACATTCTTTTGCTCTTCTTATTTGTTACGAGTTCCGTTGAGTGTTTTGTTGTGCGCAAAAGTTGTTTGTGCACTTTTTCACTTATTGCCAACAACAACAATAACAACAACAACAACGACGCACACGCAGCGTATACGTTATTTTCCTAGGTGTTTTCGCTTAAGCTGACAGAAATTAAATATATTTAATCGTAACGCAAGTGAAAACTTTAGCTCAGTTTGCAATTCGAAATGCGCACGATAAAATATAAAAATTATTTCGCGATACAATGAAAAATGTCACAAGCTTAAGCGTGTGCGATAAAATAATTGCACGCACAAGTTTTTTTTAATTAAAAACCACGCGTGACTTGTGTCAAAAGTGCGTGGAAGGTGACAAAATAAAAGGCGCTGCAAATCGGAGGCAAAGCCATAGAGCGCGCTGCTCCCCCCAAGGCAATACAATAATAAATCATCGGAAACGCATTCGATCGATAATTCACATTAATGTCGATAACAACTGCCAGAATGTGTGCAGCTCAGCAATATTTCATTGGACCCATTGTTGTTCGAGCTCTGCATGCATATCCCTTTGCTAGCATTTATAGAGCGAAGGCTAAAAGAGGTCGCTTTAAGGCTCTCTAATTGCTACTTGGCAGGTTCGACTTGAAACGTGGTTCAAGTATTATATAAAATACCTTTAAAGAGCCTTACACTCTTTAGCTCTCTCTAACTCTCTTTCTTTTCTTCTTCTCTCTCTGAGCTGCGTTTAAAGATGCTTCTGCTGACAGGCAACTAATCAAGCAAAACAAATATCCATTGTCTCTGCTTTGTGAGAGGCTGGAGAACTCTCTAAAGGCCCGCAATAACCGCAGAGCCCATGCATTGAAATGTTTAGCTTTGCTATACAGACGCGCTCGACATTATTAATTTTAAACGCCCGCTGTGAGTGGGGCACCCAGACAGCAGGTGGTCGAGCGACGAAGCGAGAAAGAAATGCCGAGAGAGATACAGAGAGAGGCAGAGAGAGAGAGAGAGAGAGAGAGAGAGAGAGGGAGAGAGAGAAATGAAAAACCTTTATATTATGTTAGTCATTCATAAATTTTGTGCCATAAGCGAGTATTTGAATTTAATTATGAACTGTGTGGCCCTGGCACGAACTCGACGATTGTAGACGAATGTGAGTCGCCTGGACGAGAGTAAAGACTCTGTGATAAATGGCATCCTCTGTGGGCTTCACATGTGCCGAGCGAGAGCAAGATGGATCGCGGAGAGTTGGCAATATTAGTTTGGGTCGCATGCAAAATACTTGAGCTGAACTTCGCTTTTATCTTTCTGTGGCTCACACACACACATATTGCATGTAAGACTTTTACCTGCACACCATTAGTCAAACACACACACACACACACGCATGCAGCGAGGAGCCCAAGCTAAAAAGAGTTACAGCTGGAGGTCGCCCGTCGCCCGTCGCCCGTCCCCTCGCCCACATCCGGCTGCGCAGGCACGTGCCATGCTCAAAGAAAACGCCTCGCTGCATGCAACAATGTGCGAGTCGAGTTGAGCAGCGTTGCCCCATCGTGCGGCTGGCTGCGAACACAGAGTGCGCATTTCTCTCAGCTCCAGTCGCAACTGTGACTGCAGCAGCAACTACAGCCGGCTGCCCAACGGCTTGAGTTCACACCTCGCTGCAATTTACTGTAAAATTGCAGTCTGGCGTTTTTTCTTTGCTCTCCCGCTGCTGATTGGCACAAGCGGTTTGACTTCGCAGCTGTGCCAAGCAAATATCACGTCACGTATTCGTAATCGTAATAATATATTTTATAATGCGAATATGTCCCCTTAGTAGATGCTAAGAAAAAGAAATTCAAATAACAAAGAAACCTCATCATTTATGTGCTCAAAATACAGGTGATTTTATACAAAAAAAATCACTTGAAAAAGTTGCAATTTAATATCATTTTATTGTATATAATGATGAGCTTTTAAGCGTTATCAAATGACTTGCTTTGATTAAATGATATCTGATTACATATGTACACGAGCCGTTGACATTGTGCGTAACCCAATTACCAGTTGCCATCAGTGGCACTGAGAGACTCTGAGAGAATCAGAGACGCGCAGCACTGGCACAGGTTATGCTATTAAAATGCAATTCCTTTCGATTTGCGCAACATTGCTTGCCCATTTATCTTCGAGCTCTACAGGGCCCTGTCTCTGCCACTCTCCCGCTCTCCCGTTTTCTATCTCTTTCTGTGCTGTGTATGTGTGCCTTATGTAATCTTCCAGCTTTATGCCCTTTAATCTGCGTCGTGTACTTGACACAAATATAGTAGAAAAACAACAACAAGAACAACGCAACGCCGGAACTTTATGTACACACAATGTACACACATACACAGACACAGGCACACACTTAACTGCATTTTGCATAAAAGTAAAGGCGAAAGCAGGAACGCCAACGGAACGCATATGCACAAAGCCGGCAGCTGCATAAATCTAGCGCTGAAATGTATGCAACACATTTATATGTGCACGCCCTGAAACAATGCCAGGTGGCGGCAGCCAAAAGAAGTCAACTGCAAGCGAAGCGACAAACTTGCAGCTTGGCAGCGAGCCCAACAAATACACATGCATATATTTAAATATATGTATATACAAATGCACAAAGGATGCGCCAAAGAAAACAATAAGAAGCACGGAGCAGAACCAAGAAAGAGCAAACGGAAAATGCACAGCTTTGTCCCCCTTTATTAATTCTAAATCATATGTCTGCCTGCTGCCTGCTGCCTGCTGCCGGCTGCTTACTGCCTGCCGCATGTTGCATGTTGTTTGCTGCATGCCGGAAAGCGAAAAAGTGCATTCAGGAAAATGTCGCATAC
This sequence comes from Drosophila mettleri, assembly GCA_035047625.1. Classification (NCBI taxonomy): domain Eukaryota; kingdom Metazoa; phylum Arthropoda; class Insecta; order Diptera; family Drosophilidae; genus Drosophila; species Drosophila mettleri. Next base: position 10,215,146 of record JAWNPI010000035.1, on the reverse strand, counting down.
ATTTAATCGTAGGTGATTTCAATGCTCGCAACGAGTGCAAAACGGAAATAATTCAAATGCAGCAAAGTGTGGCAAGTGCCAGCCTCTTGCCTGATGAAGTGTCCACTTAAAGGTGCTGCCTATGGCTGCCACGGTATTAGCGTTGTGATCGACATGTTTCACGACAGGGGCTGAGTTCAATGTGCCACTGAAAATAAGCCGGAAGCCTTAAGTCGCATTCGTCTGGCAGCCAGTCAAAGCGCAATGCCTGCCCCAGAGATGCATTTGTGGTGCAGCACACCGCTGCCAGCTGCCGCCCACTCAACACACACACACACGCACAGCATAGTCAGCACACTGTTTTGCGCTATCACGTACGCAGGCAAACAACTAAGCGACAGCTTGAAACAAAATGTATTCATACAAACACACAGAGCCCTGCGCTGGCATTAATGGCAAGAAAAAAAATAAAAAAAAGAGAAGCAAAATGGTTGGACGTGCCGGTGCCTAGGCCACAGCAGCAGAATAGAGCAGAGAATAGAACAGAGGCGGCTAGGGCCGGCTGAGTGGCAACAAGCAAGCAACTAGCCACAATTGTAGCGCCAACAACAACAGCAACTGCAGCAGGAGAAGCAGGCTGTGCCGTGCTTACGCCAGCAGTATACGCTGCGGATGAGTAATGTGCGGCTTTCTTAGCTTCTTTGTTGCTGCCGATTTGTAGTTTGCTGGCCATAGTCCTGTGTTTCCAAGTAGTTTTCAATTAGCTCAGCCTTGACAGCCAACACACACACATGGACACATGGGCACATGGGCACATGGGCACACAGACATGCACACATTGAGCGCTCAGTTGAGTGCTTTTCACACTCTCTCGGCTTTGCCCTGCTCTCCAATCCACTCAGACTCTTTACCTTTATTCAATTGGTAACGCGGGCTTTGGCCAAGTTACTTAAGAGCACCAAAGTAACAACAAGACACAAAATACTAAATGTGGCAAAGAAGCACAAAGAAACGAAAAACAAAATAAAATAAAAGAGTAGCTGGCCCAACGATACCCTGTTGGCCAAGAGACGAAAGGTAAGCTCGTATTTCATTGAGCACAGCATCAATAATGCCCAACTAATGGGAATCGTTGCGTATACCTAATATGTAAGCTCAAATGCTGAAACCAATTGATTTTATAGTAAGCCTCAGGCCTCTAGCATATTCCAGAATTCTCTATTATACACTCTTCCTGCAGATATGATAATGGGTATAGTTTTAGAAGGGGGAGTCATCAATCCACACGCACAAGCTCAGGTCTGCAGGCAGGCAGACAGGCAGACAGGCAGCAATAGACTGCGCATTTGTTTTCATCGGCAATTGGCAAGTGAAAGCTTTTAACGGGAATTGTGCACGGCAATTGGTTAGCTGCGGCAGTTGCAGCAAAGCTCGTATACCAAACGCCTCTTTGTCCATCTGTCTCTCCATCTGCCAGCTGACTAATGCCCCTTAAGCCACTGCAGCTGAAAAATTGTTGCACTTTATAGAGCTCCACCGTGGGCTATGTTGACTAACTAATCAACTTTGAATGCTTAGTTCATTTTCAATTATTTCAAATTATAATCAACTTTTTTTTTGGCTTTGGCCAAACATCAAGTTTTTATTGTCAGCTGTTTGCTTTCACATTTAATAAGCTTTATCTTTGCATTTATAATTTGATGTAATTACTCACTAAACAAAAAATAAATAAATTTATACATATATAGTTGCGAACTAACATTTTATGAACTAATAACATCATTTGCATTTTAAAATATTTTAATGACATTTTTTATATATTCATACGATTTTAGTGCATAAGCTTGTATTAGATTAAATAATCAATAAAATAAATAAATAAAAAATGTTCAATTGTTATTCAGCACTTAAAATTGCATATTTTATGTAAATAACTATTATAAGATGAATAAAAAAAAATATTGGAAAATATTTGAAAAAATATAGAAGGAATATGGCTTAAGTTAAAATAAAAAAATTATTATATATATATATATATATATATATATATATATATATATATATATATTATTTTTTTTTTTTTTTAATTTATAGATTATTTACAGATTGCTTGGAAAGAGTGTTTCTCAGGCATCTCATGCAGCAGGCAGGCACACACCTGTTTGGTAGGCCGAATAATTTGCCAACTGTTTGCCAGATTACTTTTAGCGGTTCAGGCGTAACGACTGCGGCAGTTAAATTTTGCATTAGTCAAATGTGTGTTACTGGGCTTCTGGGGCATAAAAGCCATATGCATTCATTGATGTGCTGTGAAATTGTAATGCTGTAATGCCGCGCAGCTGATTGCGTTGCGGCTGTGGAGTGTGCGGAGTGCGGACAAATTAAATTTCAGTTAACCCAATCAGTGGAACGGCAAACGAACAAACTGAGCATCAATTTTTCTGATTGTTTGCAGAGCGCGAGTGGGACTCAATTGACTCGAGACTATCGGGGACTGAGATGGAGCTATATAGTAATATAGCCGCAGGACTGCCCAGTTGGTTGGTCGGTCGGTCGGTCGCCCGACCATCTTTTTCGACCTTTCGATGCTGCCCAATTCGACGGCAATTTTTTTCATAAATTTATAACCAAAAGCCGTAACGAATGGCAACCGTTGGCAGCGTCCTTGGCTGCATACCGAATGGCCGCCAGTTTGGCAAATGTTTTATTGCGTACATAAATTGCAATTAGCTTCAGCGCCTGCTTGGCTAAAGCCGTTCCAGCCCACGCGAAGGCCCGCCGAGACGCGCCAGGGCCCGGCAGCACACGCCAGGCCACGCGTGTGCGCGCCCAGGGAGCGCCGTTAGATGACGAGCCGTCCCTCCGCCCCACATACACCTCATATCTGTGGGTTAACAAAACATCAATTGGCTTATTAATGTTTTGCGGCCGCTGCTGCGGCTGCTGCAAAGACAACATCATAATCACCGCCGGCTCGACTGGCAACGCGTGTGTCCAATTGGCGCGCCAGGCCATGGCCTCAACGGAGTTGCCTCCTAGGGACAGTCACGCCTGTGTTTAATGTGAAATTATGGCTTTAATGCGCTGCCAAATGTCAAGCGCCGCTCTTATAAAATATGCTTTTCCGTGTGTGTGTGTGTGTGCGAGTGTGTGGTTGTGTGTGTGTGTACACAAATTGCTCGCAACTGCGCATTTTTAATTGCCATTCTTCAACTAATAAAAGAAATAAAATAAAATATAGCCCCACACGCGCTCTTTTATTGCTTTTATTAATTTCGCTTTTTATTCTGTTATTTATTGGAATCTCAAGAGATCAGAGAGGCAATTACCATTACGATTGTCTGTCTTGTGTTGGTTTTCTCTTAATTTTAGTCTCACTTATCATAGTTTTTAAGTCTACCCCTCTCATAACTGTATGTGACTCAGTCTCGGTCTTTGAATAAGTTTTTCTTTCAGTCTCAGTCTTAATCTCTCTTCTCCTCTGAACGCTAGTCTCTTTCTCTGTCTAGGCCTCTGTTTCAGTTTTTGTCTTAAACTTTCGTTCAGTTCTTTCTTTTGTAATTTCAGCCTTTGCCTGAGCATCAGCCTCATAGTCACTGTAAGTCTTAGTTGCTATGTCTCCTCTGTCTCTATCTCATTCGTAGTTCAAGTCTCAGTTTAGTTTTATTCGTAACATCAGTTTTTGCATTAGACTCTATTTCAGTCCCTGTCTCATCTTAATTCTCTGTCGCATTTCTAGTCTAAGTTTCAATTTCAGTCGCTTTCTTTCAGTATTATTCTCATTCTCAATCTTAATCTCCATCGCAATAGTTTCTTAATCTAAGTCTCAGTCGTTGCATCAGCTTTTGGCATTACGTTTTCATTCTACATTTTAATAACAGGCTCAGCCCCAGCTTGTACAGCAGTCTCAGTCTTAGTTCCTATCTCTATCTCTCTCTCACAGTCTTACCCTAAGTCTCAGTCTTCATGTCTATCTTAGTGTTTGCCTCGTTTTCCCTGACCAGCCACAATCCTCTCCTTTCTTCTATTTATGCTGATGCATATAATTCATAATATTTTGTATGAGAGTTTCTTTCGTTCCTTGAATAAATAGACATAAAATAAATCTGAAAGTTAATATGAATTTCTGGGTAACTTATTACTCACACATATCTTAGTTTATATGCAAGCAGTTGTGTCTGCTGAAGCGACTCTGTGCTAGGCAGGGGCGAGTCGGTCAATCTCATTATACTTAAGGCAAGCAGCTGGAGTAAATGATATTAACATTGAGTGGTATCCTCTCTAGACATTATAGCACTTCTATGTGTACCTGGCTCTTGAGTGCCCATTGAATGTTCTAGAAGAGGCGCTCTTTAAATGTCAATTGAGTGATTGATATTTGTATGTCTGTGTGTGCGTAATCAGAATGTATTCAATTGGTCCAACTTTGTTTAAAGGAAGTAAAAGAATTTGCCACATTTTTTTGGTCTGATTTCATTTTTCATTTCTTGCTGTGATGTGAATGTTCTGTGTGTTGGGTTTTCTTTTGTGCGAGCTTTTCATATTGCGGCATTTCTGGACCCAACACGCTGTAAAAACATTTAAGGTTTCAATTAAGCAAAATACCCAAAGTAAAAGTAAAAAAGAAAAGATTGGTTTAAGGAGAGAGAAGTCAGGAAAAAACGAATGCTCCAAATAGCAACATCAAATAAAAAAGTGAGCAAAAGAAAGGGTAAACATTCCCGGGATGTCGTTCAAAATATTCGAGGTAATCAATTTGCGAAATAATACATATGCATATATAGGAATCATCTCAGGGATGGGCGTTGGCCAGTCCACGCGCTCGGACCTTCAGCTGCCCCAGCATAAACGAAAGCGAACAAATTATTGAGCTTACGTGCAGCATGACAAACGATGGCTGCACACTTTTTTGTGGCAGTATGTGTGTGAGTGTGAGTGTGAGTGTGAGTGTGTGTGTGGCCAACAGGCAGATTTCCCCATCAAATGTCAAAGTTTAGAGTGTAACGTCCACTTTGGCTATATTGAGATTTATTGTGCTGCCAAGACGAAAATGAAAAGCAAAACTCTGAGGAGAGTACCACGTCTCTCGTATCATTAATTATGATCCCTGGCCACGGAGAAAGTTCGTTCTCAATTCACCAGCTGCGATTTATGTGACAAGTTTTCGTAGGCGTCAGCTTGCCTTTCAATTTCACTTGCACTTCTTTATGAAGTGCATTCGCTATTCGGGCAGGCGACGATTCGAGTTGCCTATGGCCTGGCCGCCGGCCAATTCGGCTGGCCAAGTTTCGCTCAACTCAAGAAATCAACAACTTACACTCTTTTTTTCTGCCAGCGTCGACTTGAACGCCCACTGCAACAGCCATAATCACTGCAGCTGAGGCACCAACTTGTTTTGACACTTCTGGCCCAAACAAAAAACTTGCTGTCGGCATGAAAAACTGGGCTCAAGCTAAAGAAATGGAAAGGTCGAATTTTTTTTAAAGATAATGGAATAGCTCATTGGCCATAACTGTTGCCAAGGCTGCATTGAGATTAATCTTTTTGAGCATATATATATATTTATTATATTTACATTTTGAAAGAAGTTAATTTAACTGAACTAGCCTCAAGCAAAAAAAATTAAAAATGGATTAATCATTGGCTACAACTGTTGCCAAGATTAATATTTGTTAATATATATATTACAATTTTATATATTACAATTTTATAATTTAATTAAATTAAATTAGCTTAGTAAGTACAGTAGCTCAAAATATATTTCACATGCAATTTTCTTTTCACTGCTGAACAACTTGAGATAGATACAGATACAGATACATATATCCTATCCACACATATAGTCTTACGTATAGACATACAGTCATTTAGACATACATGCATCCTTGATTGATTGCGAAACGCGCAGGTTGAGTGGGGCTATTCATTGGAATTAAATTACGACGACAGGTGAAACTGACGTGAAGTGAGACTCTCAGTGTATTAATACGGCTGAGAGTGACAACTTCATAGCTAGCAGTTTTTATTAACGATTCAGCGTATCCAGTTACTGTCCAGTTATTTTGTGAAAGTGACGTCAGCAGAACGCACACAGAGCTAATGTAATAATAGCTGCCAACAACTGTTTAGGTTGAATCAAGTCGATGGATACAGAAACAGTTATGCTTGAGTTATATGAGTTTATTATTTAGGCGTGACAACTTTTCTACTTTAATATTCAATCTAGTCTCGTATGCTTATTTTCTATATAGTTTATAAGTTTCATGTGTTTTAGAAACAAATTTCTTCAATTTGTGCCTGAGACTGAGATTGAATTTGATTATAACTCTTTTTCATTAGGTTCTCTTTTTCCTCCATCCACTCGACTCTTAGATTGGCAGAGAAGAAGTCTTTTGGGTTCATATAATTGAGTGGCTCAATGATGAAAGTTTCACTGCTAAGCTCTTACTCATTGGCCGTTGACCAATTAGTCAGTTAGCCAGTCAGTTGGAAAGTGGGCCAATTAGGCGATACAAATTGTTGCATGTATTTGGATTAATTAGTAGTGGAAGGACGGTTTGTTTATAGTTTTTGCACTTATATTATGTGTGTCCTGTTTGGCCTCAATCTCAGTTAATATTCCAGGGCTGTCTCAGGGAAAACAAAGATTTTCGGTCAGTTTGAATTTGCTAACCCGGCAACTGCGAATTAATGACTGTGGAGTGTGGAGTGTGCGGGCTCTTTTTGGGCACTGCTAACATGCCATGGCCATAAACAGTTAATTAAGCTTTTATTGGTTACTCTCTTTTTTGCGGCCTGACATTTCACGTTTTATTTGTCAAACAGGAGCCCAAAAAAAAGTGACGACCATAAACGGTCAGTCGAGCCGATGGCCAGCCATGGTATGACCAAATGCCAAGCCGCTCGCTTATTTGCCTCGTGCCGCAAGGTAGCCAACGTTTATATTTGCACAGCACGGCTCCACCGCCGCAGTGGCTGCTGGGTGGAGCTCAGTGGGCCTCTCGTATTTCGGGGGCACAGTTTATTTATTCGCTCATTTCGTGTGCAGAAATATTTGGTGATAACGAGCCGCCAGCCCACAGCGGCTTGTCATGCTTAAACCACATTTATTTGCTGGCAACACGGCGACAATAAAAAATTTTGTATATTCTTTTATACAAATACATTTCTGTAGGTTACCCAACAGCCCAGCACAGCAGCGGCAACAAATGTATAAAAAAAAAAAAAACAGTCCACAAAAAGTTGGCGACATCGGCATTTAATTTACATTGCAAAGTTTCGTCTCGCTACGTTTCGTTCGCGAGAGCATTCAGATAATAAAAAGCAGAGAACTGCAACTGGAACTGGGTTAAGCAAAAGTGGATAACAAAATAAAAACTAAAGCAACGACAAGTAAACAGGCGGCGAGTGGGGCGGCGGATGGGCAGGCGAAAGGACAACGCAAAATGTCGATAAGATAAAAAGCCTAAAATGGAAAACAAAACAAAAACTATGCTGAAAGTCAGTCGGAGAAAAGCCAAGTGAAAGTTGTGAAAGCCCTTAATCAGCAGGCCATTGCGAGATGCATAGCCTCGGCTTACAATCGCATTTGCTCCGAATATCGTATTTGTCGTTTATTTCGTCAAGCTCCAAATTCTATTTAAACATATTGCAGCTCGATGGCCGCCAACTATATATATATACATATATATTATGTATCTAAACTCTCCCTATTAGAAAACATAACAGGCCAATTTGTTGTTGACAATATTGACTTGAAATTCATTTTTTTTTATTTTTGTTCATTTTAATTATTATAATTTTAACTTTGTAGATTAAAACAGAAAAAAATATTTAAGTTGTTTTTGGTACAAATATTTTAAGCCCTTTAATATTTGATTTTATATCCAAATTTGCTGTGCACGAATAAACTAGCCGAAGGCGATGGCAGCTGAAATGGATAATGAAGTCGATAAAATTACAAAGTCGACGCATGAGGCCCGGAATATCATGCCGTCAAGTGACGCACATGGAATAGGCGATAGCTTCAGGGAGAAGCCACTCAGTCCGTGCAACTCCATTGAGAACTTGTCGGACATATCCCTCCAATCGTCGTTCGCCTCGTGCGAATCCTTTAAAACCATATGTAAGGCATGGAAAAATCGCATTAAAAGTGCGTCGACCATTAGCTTGGACAAGGGCATCAATGAGTTCGAAGCTGAGCTGGCGGACATGACGTCGAGGATTGACTTAAATATGGACGGTGCAGTGGATTCCGAAGAACTGGCCAGATGCCTGTCGCTCTGCGTCGTCCTGGAGAGTCGAACTCTGCAGCTCACCGATAGCAGCGAGGAGGACATGCCATTTGCAACGTCCAAGCCATCGCAGCGATTCTTTGTCCCCGCAGAGATTCGTGAAGCATACGCTGCGTTCAAGCTATACGATGACAATGGCGACAACTATATTGAGCTGCCTGAACTGAAGCTAGCTCTGGAGAAGCTATCGGTGCCGCAGACGCACCTGGCCGCAAAGGAGCTTATGGCTCAAATTGTCGGCCATCACGCGACAAAGATGAATTTTTGCCAATTTCTGCTTGCCTACGCGTCGGTCCTAGAAAACAATAAATCACGGCCCGGTGAGTTCATGAACCCCCACTTGGAGCTGACCCATACCTTGGAGCCCGTCAATATATCCACGGAGGTCGTAAGCGTGGCAAAACTCTTCTTCGAGTCCAAGATTGCGGAGCAAGCGGCTGAGCATAGTTCAGCTGCGGCCAAGGAGAAGGATAGCCTCATCAACATAATTCCAGACACATAGACAGGGGCCAGTCAGGTCGATTCTATATTCGATTCAATTCAAGTGGACTCGTCTGTCGTATCTCCATCAGTTATTTCGACAAATTTCTGTGGAAAATGTTACGTGCTATGTAAGCTGAGCTGACCTTGTGCCGAATCAAGCCTCATAAATCACGTTTCAATAAAACAAAACGAAAAACTTAAATGTCCAATCAAAGGTAATTGCTGCGTGGATATCGCCCTTTTTTTGTTGGGTCGCGAACGCAAATTTCAGCAGCTCTCCTACGCTGCTGCAGGCGTCTTTTATTTAGCTATGTATCGCCTTCTGGCAAGTGGCCCCGCAGCCAAATGGCTTCTACACACGCCAAGTGCCAACAGCCAACACAGGCCAAACTGCGCCGGATTGGCCCGGAAGTTGCCCAGCCCGGCCGAGCCAAAAATATTTTCATGCAAATAATTCGCCAGCTTAACTACGTTAAGTATTTAGATATGTAGTCGACTTTATTGCTTATTTTTTATGCATAAAAGATATTGTGAGCACACTCCAGCGCTGCATACAAACACGATCGACAAACTGTAAATTCATATTATAATATTTTATATATCAAGAGCCAAGAGCTACTGAGAGGAGGAGGATAAACGTGCTTAAATTAGTTTTGCTTTATATATATATATATATATATATATATATATATATAGAAAAAGAGAGAGAGAGAGCTATTAGAGAGTTGATTGTCCGATTAGAGCGTTAGAGCACACTACAATTATGTTGCCATTAAGAGCGAAGAGCGCTGTGCGAATGCTTATAACAGATTTTAGCCTCTTCAGATGCGGCGATAAATTCGCAGAGAGTAATGCGGCACGCCATATACAAATTATAATGCAAATTGTGGCTGTTGTACAAAGCTGCGTATACGCAGTGCGGCCGACTTATGTAATAAAAATCCAACTAAAGTCATGCGAAAATAATAAGCATTAGCATGGCCGCACACCACGCAGACGGCGAAGGACGAGGCGTGGACGGGGCGTGAAAATAGTTTTCAAATTAAAATAAATGCCGCAGCTGAAGCGACTTTTATGTATCCAGAGACGGTAGCTGGCAGCTGGCAGACGGTAGCTGGTAACTGGTAGCTGGTAGCTGTTAGCTGTTAGCTGTTAGCAGGCGTTGGGCAGAAGGCTGGCTGCCCTTGGCCACACTTAGCTAACCGAAATGTCATGAAAGTAAATTCACTAGAAAATTAATTATGAACGACGGCGTCGACGACGGCGTCGTAACTGAAACCAATGCAGTGCGACAAGTTGGCAGGAGGCCGGCGCGATGGGGGCGTAGCTGGGACATACCTTTTAATGGCAATGCCATCAATTTCGCTCAATTGCGTACACAATCGCATCTAATCACATTGAAACGACCCCACTAGCGAGCTACCAAGCAGCGCTTACAGCAACAGCAGCAAGGATAGTAAGAAATTCTTGGCGCGCGCGCTGCGTTGCTCTGGGTAAATGTTTATGGTTATGGTTATATGGTTGCCTCCGGTGGCTCTGTGCTTGTGTGCGGAAAAGGGTCACGCGTCAAATGTCATTGACATGGTTTGTCTTGCCTTTAAGTATTTGCAAGCACACACACACACACACAGACACAAAGCAGCTTATGGCAGCATACTAAAGGCTAGCGCCCAAAAGTATGCCACGAATTCGCCTCATTTGCTGCGTGTCCTGCACTCTGCACTCTCAGCATTTACTGCGACACAAGCCAATTGAATTTTGGCTTGCCAATTCCTGTTAAGTTTCATGAATCTATGTTAAATTTGCCAAAAATGCCAAACAGTTTTGGCAAAGAGAAAACATTGATAGAAGTCAAGTGTGTATAAATTAGATTGTAATGCTTTCCCTATTTACCTGTTTCATTTTTGAGTTAAAACATACATAAGTAGGCCTTAAAGCATTTCCCTATCAATTTTCTATCTTGTATCTGCATGGTGAAATGGCTCGCTGACTGCGCTTGAAGAAAAAAAAACAAATTTGCTTTTGGTTTCCCATGGCTGTCAAAAGCATTGACCCATTAGATCGTTGGCCTGTGAAACAGGCGCAGGCAATGAGCTTGAATCATTTGCACTCACGATTATTGCTATTTCATTAAAGTCATAAGTAAGTCATATTTATTAAAATCATAACAAGCATTTGCTGTTCTTCACACACATATCAATATATTATATAAAATTGACTTGAAATACAAAAACATTTACACATTAAACATTGATTTTGTGCGCGAGCAGACTAAACTTCAAATGGGAATCTAAATGGAAAACTGACGAAATATTTAGGCAAATGTCAAACTGTCAATGTGCGTTAATATTTATGTCAATTGGACTTGCCCACTGGCCAGTCAGCAGCTACTACGGGCAACGATGACTGCCAGCGGCTGTGAGCTTGGGACCGAGAGACACGCAAACTTGAAGGCGACCAACAATAAGTTTGTTAATATATGTATGCACAGTGCTCAATGGCTTAACCCTTTTCAGTTGAGCCAAAGTCATGGAGACATTTCGAAGATTAGACAAACCATTTTCATAGCATATTCCCCCAGTGCCGCCAACGTGCCCAAGTTATGAATGGCAGGGCCAATTGTGATGCCAGCTCGAATTTCCATGGGCAACTTTAATCGCAGGTCAAGAAATGGCTCTGAAAGCAATTTAAGCAATGCTTAAGACGCATGTCAGGTGTAGCCACAGGCCGAGACCTTGCCAGGACACGTGTCTCATAAAACGCTAAGCAACTCTGACAGGGAACTCAAACAGTTGCTCGTCAACTAATAACACGTATAATTAAATTTGAATTACAAATAGGGAAAACACCCTGACTACGACTAAGCAAATTCGATATCCAAGCACTTAATAAATTTTCGATCATATTAAGACTGTACATAATGATGGCCAATAAATTTCTGGACTTTGACGATAATCTTAAGCATATTTAATATTAATTTGGGTACAGAGTAATTAATAAAACAAAATAGTTTAGTGAAATCAATAGAAAAAAATTTGATATATTATTAATTTTGATTTACAATTATAAGAAATACAATTATATTACAAATAATACAAATTAAATAAATCAACATGACATTTTATAGACTTTTGACTAACTTTACATTCTATGAAGAATATCTATTCCATAAAAATAATTTTAAAAATACCCCTAAACTAGCAGTTAGCTACCTATTGAATAACTAAATTTTATGTACCTTGTTTACTAATGTATTTGCCGTTTAGCGAACAGAAGACACACATTATTCATTGTTGTTTAGAATTGTCGAAAAAATACAAAGCGCATATCTCAATGAAATGCAATTTCCAAAATAGAAATTGAAAATAAACAAATGTGAGTTTCGTATTTCCATTTTTTATCTACGCTCTATGCTGGTTTTTTCAAAAAGAGTTTGATAACTAATGCAAATATTATTTTAAATGTGTATTTACAAAAAAAGGTTGAATAAAAATTGCCGCACAATGATACACATTGTATTACAGAGCTGAAAATAATGCCAAGTTTATTTCATTGGTACAGGGTATCGCCTAGTTCGAAACCGTTATTTCATATACAGGCATATTTTTTTATGCACTGCAAGGCCAAAACACGAAAGTTCTAGCTCCAAGTTGAAATCGAAAGAAAAAAAGTATAGGAAGCATAAAGAGTAAAATCCTTTTAGAGAAAATTGAAACTCTGCACTGCTGCAGCTGTAAACATGTATTTTTGTTTTAACCAGAAACATAAATATACAGAAATTGTAATTCTAATTGAGAATTCAATACGCAATTTAGCTAGACGCAAGTTATTATAAAGAGGAAAGAATCCGTCTTTAACAACACTCGAGCTGGGAAAGGTCTCTTCATATGACCGAAAGGCAAACACTACAAATCAATCGTTTGCCAACACGCCCCAAGAAAAACTTGAGCCAAGCATTTGGCTGCTTGCTTTTGCCATTGGCCCGATGCTTATGTTTTTCTCTATTTTGTTGCAGAGCATTTTTGGTAGCTGCCTAGAAAATACGTTCAACAAGGACTCACATAGCTTTTAGATTCAATTTCCGCGTTGGCAACTTGCTTGTTGCTATTTTGCATGAGTCGGCTGGAAGACTGGGGGCCCACAAAGATTGGGTACATGTTCTCCGGTGGGTGGTGCAGCTTACTAAGCTTTTGCTGCTTGCTTTTTTTTTTCTTTTTGTTGCCACACTATGAGGTCGAGCATATTGGCAACATTGGCAGAATCTGGCATAGGCGTAACTTTTCAACTTGTTCGCCAAAAAGTTTCCCCAGCTGTTTTTAGCCTTAAGTAATTCGCGAGCATTCAAAGATTTATGCAGTTGGGAAAAACTGCATTTGCAGTTGCAGTTATTTCAAGTTGATATATGTCAAGGGATTAAGTGGGTTTCGCTCTGAGAGCGTTACAAACTTTTTTAAGTCGACTTGATGCAATCAGCTCGTGATGAAATATCTTAACAATGCTTGTCGAGAAAAGACTCAAATTCATTCAGCTTATACTGAATATAAAAATACATAGTAAAACTTAAATTAATTCCTTTCTTTGCATTAAATACTTATGATGCACTCTAAATTAATATTATACGCCTTATCTTAGAGCAATTTCTTAAACTTTTAAACTCACTTTTCCCAGGTGAGAGTAAAATGGTTTACTTTGTTAGTCAAAACTCGAAAGCAATTAGCACTTTATAATCCGCAAACAACCACAATTTATTCTCGACTTGAAGAGCTATTAGCTAAACAAGTTTACTGAAACTTCCCGCTGCATATCAATAACTAAGTAAACTCGTTATATTCAGCCGAGCGCAAGGCAAAATGGAATCGACAGAGAGCAGACGAGTCGACTGGGAGTGGGAGTGATTCCGCCCTGAATGTCTGAGTGTAATCAGGGCTGAAGGCCACTCCACTCGCTGCCCCACATCAGTCCAAATTGACCAAATTGACTTGTACAATGAGTCAAATGTTTAGCTGTCGCATTGGTAGTGTCAGGCGGCAGTACAAGCACAAGGACACTGGCTACTGGCTACTGGTTACTGGCCACTGGCCACTGGCCACTGGCCACTGGCACACTGACATCTCAAATAAACTTAAGTGTAAAATTATTAAAGTTCGCTACAACTACGCGATAAAAAAAAATAAAAAAAGAAAAGCAATTTTAATATGAAAGGGCAAGTAAATCTGTGCGTTTCTAAATCTATGCAAGGTTCATTTTTCTTTTTGTTGCCAGCGCGGTCTTCCTGCCTGGATTTGATGTTGAAAAATTGAAAAAATGAAAGTCAACGTTGAGAGAAAAAAGAAAAGAAATCTTTTGGCTGACACGCTTAACCCTTCATGGCACTGGCAGGCGGCAGCCACGTTGGCACCCGCTTTGATGATACTGAAAGGCAACTTTCATAATGATAATAATTTTGTGCATGATTTATGAATGAACAAGTTTTATAGCTCCGAGCCGAGCTCCCAACCCCTTGCCCTCACGCTTACCCTTAAACGTTGCCGTTGCCGTTGCCGTTGCCGTTGCCGCTTCTATTTCTACAAACCTTGTGCAAATGTTAATTTTTTGCACAGCAAAGAAAAGCGAATATGAAGTAAAATTGCAAAGACCACGAGCTATTCAGAGGCCGGCAAGCCCCATTCCATTAACATCTGCTCCACACACCAGCGACAGCAGCGAGGGATGTTGGAAAGTTTTTCACTTTAATATTTATTTCAACTGTCGGACCATTTCGGTGTGTAGTAAATTTGCATCTTTCAACGTTCAAATACACAGATGGGCCGCTGCTGGCCGGGGTCAGTGGAAGGCCGTGCAACCTGAGACCCCTTTTCAAAATCATTTCGCTGTGAAATTGTGTCCGCATAAGGAATTGACTACGGCCACTGCGTTGCTGTTGGTGTTGGTGTTGCCCAACTACAACTACGTAGCACGTGAGCTCATTCTAGCTATGCGCTAGTAAAACTTTTCCAAACCTAAGAGCTGGCCCAGGCCCAGGCCCAGGCCAAGGCAGTCGAGCGAGTATCGGTGTGTTGCCTCGTGTTGCTGCATCTTCGGCATGCGCGCAGTGCCATTAAATAGAAACCCCAAAAGTATGCAATGTCGGCACAACAAGTCGTTAGTTGTGGCCAGCTCTGGCGGCTGCTTTGGTCCGGCTCAGTCGCGCTTTATTGCCCCTGGGCAGCCAGCAGCTGATAATATGAAATTAATGCCACGTTATTTTATGTTACCCGTAGACTTATGAAGATTTACGAGTCATGCAATCGATGCACAGTTGCATGACTGCAATTAGGCGCAACAAAAACACGAAATTATGCAAAGCCCAAAAATTCCAAACCTCGTTGCAGTGTCAAATTTCACTCTGGCATTCAAATGCATATAAACAGGTATATATATATGTGTGTGTGTGTTGGTGTGGGTGTGGGTGTGGGGTTTGGATTTTATATGGGAGTCAACACGAGCTGCTGATGTGCACGGCAAGCTTTCATCACAAAATGCGCGAATGCAAATAGAAATTTGGGTTGATTTAAAAATAAAATTCGCCCAATGAATATGGTTGAGTTTGATTAAGGAAATGACGAGTTCCTAAAAAATATATATATATATATATATATATATATATATATATATGTATTTATTAAAATTTATTTTTAAATAAAGCTAAAAAATATTCTTATTTAGAAACATGAAAATTTATACATATATTTAAATAAATAAAAATATATTTATATTTTTAAGTAAGCCAAACAAACATGAACACTTTTTATACACATTTATTTAATATTAACACATATTTTCTATTTATATTTCTAGCCATGTCAAGTCTCAATTAAATTACATTAATTTTCCTGCTGGCAAATTAGGTAGAAATGCATTTTATAAGAAACATTAAATTTGTTTTTGCTTTTATTTGTGGCAGCTGAAATAAAAAGCGGTTGAGCCAGTAGCCACATGCCGACGCAAGACACATACACATGCACTCACACACACACACACACACACAGAGCGTCGCACATGAGAAAGTACTTGCCGTTGAAGCCATGTGCATAGGCAAATTTACAAATAAATTTCCCAAATGTGACAAGGACATTTGCATTGAAATTCTAATACCAAAACACGCAAGCTCAGACCAGAATCTGGCTATGTATATATGTCTATGTGTGTGTATGTGTGTTTGTGTGTACAACTGTGAGTACGTGCGAAGGAGGCAACAACATTTATACAAAAGCAAAGCCAGCGTTGAGGCCACATGCGGCAGGGCTCTGTTTCGGGACGGGTTGGCAGCGACGAGTCCTCAGCAAATGTTTGTTTCAGTTTATTTGTGCATGTAATTGAGGTCGTAAGCAACAAGCTAGAGGTACAAACATGCACACACACACATACACACACGCATGAAAAGAAAATGTGAATATCGATACTCGAGCTGTGCTTGTATCTTCCAGTTTGCGGTAAGTGTAATCAAAGTGTCCCAAAGTTCGTTCAGCTGTAATCCTGAAATATAGCTCGAGTGACGCCGAGCACAATTGCCACATTCCAATTCAAATATGATTTTCAGAGCGATAACTATCATATTCTATATCAAATATGACGGTAATAAAACCGCATATCAACCGAACTGACCAACACAATCAGTGTAAATTAATTAAGGCTGCATATCAAATAGTTTTCTGTGCCAGATTGAATTCAGTCAATTATCACCAACCACCAAGTAATGCGTTAAGGTTCATTTAAACGTAACTTCTTTAAATAATAGACAGTTAGCAAAAGAAATGAATACCAAAAATTAAATTTGCAAATATTAAAGGAAATAAAATTGAAATTGTATTCTTCTTATAATCATATATTAATATATAATTTAATATATATTATTATATAATATATATTATATATATATATATATTCTTTATATTAAGAAGCAAGGAAGTAAGGAAGCAGGAAGTGCTGTGCAACTAAAGTGTTTTTTATAATATTTACTTTTTTATTCGATTAAAATAACTTAAGTACCCGACTAGCAGATCATAGTATGAAGATATATATGTATTATATATAAAATATATCCGAGCAGCATATTTTATCCATCTCAATCAACTTATACACTATATATCAAAGATATTTAAAGTGCCGTGCCAGCAATAATCCGAGCAAACACTTTACCAGACGAAATCATACATATATTCTAATATTAAAGTATTTATTTATAAAGAACTTTAAAAGGACATGCCATGCCATGAACAAATGTATAAAAATGATAATATAATATATATAATATATTTAATAACATAACAAATATACATAAACATATATAAAATCAATGCACTTGTCAATTAATTACAAGCGAGACAACAAATTATTTTTCACAAGGTAATTTTATGCTCTGAGTAATTGCAAAAACCTGTTATTTCACTTATATTTCAAACCAATTTTAACATCTACAGTTGACTGCCTTTAAGGAAAACTTGAAAGTGAGAGAGAAATGCTCATTGACATAATTACAAAGTAAAAACTCATAAAGGCACTCTTTGAAAAACCTAAAAATACATTCATTGTTTGGTTTCACTGTACCAAGCTTATGTGCAGATTTTTTTTTTTTATTTTGACTAGACTTTTGTTAGTATTTAATTGAAATAAAATTTTCCAAATTACATGTCATGTCACACGTCTTTTTTCTGTAAAATTTAATTGGGCAACGGAAATGAAATATTTAATTAATTGAGAAACATGAAAAATAGTCTGTAGCGTAATAAAGTTAGTTTAGTTGACATACTGATTATGCTAGTTGATAGGAGTCTGTAAACGTGGCTCCATTCAGTGACAAGCGAGGAACCCTTTCTTTCGGCTTGCCTACATTAAAAGCATCTCATTCCACACCAAAAAAAAAAATTTATGTGCACCGGAACAAAAGCTAATGTTGTGTCGCATTTTATGGCCGTGAAGGGACCGAGCGATGTTCGGATAACTATCACACCTGACAATCGGACAGTCGACAGCTGTTGAGCCGGCGTCTAGTGCTAATCACATGCAGCACGCGAGCGGCGCATAATATTGTTGTAGCCTCTCCTCAGGCGTCGCAGCAGCAGAGCACAGACAGGCCCATTGACAATGGATACGTTAAATATGTATGCACAAAAATCAATCGCACGATGTAAACAACTAATTTGTCATAATGAAAAGTAAACATTGTGTTTGTGTGCGCCGGGGAAACAAGGCAAACACACAAATTCTATGCCGCGCAACAGGCCATGGCGACAGATCAAACTCAATTATGAGAAGCTGCAACATAAAATGCATTAAAGCTTAATAATTTGACATATTTAATTTATTTTTCAGCATATTTTTTTATCAATTTTAATTTTACCGAATTTATGAAATAATTTACTAGACAGACTTGACTAATTTATTTTTGTTTTTCTTGACATTTCTATGAAATTTGAAATAATTATGAAATAATTGACTAGACAGACTTGACTAATTTATTTTTGTTTTTCTTGACATTTCTAAAGACTGACAGCTATTAGTGTTACTAATGGCATGTTCATATTTTTGACATGATTTCAAACAGATAATGAAATCAAGTAATAATTAAATTGGGTTGAGCTTATCGACTCAGCCAATTCGAACACAAATTTTGCACCTTTTCAGACTTAAATATTTCTTATGCATTTATATATTTTTATGAAAATAAGTAATAATAATAATGAAGAACCCAAAATTGTATGAAATTCATTATATTTTTTTAAATTACTTATATTTTATATATAAATAGAAATATTAAAATAAAATTTTAATTAATAAATATGAGCATACCCTTTGCGTTAGCAATTGAGGCAAATTCATAAATTGCTTATGCCATAAAATATAGAAATCAATCTACGTCTTAAATGTTGCGTATGATTTTTCTGAAGCATTTAAAAATTGTACACTTTAATGCAGTTAATTTAAGTTCTTCCGATGCCTATGAAGAACCTACACCGAGTCAAGCATCAATAACAGCTGCATAGATTCAAAGTTATCTATTATTTGCATCAATTTAATTGCACAAAGTTCAATCTCATTTTGTCTATACAAAAAATAGAGAATTCAATGGGTGTGTGTATACCGTCTGTTAAATACCGCTTCAGCTAGTTACTATCTATTTCACCTGCTGTTGCCGTGCAGCACATAAGCCGCAGGAATTTGAACAAATTTATGGCAAACGCTTTGACGCACAGTTTCCATTGTGGTCGGAGGAATGCAGACAGTTGCAATGGACTGCTCTAAGTGTAGTTTAATTAAAGCCAGCTGGCATTGTTATGCCATGCACGACACAAATGTCGAGGCGAACATCGATGTCAACGCTGCCGTTGATTTATGGAATGCGCGCGTTTTTGCCGGCTGGCAAAGACGCGCTGAAGCCGCGTGATAATCAAATGTCATTCCTGGCATGCCAGGCATGGCAAGGCTGAACCAGGCGAGGCGAGCCGAGCCCAAGCTCAAGCTGAGTCAAGACGCGCGCCCATTTGGGAGCACATAATACACACGACAAGTGCTTAATTTATTTTACATTAAAGCCTCATTTATCTTGCCTTATCGCTTGAGCAACAACATTGAAGATTTACTTGGCCCAACACACTAGCAACAACCAGCCAACAACAATGAACATAAAAGAGACGAAAAATACCCATTCTACACAATATTCGGCCGAGTTGTACTCAGCTCTGCCATCCGACACGCCCCTAATTTATGTGCCTTCAACTGCACACGGACGATGTTACGCCCTTTTTTTTGTGATTGCTGCTGGTGGCCCTTAAATGGTCTGTATTGTGTGTTGCCATTGTTACTTTTACTGTTGCTGTTGCAGCCGTTGCTGTTGTTGTCGTGTCAATGTCCTACGCCTGCATCATCGTGTGTGTGGCCTTTATTAATTGCAACGCCTCAACCAAAATTGCTTGCCATTTTGTTTTGTGTTTTGTGAGCCGTTTTTTCAGCAAGTTTCATTTACTTCTGTTGTCCAGAGAATCTTCTTTTTTTTTCATTTTTTCTTTTTTTTTATTTTTTTGTTGCAGACCGCTGACCACTGCAAAAAAAGGCGCCGCCTGCGGTTAGGCCTTAAATTGTTGCCAATGTTTTCATCCGCCCCTTTTGTACGAGCTCTGACTCTTTGTTGCATCCTTTTTTTTTGACAGACATTATTGAATTAGAGCCCATCGAAAAAGAAGGCTGAAAAACCAATGTAAATTGGTTGCAATGCAAATTTACATTCATATTTATTTACTCAGAAGGCAACGTGCGTGAAATTGACCTGAAATATGAAAAAAAACTAAAACAAATTTAATACAGTGAAAAAATACTAAATGAGCAAACGAGTTAAAAAACCATCAGAAGTTTGTCGCACAAAAAGCATAAAAGAACATGTTTTTTCGTGTGAGACATGCAGTAAAAAGGCGATATGAATTGAGTTCGTATTTAACAGTTCATATTGCATAAATAAATAAAGTATTGTAAATTTACGGATTATGCAACGATAAACATATGTATTGTATAGTGAGTCATGTCAACTATATGTATTAGTCTATATGAAGCAATAATCGCTGTAGAGAGCTGGAATTGGAGCTCTGGAACCGGCAGTGTCAGTCTGCCTATGCTGTCTCACGGGATGCACTGAGAGTTGAGTACAAAATGGAATATAAACAAGTGAAAAAAACACTTTCTTTGCAGAAGTTTGGACTGTAACGGAGCATTTTCATGGGCAAAATATCTTCTTTTTTTTCAATCATAGCCAATCAAGCTTGAAGATCAAACGTTGAACAAATAAGTATTAGGTAGCTTATAAGTATTTGAAAAAAAATATTTATATAGTACCTTTTTAAGAAGAAAATAAATTATTTTGAACTGTAAAAAATATAATCAAAAATATTTAAGTACATTGAAATTAATAAATTAAATTAATATATTTTTGATAGAATTAATTTAAATTTCAGATGAAATTCATTTAAATTTTAGTTTAAATTTTAAAAAATTGTTCAGCTTTAATTTATTTTAATTCCAGCTTAAATGAATTTAAATCTAGTTCACAATTTAAATTTCAATGAATTGATATACTTCAAAGGGGTAAACAAAAATTGTTAGTTACATGAAAAACTTGAAAATTAATAAAATAAATTAATATATTCTAAATAAAATTTTTTTGAATTTCCGATAAAATTTGTTTAAATTTTAGTTTCAATATTAAAAAATTGTTCAGCTTTAATAATCTAATTCACAATTTAAATTTCAATGAATTGTTGTAATTCAAAGGGGTAAAAAAAAATGATTAGTTAAATGAAAAACTTGAATATTTGGCATTATTATGTCAAGTGAACGCCGTTTGCTATGAAAATATTGAGAGCCGAGAGCAGCATAAACTTAATCATAAATCATAAAATAATAATAATTTTTAATACTGCGTCTGGTCTTGATTACCCAGGTGAAGTTCATTCTGGCAGCAAATAAAAAATGAATTATTTACAACGAGGCGAACGAGCAACAACTGCCACATGTGCAGGCGCCACCAGAGTCGCCCCTGAGACCCAAGCAGCCAGACCAAGCCGATTGCCTAGAAGGAGCAATGAACACGAAGTTTCGGGACAAGTTTGGCCAGCCATATGGCCAACATTTGAATTTCGCTTAAAGCGCCTTGCGCCTTTGATTTATGGCAGTGCATAAAAGGGCAATAAGGAACCGTTGTTTAAATTAGAAAAACAGCACTCAGGTTGTATGAAACATGCACATATATATGTATGTGTGTGCCTGTGTGTATGTCTGTGTTTATATACTATATACAGTTGTAAGTTAATTGCTTTTCTTGCCTGCAGTCGCCGTGGGCAATTCATTACGGTTGCCTTCGGTTGTTTCATGATTTTGGTTCATGTTGTGGCCTTAAGCTTAAAGTCACTCTACGTGGTAGGAAAAAATAGCTTTTTTTTTATATTTTATATATATATATATTTGTTACTTGAAAAATAAATTGTGATTTGCTTGCGCCATCATTTTGCATGGCAGGAAAAAAGCTGTGCATCACCATAGATTGATTGAAAAAGTAAACTCATAAAGCTACGCTTGGCAGCATTTGCTTACACTCTGAGTCGACTCTATGAACGAGCATGGCACAGTCGATTATATACTTTCTTTTTTTATTTTGCGCTGCCCATAAGCTTTAAGAGTCAAGCACATGACTCGTTGCCATTTTACTGGGTCAATGTAATAATTTGCAGAGCAGCGGATAAACAGTAACTACGCAAACGTGCCAACGTTCGAGTGAAAGTGAAAAGAAAGCAACACACGCACACATACACACAGTCACACACAGACTCACTCAGTGACCAACAGAGCAGAAGCAAAAACTGGCAACTGGCAACTGCCAATCGAGAGGCAACTTTTTTAGTGGTTCGCTTCTTGGCTAAACGGAAATCGATTGGAGTTAGCCAACAGGCAACTTGCACTCTGCCAAGATAATGTATATGTAGATATAAATATGTGAGCGTGTGTGTGTGTGTGTGTGTTTATTCCATGAATTATGCTCTGCATGTTTACTTACAAAGTTGTATGCAAACAAACAGAAAGATTCAGTCTGATAGCAGTCAGCTGCATAATAGAAAACTTGACATTCTGCATTCATGGAGAGTACAAAACCTGAACTTTGGTCCAACACTGAAGAACTTTTGCGAGGCAAAAACAAAAACGGAAATCAACCAACTAGTGTATAAAAGAGTACATTTAAAATAACTAACGAACGAAAAAAAAAATAAAAATAAAACTTGACTTTATAAAAATACAATATTTATGTAAAGAATGTTCAAGTTGCAACAACTGTTGGCTAGCTGAAGCTTGTTTAAATTCCTAAGACTCATTGAAAGTGTATTATGCTTAACCAAAAATATAATATATATATTTATACAACTATATCTGGTATAGTAAATACTGCTTTAAGCAAAAGTATTGCGAATCTGAGTGGTTTTAGTTTGTCGGAATATGATTATCCAGGCAGCTGCTGCCGTCAGCTTTTGCATTTACTCAGGCTACAAAGTGTTGTTAGGGAAGATTATTGTTGCTGTTGCTGTTGCTGTTAATGGGTTGCCAGCAATAAGTATGGCACGCATAACAACATGCCAAGCAACCGTTTTTAGATGCAACGCATTAAAAATTAACTGCGAACGCAGTAAAAACTCTGGCCAAAGCATCCGCATATAAGAGCAACAGGCAGCGAAGCAAGCCACCAACGTAAATGAAAACTAATTTCGAGTTTTCAATCTGGGTTAAATGGGGTTTTTTACTGATGCTGCTGCGGCTGCCACTGCAGCTGCTGCTGGTGCTGCTGCTGCTGCTGCTGCTGGTGCTGCGGCCTTTGGCAATTTTAATCAGGCAAACGCTTTGAGCCAACTGAATCCAAGGAGCAGCCGCTCAGTCAGTTAGTCATTCAGTTAGCGAGTGGCTTTGTCCTCTTTGTGATTGTAAACTTTTTGCCGGCTTCTTTACAAATCATTTGCAATTCATTTGCCAGGCACTTATGAAACGTTTAAATGCCAGAATTTAATTACGCCGCCTAACAGACTAACAGTACCTCCCCCCACCTCAAGCCTACCTCATTGAGCTGCTTCGCTCGAACGCATATAAATTCGAAATTCGCGCAGTCAATGGCTGCCGCTGCTCCTCCAGGTAAGTCCTGGCGCCGTGCGTTGTAACTGTAACGGTGCATGTGTATTTGTTTCCTATTAACTAAATCAACCGTATTCAAGCAGCAGTTGCCACCCGCTAGCCCACAGCGTGGATGCCATGAAAGCGGCTTACTCCTGCAGCTTTTATTGCTGCATGCTGCATGCTGCATGCCGCATGCCCCTTGCCCCTTGCCCCTTACCACTCGCCCAGTGCTGCTTACTGCTTGGCACTTCAGACGCAGTCCCGGAGTGTTGACTGCTTGAGTGGATAGTGGGTGTAGCTGGCACAGGTAGCTGCCTCCCGGTTGCATGCCAATGATAATCTTCTTGCGCTCCTTTTCCTATGGATACTTTTGTAATCAGCAATCGAGAGAGCAGCTGCCAGCCAGGGCTACATCGGCTCCTATTTCCTATTAGTTTACACAATTGCCAAAAGATTAAATGTTGTGACTAGCAAAAATTTATAGTCATTTACTGAGTCACTCTCTCTCTCTCTATTTCTCTCTCTCTCTCTCTGACTCAATATATAACATGACCCAACTGCTCTGACGAGAGGCAAGTGTGAGCTTCGCTTATCCCTAAAACGATCCAGTTGGCTATGAGCAATGGCATTTCAGCTTGCAGCCCTGCGAGTTGGCTCACATTTGCTCGCAAATACTTTTGCAATCAGCGGCAATTGTAGCTGCAACAACAGCAACAACGCCGTCGTCAACAAGAGCAGTGGAAGCTGCATAAAAAGACTTAGGCTGAGACTGAGGCTGAGGCAGAAGCTGGTGCTGAGCCGCAGTAACAGCGACTGCAAGTGCCACGCTGCCAATGAAGCGGGCACAAATGCAGATGCAACACGACTCAACTCGATACCTCAACTGCGACTCCGAGCAGCAACTGCCACTCAACGGCAACTGCTGGCTGGGCATGAATGATGCATGCGCCGCAGCGACGACAGGCCTAGTTTCACGACTTGGGCATTTGTATGGACGTTTCGTTTCGTTTGTTTGCTCGCCTGGGCATGTGAACAGGCGGAGCCACGGACGGAGCCTGAGTCCGAGGCTCCGTGTGCCAGTGCCTCATCTGGCAGACAGTTTGCCGTTTGCACTCTGCAGTTTGCTGCTTACTGTTTGCTATTTGCCATGTTGGTTCATTCGCCCGGCCAGTGGGTGGCTGGCTGGCAGGCTGGCTGGCTGGCTGGCCGGCTATTCCCTAGCTGCACTTTTTGTTGTTTGTTTACTTTTTAAAGTTGCAATCATTCTACACATTACACCATGGCAAACATGACCCATATTTTGGGCAGCCTCCACCCTCGACACACTCTGCGCCTCTGTCTGCTGGCAGCTGTTGGCTTCCACACAATATTCCTAGTTGTTTTTTGTCATTAATTGTAAAACAGACACTGGCAGAGCTAACTGAATGCCAGCGTCCATTCAATATTTGATGCATTGTTTTCCATGTCAGCAATTTGTTTTTCAATTTCTCCAACACCCCAACAGACGCTATACCATACCAAAACATCAGTCGAATCAGAGCTCAACCTCGAATCAGGCCATATTGCTATGGCAGGCTCTCTTTTCATTGCCAAAAAAAAAAAAAATAGAAAGAAAAATAGAAAGCATAGATACACATATATATTCTTATACACATTTAATATTCCACAAGATTCCATCCCTGCCACACTTGTCCAGCATGTCTGCTTGCTGTTGTAGACCTTCAAATACCCTGTAATCGAAGCGCTTCAATTGTTGACCAATTTTCAGCCCGAGACTGACTAGACCGCTTGTTGAAGCTTTACTGTGTTTTCAGAATAAAATATTGTATGATATATATATATATATATATAGTCTCAGCTTATCTGTATACATATATATGGATATGTATTTAAATCAGCTGAACTTCTGCCTGTTGCTTGCTCAAACTCTAAACTTCATCTTTAATAACTTTTAATATCGCTTGCTCAATGCATATACTCCTTTGCCATTCAGTTGCAGATCATTTATTTTATATATATATATATACATATATATATATATATATATATATATATATATATATATATATATAAATATATATATATATGTATATATACACACACATGCACACCACTTATTTCTGAATGGTTTGACTACAGTTTTTTTTTTCTTCCAGCTCTTTTTGGCAAGCATTTCTCATTTTCCCCTTACAGCATTTCCTTTAGTGCAGTTGTTGCGGCTGCTGCTGCTGCTGCTGTAGAGTAAAATTTATGCATTTGCGATTCGCCAGACGCCGCCATCGTCCATTGGCGACCTCGTCATCGCCTTGCGTCAACACTGAATTTTATAGCTGGCCAGCCAGTGCAATGCTCGTGTGTGTGTGTGTGTGTGTGTGTGTGTGTGTGTGTGTGTGTGTGTTGAAATCGCCTTAGTGGCATTTTTATGTAGATTCAAGTTGGTGGCGAACACTTGAAATTGATTGGACAACTATTGGCTTAAAAAATTAGAGCAAAACGCATAAAACTCCGTCAAACGCTGCGTGCGGAAGCGCAGACATAAAAGTCAGGGCCGGAAATGCCAAATGGCAACAGCTAACCGGATGTGTGTGTGTGTGTGTGTGACTGAGTGTGTGCCAAAGTAAGTCAATTGCAAAGTAAAGTGAGCTCTTACAATATAAACACTTTGTGGCCAGCTTGTTCAGCTTTGCGCTCAGCGGGATCTGTTCAGCTAGGAATATAGCAACAACTTTGCAACATGCCTGACATAGACAAAGTACCGGGAAATTTATCCAATCGCGTATCAAACTTTAAATGGCATCACAGCCGGATGCGACTACAAAAGAGTTTTACATTGCAAACAACAGGGCAACAAGGAGCGCAGCGAAACCAAGCAACCGATAGATGATACACAATTTCATATTAATTCAATATTTTTATACCCTGATCCCATTGGAAATGGGAAAACAGGGTATAAGGTTGTGTTAATAGTATGTAACAGGCAGAAGGAGGCGTGCCACACCCCCTGTCTATATATTCTTGATCAGGACGACAAGCAAAGTTGATTGAGCCCTGTCCGTCTGTCTGTCTGTCCGTCCGTCCGTCTGTCCGTATCTATGAACGCGTCGATCTCAGAACCTATAAGAGCTAGAGACTTAAATTATTTTTGTAAGGGTCTTGCGTACAGCGCGCATATTGAGTTTGTTTCAGAAAATCGATGACTATTCCTGAATATATGTTATCGATTTAAAACTAAACTATGCCTAATTATAGTTAGAAACTACCTATTCCACCTACCTAGATTCTTTGACTATCTTATAGATATGTTGTAGCTATTTTTTAGCTGTATTTTTAGCTATATTTTAAATTATTTTCTAGCTATTTTCTAGCTATTTTTTTTAGATATATTCCTGCTTAATTCTGGCAGAATATTTAACTTAACTGTGGCTGGATTCTACCCACTAAGTTATGCCTAAATTATAGATAGAAACTACCTATTCCACCTACCTAGATTCTTTGACTATCTTACAGATATGTTCTAGTTATTTTTAGCTGTATTTTTAGCTGTATTTTTAGCTATTTTCTAGCTATATTCTAGCTATTTTTTAGCTATATTACTGCTGGATTCCGGCAGAATATTTTACTTAACTGTGGCTGGATTCTACCCACTAAGCTATGCCTAAATTATAGTTAGAAACTACCTATTCCACATACCTAGATTCTTCAAATATCTTATAGATATGTTGTAGCTATTTTTAGCTGTATTTTTAGCTGTATTTTTTGCTGTATTTTTAGCTATTTTCTAGCTATTTTTTAACTATATTACTGCTGGATTCCGACAGAATATTTAACTTAACTGTGGCTGGATTCTACCCACTAAGCTATGCCTAAATTATAGTTAGAAACTACCTATTTCACATACCTAGATTCTTTGACTATCTTACAGATATGTTCTAGCTATTTTTAGCTGTATTTTTAGCTATTTTCTAGCTATATTCTAGCTATTTTTTAGCTATATTTCTGCTGGATTCCGGCAGAATATTTAACTTAACTGTGGCTGGATTCTACCCACTAAGCTATGCCTAAATTATAGTTAGAAACTACCTATTTCACATACCTAGATTCTTTGACTATCTTACAGATATGTTCTAGCTATTTTTAGCTGTATTTTTAGCTATTTTCTAGCTATATTCTAGCTATTTTTTAGCTATATTTCTGCTGGATTCCGGCAGAATATTTAACTTAACTGTGGCTGGATTCTACCCACTAAGCTATGCCTAAATTATAGATAGAAACTACCTATTCCACCTACCTAGATTCTTTGACTATCTTATAGATATGTTGTAGCTATTTTTTAGCTGTATTTTTAGCTGTATTTTTAGCTATTTTCTAGCTATATTCTAGCTATTTCTTACCTATATTACTGCTGGATTCCGGCAGAATATTTAACTTAACTGTGGCTGGATTCTACCCACTAAGTTATGCCTAAATTATAGATAGAAACTACCTATTCCACCTACCTAGATTCTTTGACTATCTTATAGATATGTTCTAGCTATTTTTTAGCTGTATTTTTAGCTATTATCTAGCTATTTTTTAGCTATATTACTGCTGGATTCCGGCAGAATATTTAACTTAACTGTGGCTGGATTCTACCCACTAAGTTATGCCTAAATTATAGATAGAAATTACCTATTCCACCTACCTAGATTCTTTGACTATCTTATAGATATGTTCTAGCTATTTTTTAGCTGTATTTTTTAGCTGTATTTTTAGCTATTATCTAGCTATTTTTTTAGCTATATTACTGCTGGATTCCGGCAGAATATTTAACTTAACTGTGGCTGGATTCTAACCACTAAGCTATGCCTAAATTATAGATAGAAACTACCTATTCCACATACCTAGATTCTTTGACTATCTTACAGATATGTTCTAGCTATTTTTAGCTGTATTTTTAGCTATTTTCTAGCTATATTCTAGCTATTTTTTAGCTATATTACTGCTGGATTCCGGCAGAATATTTAACTTAACTGTGGCTGGATTCTACCCACTAAGTTATGCCTAAATTATAGATAGAAACTACCTATTCCACCTACCTAGATTCTTTGACTATCTTACAGATATGTTCTAGCTATTTTTAGCTGTATTTTTAGCTATTTTCTAGCTATAATCTAGCTATTTTTTAGCTATATTACTGCTGGATTCCGGCAGAATATTTAACTTAACTGTGGCTGGATTCTACCCACTAAGCTATGCCTAAATTATAGTTAGAAACTACCTATTCCACCTACCTAGATTCTTTGACTATCTTATAGATATGTTGTAGCTATTTTTTAGCTGTATTTTTAGCTGGTTTTTTAGCTATTTTCTATCTATATTCTAGCTATTTTTTACCTATATTACTGCTGGATTCCGGCAGAATATTTAACTTAACTGTGGCTGGATTCTACCCACTAAGCTATGCCTAAATTATAGATAGAAACTACCTATTCCACATACCTAGATTCTTTGACTATCTTACAGATATGTTCTAGCTATTTTTAGCTGTATTTTTAGCTATTTTCTAGCTATATTCTAGCTATATTTCTGCTTAACTGTGGCTGGATTCTACCCACTAAGCTATGCCTAAATTATAGTTAGAAACTACCTATTCCACCTACCTAGATTCTTTGACTATCTTATAGATATGTTGTAGCTATTTTTTAGCTGTATTTTTAGCTGGTTTTTTAGCTATTTTCTATCTATATTCTAGCTATTTTTTACCTATATTACTGCTGGATTCCGGCAGAATATTTAACTTAACTGTGGCTGGATTCTACCCACTAAGCTATGCCTAAATTATAGATAGAAACTACCTATTCCACCTACCTAGATTCTTTGACTATCTTATAGATATGTTCTAGCTATTTTTTAGCTGTATTTTTTAGCTGTATTTTTAGCTATTATCTAGCAATTTTTTAGCTATATTACTGCTGGATTCCGGCAGAATATTTAACTTAACTGTGGCTGGATTCTACCCACTAAGCTATGCCTAAATTATAGTTAGAAACTACCTATTCCACCTACCTAGATTCTTTGACTATCTTACAGATATGTTCTAGCTATTTTTAGCTGTATTTTTAGCTATTTTCTAGCTATATTCTAGCTATTTTTTAGCTATATTTCTGCTGGATTCCGGCAGAATATTTAACTTAACTGTGGCTGGATTCTACCCACTAAGCTATGCCTAAATTATAGATAGAAACTACCTATTCCACCTACCTAGATTCTTTGACTATCTTATAGATATGTTCTAGCTATTTTTTAGCTGTATTTTTTAGCTGTATTTTTAGCTATTATCTAGCAATTTTTTAGCTATATTACTGCTGGATTCCGGCAGAATATTTAACTTAACTGTGGCTGGATTCTACCCACTAAGCTATGCCTAAATTATAGATAGAAACTACCTATTCCACATACCTAGATTCTTTGACTATCTTACAGATATGTTCTAGCTATTTTTAGCTGTATTTTTAGCTATTTTCTAGCTATATTCTAGCTATTTTTTAGCTATATTTCTGCTTAACTGTGGCTGGATTCTACCCACTAAGTTATGCCTAAATTATAGATAGAAACTACCTATTCCACCTACCTAGATTTTTTGACTATCTTACAGATATGTTCTAGCTATTTTTAGCTGTATTTTTAGCTATTTTCTAGCTATATTCTAGCTATATTTCTGCTTAACTGTGGCTGGATTCTACCCACTAAGTTATGCCTAAATTATAGATAGAAACTACCTATTCCACCTAACTAGATTCTTTGACTATCTTATAGATATGTTGTAGCTATTTTTTAGCTGTATTTTTAGCTGGTTTTTTAGCTATTTTCTATCTTTATTCTAGCTATTTTTTACCTATATTACTGCTGGATTCCGGCAGAATATTTAACTTAACTGTGGCTGGATTCTACCCACTAAGCTATGCCTAAATTATAGTTAGAAACTACCTATTCCACATACCTAGATTCTTTGACTATCTTACAGATATGTTCTAGCTATTTTTAGCTGTATTTTTAGCTATTTTCTAGCTATATTCTAGCTATTTTTTAGCTATATTTCTGCTTAACTGTGGCTGGATTCTACCCACTAAGTTATGCCTAAATTATAGATAGAAACTACCTATTCCACCTACCTAGATTCTTTGACTATCTTATAGATATGTTGTAGCTATTTTTTAGCTGTATTTTTAGCTATTTTCTAGCTATATTCTAGCTATTTTTTACCTATATTACTGCTGGATTCCGGCAGAATATTTAACTTAACTGTGGCTGGATTCTACCCACTAAGTTATGCCTAAATTATAGATAGAAACTACCTATTCCACCTACCTAGATTCTTTGACTATCTTACAGATATGTTCTAGCTATTTTTAGCTATTTTCTAGCTATATTCTAGCTATTTTTTAGCTATATTACTGCTGGATTCCGGCAGAATATTTAACTTAACTGTGGCTGGATCTACCCACTAAGCTATGCCTAGATTATAGATAGAAACTACCTATTCCACATACCTAGATTCTTTGACTATCTTACAGATATGTTCTAGCTATTTTTAGCTATTTTCTAGCTATATTCTAGCTATTTTTTAGCTATATTACTGCTGGATTCCGGCAGAATATTTAACTTAACTGTGGCTGGATCTACCCACTAAGCTATGCCTAGATTATAGATAGAAACTACCTATTCCACATACCTAGATTCTTTGACTATCTTACAGATATGTTCTAGCTATTTTTAGCTGTATTTTTAGCTATTTTCTAGCTATATTCTAGCTATTTTTTAGCTATATTTATGTTGGATTCTGGCAGAATATTTAACTTAACTGTGGCTGGATTCTACCCACTAAGCTATGCCTAAATTATAGATAGAAACTACCTATTCCACATACCTAGATTCTTCAAATATCTTATAGATATGTTGTAGCTTTTTTTAGCTGTATTTTTAGCTATTTTCTAGCTATATTCTAGCTATTTTTTAGCTATATTTCTGCTGGATTCCGGCAGAATATTTAACTTAACTGTGGCTGGATTCTACCCACTAAGCTATGCCTAAATTATAGTTAGAAACTACCTATTCCACATACCTAGATTCTTTGACTATCTTACAGATATGTTCTAGCTATTTTTAGCTGTATTTTTAGCTATTTTCTAGCTATATTCTAGCTATTTTTTAGCTATATTTATGCTGGATTCTGGCAGAATATTTAACTTAACTGTGGCTGGATTCTACCCACTAAGCTATGCCTAAATTATAGATAGAAACTACCTATTCCACATACCTAGATTCTTCAAATATCTTATAGATATGTTGTAGCTATTTTTTTGCTGTATTTTTGGCTACTTTCTAGCTATTTTCTAGCTATTTTTAGCTATTTTTTAGTTATTTTTAAGCTATATTCTTGCTGGATTCTGGTAGAACTTTTAAATTAACTGTGGCTGGATTCTACCCACTAAGTTATGCCTAAATTATAGATAGAAACTACCTATTCCACATACCTAGATTCTTCAAATATCTTATAGATATGTTGTAGCTATTTTTTTGCTGTATTTTTGGCTACTTTCTAGCTATTTTCTAGCTATTTTTAGCTATTTTTTAGTTATTTTTAAGCTATATTCTTGCTGGATTCTGGTAGAACTTTTAAATTAACTGTGGCTGGATTCTACCCACTAAGTTATGCCTAAATTATAGATAGAAACTACCTATTCCACCTACCTAGATTCTTTGACTATCTTATAGATATGTTCTAGCCATTTTGTAGCTATATTTTCAGCTATTTTCTAGCTATATTCTAGCTATTTTTATACCCTGATCCCATTAAAAATGGGAAAACAGGGTATAATGGTTTTGTTAAAAGTATGTAATAGGCAGAACGAAGCGGGCCACACCCTCAAAAATATACATTTTATTTTTAACACGCAACAAATTATATTTCTATTAAATTATAAGAGCTATTTCAATTATTGAATTTAAATGCAGTCGATTTTCGTCCTGATATTATTATTCCTTTGAAATCTTATTTTAATAATATCATATTCCAAATAAATACGATTTTGTACTATTTTATTCATAGAAACCCAACATCAAACTCCCTCTGAGAGACAGCATAAGAGAGCGGGCACATAAAGATCGATGGTAGGTAGGGTGATACTACCGGGTACACAACTCCAATTCCGGATGCTGATCTCTACTCTGATTATCGATTAACACAAACTAATTTACAATTTATAATTTTAAAAATGTACTCAATATTTCACAAAAATCAGATGAAATTACAAAAAAATAAAAATAATTAAATTATTTTAATAACTCTTTTAAATACAGAAAAATAGTCATTTTGAATCTGCCTCAATTAAAGACATGCAGAGATAAGCTTCTTATATATAATAACAATGAATAATAATAGAATAGAATTTCAACTTTCAAAAATACTTATTAAAAAAAATGTATTATTTATTTTACTTTGACATTTAAAATATACAATTAAGTTGCGAGGTTATACAAAATTTGTTTCTGTCCAAAATGTTAAAGTTTATAATGAAATCTGTTTTTTGCTCAATTTTTTCCATAAATTTAGTAAGATGAAATTTTCTATTTGAGCTGCAATCGAGAGGAAAAATCAACCTGCTCAATGCAATTGTGTTCGAGACAATTATTCGAGTTCTTCGAGTGCAATTGAAATGAGCAACAAAATTCTTGCAGTTGCTGCCTTTTGCATAATTCTCCGACAGCAGCTGCGAAAATTGTATTTCCTTCTTAAAGTCCGATGCGGATTTTCTTTTCCATTATCGGACTCGTCTTTTGTGTCAATTCAATGAAATTGCGCATTTTGAACTTTTAGCTGAAAGTTCTTATTTGCGGCAAACACTTTGAGCATCGCCAATGGTTGACAATTCGATTAATTGCAAGAACTAAAGAGAAGAGTATAGAGAACACTGTATTGTGAGACAGGCAGAGGACAGCAAAGACTCTGTGTAGAGAGTGAGTAAAAACCGAAACTGAAACTGGGCTAATAAACTATAAAATGCCATGAACTCGGCACAATGGCAAGTCGTGAGAAATGCCTGAGAGTTTTTCCGGAAAAATTTGTAAAATAAAAAGCCGCAACTCGGCAATCATAAAATGCGATAATAGAAATTGAAATAATTTGCCCACTTTGACGACTAGCATAAGAAAAACGCAAATAAAAATAAATATAAATTCAGGCATGGCACAAAGTATGCTATGCAAAAGACGCTTGCCTTCTCGCTCTGCTCGCTACCTCTCCCTCCCTCTCTCTCTCTCTTTCTCTCTCTCTCTCGGCTGAGCAGTGCCGCCACATAAATCAGAAATGTACAGCCAAAGTTGACAGCGTCGCTGCCTGGAAGTGGAAGTTCTATGCAGTCGAAAGGACTTGGCAACTCTTAACCTTAACACACAACAGCCACGCAAGCTGAAAAGTATGCTACAGAGTTTGTAAATATATACACATAAGCACCCGCACACACACACACACACACACATGCACACTCATGCTCGCGTGGCAAGTCAGTATAATAATGGCGAGCAACAAAGAATGTTGCCTACTTGCAGGCGCAGGAGCCGAACAAGAAAACTTTTTACACTGACCCCTGCGCCGCCAGCTACCCCAACCGCCTAGAAGAGGGAGCCTGCTCGGTTTATGCCGGCGCGCAGTGAACCTTTCGCTGATTATTTTCACAAAGCAGCTAATGTTAAATTTACTGAAAACGTTTGTTTCAAGTGCTTTATTATTATTTTGTTGTTTGCTTCTTTTTTTTCCTCAGTTTCTCCCTCTGTGTAAACTCATTGTGGCGTTGTTTTTTATGGCAAAGTTTTTCAAGGCACAAAGGGCCAACGCCAGACAGCAAATAAAAACGAAGCTTAAATAATGCGAATGACGACGAGCACGAGCTGAAGGTGCGCCAGGCCAGGTCCAATGCATGTTCAACTGATGGGGCATGCTTTCAAAGCGAACGATTATGCGACAAATGCAGAAGGCAAATGAGCAAAGGATGCGCTTGCACCAGCCCCAAACCCAGGTGCCAGCAACCATGCCGGACAGCCACGTTGCCCTGGCACAAGCACAAAGCGCTGTAAATCATCTTGAATGGCTAGCGGAATGGTAGCAGAGCAAAGAGTAAGAAGTGCAGGAGGACTTAGGTATAGACATAGCGCATACTGTTTATTTTTCATCTAGCGTTACCTCGACAGGGAATTGGCTTGAGGCAGGGCGGCGATGGTGGGTGGTGGGTGCAAGACTGCAATGTGCCAGGGCCATGTTCACCTTTCAACCACAACGGACACTTCTGCCAACAAAGGGAAGAAGAAAGAGCACCCACCGAGGAGGGCCAGCCAGCAGAGATCCAACGATCCAACTGGTTAGTTGAACCGACTGTCGACTGCCAGTCGAACATTTACATGCATAGACATGCAATTCTGGCCAGTCCAGCCTCCTGGGAGTGAGTCGAGCTCCGGCTGCAGCATGTACACGAACTTTTGCCAAAGCCGGGGCCAGAAATCCAGGGAATGTCGACGACACCACCATTACTCAAACTTGCCGCCGCTGGGCAAATCAACGCAAGTCGCGCACAATTACAAACTGGAACAACTGCTCTGGGGATCACAAATGGCCGGGCAAACACACAAAACACATCAACTGCGAATAGGAATAAAACATCAGCGAGGTAAGCGCGGCTGCGTTTCACTCACAATTTATGCGGTGCGCGTTGCTACTGCTTCCGAGGGTATTCCGATAATTGTATAAAGACGAATGACTCGTCAGCACTTGATGCCTTCGTCCAATCAGTGTGGACAATCTCATTATGTTGCTTTAATTGGATAACAACTCTCGCATTACTTCTGCGCAAAGCTTCAATTACAAAATTCTTAAAGCCACAAGAATTTCAAGTCATTTTGTAGCTTAAAGTATGTTAAGAGTATTCCATTTTCGGCATTTGAAAAGTCTGCACGTTTACTAAGCTGTCGTTGGCTGCAGCAAATGTTGCCAACGTGCCGCAAGTTAATTTCTCAGAATTTTGCCACAACACAATCCGAGTATAAAAAGTCCGTAACGAGCAAACCAAACCAATTAAGCTCCGGTGGCAATCACGACGACTTAATCAATAATTATGGATTATTAAGCAATGGCCAAAGGCATCAAACCTTGTTCGTAAAATGATTACATAACTGTAAAACAATCAACAATCAAGCTCATTTGGCGCTATTGGATTTTGCTTTATTTGCGCTTAATTCAATTTTGCGATATACGATTTTCGCCAAGTCCCACTTTATTTATATTGCATATTTCGAAAACTATAATAAGAAATCTTATTTATTAGCCATAATTGCATAAAAATAAATATTTATCACAGAACTTGCCAAGTATATAGGAAATTTCTGGTTCAATTAAGGCTGTTGTTTTATCAGGCTATGCAACTTGGCCCTTGGCTTCAGTCTATGCAGAACAACTATCATTTTGGCCAATTCATCTGTAACTCAAGTGGAACGTAAAAAATTTACATTTCATATTGAGCTCATCATTTTCTCAACTCTCGAGTTCTCGAAACTAACAAGTAACAGTGACCAGAGTGTGAGTGCCTGAAAAGAGAATACCCTGATATTTGAAAAATATGTTTATATAATCATATATTAAGACATATGTATAGCCTCCAATCAACACTGCTGCTTTATCACGCGCATGAGTAATTAATTTATTCTAATTAACACTTGATGCAAATTTAAAAAAAAAAATAGGAAACCAAAAAAAAAGGCTCAAAATAAATAAGCATAACTGTAAATGAAATAATTAAACTGCCGCAGGCCAAAAGGCTGTGCTGCTCTAAACGATATGAATTATTTATAATTGCAATAGAGCTCTACACAAACACATATACATATATAAATTAATAAATATGTAAATTGCAAAGCCCAAGGCTTCAGCGCTGCTTTTCAGTTCATTCTTGTGGGTGGTGGGAGAGAGAAAATTAAAAAAAAAAAAATATTCAGCATATATAATATACATCATTTTTTTATTATTTTATTTTATTTAAAATCTATTTAACAATTATATAAATAATATATATAATTTGCACTATATATAATATATTCAATTTTGTAATTTATTTTATTTTATATACAATGAAATTTCTATTTCATATGCAGAAATATTCTACTGCCTGTACACAAAACTAATATACCCTTTTAATGCTGAGCATCTGCTCTTTGCACTGGCATAAAACCCATTAAGAACACCAGTGGCAGCATTGGCAGTTGTATAGCAGAACAAAATTCAATAAGAAAAAAATGTTCGAAAGAGTGCAGACTAGAGAATACCACTTAGATAAATTCAATTCATATATGACACAAAAACGCAAGGCAAAACAAAAACTATCACACAGAAATTTAATTTTAATTAAAAAAAAAAAAAAAAAAAACTAATAAAAAAAAATTAAAAGTGCTCAAATTTGAGATTCATTTTTACAGGGTAAAAGTAAACGGAGCTCAGCAAATTTTTTCTGACTGAATTTGCAGCTAGGAAAACATTCGTATTCAATGAAACCGCGCAACAAGCAGCTCATAGACAGCAGCAGAAGCAGCACCAATAACAGCATCAACAGCAGCATCAACTTATGATGACTTACTCCAATGCCTTGGTATATTGATAAGCTAAAGTTCTGGGGTCGAGCCTGTGGCAATTACCGACCAATTGCTGTTGGGCAACTTTGAATTTGGCTAGTAGAAAATCGTATTTTCGACTTGCAACTTGTGGCATTAATTGGCGGTAGGTAGCATAAGGCGATCAGACACTCGAACTGACGAAGGCACAGGCCTCTTAAATTTGTTTTGTTTAAGATGGCAATTAAAAGGGCTGTGAGCCCATCCGTGATGCTACACAACTTGACTTCTAGCACAAGCCCCAAAAAGCAATGATTGTTAAATTGTTAGCAAATTGGATTCTGCTAGCTGCCGCACAGGTTGAGCCCCTACCCACTCACTGCCGCCCACAGCCCGCGCCCAAAGACTTGCTAACGGTCACTCTCGCTGGCTCTAATAATGGGGCACTGGCTACAAAATAGGCGTAAAATGAAACTTTTAAGTACTTTATGGCCAGCACTATAAAACTGCCAAAACAGCTACCATGTGGCGGCATCAACTTTTTGCCCGCCAGCAACTAAAACACCAACAGCAACAGCAACAACAACAACAACAACAATATTGCGGAGAGCAGCTGAAATGTTTGCCAGGCCAGGCAAAGCAACGTGGCTACAGAAAGTTTGCCAACACGCCATGAAACAACTTATGGTAACATTCTAAATATCACACCGGTTGTAAAATGATTATAAAATATAATGTAAGCAGACGCACTCGACTCTCTACAAATGGCTTCATTGTATGGGCACAGCACAGGCGCAGCAGTTGCCACAGCCAACACTGGAAATAATCTCATTCCGCAAAACTTCTCAAGAAATTGCTCAATTTTTTAGATTTATAAATTAGCTAAGCATATGGCTTGCTATTGCTAAGTCCAAAATATATTTTAAATAATAATAAAATAATAAACATAATTGCAGCTAAGATAATAAATACCCTGTACTTGAGTTTATTTATATACTTTAATACTTTAATAATGCTTTTATGACTCTCATATCAATTTTAACTATATATGATGCACGAGCAAATAAAGATATGAGTAGACAGATAAAGCCATATGGACTTTGCTAGGGATCATACGCGCTCTTCCTTCTCACATTTTTAGTTGACTAAGGGTAATAGAAAAACTTAACCTTTATTAGATATTAAAAATCTCTTTAGCTTGCCTAGCATTATTTTATATAACCCAATTAAGATTTTTACTAATTAAACACTTAAAATTCTAATAACTATTACTAAAACGAGCAAGGCAAGAAAGTCAAGCAAATATGCTAAAATTAAATCATCCTTAAAGGCATTTGTGTGGGAATTTGTGTGTGTGTGTGTGTGTGTGTGCGAAAGGGGAAAGAATGTGATGCCATTTCGTGCACGTGCGTTTCGCTTATGCGCACAATTTACACAGAAAACAATGCTGGAAGCTGTAAAATGCTTTGCATGTTTCTCGAACAGGGCAAGATCAAAGGCTGCCACAAGCTGTCTCTCTGCCTGTTTGTTTGTCAGTGTCGGCTAACAATAAAATGACAGCGCAATAAGAGAAGAGCTCTGAACGAAAAAAAAATGGAAGATTTCGCCTGACACTCGTGTTTCACGCGTTATTTGGACGAGACAATGGACAACTGGGCAATGGGCAATGGGCAATGGGCGATAGTCAACAGTCGACAGGCGGACTCATCAAACTGCAAAAGCAATAAAGCTCGTGAAAGGTCTCGTGCAACAACTTATGGCACAGTGCAAAAGTTACTTTCGGCTGTGGAAAAAAAATAAAAATAAAACGCAAAAATTTATTGAAATGTGTTTGAAAATGGCAATTTACGCACAGCTCGGGACAGGCCAAATATGCTCCGGGCCAGTGCCAAAGCCAGCCGCACGCCGTCCTTTTTTTTTTTTTCTTTGGCTGGGTAAATATTTGAGGCTGCTGCCGCAGCCACGCCCACTCGTATGCTGGAGCAGCCCTTCGGGCACATTGATGCGCACACATATCTTTTACTGATTGTCGATTTGATTACGTCAGTGGTCAATGTCCCCTGGCAAGGAAGTCGAAACTGGCCCAACATCTCTCACCGGCGCCCGTTCGCTGCTCCTGCTGTGGATACGTTATGTCCTTATCCAAATTATGCCAACTATTTGCTTATTACTTTTCTTCTTGTGGCTCTGCATCCCCAAGCCGATAAATTGGCATGCGTTATTAGAAAAAGGTTTGCCAAATGCAGAAATGCCTGAAAATGGCCTGGGCCATGATGTGATATGAGCAACATCAGGAGCTGGCATTTTCCTCAAAACGAACTGCTGATGTCACCCATTCGATATTGAAGCCGTCGCAGGCGTAGCTCAAATATTGCAGCACAACATTCAAATGCCAATTGAAAGCATATCACAATCAAACTGACAGCACCCAGACAGCGCCATGAGTGCTTTGAATTGCTTATTAAGTACCATTAGCCCGATAGCCATTCAGGGACTGCAGCTCTCACGCCTTATAGACCGAACTTAAGAGACGTTTCATTTTTAAAAAGGCATGGGAGGCACACCTATTGGAAATTTTCAGAAAATAATCAAAATATTACGTTGATAGATTACTTTTTGTGACTTGAGTTGTCTTGCTTAAGGCTTTTTGGCAGCTCAAGCAGCTGTCAATTTTGAGTAAATCATTGTGTAACGTAACGAAATGGCATATACGAAGAATATTCGGAATTTAA
The DNA here is from genome assembly GCA_035047625.1 of Drosophila mettleri. Classification (NCBI taxonomy): domain Eukaryota; kingdom Metazoa; phylum Arthropoda; class Insecta; order Diptera; family Drosophilidae; genus Drosophila; species Drosophila mettleri. Next base: position 10,175,353 of record JAWNPI010000035.1, on the reverse strand, counting down.
TTATTCTTGAACATAGATGAATTTTAGTATTTGATTCCATAAATGCAGAATGAATGCAGAAGCTCTCAGCCGCATGTAACTCTCATACAAAATTTGAATATTTGGCAGGAATTCACGTACCTTTGTATTACAGTTAACTAACATTAAATTATCTTTCAAAATTTACATTAAAAAATTGTTAGTATTTATAAAATGAAAATTCCAGCTCTAATTAAGCTCGATTGCTAAATAACTCAATTATATTTAATGTGAATAAACTATTTGTTGCCAAAGTCACATTGATCTTGATTCAAATTTCAAAATGTAATTTGTAACTGCTATAGTCATCCATTAATTATTGTTGGCAATATTCGTGTGCTCATAGATGAAATGAAATTATATTGAAAACAAATTCCAATTGCAATTATTAACCAGGCAAATGCCATGCGTCAAAGCCATAATGATCATAATAATTAAGCTTCGAGCACATTGCACATTGAAATCCGCAAACATATTCGCAATTCCAGTAACTACTGCACCTTGGTGCCGCAATCATGAAGTACAAATATAGGCAGAGAATATATATATATAACTAAGCTGGGCTTAGATTGGACGCTTTGCTGTACATGTGCGATTCATAAACTGGATTCAACTGAAGCTTTGCGTATGATTTCGTTGTGGTCTTAGTCGCATGCCAACTTCTCCTCTTTTTAGTTATCAATATTACTAATAATAATAATAATAAAAATAATACTAATAATAATAATAATAATACTAATAATAATAAATAATAATAAAAATAAATAATAATAAATAATAATAATAACAATAATATTTAACTTTTTTTCCATGCTTAGCAGCTTTCTTTATAATTAACTGAAGATGTGCTCTAAGCATTTATTTTTCGTATTATTCTATAAGTAATTTTGTTTAATTGAGCATACTTTCATTAATACTACTACTAACTGCTCATCGGGGTCAAATTTTGAATTCAATCTCCGCATGAAATTTAACGCTTTTCGCAGATTTTCAATATGCAAAGCAATGTGCGAGGCTAAAACCTAGTGAATGTTTTAGCTGTCCCGAATTAGCCAAGGGTCTGACAGCTGAAAATTATGAATTGCCAGGTGCATCATGATGGGACAGGCACAGGCACAGGCACCGGCACCGGCACCGGCACAGGCACAGGTACCAACACCAACAGACAAGCAGACGCACAACTATATTGCAATGGATGTAGCACTGCTGCCACTGTACTTTGAGCTAATTAGCTAAGTGTCGCCTGCAGGTGAGCACTTTTTGCTGTATATACAGTAAATGCAGCATGCAGAGTGCAGAGTGCAGCGTGCCACAGCCAGTGCCAGCTGCAGCTACAACTTGAGTTTTGCCTTTGCTGTCAATGTAATTATAAACGAAATTATAAGCTGCGGCCGCTGACAAGAGGAGGCAGCGCCTGAGCCACACTACGGCGGAGATTAAAGTGGAAATTGCAATTTGCCATGAAATATATGAATGCAGGTAGGCGAACAACATGGCCATAGCCAAGCGAGGCCTGAAGTTTGACAAGTGAAAACCACAAGCGAGGCGAACGAGTGTCAAATGGAGCTCAGCCATGTTTCGGACGTGGAGGATGAGCATTTGGTTTGGGCATGCCAGGGCCGGTTGCATCAACTGCTAATTTACACATTTTGATTGTGGCTTTTGGGTTGCCAACTGTTAATGTTCCGCCTTCCAAACTACAAGCAATGAAAGGCACAGGACATCACCTGGGCCAGCCTCAGCCTCAGACTCAGGCTCAGGCTCAGGCTCAGCAGAAAGTGAAAACCACAACGTTCCGACTTAACAGCAGTGCCAGGTCCTTTTTTGCCGTATCTTCCTTTGCCTTCACTTGCCCGCCTGATAACATTATGCGGCATTTTTCTACAGCTTAATGCATAATTTGCGTCCTGGGAATAACGACAGCTCGGCGACGGCAGCATCAAGATGGCAGCTCGCTCGGCCTCTCGCCTCTCGCCTGTCGCCTGTCGCCTCTCGCCTTTCACATCTCTTTCGATCCTCCCGCATCTTCACTGTTTTGCCGCACTTAAGTGCTTGGGAGTACTTACCGTCTGACTGCCATTAGATTACTTTATGTTGAGCCGCTCCGGCTGCTCAGCTTGCTTTTGGGCCCACTTCAGCTAGCCGCATTCGCAGACTCCTGACTGGCAATCAAGATGCTGATGCCAGCGCGTAGACAATGCGACTGACTTCAATTGAACAGAGAAAGCCGCGAGTGACTAAAGGCAAAACGAGATTACAAAAAAATATAAATTGTCCAGTCCACGGACACGATTACACAATGTCCCCAGCTGCAGCTATGAATTCAATAAATGAAATTAAATAGAATTTAGAGCTATATTATATAATTGATTGTAAATTTAAATTATAAATAATTTCCTTATTTATGCGAAAGTTAAAGTTATTTATTTCATTTATGAAAATGCCAAAAATATTTAAATTTATTCCCATTTAAAAATAATCAATATAATAATATTGAATCCTAAACTGACAATATTATTTTAATACATACAGCATAATATCTTATCGAAATGAGTTTCGTTTTCTTGCGGCTATTCGGAGTAAATACGTGAGTATAATCCCTCTGAGAGCATTAGCAAGTCGTGCAGGCGACATCAAATCTACGCAAAACTTTCGTCCTTATCAAAATACTCAGCGCAAGAAGCAGCAACAACAATCGATACAACTGCAAAGCAGTGACATAATTTTTATTCTTTTTTTCCTTGTTTCTTTTTGATTTTCTTTTTCTTATTTATTTTATTTTTTTTTTTTTTGTGCGCCCTTCGCCCTTTAGTGCGTATGAGCAATCGCTTACGCACTGGAATTAAGGCATATTATAAATTGTGTTCTGTTTGCGTCGATAAGGAAAAGTTCTTGACATACGAACGTGTATCGCTCAGCATTTGCTAATCAGCAAATTATTCTCCGAGCATTGAGTAGGAGTCGACCGAAGGGGTCGGGGCCAACAAATGTGCTGCGCATGGATTATTTTCAATAATTATGGCCTATTTTTCAAGCCAAATGCGCTGGGAATGTTGAAATAATTACAGCGAAATGAGCAAGTAGTCTCGCCGTTGGCGCCATGTCTACACAGAATGAAGATGGCCTTTTGCGTGTGCGATGTGCATATCAATGTGTTTGCATGGCATGCTGTGAGCACATACATAACGTTGCTAATATTCAATTGAAGTGAGAATTGGGAGAAGAGCAGCTGTAGCTGTGTGTGTGGCCTTAAAACAAAATGGAACTGCGATAAGAGCAAAGAACTCAATTACGAATTCATTTCGGATGTCAACTCTTAACATACAGAGCATGGAGATGCCACTGAGCCATAGACTAATTTGGGCATGTAAACATATTTTAACAAAGTTGTCAACAGCGTGTGACAAAAAGACGATGGCAGGGTCAAGACAGAGATATATGAGTATGCGCCGCTGCTCATATAGAAATGCCATAAACAATTTCATTTGGCATGCAAATTTATTTATGAAAATAACAAACGAAAAACAAAGCAAATGCCAAACAGTCAAGCAGCCACGGCAAAGCCGGATAGATAGAAAAATCAGAGAGACAACGCACATGCTCGATTGAAAATGAGCTGCTTAGCTCAGCAATGTCTCAGCAGAGGGCAAACAGCAAAGGCCAAAAACGAACCCTGCTCGAGTGAGACAAAGAAATTCAAGCGCAAGGCAAAAGTAACTTAAGCAACAATGGGCCAAATAAAGTGTGGATGCGGTAGCGATGGAGATGCCAACGGCGTGGGGACTCTGACAATAAAGTGAAAGTTACGGCATACACAGCAGGAAGAACCAAAAACACAAATACAAATACAAATACAAATACAAATACAAACACACACTCACACACCCGCACTGTTGGAGTGTGCGGGAGAAATTTCTGTTTCCCTCTCGCTTAGACTTTGTTTTTTGGCACAGACCTTGAATATCTTTATGCCCCACGATGGCAGCACAAAACAATATGTGTATCGTCAATATTTTGATAAGTGTAAGCAAAAATAAACAAGACGTGAAAACGGGGAGCATCCGCACAGCCAACTAAAACTGGAGCCCAAATACTAGTGGCCAGGCAGAGATAAGTGAAGTGGTTGGAGTTACGCTCCGTTGCTGTGTTTTTCGGCTAGCTGAAGATTGCGTTTGGTTGGAGCCCGGGACTGGACAGCTGCAACTCTGTCCGCTTCAGATTGTGCCTTTTTTTTGCGCCAGCTTGTCTGTGTGGGTATTTAAGGTGTATGGTGGCTTGAGTGGGCTACTTTGGTTTTATAACACGCTTGCCGGCACTAATGGGACAGGGGACAAATGGGGGGACATGGGAAAAAATGCTGAAAACGAAAGTGGAAAAGTGAAACATAAGGCAAAGTCAAACAACAAATCAAAGTGTCAAGAGGAATGGCAGCTGCAAAGATAAGCAAAAACGGAAACTAAAACAAAACAAAACAAAACAAAAAGTGGCTGACTTCACGAGCAAAATGAAACAAAACAACATAGATAGAGGAGATCCAATAATAATTACGGCAGACAACAAACTTAGATAATTCGACAAAGTGAAAATAGGCTAAACACCATATTAAATTTAGTCCTCTTCAAAGGTAATCAACTAAAGTCCAAGCTAGCTGCTCTTGGCCCTATTTAGCCCATTGTTTTTTTTAAGTTCAGGCTGCCTTTTTCATATGACATTCATATTATAATATTTATTAAATATACCCATTACCTTTACCCATGCTGGGCTCAATAAATATAATGCTAATTAGAATTTAGTATACTTTAGTTACATTTTCAATTAGCTAATTTTTTTTCTAATAACAAAAAAATGTAATGCTAAAATATTTTTTTTATAAAATTTATTGTCGTAGTAAAGCTATAGCTATAGTTTTTTGTTGGTAAATTGAAACCGTGTTGCAAATCGAATCAATGCACTTCGTTTGCTTTTTATGAGTAGCAATTTGAGAAGAGCTAAACAACATTAAATATTTATGATTTAATTGAGAGTACTAAGGTAAAAAGAATTTGTAAAAGCAGCGTATAAGAAGAGAACATTTAAAGAGTATATAGTGTTAATCCATGCACTTTATGCTCTACTCTTATCATATTTTATATATTTTAAATATAATATTTTAAATATATTTTCATATATATATTAATAATTATTTACATACTTAAACTAAGTCTGAGTACCCTCAATTGACTACATATCTTAAGCAAACATTTTTCATCTCTGCAGCCAAGTTAATTAAAATATTAAACAGTCTCCTAACTATTCAAAGAATTTCTAATGTTCATCATCAATAGACGCATACATTCCAATCCAAGCCAACATATATACATGCTCGGTACATAATATTGAATATTTCTTGCAGTTCTGTCTTTCGTTGCCTCTGATTTCTCGCAGACTTGAGCATTCTCATAAAATTTTGTCTCTTACAAAATTATGCGAAGCTGCTTCCTTTTTATCTGCGCCCTTTGGCTCCTTGGAGGGTAAACAATATAATTAAGCATTCGGTCTATATATGTACTCCAGTTTTTGAAATGAAGTTGCATGGAAAACGGTCAACGGTCAACAGCTGTCCGCCAGATGGCCTTGACTATAATCAAAGCTAATTTATTTAAGTTGCCAAATGTATGGCACAATATTTGTTTAGGCTCAAGGAGACGCACAGACTAAATTATTGCAAGCTCAGCTATATTTCTAAATACTATAGATTTTGGCTTGTTAACTCGTGCATGGATGTATACATTTGCCGAATGACTTAATGCAAAGCGTTCAGCATCTTAAATTACAGCAGCAACAACAAAAATAAGAGTGGAATCGTGCAATCAAAAATACATTGCTTTCAAATTAGTCGCAGAAATGCAACCCTCCTTAGAAGAAGAGGAAAGCATTTACACATCATTTGATCTTCAGTTTACAGACGCATGTAAATTCCCCAGAAATGTGAGTATCAACATTGTGCATACCCCTTATATTTTAAGTGAATTGAGATGAGTGCAGTGGAACAAAAAAATACAAGTATAAGAGCTGTCATCGGCAATGGCCGACTTTTGAATACTCTAACCCCCACGCAGAGTTGTCAATCATTTTCAGTCAGATATGTAAAACCAAGTCTGAGCTTTGCCAAGTCTGAGCTTTACGAAAATGATGCATCGATTTATACGAATAGTAAGTGAAGTATAAAACTTATAGATGAGCCAATAAACTAGTACTGCATCTAGTATACAATTTAAGTTTTACGTCATTAAATATATACATGCGATAGAGTATGCTACACCTCCTACATTCATTTACACAAAACCAATATACCCTTTATTCCTTTATACCTTTCTTCATTCCGTTTACAATAATTTCGATGTAAATAAAATGGGGCATGCTTATGTCAAGCGTTTGCTGTGGGCTCTCGTCTGAACGATGCTCAACAACAATCAATAACCTGAAATTGGGAGTACTCTTACCAGATACCAAAAAAAATCAGTAAAATTTTAAATAAATATAAATTATTAGTTGCATTATAAAAAAAAAAATTGTCAATTGTGAATGGACTCGATTTCATTTCAATTGACTTGATTTGTTTTCAATAAATATTTATATGTGTAAATTGGGTAAGTAATTAACAAAGGTAATAAATATATATGACCTTCTGCATACAATTGACATTAAAGTCATAAAAATAAATATTACTTTTTAGCTAAAATTAAACTATGTATAATTATTATTTATTTTTAAATTTTAACTTGATTTCAATTGCAAATATTTACAAACAAAATCTTAATCAACTTATAGTCAAAAGTATCGAAAATCCATTTATTATTATTATTGCTAGGGTATTTATGTTTCGGCTTGATTACTTTTATATTTGTGTCTTCTTCTATTAGGAAAGCAATGCGAAATAAAGAGAATCGAGAAACGAGAAACGACATGTGCGCAATATTTGCATAAAACGATGACGAGGACAATGATGAAGGCGATGGCAGTGGCAACGGATGAGAATGAGGATGGGGATGACAACGTCTGGATGTCTCACTCGCATTCCAAGTGAATGCGCAACGGACCCAGACCAAGGGATTTGTAGCTGAGGCGCTTAACCAGTGGCGAGGGTAAACAAACGAGCGAAAACATTTGAAACTTGTTGATGGCGCTGACCAAAGCGGTCAGATTTGGCATTAGTCCTAGTCGCTGATGCAGCCGCAGCTGCCATCCAAATCGATATCTATTTTAATGCGTTTTTGTGCATTGATAAGCTCTGAGCAGCTGGCAGCAGCGGACTCCAGCAAACAGCCGCCAGCTTATTGAGTGGCCATGAAAACTCACGCAAATAGAACCACACACACAAATATATAATGCACTTAAACATGACCGTCTCTATGCGGGTGTATCTGATGGATGCGACCCCAACAAAGCATACGCAAACAATCCCAATGCACTTCAATCGCCAATTGGCAATCGTGCATTCGGGCAATCGGGCAATCGGGCAATCGGGCAGTCGAGGCAATCACCCAAAATCGTATCAGCAAACGCGCCATAAAAATAGTTTGGCAAATCGAAAAACTTCATGCGTGTCCTGGTCGTGCCACAAATTGTGTAGCATAAATTGCGGCGCAATTGGTTGGACTTCCACTTAGGGTAAAATTCAAAAGTGATTGTCGTTGCAGTTGATTATTTCGATCCGAATTCATGAGCCGTAAATTGAAGCTTGTCACCACTCCCAATTCGTATGAATAATATTTGTATTTCACTTTGGGATTTTCATCAAAATATAACGAAATAAAATCGGAAATACTCCGAGACAACTAATGGAATGGATCAGTGGCTTTCGGTAGAGAAGAAATTTGTAATCTAATCAGATTCTATGATTTCTTTGTCGCTCTAGCAATATTAGATATATCTACCTATAAAGAATAAATTGTATAATTCTATTTGTTATGTATTTATTTAGTTTACACTTAAAGTAGACAAAAGGCTAGTCTCTTGTTGCAAAATTAGTAATAGATAATAGTAAATAATTCCATTATCTGCTTCTTTCTTTCTATTTCTCTCCACCCACTCTATTTCCCTGTAACTCCATCGCTCTCTTATGCCGCCTATCTTTCTATCCCTATCCCTATCTTCTCTCTTTGTCGGTCTATTTCTCCATTTCTTTCTTAATCTCTTTCTCTATCTCACTTCCTCTATTCTGTCTTCATTCTGTCTCTCTACGAATCCCTGTATAGCTATCACATCATTATGATATATATATATATATATATATATATATATATATATATATATATAATGATATAGAGCACACCCTCTTTCATAATCAAGTGGGGGAAAATGTTTTGTCATCGTTGCCAATAACAATGATTGAATGCCAGTTGCTACCCGATTTGTGAGCTGATTTCTGATGAAGACGTTTGCGAGCACATATTATAAAGAAGCCAATCGGACAGCAGGGGAAAAATCACATTAAATTGAAACTGCTCTGTGTGTGTGTGTGTGTGTGTGTGCATAACACAAATCAGAGTAGAAACATGACATACATAAAAAGAATAGCTTGAGGACGTTAAATGGTCAGTTAATGAGGCGAACATATTTAAGGATATCCACTATCAGCTTGTTAAAATGAGAGAAGCGAAATACTTGAGCTTTGATGAGGCATATTTCAAATGCGCAGAGTTACGGGCTACAAGTTTAAGAAATTAATTATAAAATGAATGTAACTCGACCAAACTTATCTTAGGTTAAACGCTCTTTACAACACTATAAATAAATACTATAATCAGCTGGATGCTCTTCAATGTCAAGACCCTAAACCAATCCTTCAAGCAAACCCTTAATCATCTATATAATTACAGCACACTTCTGCGCTTCCATTCATTCATTCCAACGGTTTACGGCTTAGCATTTATAATGAATAGAATTTATGAACTGGCCAGTTAGCTAACTTTTCATCTGGCCCGCCCCCATCCACCTTCTGCTCCAGTTCATGCCAACAAAATATCTAGCTCTAGCCTCAACTATTCTATGCTACATACAAAGTTAAACCGAAATGCACATAAATCAAATGCAAAACTTTTGTTTTCAGTACGAACATTTTAGTTTTTATCGCCAGCCAAGCAGACCCTATACATATACATATGTATATACACTGTCACATGCAAGCATAGATCTTGTATTAGTGTGCACATATAAGACTCTGGATGTGTCTGTGTGTGTGTGTGTATTGGTGTGCAAAACTGTTAGTTGATGTTGCTTTCTAAGCATTTTGGCAAGCAAACAAAACAAACGTAAATCAACAACAGCAGCCGCAGCAGCAGCAACAACACCGAACGTCGAGCCGCAGCAGCTCATCATAAAACTAATTTGGTTCAACACCCCAAACCCAAAACTCGAAAAAAAAAAATGAAAAAAAAAAAAAACTCTACCCCAAGCCAGTCTTGGCGGTGGGAGGTCTCCGCACTTGACCGAGACAGAGAACAATGCCAAATGCGCATTCTGTTGCCCTTTTCTACGAGCGAAGCGAGAGAGAGAGAGAGAGACTCTGCTTCGCTTCGCTTGCCAAGCGTCGACAAACCATAGCGGAACGAGACAGCAATAGGGAGCGAATGAAAACGCTAGAGAGTAAACCCAAATTAAGTACAACAAATGAGTTTGTAGGCGGCTTTGGGGCGTTTGCGGGCAACGAGACGCCGGCAATACAAACAAAGCGGTAAAATAAATTTCTGTAATTGATGTGGCCAATTTGTCACTTGGCCATGGCCACGTCTCAGTCACTTTTACAGGTGGCCCTGTCCCCGTTGAGTGATATATCTGGGACAAGTCATCTATAGCTGCGCCTCCAAGCAGTCAGCATGAATTTGTTATGCCCGTTGAAGTTTTGATTTAAAGCCGCACCACGAGCAGCTTCAACCGAAATAAAATTCATAGCATACGCCAAATTAAACATAAGATAAAAAAAAAAAAAATATATATATATATATATATATATATATATAATGTGAAAAATTCCTGATTTGAAAAGCAACAAGTCGATGGCGGAACACACTTATAATACAAATATAATATATAATTTATTAATAGAATATAATAATATAATATAATTTCAAGCTGCGTACAAATTATCTCCATTGGAAAATATTTCCCTTTATCAAATTTCCCTTAATCACATTTCTTTGAAAAAATAATTCGAAATTTTGTTGAACAAAGAAAATAAATTAATCATTATTTTAATCTCATATTTAAATTTACTAAAAATTTTTATTTAAAATACCAGACTATTAAATTAAAAAATTAAATTAAAAATTTTTATTAATTGTAACTTTAAAGCATTTGTAGCTTTATTTTGTTTTAATCATATCTTATTCATATTCAATAACGGCAAGTAAATAATTTAAAAAGAAACTAAAAATATTAACACACTTAACCTTGTTACCTTAATTTTAGATAAATTTATTTAGATTTAAATTGATGAACTGAAATGCTTTAGAATTCATTTATTTGATCAATTAATTTATATAATTTTCATTAAAGTTTGGTTGATGCTGCCCAAGGGCAGTCCAAACTGAATGTCATATTGCTCATATGACAATTGAGAGGGTATGCGACAAGGAATAAAAGCTAAAAATACTGAACAAATATAAAACTCTTGTAAATATTCGTGGGAAATATTCGAGCAGACTTAAATGGACACAGCGCGTCGGCTACCTACAAAGTCCAAGGCTTACAAAATGCAAGTCAACGGCAGCAAAACGGAAAGAAAAGAAAAGAAAAGAATAGACGGGAAAGGAAAGTATTGGGAATCTCTCTTTGCGTGGCAGTTGACTGTAATTAATTCCTTTTTGGGTTTCGCAAACATTTTACGCACTGTTTGGCTGTCTTTTATGTTTGGTCCAAGCCACTTGCGGAGCGCGCCGCTGACAACTTAAAGCCAGAGTCGCGGAAAGGCAACTCAATCAGCAGAAACTTGGTGCAAAGCCTGACACAGCTAAGCTCTCCCTGAAACAGCAGCGCCCAAAAACTTTGCCAAAAGTTATCAGCCAGGACAAATTATTAAAAGAAATTACCCCAAAAAAAAGTCATCGGCAAACAAAGCATAAATAAACTAATTTAACTTTCGCCACGCTATAAACATTGCATTGCCAGCCGCCCGCCAAGGACCACAAACTAACTGGCCAAGACCGCGGCACTGCACGCGAGCATCAGTTGGCAAAGCCAAGCCAATGATTCCATAGACATCCAAAAGGCAAGCCTACGCTTAGTAAATGTCTTACAAAATCTTTGTAATACACTGCGCAATTTGAGGAATGCAATTCCATAAAATTAATCAAAAATTGATCCAATATTAATTTTTTTTTTTCATAAATATTATATAAATTAATAATACTTCTAATTATTTAATAGTTTAAGCTTAATATATATTATTCAAACTTGACTTACGAATTATCAATTTTGCATTTAGGTTTAACTTAAGCTCTATACAATTTTAGTCCAATTAAATTGTGACCTTGTAGACCAATTGTGACTATAATACCTGAAATAAATAAGAAGCTTATTTATTATAAATTATATTAAGTATCATCAAAAAAAAAAAAATCCTAAAATATAAGTCGCCCTTATCTTAACTAAAATATATACATTTTTTTGTGAGTTTCATAAAATGCGCAAAATAATTTTATTATATTACACTTTTATTTATTTTGTTATTTTTTTTAAAATGTTTTTTTTTTTAAATGTCCAAGAAAAAAGTGAGTTTATTAAAAATTATTAATAAAATGTTAAAACTACACAACAATTTTGTAAATTGTTTTTAATTGCGAATGAAGTTAGTGGAATTTTTAATATAGTAATTTTCTCAATTTCAAATAAAAATACTAAAACAAATTTTAATACAAGTGCTGGTGCGTTAGGCCAGAAATATATATATGTATGACTCTTGTAGAATATTATTATAAAAAGAAAAATAAATAAATAAAAATAAATAACAATTTATATATATATATAAATATATATATATATATATATATATATATATATATATATATATATATATATATATATATATATATATATATTTATATATAGTCAGACATTTCTTAAATTCTATTCTTAGATTTTATACTGCTTTCTCTCAAAATGTTGCTTTGTACAGTTACCACGTTGCTGGTCTGAGTCCTATAAATGGCTCTAGAAATTGTGACTGTCAGCTGCGTACCTTCGTCATGTTGAATCTTCATTCGCAACAAGATCGTTATTAACCGCAACAGGCACAAAAATAAAATAAACTTAATTTAGAGAAAATAAAAACGTCTTTCACACTGTGGCTTGGAGAGTCAGACCGTGGCAGACACGAAGATAAAGAAATTGCTAAATGTGCGCATATCTTGCTCTCGTCTCTTGTGTTAACGCAGGACAGCGTGAGGACCCGGTTCAAAGTTGAACATTCCATCTCAGACAGGACTCTGGTGCTCCGGCTGTTACCTTCCTCTCAAGAATTTGCATATTTGCGGTTCTGTTGCTGCTGCGTGACCATCGCATGTGGATGCCCAAATACTTTTCTATATTATATTTTTCTTCTTTTTTTTTGTTCTTTTTATTTTTCTTTTACTTTTTCTTTGTTTTTTCGTGTTTCTTTCTGTATTTTTTTAGTAGTGTGAAACTTAACGCCCGTTTTTGTCGCATTTTTGTCTCGGCTTCATTTTGGGGCTATAATAGACTCAGCATAGAAAATGAGACCAGTAATTTGATGGCACCACATTGTAACCGAAAATAGCCAGCCTGCGGTCCAGGCGGTTGTTTTCCGGCCAGCACGAACTCACACACACACACGCACACCCACGCACACATTTGCAAATGTTGCTGGACATGTGTGGATTTTAGTGAAAATGCCAATATTTGTCTGTGCTGCTCCACAGTGCATAATTTAGGGCAACAACAAAAGTATATGCTCTTCTGGAGCTGCATGTTCAATTTATGAGATAAATACATGGAATTTATATTTCAACTCTCATCAGGAAATAGTTGTATTATTGAATTCCGTTTGGGCCTCATCTCTCCATCTAGCCATTGCCACTTTTCATTGAAACTTGCGATGCTTTGTTCTTCTCTTCACAACTTTATTTCCTTTTATTTTCCGTCGTATTTACATTTCAGGAAAATTTCAGAAAATTGCCCTTGGGCATATGCCGAAACTAAAGTTTTCAGTCAACTTAGCCAGCCACGCCCCTGCGTTACGCTCGCCTGCCTCTGGCCGTGAGAGCACATTGCAATCGTGTGCAAAGTTCGCGCCCAATCAACCTTGTCTTGAGCCCACTTAACACGCTCGCACTCGGACTTTAGCATCGCTTAGATTTATTTGACACACGATGGCCCCCGCATGCCCCCGCATGCCAGCAGCACTGTCGGGCCAGCTCCAACGCTTTCAACAATTGGCTTTGCGGCTACTTTGGGCTGCCACGGACTCTGTGTAATGTACGCCATGTACACATGTGTCAACAAGCTGCCCGCCCTCTCACCTTCTCTCTCTCCGTCTCTCGCCCATTTCAAATGTCCACCATGTCGTATACGCAACGCAGCTTGAGCTCGTTTTGTATTTAAGCCTAAATTATTAACCGAATGGCAGCGGCAGAAGCACAAACATTATTGCTTTGCCATGAGCGCACACAGTGAGCACTTGAAACTAATACGTACGTAGCCACACTCACACGCATGCACACATACGGCCGCGCATGCACACGCTATACAAACAAATGGGTAGCAGCAGCAATTTCATGAGTCATTTAACCGAGTTCTGCGAGCAGCAGAAAAAAAAAAAAGATCGATGAATTTAGCTTGAATGTGAGCGTGTGTGTGTGTGTGTGTGTGTGAGCGTGTGTGTGTGTGGCTGGTTGGGTGTGTGATTGTCGCATGGCACATGATTATGTTTATGAAACTCCAGCAAGATACACAAGCACACATAAATAACAGTACGCGTCTGTGGACATGTTGTTGAAGTGGGCACAAAAACATAAACACAAAATCGAGAAAAGAAAATAAAAACTTGCAACGTCTGCTAAGTCGGTCAGCATTTGTGCGCCTTTCATGATGATGTCTATGTGCCCACACACACACACACACACAGACACACTCACACACCCATACACACACACACACACACACACAGTTAAATTTAGACAACATTTAAAAGAAGTCGAAGAGAAACGGAAACTTGCCAACATCACATCCGTTGTCCGCCTTTAATCTGGCCCCCCATTTACGGGTTGCGTTCGGGTCTGACCCAAAAGTGCGGAAATTAAAACATATGTATTTATAGCCAGCACATGCACAACGTGTTGTAACTAACTGCAGCAACCGGCAACGGGCAACGGGCAACGGGCAACGAACAGCCAAGCTGGCCCCAAGCTTAAAACTGACCCCCATTCACCAAACAAGCTCCATACAATAACAGCAGATATGCATCAGTGTCGAGCATTTGCCACATACATTCAAGCTACTCTCTCTCTCACTCTCACTCCCTCTCTCCCTCTCACTCACTCACTCTCTCTTTCTGTCTGTGTGTTGAAAATCTGTATTATAAGCATTTTTATGGTGCTTCTTCTGTTTGATTCGCTTTACGTTCAACTTTTATCTCTGCATTTAAAACTTTTGTATGCCGAAAAAAGCTTGCACTTCGACCGGACTGCAGTCACACTGGCCAGCTGAAGCCCCAAGTGTTGGTCAAGTATCGTTCGTGTTCAAGTCTATGGCTAGCTGCTTGACCGGTGGCGAGCAGCCCCAGCACTTCTTGCCGTAATCCGCTTTGCCACGCCCAGCCTAAGCCATTGCTGCACCCCCGGGCGCAACCAGTCAATGGAGGCGCAGCTGGCCAACGGCTGGGCGGGGAGCAGCAGCAGCAGCAGCAGCAGCAGCTGCTATCCTGAGTTAAGTGCTTGTAAAATTACTGTTTGTGGATTTTCAAATGGAAATTAATTTGCACTAACAGATAGTCGGGTAAAGATACAACAACAAGCATATATAAGTTTATATATATATCTATGTAAAGACACAGAAACCCATTGAAGTATTGCGGTTACTGTGGCTAACCGGTCTGTCTGACTTGCCAAATGCTCTTCATTGGCATACTCAAATTTCAATTTAACACCGTGCTGAAACGTTTTAAATAATATGATTATTTATTTAAATTAAAATTAAAATCTAATCTTAAAATATCCTATCAAGCGAAGCCTATGAAGTTTATATCAGATAAGAGCTAATAAATTGTTAAGAGTAAGAAGAAAAACAAAAATCTTTATAAATTTTATTTTATTATTATTTTACTTTTTGCTTAATGTTTTTACAAATATCTTCTGAATATGACAATAGACAGTAAACTTTTTTATATAAATATTTTATTTTATGAAAAGAAAAATGTTTATTTAAAATTTTACTCTATTTAACTAATGATAATTTAAAATAAATTAAAATATATGTATAATTAAAATAAAACAAATTAAGAATTATTAATTTAAATACAGCAGAATTGTGTACCTAATTAATTGTCAACTTATTCTATTTAAAAATACAAGATTTTTACACATTTTTTATTATTCATTTATATAAGTTAGCATAAAATATATAAACAAAATTTTTTTTTTAAACAAAATTTTTAATTAAAAATATATATAAAATAAAATATTCGATTCAATTTTAATTTCAAGTAATATATATATTTAAAATTCAAAATTGAATCGAATATTTTTATAAAAACTATAATAAAAGTGGTATTTATTATTATTATTTTTAAAATTAATATTAATAATATATTTATATTAATAAATACATAAAATGTATCAATAATTATTTAAATTAAAAAGAAGTTTAAGATACTTTAAAAATACTAAGGCTTTTAATGCAATCTAAAGACTTAAAGAAAATAAAATAAAAATCGAAAAATTAATGAGTATTTGTAGTCGCAATCAGCAGCTTAGAAGACCAACGAGTCACATGCTTAAGCAGCCGTCGTCTTTAGACATTTCACTGGCAAAGCTCACTTCTATGGCAGCCTTTTAGCTTAAACACTGCGACCCACACTCTTTCAACTGTTCTTTCTAGCATTCGCACTCGCACTCGCACTCGCATGCTTGGCCAGCCACTTAAGCCGTGCAGCGCTTAATCTTAAACTGTTTATCGCATCGAGTATACGCCGTGTATTGCAATTGTTAGCAGTTGTCAGCTCGTAAGCGTTTCACTATCTTTGTGTCTTGAGCTTTCAGCAAACCTCTTGCGCTCACCTCGCTCCAGCTCTTTGTGCGGGAATTTAATTTTTATTGTATTCACGGTGCTGAGCGCAAATGGAAAAAGTTTTAATTTAATTATAGCTCCATTTGTGGGCTAAGCATGGCATTATACGCACACAGAAACAGACACACACACATGTTTTGTACTCTGTTCAGCACATCGAAACGCATAAGACCGAAGGATTATGGCCATAATAAATGTTTCTGAAAACCTAAGCAACTGTGCAGCATGCCATTCTGTTTGTTAACTCACCCACACACACACATACACACACACACACGCAAATACATGCTTAGATTTGCACTGCAACAGGATATGGTTTATAGCATTGCACTTTGTCTGCACGGCGATTATTCAAGGACCGAAGCGCACAGCCTGCAGAGTTCAACTAACTTTTTAATACTGATTATCCGGCTGGCCGGAACTCTCTGTTGGGTAATCTAATCACATATTTTGAAACAACTGTATAATTGAGGGGGCTAAATTCTTCAAAATTTCAGCTCAGTTTGCGCTTGGATTTTGTAGGGAAATATTCAAATCAATATCTGCAGAGGCATATGCAGAGCACTGAATTCTGCTGCATTTGTGGTAAATTAAAGAAGTCACGCTCAAACAGAGACATATACTAATAATTAATATGTATACAATAAAAAAAATATATAATTTCTTACCGTTTGTCAACCACGTAACAGTTTTGAATTTTAATTATTTAATAAATTCAATTTTTATTTGAGTAAGCTTTTTTGGGTAAAATAAATGATAGAAAATATCTTCCCACCATAATTATATTGTCTTATTTTTCTACGGCTATTTAAATATGTTATGAACATACTTGCATTAATATTTTTATTTTTTTTTTGTCATATATATATATATATATATATATATATATATATATATATTAATAATTATATATAAATATGATTATATTTAATTTAATGCTCCTTCTACTTGTGCCTGCTCGATCCAGTTGTCAATGTATATTTTTGCCTCATAGTTTGTCATTGATTTATCACAAGTGGCTGCCATAACAATTCAATAACTTTTGCGGGAAAGCGTCAAGCTGCCAAAAAGCCGCAAATAACAACTGTCCAAGGGCGGGCCAAGCGCGCAAATGTATTACAGTCATAAACTGCAGCACATACTCAACCCAAGTGGGGCCACAGCAACAACTTTGCAAGCATGGCACAAAGAGAGAGAGATAGAATGGGAGAGAATGAGAAAGAGCGAAGCCGACGAACTGACAGGTTAAATAACATTCAGCCGTGTCAAGCATTGTTCAACCAATTCAACTGGCTTCAACCATGCGATGCCTGACCAGGTGTCAGGACTTTTTTTTTGGACCCAACATATATGATGAAAACAAATTTAGCACACGTGCTATGAGCTCTTACATAAATTCGAGAATCAGAATATTTATTTAACAATTAAAACCAACTATAATTTCATAATGCACTTTTGTAGGCAGAAAAGTTTAATCAGACGCTCAAGGCCATCGAACGAAAAGTAAAAATATTTGCACAGTCTTAAAATACGCTATTTTGAGGCACCTGTTAAATAATTGTTTACAGAAAAGTATTTAAGTTCGATTGAATTTGGCAAAAATCCCTATCAGCAGCTCGCCTCCAAGTTCTTTCTTCTGCAGTCTGATTGGGCTATTAAATATTTTATTTAATTTTAATTGCACTCGAGCTGAGTTCAACAGACTTGTTCATGCTGCAACAACAGTTTAAGAGATTAAGGAAAAGAGCAAAAATTTCTTTAATTTGCACTTGACTGAAAATTGTGAAGAATAACTTTAAGTTAGGTCAATAGGGGCCGAATTTAAGCTTTCTTTTTTTCAGTTTGCGACTGAAATCTGTAATGTCATGTGTGAATGTAAAGAATAAATGTATATTTATATATAATACGCATAAGATATATCGATATCAGAAGCATAATAGTTGCTCTAATTTATTTAATAGAAGAGAGAAATTTTAGATGAGTGAAATTCAATTTTATATTGAAATGAAACTGTAGAAAAAATAATAATATTAAGCCCAGAGCCCGACAATATATATATATATATATATTTTTATATATACATATATACTGGCCTTAATACCATAACAAACAAATATACTCTTTCTTCAACCTCAGCACTTAAAATTATACATAATACAATGAATTTCGATTCCGTTTAAGCTCATTGTCCTGAATTGCGTGAACTCAATTTATTTGATACTTTCGTCGCCAAAATGAATAAACTTCGGCAGTTCACTCGATACGTATTGTGCAAGTTTCATTTAAATTTGAGCGCAGAAATCGGATCATTTGCCGAGCTGATTAACAAACAAGTCGCTTGAATGACATACGAAATAAGCAATAATTATTGATAGGCGTTGAGCTGTCAATTAAAGCAAATCAAAGGCGGCAGCTTATAAACAGCTGCAAGCCAAACCGAATACAACTCACTGGCAATTCACATAGACACGACCATAAGCAGGCCATCATTTACACCTACATTCCATTATTCAGCATTATGACGAACGGCCGCCCCTTAGCCTCATTCGCACACTGCTGTGGCTGTGGTCGAGCGATTGCATTTTGTGCAGCACTTGAGAGCGGTAAATGACCAAAGCCTGGCGAGATTGTGATCCCATGCATATAGGATGGCGCATTAAATGGCCTTTGGCCATAATATATATGGCACATTATGCGACGATGCTCAGGATGTAGTTGCTGTGGGTGCTGCTGCTGGTGGTGGTGCTGCTGCTGCTGCTGCTGCTGTTGCTGTTGTGCGCCACTTGACACAAAACAATAACAACAGCGACCAACACACAGACATATAGAAAAGTTTTCGACATAAAACAATAAAAGTTTCTCGCTTATTGCCCACTTGTCCTTGAGTGGTTTTGCATGAAGTCGCCAGGTCGCCCTCGTGGCTGTTAATGTTTATAGAGCTCTGTTGGATGGCCGTGATGATTCTGAAATTGATGTTGATGTTCGTGGCGCACGGACGCGCCACATTTCGTCAATAAAATATATATAAAAAGTAGTATGTATATGTATATATATATATATATATATAGCATACTTTGCAGCGTCCATCAGACGACGCTCTACATCGCTTGGCACATTTATTGATTTTCCATCAGCGTGCGCTCAAGTGTTTAACTATGTGTTAATATTTATTAAAATAAGGGAAAAAAGATGAAAAATAAACCCCTGTATAGACGCGTTACGTAACGCTCTTTAAATTATGAGCCTGCCAGTGAATAGAAACATGTTGTTAACATTGTGTAATGTAAGCGATTGCCGTTGTCGTTGACGCTGCCGTTCCCGTTGCCGTTGCCGTTGCTTTTGCTTTTGCCCCTGCCTTTGCCTCTGCCTTAGCTAAGCATTCATTATGCTTTCACGGGGCGTATGATTAATCTCATTTCATGATTTTATCGTCAATGGTAGATCTATGGCTCGCCCACAGCTGTGCGGCTTTTGTTCGGCTGTCCGGCTATGAAAAATGATTTGCTTTTGTTTTCTTAGCATTTACCTCCTTAGCTGACAAACTCTTTCGCACACACACACACACACACACACACACACATAATTGATGACCCATTTGCAGTTGCCCCATTGCCATTAAAACAAGTTAATTAACAGTTGACATAATATTCTTTAGTTAATGTTTTTCATTTTTCTTTTCTTTTCAGTTATGTTTTATAGCTTCTTTATTTATCGCTTACTTCTCTGCACTTTTACAAGTTTTTGTTTGCATTTTAAATTCTTACATTTGTAAAAGATTCACTTTTCTTTTGCTTCGCTTTTATCTTATATTTTTCCCATTTTTTTCGCTTTCTTCATTTTTTTTGTTGTCTCGTATTTAATTGAAAGTTACTTTCAAATTCTGTTTAGCTTTAATAACGTCATTAATTTAATTTTATTTTTCTTGATTTTTGTTTGCTTTGTTGTGTTTTCTGTTTTCTCTGAAATAAATAGACTATACTGTATGTATACATATATATAGCTGCTGCTTTTTATGTAGTAATATTTATTATAGATACACATTTACATATACAATGATTTATCTCAGTTGCCTGCAGCTGCCGCTCGAATTAGCTGAGATCTTAAGTACTTTAAGAATTTGTCACTTTGTCTAGCCGCACTTAAAGCTACGCCTAATTTAAGTGGAGAAAATGTTAGTGAAAATGTTTGGGAATGATTAAATATTTTTAAAATTTTAATTACAAATTATCTGTAAGAAAACCTTGAGAGCAAATTTCAATTATTAATTTAAAATAATATTAATTTCGCTTTGATGCAACAACTTTTCTTTGACAGCCTTTGCCGTGTATGTCTCCCAAAAAAAAAAAAAAAAAAACTCTACAAAATTTCAATTTATATGCTTGTTATTGTTAACTGAAAATAAATAAAATAAAAAAAAAAAAGACTACAAAAAAAAAAGGAAAATGCTGAAAAATTTTGTATGCAACGTAAATGTTGAATACATCAATAGCACAGTTTATTTTGTATGTATTTTTTTGTAGTTCTTTTTCTATCTGTTGGCTTTGTTGTACTTATTGTTGTATTGTAGTTGTTGAAATGCTAATGAAAAAGTTGTTGCAGTTGGGGCTCAATAGTTGTTGCTGTGAAGCATGCTTAATGAAACTTTTTATACCCTGAATCCATTGAAAATGGAAATTTCAGGGTATAATGTTTTTGTGCAAATGTATGTAACAGGCAGAAGGAGGCGTGCCACACCCCATAAAGTATATATATTCTTGATCAGCTCGATGAGCTGAGTTGAACTAGCCCTGTCCGTCTGTCCGTCCGTCCGTCCGTCCGTCCGTCCGTCCGTCCGTGTAAACACCTGGATTTCTGCAACCACAAAAGCTAGAGACTTCAAATAAAAAACAAAATGCTCGATAATACCATACGCTGTACGAGTTTATTTTTTTTTTTCGATAACTCGTCCCATTCCTTTTTTATCGATAACTATCGAAAATATCGCTTTGTTTTTGAGGTCTGGCGTGCACACCGTTAAAGATAGAATCGTGCACTAAGTTGTGTTTGATAGCTACAGTGAATCCGCACATTTTGTCATTTTTGGATTTTTGATGCCACGCCCCTTTCGCCCACAATTCAACAAAAACGATCACTCACGTATATCAAATACTAGAGACTTGAAATTTGGCAAATAGGTACATTTCAATGCCATAATCATTCCCCGAAAATTTCATTAAGAACATAGGTCGTGAAAAAAAGTTATTAAACAATAAAGTTTCCATAGCACAGCCTCTTCTGCAGCCGCAAAACTGCGCAATGAGCATATTACGAGCATGCATATGTTTGTGTGTGTGTGTGTGTGCATGTGTTGTTTACTATTAATGAATAACTGAAGCTCTTAATGATTGGTATTACAGCCCAATGGATTCAGGGTATCTCTTAGTCGAGCAGTCTCGACTAGAGTTTCGTTACTTGTTTAGTTTTTCTTTTTTCGTGTTTGTTTTTTGTTCATTCCTTTCTTGTATTTATTTCTATCGATAGTATTATAAACTTTTTCAATGCTTGTTATTTTCATTATTATTGTTTCATTGCATAAACACCGAATTAAATTGGTTTTTTTTCAGTTTTTCTGTGTGTGTTTTATTATTTTTTTTTTTTTTTATTGCAAATACTGTTGCAAACATTTGTATGGTTATTTATCTATGTACTTACTATGACAAAGGTGGCTTGTTCAATGAGTAAGGTATGTAATCAAAGAGAGCTTAAAACAAAAACAAAAACACATATATTAGGAAAAAGCTAATTAATAAAATAATTTGAGAGCTCGTATAGAGTTGAATGTATAGAAAGGGACATACAAATATAAAAAAAAACAAAAATTTTCCGTTTTTTACATATCAATACAAAGTCTGAAAAATCTGATCGTAATAAAAAATAAAATAATCTAAAGCTAAGTATAATAATAATGTAATATATATAGTAATTTACAATTTTAATTTAAATATTTGGTATTATAATATAATAATATAAATAATATATAAAAACAAACTGGGTTAAATGAAAACTGACACAAAAAATAAAAATATGTAAAATAATAAAATCAAATTAAAAATAAAAAAATATATATATATATTTATATACTAGTTGGAATATGGAAATTAAATATCTAGAAAACTGTTGAAATTTCTGGTAGGTAAAATACTTTATTGTTAGTTCCTATAACCTGAAGTGAAACTGAAACTTGATTTTGCGTAATTTTGCGCATTTTTTTAATACGTTTTTTTTTTATTTAGACTTGATTTTGCTTAGTTTATGCATAATTTTAGCCATATTAGTTCAATACATATGTGTATATCAATATATATATTTGATTTTTCATCAATTAACAACATATAAATTTATGCTATGTGCAACATGATTTCGTTCAAATTTAATCTAACCTCAGTCCTTCATTCGCCGTCTCTCAACCCAAACGCACAATAAACCTGCTTAAGTTTAATTAATTTATTATGCAATTTGTACACACAAAATAAGTTCCAAAAAACAAGAAAAATAAAGAAGAAGAATGTCGATTTTAATATTTAATCTCTGTGAATTGATGTCTTTGATGTTCGGAAAAATGTTTACTTAATTTTAAACTTCGACTTTTTCTGATACTGCTAGAGAAAATAGTAGCTTAAGTTTATATTTTGCTGCATTCGTAGTGAAGTCATTTTTACAGTGTTTTTTTTTATTCTCCATAATATTTTTACTTTTACATTTATATATATATATGTATGTATATATTTGTGTGTCTTTTTATTTATGTATATAGAAGTTGTTTTCCATATGCTTTAGTCAGTACTTGAAATTTGCTGCGCAGTTGAAGTTTAACGTTTAGAAGTTTTTTGTTTTTTTTTTTTGTTTTTTTTTTTTTTTTTTGTTTTCAGTGTCTTTTTATTTTCTGCTTCTTTTCGGTTTAACATTTAATTTAACGCCTATTCGAGTTGATGCCTTGGGAATAGTCTCAGAGTATGGCATTTGGAAAAGCGCTAAACACTTATTTGAATATTTAGCTTAATTTTCATTGTTTTTGAAAATGTTTTGCAGTTTCGAGCAGTGAAAAAAGTCTCTACGGAATGTTTTAGCAAATTGTATTTGATATTTTCGCTTGTTTCAAAAAGTTTGAAGTTTGCTTTTGTATTTTTGTTTTCTGGGTGAAACTCCTTGAAGGATAACTCAAACTGAAAGTTGGCTCAACAAGCGCTTTCGAATATGCGATGCTGCCTATTTACAAAATACGAAACTCAAAAGCCAAACAACATATTATACAAAGTTGTACTTGAAAAGGCGACAACTTGGCTCTATATTTCGTTTCATATCTCTGATTTCGTGTTCTTCCATTTACTGTATGTGTGCTAATTATTACGTATACGTCACGGATTCATAGAAAAACAGAATAGCCAAAAGATTTTACACATTATTTAGTCACTATCATATAGTTACAGCTTATGTAGGTAGTCGTTTGTGTGTGTGTATGTGTGTAGATAGTTAAGCTAAGATGTTATCATATAAGTGTATGTATATGTATGTGTGTTTACTTTATATTAGTCTAGAGTCTAGAGAGTGTTTGTCTGCTTTCATTTATATATTTATTTTCATTTGCATTCGCATTTTCATTTTCATTTTGAGATGCCGCTCACCTTATATCTGCCTCATATACTTGCCTAAACGTTGCTGCTTCAGCTGTTGCAATTTCTGATTGTTGTTCTTGCTGCTCCTGGTGGTGGCGCTGTTGTGGGCCTCGCCCTCGCCAGTGCCAGCGCCATGTGATGCTAAGCAGCGAGGAGAGCAGGCTTAAAAGACATTCGAGTAGGTTTCCCATCCGGCATAGCGACAAAGTCGCTTTGACTCCAGCATTCCAGCTTCCTCGCTCCCTCGCTGTGGCACTGCCTCTGCCTCGGCCTCGGCCTCGGCCTGGCCCGCGGCCTCCAGTGGTGGCACATCGTCGCTGCAACGTCGTCGTCGCCGCCGCTGCTGCACCACTGAGGGCCGCATAGAGCGCCTGACAAATGCCAAACTGCAGCAGCACACAAACAGGTACACTAAGAGATAGAGACTTCGAGACATGGGAGGATGTGCTGGTGCCGCGTGCTGCATTGCTGCTGGGAACTCCCCTGGAAACGGAATGAGAAACACCTGTTTAATTTACATCTTTATTGCTGCTCTCATACTCAGTGATTGGATGAAATAAAAATTATTTTAAATATGTATATAAATGGAAATGTATTTAATAAATTATATATTTTTCTATAATATATTATATGTAATTATTAAAGAGACATTATATCTAATAGTCTCTCTGGATTCAGACCTACCCAAAGTGATAAAAGTAGCGATTAAGCTGACTCTTACGAGCAATACACATACGAGTGATATGTTAAAGGAATTATTTACGAAGAAATAATTTTATTTAATCCAACATTAATTTATATAATTTAAATTTATCTTAAATAAAAACTTCAAAATTTTTAGTAACACTTAATACTTAATACTTTTGAGTTTTTAAGTAAATACCAGTGGAAAGCTTCTCTGCGTCTAAAAACGCACTTTTTTTTGTTATTTTTAAAAAAAGAAAAAGTTATTTATATTTATTGGGTTTACAGTTAAGTAAAAAGTAAAAAAGTTAAAATCCGTTCCACATGCTGTTGATAGTAATGCGACAAATCCTGGTGTCTGGGAGAAGCTAACAATAAACAATAAAAGCCAAGTAATGCAAAAAAGTGAAGCGAAACAAATGAAAATGAAAATGAAAGAAGCAAAAAGCAAACAAGCCACTGTCACTGAGAGTCCTACGCAAAGCGTGTGTGAGTGTGTGTGTGTGTGAGAGAGTGTGGGAGTGAAAACAAAAGCAGAACTACTACAACAACAACAACAAGAACTACCACAGTCAGACAGAAAGAAAACAAAATACAATGTGGACGGGCATATAATCATAAAAATAACAACAAAACAAAATGTAACGGCAACAGCAGCAGTGACAGCAACAACAACACGAAATAGCAGAAGAAGAGACAAAACATAATAATAATCAGAAACAAGTGTGCCAAAGCAGTTAACGGAAACAACGCGCATTGCATGCACAATATGGCAACTGAGATGGGTACACCTAGTAACAAATATATGTGTAAGAGAGAGAGAGAGAGAGAGAGAGAGAGAAGGAGATGAGAGTGTCGGTTGCGGTGCCAACGCTGGGGCATTATCTAGAAGACACCGTTGCGACAACAACGACGACAACTTGACATTAGTGAAAGTCGCAAAGGAAGTGGCATGCAGCATAAAGTCAAGCATGGCGAAGGCTGCGGGTTGCGTGTGGCATAGAGACCAAGCGCAACATAAACATAATATTCATGTGCCACAGGCGCGCTCTCGCGCCCTCGCGCCCTCTCGCTCGCTCAGCCACTGCACCATTGCCATTCACATGCAGAGAAATGTCGCAGCGTTAACTAAAACGCAAAAACAAAAGAATAGAAAAAAAAAACTCTGCAAAGTAGTAGCAGCACGACAGCAAAAGGGAGAGAGTGAGAGAAGCGTTGAGGAGAGCAGAGCTGCTAAGTGCTGTAAGTTCTGTCAGACTGTGAACAGAGCACCACAATAATTACAACTGCGCGTGCGAGAAGGAACAGAGGAGAGGGAGCAGGTGCAGAGCGCGACGACAGAGCGCTCTTGCTTTAACTGCTCTGCAGTTATTTTAATTTTAATTTGCCTCTCGCACATTTACAGTTAACGCAACGAATATTGAATATCGAAATTATCGTGCTGGCCACGCCTTCCAATTAGCATATTACAACACCCATGGCTGCCGCGACTACTTCAACTTCAATTGCTGTCCAATCAATATTTGCTCTGTGCAGGGCGTCAAATTTGCTTGTTGAGGTTTTACCGTGAGCCAAAGTGAGCACAGTGCTTGTGGGCAAGGGTAGCCAGATAAAAGGCGTGGCATGGCTGATCGTGAAAAGTAAATTCTAAATACGCACGTGGGACAACAGAGGCTAAAGGCCTCTGGAGTAAAACATACTATATTCTATATAGATAGATAATCATTTTTCTCACTTCACTTGATTTTTAATGCATAACTGAAGAACTTTGTGAGCGAGAGCAGAATAATTAAATATATAGAACTATTTTTCATTTGTGACATCTCTTAAATATATTTTTTCAAGTAAACCAGGATATCTCCTAGTCATGCACGTCCAACTGGGCACATGAAGACGTGCTCACAAGTTCAGCTAAGACGTAATGTAGCCAAGTTACACAATCTAAGGATATGCTAAACTATACAAGATTATTTTTTGCATATCGAATGATTATATATACTGGTGATTTTATATATATTATTTCAGATAAACCAAATTTGAGGATATCTCCTAGTCGTGCACGTCCAACTAGAGCTCTTATGTGCTTTAGAGCTCTCTCAACACATTATATAGCCAAGTTACTTTCAGCACGCTCTAATGGCGTCCCCTCTTGGCCTGGTTTATTTAGTGTCACTGCTTTCTGTTACCTGTAGCTGCATTTCTATGGTTTTTCCCCGTGCTGGGTAACACAGTTCATTGATGGAAATTCGATCTTTCTCTGCACAGGAAATGTACTTTATTTAACAGCAAAGGCAATCCCTTCGCTTGGTGCATTTCATCAATTAAACTTATTACGCTTAAAATTTAACAATGGCTTACAATAAACATAATTCGGAAGCACTTGAAACAAACTTGAAAATAATTGCACTTGCAGCTAATTTCTTTCTTGCATCTTTTGGGGGAAAGTAGCTCTCAGGGCGGCACTTCAAGCATTTCATTTCACTTCTCACACTCGAGTGCGTTTCTCTCACAAAAATATTAACCGAAGTTTTAACAAATTCTTAGTGCTCTTTTACCGACCGAAAATCACTTGAAATGCACTGCAAACTCAGTTCACTATTCAAGCATTCAGATTTAATCCACAAAGCATTCATAAACCCGCATTCACCACAATGGCGTACGTGGCACTTCCTAGCTGCTAGCTTTCGCCCCCCCCCCTTCTGCTCCTTTCCCCTGTCCTTTGTCTTCTTCATTAGCGCGCTTTACTTTTGCACTTTTCCGTAAGTCTTTGAGCATTCCACACTGGGGGACTACCCCCAACGCAGCCGTCGGTCAGTCTCTCTTGCCATTTATTCATCACGCCAAACTTTTCGCCTTGGTCCATTGTGCGCTTCGCTGCCATCTTAACCATAAAATATTATTATCAGGGTAGTTAAAGTTTATCACAATGTTGGCTCGGCACTGTACAGCGTGTACTTGAACTAATAAATATAATCTTTGTACATTTTAATGCCCGCTGCCAGCATAAATGAACAGCGATTGAGTTAAAACAGATTTCACTGACGCAATTAAATGTGAATCGAAATTCAAGTTTGAATATTCATTTGCATTCAACTCAACTTTAATCACAGACTATTCAAAGAGTATTCAATTGTCGTATTCACTTTTTCTTTCTTTTCTATTTTTCTTTCCTTTTTTTTTTTTTTTGGATTTGCATGCGCTCAGAGTCATTGTGGAAAATTATCTTTTGTGTTGGGTTGTCGTTGATTTTACTTACCATTCAGCACATGTACCGTTACGCTCTTGGGCTTGGCATTTGATGGATTACATTGATAATGTCCGGAGTCCGATGGCCGCGCTGATTTAATCAGCAGAAACGATGTCGTCGTCTCACCTTTGTTGGTAACAACTGAGACGCCGCCCCGAGGCGAATCATAGTTGATAATCTGCAAGGAGAAAAGCCAAGAATTTGACAGTCAACAGGCAGTACTTGAGGGTTTTATGTGCGCACATTAAAACAGGAAAGATATAAAAGAAACTGACAGACGAGAGAGAGAGAGAGAGAGAGAGAGCGAGAGAGAGAGAGAGAGACAGAATGCTAAGCGCGAAAACAATCACAATTTGTATGCGAATGACATTTACAATGCCGTATGGACGCCGTCGCATCAAATTAGATTTTATGTCACATTCATTTTCTATGTCATAAAATTGTTTGTGCCCACATTACGCATACGCTCTGTTGCGCTGTTGTTAGAAAATTAAAATTATTGGTCATGCCAAGGCAAATAAAAGAAAAGAGCAAAAAAAAAATAAAACGAAAAAAGATATATGTATGTGTGTCTAGCAAAAGAAGAAAGACTGTGCATAAAGGCAAAACAATAAAATTAAATCTCCTCATGGCAAAAGTGGTACTAATGGCAACTCACTCCATCTCACCACCTCTCTCTCTCTCTCTCTCTCTCTCGCACTTTGACCAGTGCTACTCCAACTCAACCCTTCTTAAAAGTCCGCTATGCTCTATAGAAAATACATAACAATAGAAGGGCCGTTGTGCACAGCAGGAACCCTTACGGACTCCCCATACAATAAGCTAAAACATGGCCGTGACTAAAGTCCCAGAGCATGAAGAGAAACACCTAAAATGGAAAACTAAAACGTGGCTTTAACAGCCGCTGGGATGCCACTGACAACAATATCGAAAGAGACGTAGCAACAGCAGCTGAAGCAGCTGAAGCAGCAGCAGCAGCAGCAGGAGGGGCAGTCAAACCAAAATCCATTTAAAACCCTTGCCTCAACGGGTTTTTTTCGGGTCCCTCGCTTCGCATAGTGCTTAAATGGCATTTTCTTGCAGTCAACAAAATAGAAACACGCAAAATCAGAATGGGGTAAGAGAAGAACACGAAAATAAAAAAGAGAAGGAAGAAAAAGTTAAACAGTTTTTGCCATTGCGAAGCTAATTTAAAAGTTACTAAAATGAAGCAACGCCTCCGATCCCTCATCATTTATAAGCGGCGCGCAATAATATGATACCCCAAAGTAATTGGCAGCCGAAATTGACAAAAAAACCAATAAAAAAATAAAGAACATGTGAACCGTAATATAAAGAAAAGTATCTTACACTTACAGCGTTGTTGTGATTCCAAAAGATATAGGCCGGCGGCTCAGGTGAGTTGAGTATGACACAGGTGAGATTTATAGTCGAGCCGCTCTCTATATACAAATCAGGTGCGCCAATTATTTCCGTCGAGGGCTCTGCAATAAACAAAGCAACGAAAAAAAAAAAAAAATATGTGAAAACTTTCGTTTAATACAAAGTTTGGGATCATCAACCGATATTTAACCCTAGCCCACCCTAGCCGCACTCAAAGGCTCATTAGTCTGCACTCAAAGGCCTTTGCCCCGCCTACCTCGAGGGCACTTTCGGTACGTGAGCTGAGCTCGAATAAAAGAGCAATTAGATAAATACAAAATTGTAGCTCGTCTGAGCATCCTCATTAGAAATAAAAGTGTAATTTAAATGCGCAACAATTTCAAAAGATTTTTATTGAAAATTTCCATGAAAGTGAAGTGGACACCCGTCCGCGCCCTTGCGCACCCTTGGCACCTTTTGCACCTTGGCAACAAGTTTTAAAGGTCTAAATAAATTTGCGCTCTTTGCGATTGGTATTTATTTTTATGCTTCGCATCATGATTGAAATATAAGACCAGGAAATTGTTTTTCAAAAAACTACCGAAAACAAAAAGGGTTTCGTGGCAACCGAATGCTAATGTGGCCTTGTGTAAACAGTAACGCTTATTTGGCCTGAACTCTTTGCCTACCTTGGCCATATTATACAAACTATAAGCTCATTAGGAGTCAAGTCAAATATTGATACCCAAAGCATCATTAATATTATCCATTTCTAATAATATTGTTTTGTACACATTACAGAACAACTTTTAAGTGCTGCGCCTAATTATATTATAATAAGGTAAAAGAATACGTTTGAGGCTTTGCTTAAACTTATTCAAATTTTATCTATAAACAGTATTAATACTTTTAATACTTTCCAAAGGGCAATTTGATGTGCTTTTGTTTTTTGTCAATGCATTGAATTTATAATTATTTATTATTTACAAAAATTATTTAAAATAATATATTTATATATTTTTATATAATTATAATTATTATTATTTCAATTTCAAATTTATTATTATTTTTTTATTATTGTTTATTACATAAAATATAATAAAAAAATAATAATAATAAAAAAAAATAATAATATATTTTATTGAAATAATAATAATTATGATTATTATATTAATATAAAATATTGTAATATATATATTGTAATTTTTATGCAAAGTAAAACAGTTGTAGACGTCCAACAATATGACAAAAATTCTCTGTACTCATGGTTATTTTTGAGATACATAAGAAGGGGGAAAAAGACCAGAGCCAGCTGCATTTACTGAAACAATGCTATGAACGAGGCAGAAGTTGGATTTAAGCAAGCACTGGCCTGGCAGAAGCTATTGGTAAACTGAAAGTAGATACTTTCATAGTACAAAGGCAAAGCTGCTTGACAAAGAGCCGGTGACTTTGCTGAGAAACTATTGCAGCTGGATGCAGATATACAGCCGATAATGCTCAGCTGGAGCGCAGAAAAAACCCAGAGAAACCACTAAAACACAGGGTACGCTCAGAAGGACAATGCAGACAATATTTGTATATGATATATGCAAAGATATTATGATGATCATGATTTATATTAACATTATTATTATTAAAATGTTTTGAAATATATTATATATAATATATATATATATATATATATATATATATATATATATATATATATATATATATTTAATTTATTATTGTTGTTAGTAAAATTATTATTATTCTAATATTATTATATGATATTTTGTAATCGTCATGATTCTTATTATATTTGGCAATAAATAATTATAAATATATTATAATTGGTAATAAATTAAATTTATCATGAGTATTATATATATATTTTTTTAAATGATATTAAGTAGTATTATTATTTTAATTAATATTTATAATATTAATTTTATATCATATTCTTTAATTGAATTATTTTTATATTCTCTTCTAAGCATTACCCAGTTACCCTAGCCAATTGCTGGGGATTGACTTAGTAACGTTCATCATGAGCTGCTCGTAGCTTGTTGCTTACTTACCAACAACTGTCAGGTGGATGTAGTGGCTCATGTGTGGCGTTGTCGAGACTTGGCACTCGTAGATGCCGGAATCACGATGCTGGGGATATTTGATTTGTAGCATCCAGTCTTCGGTTTGCGGCTGATGTATGGCTCGAAAGCGTTGATCCGACGTATACGTGTAGCGGCCCACCGTCAGCAGGTGTATGTCCCGATGTCGCACCCACGAAACTTGCAAGAGCATCTGAAATCAAATCGAATCAAAAGTTTAGCCGCGAGCAAAGATTTCATTTGTCCAAGCCAGCGCGTTTGCATGTTTAGTTTAATTTATTGGGCAAACAGTTTAAAAAGTCTATTTCACGCACAATCTTTGCCGTTGGTCGTCGCCGCTTGGCATTGAGGGAGGCGGAGCGACCTTTCAGCTTGGCTACGGCAAATGCAAATTTATTTTGAGAAAGCAAAAACTTTGAAGCGAGGGCAACACATGTGTCGGCAGCACAGGCGACCCTTGGCGAAGGGTGCCATCTGGGTTGACGCAGCAGGGCCTACCCTTATCAGTGGTGTTTGCCGTGTCGTGCCGCTGGCAACAATGGCAACTGCCTCAAGGCAAATTGAAGGCAACACGACAGTGTGTGTGTGTGTGCGGCACGCCCATGCTAATGCACACCTGTTTGGCAACCACCTGCTGTTAACGTGTCTTAGCTCAACATTTTTAAGTGACTGTGATTTAGGGGTGTCTCCATCTCAAACACTCACACACGCACCCACACCAACACCCACACCAACACCCACACCACGCCTCTCACACTGTATCGCGTGTCAGACGTCAGCTGGTTGCATTTTCATTTTCAATTTCAATGACAACAGCTTAACAGCATGCTGCCTGACGACAAGAGCGACGGCAAAGTTAATGGACAGGAAACACGTCGACGGACAGCCGTAGTAATGGCATGGCGCAGGCTGCCGCTGCCACAGCAGATACTACAGACGGTGCTGGTGCCACACCATCCGAAGGCATGTTAGTCTAAACTTTTGGCGTCTTCTGCTTAAAGCAAGTTGCATGTAATTAACAGCAAATGTTCAAAGCATTCAAACACAAACACATTTTGCCAAGTTCAAGCTGCCAACAACCGCGAAAAATTCGTTTAGCTCTGCCCCAAACCTGAATCGCAGACAACTTTATGCGCGTTATGCGTGTTCGCAGTATCGTAAAATTTGTGTATCGATTGCGTGGCAGACGAAGTTTGTACTCTTTCTGGATGCTGGCCAAGCGGAATCGGCGGCAAAATGTTTCGACGTTTTTATGGCTCAATTTGCAGTGCGCACGAAAGTATGCTTTAAAATTTGTTAGCCGCTTCTTATTACATACCCTGTGCGCAGTTGTGCAAGAGAGCTGTATTTGCTGGCCACCTAGTGGGCCGCAGCATAATACTTTGCCAGCTTATAATTTTCGACCATATTTATTTTCATTCAGCTCTACCTTACAGGGTATTCGCGTAGTCCTACACGCCTAAATTAATCTATTATTATTGCGCGCACAAACTTTTTCTTCAGATTTTACTTAACTTTGGCTTTGAATTATTCAGAAGCGTTTTTTTTTTTTTGTCCTCTCCGTGCCTGTGGCCACGCCCCTTAAAACTCATTACCGCTCGCATGCTGTTATCAGCGGCGGCAACGGCAGCCGTAAACTGTCGACTCCGACTGCGACTCTAATGAAAAACGTCATTAATAATGTGAAAAACATAAACATCCGTTGCCTGTGTATCATTACACATAAAACAGAAGGCGGCTAACACCTCAGATTTCTTTTCTTGTTCTTCATTGTCGTGTTTCAGCCAATTCCAGCGAAATCTCAGCTCAAATGATGTATTACCTCATGGCTATGTGTTGAGGAAATGAAAATTAAGTTTAAAAGTTAACTTTTGGGGTTGAGCTGGGGCTTGCGGCTAGCCAGGCCTCTGCTGCTGCTGCTGCTGATGCTGTGGCATGCCACGAGGTAAAAGCTAATTAGGCTTTAACCTGACAGCCCAAAGGAATGAATCTGTATTAACGCTCGACGCCAAGTCTTTGATAATTGTGTGTAAAAATGAGAGATTAGAAAGCGGACATATAACTAACTAGAGCTTAACAAAAGACTGAGTATTCAAATACATATAAATATAAGCCATATTAAGTATACGCAATATTGACTCTATATAAATATCAAACTCACTTTAGTTAAACGTAATTATCTCAAAACTCTACTATTCTTTATGGTTAAATTTAGCATTTTAAGCCCAAATATTATTTATTCCATTTGATCAAGTATAAGTTGCTTATTTTAATTAACTAACTTAATTAACTCAGCGACTGTCTGTTAATGATCGATGAAGTTATTTAACTAATTGGTATCTAATGAAGTTGCCAACAATTCCAAGGTGCCCCGACCTGGCCCAACCTGACCCAAGTCCTTGCCTACGCTGACAGCTCATCTAACGAAGGGCCTAAAAACTTTGCAGTTTCCCTTTTCCGACCCACAGCCACGACAAGCCACAGCTACTCGAATTTAATAATCACGCAAATTAGTTTTCAAAACCGCAGAGCCAACGTCTATGCCATTCCAGGCACTCACAAGTGCAGGTGAGACCCTGGGCCCCCAGACATGTAACATATTATTATCGAAAAATAAGTCCGGACGGCGTTGGCCGCCGCACAGGAAGCGGCGGAAGCCGAATGACTACGGCGCAGGTTGCAAAACTAAACCCAAAAAAAAAAAAAAAGAGAGAAAAGGAAAGCAAAGGAAAGAAAACCAAAAAGCAAACAAATGAAAATAATGCAAACTGCTTAACTAGCAGATACCCTAGTTTATGCAAATTTTGAATGAAATATTTCGAAAATTCAAATATGTTTTAGGCCGAAAAAAACGCAAATGGAAATTACATAAATAGCAAAGAGTCCAGAGTCCATTTTTTTAAGCTCAATCGTATGTAGAACCGGCAAGAAAAATATCTCTTAGAGTTCATTGAGCAACTGATCTGCTGCCAAGCAAATAATATTTGTGGCTTGTGTCATTCATTCCATAGCCATTATACCTTTTTCACACATTTCCATTGAATTTGAAGGGTATCAAAATAACAAAATGAAAGCTTTGCCAATATAAATTTCAATTTTTACTACATTTTTTTAGTTCTGTGGAGTTGTCATGTGGGTAGAGTCCCAGCAGTCGATTTGCATAGTTCAGCAGATTTTGGCCTGCGTCGGAAGTGTTGCGGTGTGGGCTGCGAGGGGAGGAGCTGGAGTTTTGTGTGTATGTTTCGAAATGTTTGCGGCATTTCCTTCCGCGCACAACACGACGGAGACGGAGTTGAATAAAGTAAAATCTGTTTCCTGTTTCAGTATAATTAATCATTTTGTTTGGCAGCGGAACAATTAGCTAAAGCCGCCATGTGGGCGCAGTTTACGTGCTAATTAGATAAAAAAAACATGAAATATAACGCACACACACAGACACACACACACACACACATGCATTACAAATCGTCTTTTGATGACAGCCAATGGCATAACAATTGGCTAAGCACTGTTGGCTTTAGTTTCGCATTCATTTCGCTTACCGTTTTATTGCCCAGATTCTTGACGCGACAATTCAAGTAGGCCGTCTTGCCCAGCAGTGCGGTGACATTCTTGGAGGCGCCTTTGTCGAAGTAGGGTCCGCTGCTGCGCGAGTCCTCGACTAGATCGATGCTGTTGCGATTGATGCTGGATGCGGCGGCCAGCGATGCTATCGAGTTGCCCCTGTGCAGGCTGCTGCTGCTGGCAAAGCCGCTTATTGCCGTTGTAGTTGAGGCATTCGCGTTGGCATTGCTATTGGCATTGGAGTTCGATTTGGTGTTTACGTTGGCGTTCAGATTTGAGCTGCTGCTGCTGCTGCTGTACTTGGAGCCACTGTCGACTGTCATTGATTGGCCTGTGGCAGACGCATGGCCATTTTTGTTACTTCCGCCGCCGCTGCTCGTGCTGCTCATGATGCTTCCGCTTCCGGCAACACCAGCACCAGCGCCACCCATAGCAGCTGCACCGTCGCCCTCATTCGGTATGGCATTATTACTGCTGCCCATATCCTTCGACTTGAACGAGTCACGCTGCGCCGCCAGCACTGCAAAGAAGAAACGACCAGAGAACAACGTTATCAGTGCGGCCAACTAAAAATTCAATCAAAGCCAAATCATAATCCGAGCGACACAATTATCTCGCAATTGCAATTGCCAAACATATTCATGTCTCACATGTGTTTAGGAAATTATCAATTTGTTATTGCATCCGCTTCACATTTGACAATTTGATATTTAAAGCTTCCGCAGACATAAATACAATCCAAATGTAGCGCGTTGAGATTTATATGAAAAATTGCATAAATATTATAGTTTGACAGATGAGCCAATATATTATATGTACATATATAAATACATATACATTTGAGCCTATATATTTATTGACAATCTTAACAATAACTAATTCGAGCCAAAGCATCAAGTTCTTGCTTAGAAGAAAAAGAATTATTCGATTTTTCAAGCCCCCAATGTGTGTGGATATATCCGCCATAATAAATTCTTTTTCTATTTGGGAAATAGTAACAATATAGAATATATAATTTTGCTACATTATTTATTAATATATTTATAATTTTTAAAATTGTAAAATTTATTTCACATAAAAATTAAAAAAAGGAACAAATCCAGTGGCCAAAGCTTAGGCAACTGCTAACTGTAAGAGTCTAATAGTAATTGGAGGGAGAGACGATAACCAACTATCGATAGGTACGAAATACCATCGATACTTTACTATAGCTACTGAATACCATCGATACTCAACTGTAGTGCCATCGATCGATACTTACGGCCATCAATAATGAAACGAAAAGAGAAGGCGAAGAAGAATTACAAAACTGCAAGCTAATACGAGCGTTCGATTATTAAATTAGAATTAAAGAAAAATACTTTCACAAAACAAAATTACAGGTCATAAGTGAATTACTTTAGCAATTCTAGTGAAAGCTTAAATTGCCAACTCTACGATGAGCAATCAACAGAATTAAAAATTATTCAACTGCCCATGGACGGGACCATGGCAAATGGCTCAAGTTGTCAGCCAATAAAAATGAATTGACGAGTTAACAAATTGCTGGCAATTGGCTTAGCTTGTTGGCCTGGCCATGTCAGTGCGGGCGAATCTAATTTAATTGTTAACTGCGTATGCAATATCGTTACCATAATTGTTCAATTGGCTCACTTTAGGCCAGAGCAGCCTTAACACATGTTCGACTTTCGCGTTCAGAGCCGAGCTCAGCGCGTGCATTGTTTGCTTTTCATCGCCGACGCAAACGAACTTTGAGCCGAATACCGTGCAACCATTTAGGTAATTAGCAAATTACACACACACACAGTAGTTCGAGCGTATCGCATATGGAGCATAAAGTTTTCGTTTTGTTGTTTTTATGTTTTACGTTTATCAAATTTTCATGTTTTGCTGCCACAACTACAATGCGCCGCACACACACACACACACACAAGCCCACACTTGGTAAGTTGCTATTGTCGCAGTTACGACCAATTTTTATCCACCGCCATTTATCCCATCACTTAGCAGCAAGGACGACGCCGATACGTCTGCCCGAGACACACACACACACACATACACATATGCTTATGTGTGCTTGTTTTTCTTTCTTTAAGTGCATGTTTGCGTCTCTGTGTATGTGTGTGTGTCTGGCACTTGATACGCTTATTACATCCAGGCAGCGTCGTTTTATGGCGCTGGGCGAGCTGCGCTGGCGACCATTTTATAGTTGGAGCCAGCGACTTTATTAGATTAAACATGTTGTGCACGTTGGCCCAAGACTGTCAGTCGCACACATACACTCACACACACACCCCACACACACACACACAACTTATCTAGCTCGTTTGCTGCTGTTAGCCAGCCCGCCCCTAGCCATGTTTTTGGCCAGATAAGTCGCATATCCTTGCTGCTGTACGTGGCACTAGTTGTATTGACAGACCGAACAACAAACAACAAAGTCGTTAAGCTTCACTTGGCATTACCAGCTGCGCAATGCGCTGTAAACAAAGCAACTGCAGCACCTCCCACTGCATATTAAATTATTATTAATTTTTTAACTGAATGAAACAGCCATAAAGGAGCCTAAAATCGCATTAGAGTTATATATTCCCTCTATAATAACATAAATTATATTATAATATACATAAATATTTTCTTTCTGATAATCTAATTAAAATATTCACAACGAACAAATATTTCGCCTGCCCTAATATGCCGATCTGGACCGTAAAGGAGCGGAACGTCGCCTGCGTTTGGCTTGTTTGAGTCGCTGTTCAATTGGCAAGGCAAACAATGTTGCTAATAAGTTGCTGCAACGCACAAGTCCCGACTGGCTGCCCGCCCAGCCGTACCCACAGACAGTGTTCATCAAGGTCTGGCAGGGCTGTCTGGAAAAACAACATGATAAATAAAGAGCCGCTGGCTAGAAATTAAAATAAATTGACTGCTTGGGATGCGGCAACCGCAACGGTAATGGCAACAACAGCAGCGACAACAGCGGCAACAGCAACAACATAAATTAGAGCTCCAATACACTTGCTTAAAAACGCCCTGCAGAAATCAAAAAGTCATATGCCGGATCGTTCTGACGTCGCGACGTCAAAGTCAACGTCGGCGTTGGCGTCGGCGTCGACGTCGAACAAGCAAAGACCGCAGGGCATGTTCCTGTTGCTAAGCTTCTTCCTGCCATTGCCTTTGTTGTTGTTGTTGTTGTTATTGTTATTGTTGTTTTTTGTTTAGATTGTTGTTGTTGTAGTTTGTTACACCCGCGCAGTTATTATTAACATGGCTTTGTTGTTGTCAGAAACATTTGAAATGTCAAAACTTTTTGCTCATTTTCTTGTTCGAGTGCGCGTCAGTGTGTGTGTCTGTGTGTGTGTTCTGTGTGCTTTTGTGGGTATCATGTGTATCTGTGTGTGCGTTGGAATGACTTTTGCTAAAAAGTTTTAAATTTTTAAATTCACTTAAAAAATTACAATTTGTTGTTGTTGAGCTTTTGACATCTCCCTTTAGGAAAGAAGCACAACAAAAAAAAAAAAAACAAAAACTTCTTTAAATATTTAAGGCTATTGCGTTTTTGATTGTTGTTGTTATATTGTTATTGTTGTTGCTTTTGTTTTCCATATAAATTGCAATTCGGATGTCTGTTATTTGAATATTTATTTTTAAAAAATGTTTTTTTCCGCTTGATTGAGCCAGGTTCTTGACTTTTGACAGCGAACCAAATTGTTGACAATTTTCTTGCGAATCCATTTTAAAATATTTTCAAAACAATTTTGGCTAACTTTTTCAAGGAAGTTGTCGATGCAATGGAAGTGATATCTGTTAGTTGTATTTTGATTATTTTATTTTAATTAACTTAATGTTATTTATATATTTCTTACTTACATTTTCATTTCAATGCTGGCAAGAAAAATAATAAAATTAAAACTTAAGCCATGTGTTGCTAAAACCATTCTCTGATTTGATCGAAAATTGTCTCTATTTAATAGTTTGCTTTAAATTAGATAATCTCCCAAATATTCTCATGGAACTTCCATACACAAAATTCGAATCAAATTCTCTTTGATTTCGTTGTGCGCAAACTAATTTGTTTACTGTTTTATTTAGTATATTAAACAATAGAAATGCGAAATATGAATGGAATTCGTGTAATTTGTAAACTGTTGCCACCATCTGCTGACAATGCGATGAGCTCACGCACTGCTCTTGCCAGTTCATTAGGAACTAATGATCGTATGGCCTGCTATCTGCTACGCTCAGGTGGCCCAAAGCCCAGAGCCCAAGGCGCAGGGCCCAATGCCCCAAGGCAGGCTTGTCATTAAGCGAGCGCACGGCATATGAAAAATTAAAGGTCGACCACACACACAGAGATAGAAAGAGAGAGAGAGAGGGAGAGAGATACACACACGAACACATACTGCTGCAGTTACTCATGCAGATACTCACGGATTGGCTCGCATCCACTCAATCAGGGCACGAAAATCGCCAGGGAGTTGCCCGGCAACAACTAGTTGGCAGGGCCCGGCTCTGGCCAAAACATTGATTTCCCCAGACTTTAGAGAGGCAGAAAGAAAATTAATTACCTAACCTAAAAACTCAGGCCGTAAGACGACTTATGCAAGGCCGAGCCAAGCATTGAAAAATGCCAACATGGCAGAGCCTGATTTGCCGCTGACTCATTGGGCGAGGAGAGAGAGCATAGAGCACAGCGAGCGACGAGTGAATGTTATCGAAAATCGAAATCAATAAATGAAATTGGTCAAATCAATTTGACAACAATTGCAATTTGTGTGCCGGCCGAGCAAAAAGTAGGCCACGAAATTTGATTAAAATGGGGGCGCCACTGGGCCCGAGCTGATGTCAATGGGAATGGCAATGAGAAGTGTGAAATGAGAAATGAGAAATGAGCATAAGCTAGCTGGTCTGGTCTGTCGCTTACCTCCATTGCCGGATATCACAACGATGACAACCACTAGCATGCTGAGCATTATTAGCGCTCGATGGCAGCTGCTGCAGTCCACTGATGTGACGCTGCTGGCTGCCGCGGAGCAGGTTGTTGGCCAGAGCCGGTTGCAATTTGTGAATGTGCCCGGCCGGCTCTCCTCGTCCTGCGGCTTCTCATTCGAATTTGCAGCACGATCTCTATGCTGCTGTCTTTGTCGTTGTCTTAAATTCGTTTGTTGCTGCTGCTGCTGCTGCCGTTGCCGTTGCCGTTGCCGTTGCTGCTGGCGTTTTTCCATTTGAAAAGTTGCCATAATATTTCACTTGTCTTTGTTTGTGTGTGTGTGTGTGGGTGCAGGGAGGCTATTCTGGGGGCTAGTCACTCGCTCGCTCGCTGGCTTAGTTGGTAGGCGCTCTCGTCAAATCTAGCTGAGAATGGGCATTTTTTTGGCAACTGTATAACAATGGGGCGTGGCTGGCCGCCTTATTAGCGCCTGCCATGCCGCCGCGATGCGTGAAATTGCCGAGCCGGCTTACAAATTGCCCGGCTTGCTTAGGGCGCCTCTGCTGCTGGCTCTGCTCTCCCTATTTCGTTTCGCAGCGCAAGCTTGTTGTTGTTGCTGACCCAAGTCCAATGCTGGCAAACTACTTTGCATTTGTTCTGCTCGGCTGGTGCTGAGAAATCGCTGTCATTTTTCCAGCGATTTATATTCTATTTAATTCCACTTTAACACGATATCACTGGCTATCACTTCATCTTCATTAGCGGCCGTTGCCGGCCGGCAAGCGTGCTGATTGCGATTGTCCTTCGTTGTCCTGCGTCGGCAGCTGCAAGAGAGACAAACACGGAGTGAGTGAATGAGAGGGATGCGAAAAAGTCAACGTTAAAATATTTGGAATTTCATTAAAAATTCAAATGTCAAAGCCAAAATAAATGGAAATCTGTGCGTGTGCCGGCACGTGCTGTATTTGTTGTCATGCCAGTATATCCCGCTTCTGTCGCTGTGTATCTTATAAATATTAGCTCTGAAATGCGCTGTGCCCTCGGCCTTATGAATCGCTTTCTGCGAATGCCCAAATGCCAAAAGAAGAGACAAAACGAAAAAAAAAAAAAAAAAACATAAAATACAATTTCCAAATATTTTCCTCCCTAACAAAATGTTATTTCAAAAATTCCAAATCACAGCTGAACACGAGACCTCTTAATGGAAATTTATGTAATTTCACTACAAGTACGACCTTTGGCATAAATTATTTTGGTTTTTATTCACGGCGAGAGCAGTGGCATTATTTGACTTAGTTAATAAATGGAGAGAGAGAGAGAGAGAGAGAGAGAGAGAGAGAGAGAGAGAGAGAGAGTAGAGAAAGAGCGTTAAAGTAAGTAATCTAAGCTAACCCACGTTTATAGCCACTTTATTTAACTCTTCTGAAATTAAAAATAAAACTTTGTTTAACTCCAACTCCACTAGTTTGAGTTTTGAAAACCAAATAATTAATTAAAACTTTACCCTTGTCTGAAAAAAACAAAACAATTTCAAACTATTCAATTTGCGGAAATTTTTAGAATTATTATTATTTTTTTTTTTAAATTTTAATTAAACTAATTTCTCAATTCTATAACTCTAAACACTGCAGGCTGCCCAGCTGCACTCATTTATTTATTCACTTCCACATTGAGACTTATTGAAGCTCTCACTGCTGACCACGCTTAGTTCATCAGCTTGAACCCATCAAGCTTCAGATTGCACATAAATAAATAAAAACTTAATTTGTAGACTTTAAAGTTCGCGACGTTCCCGGCATTATTTATTTATTATACATTAAAAATGCTCTTTTAGCGTTGACTAATTAAAAATGTATGAAATTAACTAGGGACAGTGCTCTGACGGGCAATGCCTGACTGGCAAATACCCTGCTGGACCAGAAGCGGCAAGCCGCATACCCTGAGTTGAGCTAGCCAAGTTTGTCCGACCATCTGTCCATCGGTCTGAGCACAGCAATCTCAGCTCGACTGAAGAAAACTTAATATATAATAGAGTACATAATATATATATAATAGAGATGATTTTCACATTAATATCTCATACGAATAATCTAAATAAGATCAGGCTATAAATATCTTCATAAATAAATGATATCATAATAAATTAATAAATAACTTGAAAACAAAAAATAAAATAAAATTGCCAACATTTCTTATATAAACATTACTAAAATACTGAAGATAATAACTACAATTTTATGAAAATGTATCCAAATAATGCAAGAATCAGAACGTGTTCCAAATTAAAGTTAGATTCTTAAAAAAAATTTTATCTAGCGCGCTTGGCGCAGAAGGAAATGTCCAATGCTCGAATAAACTTCAAAAAGAAAAGAAACGAAATAAATTTGTTTAGAGAACAAGCGAAGCAGCTGCTGCATGCCACGTGGCATTTTAGAGCCCTTTCGCCAGAGTTTGACGCACATAAGAAATTGGCCAGGCCCCCAGTGGGGGCATCCCATCGTGTGCCAACAATCAGACAGTTGCGGCAAAGGTGAGCCAAGGTGAGCGAGTGAGTGGCTGAGTGACTGCTGTGAGCTATTTCCCTCTTATTATATTATTTTATTTTTTTTGTTGCTTTCCTCCACTTCTGTTGGGCATTATTAGTGTCAAGGTGCGCGTTGCGTATACGCCACGTGGATCTAGAGAAAATGTCAGCGAGAGTGCAAACAAAGCACTGGATTAAGCCAAAGTCAGCTAAAGGCAGATCACGCCGTCGGCTGCATTAACTCGTAAGTGCCTGACCCATTCGCCCATTTGCCCATTTGCCCAGTCGCGTTGCATAATTAAAGCGCAGAGCTTCATTATAATTTCCATTAAAATGTGCGTTGGGCGCAGCCGTCAAAAAAAAAAAAAAAAAAAAACCCAAACGAGGAAGTTGCAAATGCATAGAGACGACTG
This sequence comes from Drosophila mettleri, assembly GCA_035047625.1. Taxonomy (NCBI): domain Eukaryota; kingdom Metazoa; phylum Arthropoda; class Insecta; order Diptera; family Drosophilidae; genus Drosophila; species Drosophila mettleri. The sequence goes on along the minus strand of JAWNPI010000035.1, from coordinate 10,132,585 downwards.
CTGGATGCTCGTTCAAGAAGTAAAAGGTGAATGAGCTCACAATTATGGATGAGAGAGTCACCAAAGATGAAGAGAAAGAAGGATTCATTGAACCATAAAAACAAATCAACTCGGCTTGTTTATATCGCAATCAACATGGCAATCATGCGGATTTGGGTCAATGACATCGTTGACAGCTGTCAAAAGGGTTAACAATGGTAGGCGCTGGCCACGCCCTAGCGCCTTCCATTAATTAATGAAATATGCAGCTCGAGCGTAATTATATTTGATTAAAAACAATGCATATTGGCCAATACAAATTTACTTTAATTATCCAGCGACCTCTGCTCCTGTTGCAGTTGATATCGTCTCTTTTGTTGCACTTTTGCACATTTGTCACATGCATAATAAATTTTATTGGCCGCATTAAATACAATAGCTTCGCGCTCTTTTATTTCAATATTCTCAACTCCATGCCTTTGTTTTAAGTGCCTCGCATTATTTCTAGTAAATTTGCATATTAATTGTTTGAAATTGGCATTTGTTGAAATTGAATTTTTCCATGTTTCAAATAAGGAAAAAAAAAAAAACTAGTCTGAGCCGTGCAGACGACTGCATGATACTCTGTTGCATCTCAAATAGTATTCTTTTATGTCTTTATATATTCACATATTTATTTAGACTCAAGAGAAATCTACCTGCAAAATGATGCAAATTATTTTCGATATGCCACACCTCAAAAGGCACATAAATTTTTGATATGAAGCATCAATAGAGCTGGTCAGAAATAATCTAAGAATCCAATTCCTTGTTACTTCCGCAGATATATGTAAGTCTTTCGCAGATATCAAAAATATATATTTTAAATTTCAATTCCTCAGCTAAGACCGAGGATACCCAAAGGTGAATACTCAACAGCTAGGCGAGCATTATCTTAAACCAATATACTCTTTTTGCCTTTGGGAGCTGAGCATAAAAAGTATTAATCCTGTTCCAGGGTTAACCAAATATATTCTGTGAAATATACAAATTATAAAAAAAGAGTCCGAAGTCCAATGTTTATTGCTTTTACAGCTTATCTCGGATGCGAGCAAAAAGATTAAAATTTACAAATTAAACAATTTTTTTTTTCGTTTTTTTTTTTACCATTTTGGGACAAAACGAAAGAAGAAGAAGCAATGGGTTTTCGGTGTCAATGCTAAATCTGTGTACTGATAAGTGAAGCCTTTGTCTGTCTGGCACCTTTGGGGCATTGCGTAATTATGTATTCGGGTCTATGGAGCAGCGCTCTAGACCCAATTCGGATATATGAATGCATTAAGCATAATTCGCATGCGACGTGAGTCATGAAATGTGCGCATTGTACTCCAAGTGGGGTATTGAGAGCTGGGCTTTGTTTAGTCATTGGAACTCGATGAAGGGGAAGCAAAACAAAGCATTTCTCATAATCAGCACAAAGAGTTAACCCAAGCTGGACGTAGTAGGCTTATGTTTCTCTCTCTCCCTTTCTCTACCTCAAACACTCTCTATCTCATTCTTAATTTTCGGGTTTTCCAACTTGTTTCTGCTCTTTTAACTCTTTTCTTCTCTTCTCTTGTTTGTTAAAAAAAATATATATTTTTTCAATATTGTTAAAAGTAAATAATAAAAATATATTAAAATAAATGGATGAAAAATAAATAATAAAAAACTATTTAATTTGTATATATTTATATATTAACTACTTTTAAAAGCATCTCTAAGACTTTTATTATATATTATAAAAAATTATAATGCTCAAAATATTTCGAAAGCCTTCAGATTTTTTAGGAATCATAATTAGTTATTAACATATAAAATATATATACTATATAACTCATATTGTATAAATGTTTGTAAAAAAAAAACTCATCAAAATATAACTTCTTTATATATAATTTCTTTTTTTTTTTCGATTTTACCCTTGTAGCAAAATATTAATTAAAATTTTAGTCTTTACATTTATTATATGTATATTTATAATTTGTATATTTTATTTATTTACTGTTAAGTACTCAATTTCTTATTTTTATGTTTACCTAGCTGATGCTGCTACAAAATTCTTTCCTGTCTAATTAGGGCTTGTAAGCCATAATGAAGGTAAAATCCTTTGAGGCGCAACACTTTGAAATTTCATGGAATTTGAAAAATGTTACTTCCAGCTGTAATTAGTCATTATTCAAACACTTTCCCTATCTGCCCCTTGTCATCATCACTCTTAATTATGCCCCAATCAATAGCGCTGAATCTATTGTTGGCGAAAACAAAAGCCTTGGCAAAATACTCTAAAATCTTTGAGTCTCAATGAATTGAAATTTGAAAAGAAAATTAAAAAAAAAGAATTGATCAAATATAAAAAAAAAATGTATTTTCTTAAATATCATAAATACTAAGCATACATATGCATATACAGTATATGCCATGTATTTCATTCATATCTCATTTAATATATTCCCTTCTTTTAAGTCATAAATCAAAGGGTATTCGCCATCGACTACTTCTTGTTGTTGTAGCACTCATTTCATAATTCAATTGACCTATCTCGTCGCTTCTCGCACTTCCTCACTCTCTCTCTCTCTCTCTCCCTGTCTGTCTTTCTCTCTCTCAAACAAAGTTAAGCAAACCAAAATTAAAATCCACGTGCGTCTGCCTTTGCAAATATAAGTCCCCCGCCCTGGCTTTGTGCCATTTGTGGTTGCTCAGCTTTTATAATGGCGGCGCGCGAGCTAACGGCATTTGTGTGATTATCTGCATTAGCCAAACAATCAAATGCGAACTTATTGTCTTATTAGCTTATACATCTAATGGTATTTACCTTAAGTAGTTTAAGTAGTGCGTGGATCCAAGACTTTCGTGTTGACTCAATTATCTATTGCGACTTTTCTAAAGATAGAAATCAAAGGCAGGTGTTAAATTATTTGGCTTTAAGGACTGCAACACGTCGAAGCCCCGCAAAATACTTTAAAATCCCACTAAAAAGCCAAAGAAAAAAGGATAAAGTTTCACCGAATTGGTATGGGGCTGTTTACGCCCATGGCCTCCAGTCAAAAGGAAACCGAAGCATAAAATGCGGCGTAAAAATAATTTCCTTATCCCTTTTTTGCATTTTTTCTCTCATTTTTTTTCAGCCAGTGGCTTTTCCACCGGTCGTAATTCGCAGGCTTACGTGTATGCCAGATCTGACAACCCTTCATGCATCTAATATTTTCCTTTTAGCCCCCTGTCTGCGGTCCGAGCCAAAGGACGACTTTTTTTTTTGGAAATGCAAATTGTTATGGCTTTGTTTTTGGCTTCAATTTATGTGACAACTCAAAGTTCAGGCGAGACCAGCCGGACCAACCGACCGCAAAACGAATCCAAAATTGATTAAATAACTGCTATTTTTAGCGCTCAGCATTTCGAATTAATTTTTAATTATAAATAAAATAGTTTGAGGGCAATATTTCTCTTTTAATTCTCTCTCTTTTTTTAATCCCATCAAATATTATTGCTTTTTTTTTGGCAACTTTTTCCGAATTGATTTTTTGGTGCAAAGGTATTTTAAAGCATTTGGGGCTATACCTGTCCGAAATACAAAAAAAAAAAGGGAAAAAGGACAATATTTATTTTTGGGGCGGCCTTCGGTTGAGCAAAAAAAAAAAAAAATCAAAACAAAGTTGGGCGTATTATATTGTCCGTGGTCGTCCTTGACTGGCCACACGCCCACGTGCGTGAAATGTTTGCGGACGTTTGATCTGTGTGAGCCACTGTTTCCGCTGGGCATAAAACAGCTATCTAGCATTTCAAGAACAGTTAGCTTAACACTTGTTCTGGATTAAGGAAATTCATTTTTTACATTTTCTTATTATTATCAAACACTAAACGCACAATTCTTCACTTTAAGTGTTTTGCATCTCTTTCATTCCGTCTATCTCTTTCACTCTCCTCGTTTCCTTTTATATATTGACACTGGTATGTTAGCTTAATTATTTATTTACCGTTGCACATTGAACAACTTTCACTTTCAGCTCGTTGCCGCACCTAAAGCACACACGCACACATAAAGCACTTCGCGTATAAGTGTATCAGAGCTGGCTGTTTGTTTGACAGTGTGTGCTTGAATTGTCTTTTCACTAGGCCAAAGCTATGCGGGAGTCCCGTTCAAGCTACCGAACGACACGACTGCACTAAATATACTGAAACAGGCACTCGAACACACCGCAACAAACGAGCAACTCAGCCAAGGCAGCGAGCCGAGCACGACAGCCGAAGAGGCGGCAAAGCGCCCACAAGGAGTGAGAGCGCAAATGAGAGCGCGCGTAATAGAGAGCGAGCTTTTGACATGCCATAGTTTGAGCACAGTGGTGCCAGGCTTAGGCAACATGTGCTATTCTCGCTTCCAGTGCTCTTTCAACATTCGAAGTTTCGAACTTTCCCTTTCGAACACTCTCTTAAGCCTTGCCGGCGCACATTTCAAATGCAAATGCTCTTGAGGCTCACAGGCTTTGGGCAGCATTTGCTGTTATTATTATGTTTTTTTGTCAGCTTCACGTTTTGAAAATATACAAAACTTCTATAATATATATAGCTGTAGCAATTGAGCAATAGAGACAAAGATATTTGCCAGTTAACGCAGACGTAATCACTCACACACATGCACCGATTCCGGCTGGTAAAGACAGTTGGCACTCACACTCGTTAAGCACTCTGGTCACATTCATTTCCTTGGCTGTCTGCCCAAATCAAATCGACGCTCACACTGCCCAACAATAGTTTACAGCCCAGTTACCATTCAGTTAACTGATTTTGACACTTTGGCACAAAATTGAAAAGGATTTGGGCAGCAGCAGCACAACCAGCAGCTAAATGTCTACTGGGCATGTCGAAAGGTTAAATATACACTTGACAGCATAATTCTACGTTCAGCAGAAAAAAAAATTTTTTTTGTGTTCCGTTGGCTCTAGAATCTACCATAATGCACTTATCGGAATAATTCCTTTTTTATAGTATTTTTCGCTTATTTAACTACCTATTTGCATTTTTATTTTTCCCAAAATAATAGTATTTATATTAAAAAACAATGTTAACAAAAAACCTTACAGGAAAGTGACGCAGCAAAAGTCTACGTACACAACAATTCATCGGCTCTTTTTAGGGGATCCATTACATTTTATTATTTTGTTGGATATCCATTTCCTTTTATAACTTCTTCCAGGCGTCGAGGCATTGAATCCACCAGCTTTCGAGTCTCCTCTGCCGTTATTTTGCTCCATTCGTCCATGAGGACCTCCTTTAGCATATTTTTGGAGATTATAGTACGCTGCCTAATCCTACGCTCGTATAAATCCCACAGATGATTAATAGGATTCAGGTCTGGCGATTGGGGAGGCGATCTAAGTTGATTTTTGGCGATATATAACAACCACAGCCCTACATTGTGGGCTGTTTGCTTCGGATCAATGTCTTGTTGAAAACAATAGTCATCCTCAATCCTCAATTTCTGGGCACTTTGCTCTAAATTCTCATTTAGGATCCTTATATAGTCCTTATGGTCCATTGTCGATTATATAAACACCAGATTACCAACTCCATTGGCCGCCATACACCTCCATACCACGATACCTCTTCCTTCATGCCGAACGGCCGAAAGAACATTTTCACTTTCTAAGGCTACTCCGCTTTTTCTCCATAATAACTTCCTTCCAGTTATATCCAATATGCAGAACATGCTCTCCTCTGATAAAATGACCCTGTTCCAGTAGCTTGGCGGCTCACAAAAGTGGTCATTTGGAAATCCATACGCTGTTTTATATTGACCTCTGATTTGTGCGGTTTCCAATCAGCAACACTAGCATGATAACCGGCCGGAACGACCAACATGACCATGAACACCGAATGGTATCATGGGAAACAGATTCGGCTAATCTTTCTTCAACTTCAACCCGTTCTTGTCGCTTGGTTATTCTCGGAATTGAAGTCACCAGTTGGACAATACGTTTTTTTTCTCCAGCTGTCAACGCTTAAAGTCGGCCAGATCGGGGCTTTAACAATATAAAGCCAGACGACACATAATTTGTCGTAAGCCTCTTGGCATGAGGAATGTATTCTCACTAAGAATTGTCAAATTTCTCGACAGGATTAGCCCTCTAACCGGTGTTTTAGTATAAGTTTTCGAACTTTATACACAGATCCCCTTTCCCTTACTCTTCTTGATAAACCATGTACATAATTGTTTTCGTGGCAATGGAAAATTCCATAGCACAGTCTAGACTCATAAAAAAAAGGAAAAACCGTAAAAAAATCTAACGGTTCTTGCCAAAACTCGGCGTTGTACGCAGTATAATTGTTGTGTACGTAGACTTTTGCTGCGTCACTTTCCTGTAAGGTTTTTTGTTAACATTGTTTTTTAATATAAATATTATTATTTTGGGAAAAATAAAAATGCAAATAGGTAGTTAAATAAGCGAAAAATACTATAAAAAAGGAATTATTCCGATAAGTGCATTATGGTAGATTCTAGAGCCAACTGAACACAAAAAAAATTTTTTTTTTCTGCTGTACGTAGAATTATGCTGTCGAGTGTATATTAAATATGAGGATTCAAATATAAAAAGATATAAGTAGATATGTATGTGTGCACAAGGGTTTCATGGAGAATTGAAAAAAAAAATATATAGCTACACATTTTAGTTTATAGAAAATAATATCTAACGGTAATCACTGAAAATAAATATTTAATAAATATGGAAATATAAATTGTTAATAAATGACAATTATTTTTATTATTAATTATGTAAAAGATTAGATTAAAAAAAATAATTAAATTATTTATTTTTTAATAAACAAAGCACAAAAAAATGGTCAACTTTTATATATTTATATACAGTCTGTCAAGAAACAGTTTACACAAAGCGAAAGATTCATATTTTTCGACCTTAGACACAAATATTATGGCTATTTATTCAAATTAACTTAATTTTTTTGATGGCAATCTATTTAATAACAAATTTTAAATTAATTTATAAAAAAAAAATCAGCAAAATTGAAAAGTGGTGGGAAAATAAACAACAAAAACTAAGATTACACAAGATTCACGCTGTCAAGAAACTCTTTACACAAAATGCTTCTTTTGTTGTTAGCTTGAAATTGAAAGCGTATTTTGCAAATTTTCGGTAATTTTAATATCTGGTATAACATTTTATAGCATTAGACACATATTGCAGTCGTTGCTTCAATGATTGAACAATTTTGTTGGGTATTATTTAATTAATTTGAATAAATAGCCATAATATTTGTGTCTAAAGTCGAAAAATATGAATTTTTCGCTTTGTGTAAACTGTTTCTTGACAGACTGTATATGTATATATATATTTATATATTGTTCAGCTGGCAAGAACTTTCGAGTAGCTTTTCTTCGAATTACGAATTCGCATTAGTTAAACGATGTTCAGTTTCTTGCTAATTCTAACTAAGAGCGCTGGCTCAGCAGATCAAACCGTTGCGGAGTGAGCACGAAACTGGTGTAAAGAGAGAAGTGAAAAAGGAACGCACGAAGGAAATTTGCTTTAAAATTCTCTCTTAAAATAAGATGTCGCTCTTAAATTAAATAACTCTAAAGACAAAGAGTAAAAATGTGACATTTATAGAAAGAATATTATACAAAAAAATGTAAGTCATTTTTCGGGAATATGAAAATTCATTAAAAAAATATGTTTAGTTGAGTTTTTATGATTTTAGGTTTGTAAATAAACTGCATTAATTTATATATTGTATATAAATAAAAATAGAAAATATGAATAGGAATGAAAAATAATTATGAAAAAGAAATGTAGTAAGAGCAGAGTAACTTTCGCGAACTGACTGACATCGAGAGGTTATCTAATACCAACTGCAGTTCTTAGCCATTCAGTTGACACTAATCATGTTAACTGTTTCACATCAAAGAAATGAAAAGCAAACGCCTAATCGAAAAGGTGTTCAATTTATTGCCGACTCTCTCTCTCTCTCTCTCTCTCTGTCTCTCTCTGTCTCTCTCTCTCTCTTCCTCACACTCTCTCACTCTCCTTCACCAATCAATTCTGATCGCATTTGTACATCTTGCGTATTTTGTATAGATCACCGTCGGTGGGGCCCATCGTCTGGCCCATGTCCCGCTCCACGGCGGCGCCGTCGACGAGGGCGCGTATTGTGGGCTGGCTGGGATCCTTGGCGAAGGCGTTGTTCGGATAGTGCATGACGCTCTGGAAGTCGTAGGGCACATCGTAGGTGGTCGCTGTGGTCGACGTGGTGGCCATGAACTGCGCCCAATACTTGCGTGGAATATTATCGTAATCGATAACAACGTGCTCATTGCGATCGGGTCGACTCTGCTCGTGGTAGAGCCCGAGCAGATGCAGCGTCTCATGCTGTATGATGCCCGGCGTGGACAGGCACTTCGGCGAGAGCAGAACGTCGTGTGAGCCGGAGCCCACAATCGGAATGGGATTGTAGCCGATGCGAGTGCCGCAGAGCTTGTCCGATCTCTTATAGAGCACGTAACGACTGCCAATGGGCGCCGGGCCCGACAGCTCCTCGAACTGCAGGCACGTGCGCTCGTTGAACGTGGCCACGGCCATGTGCACATTGGCCACCTCCGCCGGACTGCAGTCGCTGGCTATGCGATAGTAAATCCTTCTGCTGGGCCACAGCTGCAGCGGCGACTGCATGGCATTGCGCGTCTTCATCTCGGCCAGCTCGTCGTCCACATCGATCTCGTTGTAGTAGTTCTCAAAGTATTCCGTCTCGCCTGCCTCGGCCCCGGCTCCGACAATGGCCAGCAAAGCCAACAATAGAAACTGCAACATTTTGCCTGACTGCAGCGGCATCCACTTGGCCTTTTATAGCCAGAAATCAAAATGCATTTCTGATTTTTTTTTTTTTTTTTTTTTTTTTTTTTTTTTTGCCATTAAGTATAATTTATCAGTTTCGAATTGAAGGTGCCTAATTTGGGCTGTCACATGCATAGATAAACATAGCCATAGAGACATATACATATATTTACTTAGACACTTAATAGCTTAGTATTAGAAACACATTGAGCTTAACTTAGTCATGCTCCTCGATAAGCCTAGTCCCTCCCCCGCCTTGGAGCCCAAATTCGAATTTATTCGCTCGCTGCGATTTACTTTCCCAGGCGGTTATACAATTTGCATAATTTAACATAGATATAATATTTATATAGTGCACATACACACACACACACACACGGAGCAAGTAAATCGCTTTCGTATGCATGACAATGTAATTCAATCATCATCACACTGGCGGCCAAAAAAAGTGTCGCGCTCTACTTTTATGCAGTTTGCTACATTAAATCTAAGACATTCTATATTATTTTATTATTTTTCAAGTATTCACTTCAGTTTTCACAGGTTTTATGCAAATTATTTAATTTTTGTTGCAAGAAAAATTTATTAGCTTAAATAAATTATGTTATAATTAAGATTCTTTATTATAATATTGCTATTGATTGCTAAATCAGTCTGCTATCAAATTTATAAATTTTTGGAATATTAAAAAAATTTTGGAATAGTAAAAAAAACTTAAATATATATTTATGAACTTGAATATATCCCAAAGGAAAATTGCAAAATAAAAAATTATACATTTATTTCAACAAATTTTTAAATACAAATATTTCATAAGAAACTTTTCAAAATATTAATAAACGAATTTATTTTTAATTATATTTATTTTGATAAAAATTGGAATGTCAACAATAAAAAAAAAAAATGTTAAATTCAAATAATTTTCGCACTTTCAATCATAAACATTCTTTTAATAAATATATTTTTTGTTAATTTCAATTTTTTTGACATTTTTAATGTCCAAAAATTATTTTTTTTAACAAATTTAGTTTAGAATATTGCGAAATATATTTTTATGATAAATATATTTGCTTTCAAGTAATTGAATAATTTTTGGGATTTTAATTCAATTGAATTCAGAAGTTACTTTAAGAAATAAAAAGCAATTCCAAAAAATTTAAATAGATATTTAAAATTCAATCTTGGCAACTGTGCAAAAGAATTTTTTTTTCTAAATTAAGCTTAACTAATTTTGACTTTTAAATATTATGTACCAATTTTGAAATGATCAAATTTTGAATATCCAAACAATTTATTTAAATATTTTTTTCTAATTTTGCTACAAATAATTTACATTAAACAAATTCAAGCAAACAATTGAATTCCAATTTAATTGCATTTAAAAGTTTCTTTCAAAAAGAAAACATTGCCAACAAGTTTCGCTAGCTAAAATGCAATCTATGCGCAGCTCGACAACTGTTTTGGCCACCAGTGTGCAGCTGCTCCAAGCAGGTAGCAAGCCCAAGCCCAATCCCAAATGCATAATATTACAATGGCAATTGCAGTCAAAGGCCATCAACGACTTGCGTTGCTTTCGTTAATATTATCATTATACAGTGAGTAAAATATGTATATGTATATGTATTCAATATTCCTAATATCAGTTTAAGCTGAGCGCAAGAGAAGAAAGAAAATCAATGGAAATAAAAATGAAAAAAAGAAATTGTCGAATTGTGATATTTGTTCCAAACTCGTTTCTCGTTTAGTTATCTTTTATTGCTCGGGCTAACGGATCAGTCGGGACTGTGAGGGAGGGGGGGACAGTTTTAGAGTACACGCTAAATATGCATAATAAGAGTACGCGACATGGGCGTGGTCGGGGCAACTATGAGGACTTGCTGCAGCCCAAAGGAGGCGTGCAATTGTGTTAGCTGCCCGACGGCGCCACGTGGCGTATGCATAATATAATTATTAACATAATTGTTATTGTTATTATTATAGTTATTAATATTATTATTATCATAGTTCGTACATACAAAAGAAATTAGCAAGAACACAATAAAAACACATTTTGCAAGCAAAATTATAAACAGCGAATTTCAGTTGTTGTTGTTGTTTTTTCTCTCTTGTTTTTGTCATCGTTGTTGTTGTTGGTGTTGTTGTTTTTTTAGCTTATTTTATTTTATTTTTTTTTTTTTTTGTTGATTTTTGACAGAATCATAATCGTCGATCGTTAATCGTCATCGTTGTCAATGATCCGGATCCTGCACCAGGATTGGGACACTTCGCTTGCAAACATCACAAATCAGTTCCTAGTCATTAGTAACGCTCTCCCATCAGCTCTATGTTTAAAAGTAATAGTAATAGTAATAGATAGTTGCTATTGATTATGTCTATCCACGTGGCATGGCTACGATGGCGGGCGGGCGGGCGAAGTCTGTCTGTCTGTCTGTCTGTCGGTCTGTTGTCTGTACGAGTGTAAATGAGTCGACAAGTCTCAGCCTAGCGGAGCTCTCGCTCAGCGTCTAGTGCAACTCGATGAACTGATAGAGCGCCAGCGGCACAGTTCCCTCATACTTGATGCTGTGCTGCTTGATGGCGCGCGCCGCCAGGCACGACAGCGTCGTATACTTCATGGGATCGATGATCTTGTGCAGAGGTGTGGGCGCCAGCAGCGTCTCGAACGTATCGCCAGCATCGTTCTTTGTGTCCTGTATGCATACAGAAGTGGGAGTTCGATTAATGGATCACATTTTGTGCACATTTCTGCTTACCAGATGTGCGCCGCCCTCGAGCAGCGTCTGCGCCAATGGCTCCACATAGGGCTGGAGTGTGGCCGCCAGATGCAGCGGCGTGTTGCCCGAGTCGTCGATGGCATTGGGATCGGCGCCAACCTCGAGCAGCGCCTTTGCCAGCGACACGGAGGGGAACTGGCAGGAGGGATATCGACTGACGAGCGTGCCCTCGCGATAGCAGGCATAGTGCAGGGCTGTGCGGCCGAAGCGCACGTGCACATTGAGACGATTGAGGCGATACAATGCGTTCATCACCTGATGCCGCATATCCGGACAGAAGCTGTCCGCCTCGAGCAGTGAACTGAGCAGGCAACCAATGTGCAGGGCACTGACCAGAGTGCGACTTAGTGCATTGGGATCGTGATTGCAGTCGTGTTGGTGCGCCGACAGCAACGTGGTGGATGACGAGGCGGACGCTGAGCTGTTCGCTGATGATGATGATGATGAGGATGAACTGGAGCTGGAGCTGGAGCTGGAGCTGGAACTGGAACTGGAGGCGGATGATGTCGATGAGGAGGATGGCGATTGAGTTAGCTGCTTGCTGGCAGCGGGCAGATGCTGATGCTGATCCAATGTAAATGCCTGACCACGCTCCACCTCCAGCACAGCCTTGTGAAAGATGGCCAGCATGCCGTCGGCCTCAATGGGCGGCACAATGCGTCCGCGCGGCAACAGGCGCCCCGCCTCCACCAGCATAAAGCTGAACAGCTCGGCAAAGGAAAGTAGCGAGGATTGTGTCATGGGGCTCAGCGGCTGCAGGATCTTCTGTTGCATGGTCAGGGCATATGACCAGAGCTCAATGCAGCGATCGAAGCGACCAGCGTCTGCGTAATGTGCGCCCCTGTGAGCCAGCCACACAGAGAGAGAGAGAGAGAGAGAGAGAGATAGAGACGATAAGTCGACTATATCACCTGACGGCAGCTCAGCTTACCTGAAGCGAATGTAGTAGCTGGTGTCCGGATGCGTCGGTCCTAGAATACGCTGTCTGATTACGAGCGCCTGCATGCGCATCTCGTCCGGATCGAGCACCAGCTCCTCCAGCTCTTCGATGGTGGTGACCTCGGTGACCAGCTCGTATGCCGGCACCGGCTCCTGCACTTTCTTATGCAGCTGCGGCTCCTGCGCTCGCTCCTCGAGCGCGCGACGCCACAACGTTAGCGCCACGGCCATATCACGTTTCTTGTCCACATATGTCGCCCCCAGCAGCTCCAGGGCATCGATTCGGGCCACTCGACTCACACAGGGCAGCGTGATGAGGTGCTCCACAATGGGCATGTGGCCGGTGACACTGGCGGCCAGCAGCGGCGTCATGCCATAGTAGTCCACGTCCATGGTGGCGCCATGTTTCAGCAGCAGCTGCAGTATCTGCAGCGAGCCCGACTCGGCGCAATCGTGCAGCGCCGTGTTGCCCTTGATGCTGCAACGATTCACGTCCGCATTCAGCGAGAGCAGATACTGGGCGATGCGATAGTGGCCCTTGTAGCAGGCAATCATCAGGCAGGTGTGTCCATGCCGATTGGCCACTTCGAAGTCTGCAAGCGACAGCGAGGATGTAAATATCAATCAGAGCTAAGCTAATCGCATCAGCCGCGTCACCCGCAACTCACCTGCCCCGTGATGGACCAAATATTTGACAATTTCGTAATGTCCGTCGAAGCAGGCGGCACGCAGCGGCGTCGAGTTCGTGCGCGTCGTACTGTTCACATTGGCAAAGCGACGCACCAGCATCTTCACAATGCCCAGATGGCCCGCTGCGGCGGCACACCACAGCGGCGGCGCGTCCTCAATGGGCTCGCCGTCAAAGCTCACGGAGCCAACCTGTTCCACATTGGCGCGACACTTTGTCAATAAATATTCTACAATGTCGTAGTGTCCATTGCGACAGGAGATGACCAGCGGTGTGGCTCCGTTCACTTTGGCCGAAATTAAAGTCGCAATCTCTGCAGAGCTCTTGTTATACAGCACATTCTGGAACGAGGCGATAAGAAGTCACAGAGATCAGATATGAATCCATATATATATAGCGAATTTAATATATTTAAAATAAGCTAAAATACGAGACTTTGAAGTGCACATAAAAACTTCTCAGTGCGTCAAAGCAACACGAGCTGCTCAGCTTGTTGCTGCAATATGTGTGTACACAAATGTTGCTTTGTTTCTCATTTGTCTGCAGCATGAGCAGCGCACAGTGTTGCTATCGAATCGAAGCACAAACATGTTGCGCCATTTCTAATGCTGAGCTGTTCATAATGTTGCTGCAACATATAATAGCTTTATTCCATTCTAGAGTATCATTTATTGCAGCAGCATCAACTGCTCGCATTATGCTTATGTTCGCTGCAACATTATTTACACATAATGTGGCTATGCATGCAGATCCTCAAATTTACTGGTTGCTGCAACATGCCAATTGAGTGAAATGTAGCCAAGTAAAATTGAGTGCAATTTATGATACATTTTATCACTCATTATACTTGCTGCAGCCCTGCCATGCCCTGCAGCCTAAATAACATTTAATTTATGTGCAAAATTAAATATAATAAACAATAATATACAAAAAGTATATAAGGCATTGAATTTGTTATCGAAAAAAAAGCAATTTTAATACAAAAGTAAAAAATATATATATAAACTAACTCATATATATATATACATATTTGTTTATATATATATATATATATATATATATATATATACATTTATATTATTTTTCAATAACAACGTAAAAGTCTTAAAAATATCTACAAATAATAAAGTGCTAATTGAAATTTAAAATATTTGCAAATTGTGTGAAAATTATAAATAATATTTGTTATACATATGAAAACGATATTCAGGTTCAAAAGAAATGAAATCCAATCAGCTCGGCACTGGGCATAATCAACAAAGTTCAATAATTATATATTCTGATTAAATGAAAAATTCTAATTGGAGTTCATGTGGCAGGTTCAAGTTCAAGCGAACCTGGAGTTTATATTTTGCAATTTTTTATGGCAGCACGAGCGTTTGTCTATTTTAACAACAATTAAAAAATATTAAATAATTTATGCGATGCGAATTCGGAATACTAAATAAACACGTTTTTATTGTTTAAAGTATTCGATTTAAACAGATCAAGCACACGAAACAGTGTAGAATAGAAATATTTTTTTATACTATCTATCTCTCTCTCTCTCTCGCTCTCTGACAACACTCTCTCTATCTATTCCTCTGCCCACTGCAGCTGCTAGGGTATGAAATTGTCGGCAATCTTTGCTCACCTATTCAGATATTTTTGCTTATTATTATTATTTATTATTTTTTTTTTTTTGCCTATTTTAAATTGAATTTCATTGATGCCAAACGTGTTTTGTTTTTGCCGTATGTTAATTATGTTATTGGCTGGGCAAAGAGACGCAGACAGCTACACGAGCTGGGGACACCTGTGGACTGTCGGACTGTCGGGCTGCGTGTGGGGCGCAACGCACGTGTCGCTCTGCGATTATAATGCGCACAGGTAAGCAAAGGAGCGAGAGCAACAGCAGATATGAGATACATAATTAATCCTAAAGTCATTAGTAATGAGTGCTGCACTAGCTCTAGTCATTGTTAAGCTATTTATTGAAGAATTATATAATTATTAGAGCAAAATGTCAACGGCATTACGTTAATTAATTTAGGAATCAGCAATAAATTAAATATGAATGTTGAGAAAAATACCTGTTAGACGAGCTTATAAATCAGACTTAAAAATCGCAAGTTAATCTTTCTTCTACTTTATCAGCATAGAAAATAAAATATGTATAAGTATATATATATAATATATTCATATACATATATAGAAAGATCTCCGCTTAGACAGCGTGACGACAGCGCAGTTCTGATTTGTCGCTTCGACTGCGCTTGAACCAGTTGAGGTGCCATTTTAGCAGTTGATGTTTAATTTCAATGATAATTAAATATTGATAGGGAAACAATCGACAAATTTGCACGTTTGCACATAGCGGGGTCAACATGATTTCAGTGAGCATCGGGTCTATTAGAAGTTTTGCCTTTTTCAGCGCAATCCCTCAGTGCAACAGCAGCGATGCACGATTTTCAGATGCATATCGATCGGCGGGTGTGCCCGACTGTGTAATACTCCTCACCGTCTCTCTCTCTCTCTACACACATACACGTACTAATTAGTAAAGATTATTTATTTATTTTTTAATTTTATTATTTTTAAATATCATAATTTAGATTTGGTAATCATCTATTTATAAATATGAAATACACATATTTATAAAAGATTAAGACTTAAATATTCTTCAATTTTGAATATTTTGGGCATGAAAAACTTAATATTAGAAATTGAATATCCAATTTGAGCCAAGCAATAAAATAAATATTCTAATATGAATGAAATCGATTATGAATAAATATAAACTTGTATTGCCTATTTGATTTTGTTATTGTAAATATAAATAAAATATTTACATCTCTAGAGATACACAGCAGATAGTCTAACGACTTGATCTACGTCGCCTATAGGCTATTTATAACAAAGAGAAGTATCAAACCACTTTAAGTCGCAGCTAAGAGAGAAAGAACAAAGAGAAAGATCAGGCGATACCGAAGCTTTGCAACGGTTGTTATAAGCCTCTTTAAGCTTTGCTTCTGTCGGCGCCATTGGCGGCTGCTTTTTTTCCGATTCTTACATTTGAGACTTGAGTTTCTTGTGTTTTTTTATCTTATATATATTAATAGACTCAGCCACTGCTAAGTGTGTCTGTTACATACACTTGCACTAAAACATCATACCCTTTGCACAGCTCTTAACTGCATTCAGAGTAATTTGTTCTCAAGTCTACATTCCCAGAGTCGTGCTCGATATTTTGTTGTTTCGTTCTTTGGGTATCAAACATTTCTTTATTTCCTTCATTGAAAAAGTCCCACGCGAGTAAATCACTTGTGCGATAGGAAATGAAATGATTAGCGAAGCCTTGAAACAGACGTTTCGTTGTGTAATACACAGAGCTGGGCGACGCGACTTATCAATCTCAATTAGAGCAACCGTCAAACGAAAACCCCCCAAAAAAAGCGAAAAAACCAACGTCTCTGACAGCTGCCTAGAACCAGAAATACAAATAAAAAAGAACAAAAACAGAAAAGAGAACCAACAAAAAATACAAATAAATATGCATGAAGAAAAGAGCTAAAATCTCTTGGTATTCGAAGATCAAATACGCTCGCAAGCAAAGAGATAAATAAATTTTAAGAATTAAATAACCTTTTTACTGATATGAAATATTTATATTTTATGGCCCACTGATAATCCTAATTTATGACGCTGCAACCAAAATTTGTTCAATTAAAAAACTCTTAGTAACTGAACGCTTATTTGAGTATATTTCTTGTAAATAGGCATTATTATTTATTTCAAACAAAATTATTTATTCTGTCGATTTTTCTAGATATCTGAACATCTCAAGATATCTTCAGACTTTATCAATAAATAATATTGGAAGTTCAAAAATTATATTCTTAATATTAACTGCAAGGAATAACCAATTTCGTCAAATAATTAATATACAGATAGAATATTAATTTTTAAAAGCGACTAGGCAATACCCTGAGTTCAGCTATTTGACAGACTTTATTAGAGTCATACGATTTCTATCATTTTAATTCATTCAGCTTATATATAATATTTTAAACTTCTATAATAGTACTATTAATAATAATATAATGACAATAATTGATACAATATATAGAGCTCTTATACTTTTCGAGCTAAAACTATAAAGCAAATTTTAAATATGGAAAAGGATGGAAATTCGAAAAAGAAAAGAGTTGTCAAAATCCTTTCTCTAGCACAGACTAAGAGATGAACGCAGAGAGTTTATGCTACTGCTTATCATAAGTATAAATATATTCCCGTTTGGCCATTGGCAATGCGTGCAGGGTATAGAAAATCAACAGAAAACAAAAGCCGCTGGGGGGAGCACTCAATCAAAAGACCTTGTGCATGCCGTGCGGCATTTTATATTGTTTAATTCTCTTTTCTTTTATTTTCTTTTATTTTATTTATTTATTCTTTTCGTTTGTTGCTCTTGTCATTGGCCAGCGATAATTCTAGCGACCGTGTCGCTGCTCGGAGAGTCAGAGTCATGTTCTCTTGTGAGCTTTTCTGCAGAGCATAAGAATATATTTGCTTCCTGATTTCGACACAAACATTTCTTTCTTTGTGATTCTTCTGCGTCATTTAATGGCAACATTTGTCTGCTCGTAACGTGGCCGCCTCCCCCTGCCGACACCGCCGGCCCTGTCTTTCCCGAGACTCGTGCGCGTGACAGGCACAATTTGGCAAACGCGTATAGAAATTGTTGTGAAATAAAAACAGAAACAGACACAGAAACAGCAACAGCTACAGTCGACAGTTGAAAACAACAATAAATATAATATTAAAATAAATGCAAGTTGATGAAAAGAAAAACAATATTTACGCATTCATATTTTATTTGTATATCGCCATCAATGGCTGAGCTATGGAGCAATCAATGCTTATGACATTGCCATTGAAATGGCCAATCCGCAACCCCAAGCCCCAAGTCGTATGCCACAACGACTGGAAATTGAGCATTGTGGGCTACTGAACTTTTCGCTTTCAACGGAAGCCTCAAGCAAACAAATAAACGACAACAACAGCAACAATTTGATGACGCGTACAACGCAGCTGTTTGCTTTTCCTCATTTAGAGCATACAAACATATATGCATGTGCACAGTCATATACGATGCAGAGCCGGTTCCCGGTTGCATCTTCAATTAAGATTAAGTTGAGTTCACGCCAACAATTTACGGATGAGTCATTGAATGCCGTCAAGTTCACAAAGTGCTCCAAAGTCTGGCGTCAACTAATCTAAACAGCATTTGACATAAGTCTAGATGACCCCAGACGACGGGTGTGCGTGTGTCTGTGGGTGTGTGGGTGTGTGTCCCTGTGTCTGTGTTTAGTTAAGCCATAAACGAAACGAATTTTGGACAGTGTTGGACGATCTATCGCAGGGAGCTACAAGCCAGTGCAAGGGAGGAGCAGCAGTGTAGCCATATAACTGTATGGCAGCACAGGTAGCGTGTGCCATGCGATAATTGATATGACCTCGCACGTTGACCACATTGACCACATTTGGGCCAGTGGAAGCTTGAGTCAAAGGAAAACGCTTAGATAATTGTGGAAAACCTGACATGTGGTCAAAAAGATCAACTGTCGCCTATTATTTCATATCAGTTGAGTTCAAAGAACCTAGTCTCACGCTAAGTACATATTACTAAATTACCTAAAGTATAATTAAAATATTTGTAATTTAAATTTAATAATAAATGAAAAAAAAAAAAAACTAAATATTGATATTTTTTGTATAGCTCAAAGAGATTTTGAATATATTTTCCATAGAAAAATTTTATAAAATAGCCCTTATATATTAAATATAAATTATAATTAAAATATAAATGCTAAAAAAATATTATATATTTTTTTATACATGCAAATTATTGAGTTAATCAATGAAAACGTGAGCCGCTTGAAATATGTTAGAAGTAAATAATATAAAAAGTTGACTATAAATGCTTAACCAAATCAGTACTTGCTTGAAATATGTCAGAAGCAAATAATATAAAAGGTTGACTATATTTATGGCAACTTGGCCAACTTAGTACTTTGAAGGCGACAAATAAAATAATAAAAATAAATTATTTAATGCATTACTAAATAACAAATAAAGTAGACAAATGTATTCTACATTAATTACTATACATAATAATTATGGCAATCTGTTAATTATAATTGCATTAAAATCCAGTTGACAACCTTAATCAATTTTACAATCTGGCCATAGAGAGTGCTTAACTTAACTTAACCAGTTAGTCAGCCAGTTCAGTTTGAAATTTCCCAGCTTCGAAAAATTGGATGAGTCAAGCCGTAAGGGGCATAAAATAATTGCGTCTGCTCAGAATTCACTTTACTCATTTCACCGAAAAAAGAAAAAAAAAAAACACAATTTAAATTTCACTTCCCGCATACATATACATTTATAAATATATAAACATATTATGCATGTGTATTCATTTGTTTTTAATTTGTATTTACTGTCGAAAAAAAGAACAACCCGACAGCAATAAGCAAGTATATATAGATATATATACAGAAATGAATATAAAATTGAGACAAGGTAAAAATTGTGCGCAACACTTGTGACATTTGTTCTCCATCAACACGCTGAAATCATGGAAACGGAAAAGCGCCAGGGAACACAATGAGTTTTGCCATTTTTCACCTTGTCACATGCCGTTATGAAAATGTCGACCCGCTGAGCGCGAAAATCTAATGGGAATGAGTAGCAAAGCGCTAGTTTAAAGGCGATTAAAAATTTTGTTTCCGTGTAATAAACAATAAACAACTTTCCATTGTTGCTGCTGTTGCTTTGCGATCATTTTGCTGTTTGCCGTGCACGCATAATTTATTATAATTTTGACATTGAACGAGTTCAATGTCGATATGCAGTAGTAGATATTTAATGTCTAGCCGCACGCCGCTCGCACAACTCTCGACTGGCTCTTGGCTCTTGGCTGTCGGCTTTGGTGCGTTCAACCGTCAACTCAAAGGTTTGCCCCTCGCCGACAAGCCGCGCACACATTCAAATCAGCCACGTCGCTCAATTATTTGGCTTATTTGTTAGCTAAACTGGCGCGACTGCGCTGTCGCTCAAGGGTGTAAATTCAATTCAAAAAAAAAAAAAATTAAATAAAAAATATAAAACGACTAAAAGGCGAGCATAGCTCTTGAGTTGAGGTCAACGGTGCTTTTTAACGGGTTCAACAAGAGGAGGAGACTGAGACGTAGAGAATTATTTAATCTGATATCCGACAGATGGACCAAACCAATCTAAATATCTGACAGCGAGCAATGAATGAATGAATATATATATATATATATATAAGTTCACACGCTGCAGGGTCGAGTTCAGGGTCAATTTTGAGACGCTTTGTTTCTATGCCCAATGGAAAAAAACGCACCTAATTAATATTTAAAAAATACAAATTTAGTAAAACTGGTATTTCTATGCATTATTTCCACACGAACAGAATGCAATTAAACATAAATCTGAACCGTTTTATTGCCTGTACTAAGGAACCAAAGAAAAATGTAATATTTTATTAGCAAACATTAAGAACTACACAATTTAAATATTACTCAAGGCTATAAGCTGAAAACAGCTTGAAAACTTGATCAAATTACCAAGCCGCTAACCAAACCAGAGAAACAAGAAAGAAAAGCGAATAGAACCATTTTCGGAAAACAAATACAATTCTTTGGGGGACTGCATTAACTGGTTCATGAACCAATGGAAATACCATATATGCCAGATTTATACCATATAATTATTATTTTTAAAATATTTGTTTAATCATTTTTTTAATTATTTTTATATATTATTACTCCCAGATGTCCTACTTTATTTTCAGCTGCAAAACCTATAAAGATTAGGGCAAACAATGAAGAAAACACAAGATTTTAATGTGCAATATAAAAAAATAATATTAAATTAACATGCCACTAAAAATCTCTTTATGTCAACTGCGCTACCTTATATAGAAAGCAACAATTAAATTTAAATTAAAAAATTAGTTCAGCTTAACAATTTAACTAAATGATTTCCTTGAATATAGACACCATATAATATATGTATATATAAATATATATATATATATATATATATATATATATATATATATATATATATATATATCATTTATGAACTAAATAAACTTAATTTTCAATAACATTTATCAAATTCAACTTTATTAAATCATTATTAAAATAACTTTTGTTTGGCTAAACCATATCAATGCAAATTGGAATGGGTTTATTATGTACTAACATAATTCCCTTAATATAATTTGTATTTAAACTTAACTCGGTTTTTATTAATTCGGGGCACATCAAATTTAGCTAAATGTAAACTCGGACCACATATATATATGTATATGTATATATGGACATATATACATACGTAGACATATATACACAAGCAAATAGATACGCGTTCAGCCTCCGACGACGCTGATAATATAATGCTCTGCGATGGGCGTATAATCAGCAAGAAGGCATTCACATTGTTATGAGCATTGTTGCTTTAGTTAATCGTGCGACGAACTTCAAAGTCATGACGGCTTCGACAAACAAACAAACAAACAAAACAGACAAGAGAGATACAGCTATAGATACAGCTACAGCCGCAGATAAATAGTTAGTTATATGTAGATGGCTCAGCTCGTAGCGCAGTAGCACGCAATGTGCTCGAGCAAGTGCCAATGCCTTCAGCACTGGCCGCTCGGCATCGTAAAAGCGTACACTGGGAGAAATATTCCAAATTTAGAAAACTGAAGCTGCACTGAGGCTAGTAAACTGACTAAAATACTCAACTATATGTATTCAAAAGAAGTGTAAAAAGTTTTAAAAATTTTAGATATATTTTTTTTTTATATAACATAAAAACCAAACACACAGATTTTATATTAAATAGAACACATTTTTCGCGGCACACTTATTAGTAGATTAATTTATGGTCGAAATGATAAGAATTGCCTGATAAGCTCGAAGAGACATATTTAAGGAATTGTTTGTGTTTGTTATGTAAGCAGAAGACGTTTCAAAACACAAACATTTCCAGCTGTAATCTTTGTACTTTTTGAAATCTTTTACGAAAATGTTAATCTATCAAATTTGATCAGTTTTACACAAACAGTTAAGTTCAGTTATGTAAGCCTAAAAATGTTTTCAAACACATAAACAATTCTCATTGATATTAAAATTTAGCAAACATTTAGTAATATTAATCAATAAATATATGTGGACATTCCAAAGAGTTGGACAAACGTGGGCAGACCCGCCTCTTTGGCAAGTGCATGCTGATAATATTGAAGACGAAGCCAATGAACGCTATCGCACGCACCTAGTCTTGGCTCAGTGGACTTCACTTAAGATGCCAACAGAATTGAAGTCAAAGCAAACCAGGCACAGAGCAAAGCAAGAGATCGGCTCTGACCTTCCATTTACACATCGACCAAAAAAAAAAAAAAAAAAGAGCCACACACACACACACACACACATAGAGTAATCAAGAAGCAGTAAAATAGCAAAAAGTGACAAGAAAACAAAATAGCAGCAAATCCAATGGACGATGCTGAAAATACTGAACAATTTTAACTGCAGCTGCCTAGCTGTATCTCGCTCTCTCTTTCTCTCTCTCCCTCTGCCACCCTCTCTTTCTTGCACAGGCCAAAGCTTGAGACTCGAATTCAAATTTACGTTTTGAGGTTACCCTAGCAACAACTCAGCAGACAGCAAATTTTATACAAGCATTCGCCGCTCTGCAAATGCTCAGCACAAAGTAAAGCTCAAGCAGCCAGCGAAACATGCAAAGAATCAACCTCAACCTCAAAAACAGCTGTTAGCAGAAAACAACAAAAACGAATACGAACACACACGCACACACACATATGCATATGTACATGCACGTATTTAGCTGTGCATAAAGCTTGGCACAAACACAAATCTAAATTGCAAATGTTTTACACATAAACAGACGAAAATGAATTTTTTTTTTAATTTTAGCTTGATTGAAGCATGCATATTAAACATGCAAAGTGTGTTTTTTTATTGATTTTTTTTATTTTATTTTTTTATTTTTTTAGATAATCAGTCCTAGTTAAATGTCCTTCACTGCACCAGCAGACGGACCAACAAATTATTGATTATTGTACGGCAATTAAGATAATTCGTTTGGCTCATTAGCTGACACTGTCTAGTATTGAAAAGTCCCAATCAATTGCTTAAAGCCTCATTTAAAATCCTGTTTCCTTATATGTGTATATCTCAATAGCTTAATTAATTTCGCTTTTATCGTGAGTCTTTCTATATATTTCATTTTATATATTAGATTCTGGTCTGAACATCTTTCAGCCTTGGTCGGGTCGTTCAACTCATAAAATATCGCGCAATCAGTCTGGTTTTATAATCCGAATTGAATTTCACTTCAATTTTCAAGTTTGCTTCCTGTTTGGCCAATCTAAAATTCATTTCGTTTTCTAGTCATTTCTAGCTGTTTTGTCTTTTTGTCGCCAATCGCCAATCGCCAATTTTCAGTAGATTTTTTAAAGATTTCCATATTTCACATTTTGCTATTAAAAAAACTTTTTAAAAATTTGCTGGTTCTTTTTGCATTTTAATTTCACAATATATGAGCTGTGTGGTTTGGAACTGGTTCTTTTCGACAATTTCCTGTTTTGGGCAATCTAAAAATGTTATGTTTCATTTCAAATTAACTCGTTTTGCTCAGCAATATCTCAAGTACTTTAGTAATATTTAATGTGCTTTATATTATTAACAGGTTTGCTGGAATCTTAAACAGCTGATATAATTCTGGTTCTTAATTGTGATTCATTTCAGTACATCAGCATTTATACAAACATCATGTATGCTCAACTATTTCCTTGTCACTCCGCTGGCGAATGGCGCGCAGTAAGCTCTTAGAGTTTGGTATCGTATTTTAAGTACCTCAACATATTCTCTTGCCCGACTCAAAGAGACCCAAACATCCATCCGTCAAGTCACCGAGCCATCCAGCTTCGATCACGTAGCGTACTTCACAAAATACGTATTGCTTGTGTCTTTAAGCGTAAAGTGGCACTTGGAGTCTGACTGTAAAAATACATCCGTACATACATAGACACATGTGTATTTTTACCCCATGTGTACGCTATTATGTGTGTTTTGGATATTATTTTGGGAATGAACAAAAAGCAAAGTAGCAAGAACAGCAACAACAACAATACCAAAAACAACAACAACATAAACAAAACAGAAAGAGTTGGCCAAGCAAGAAAAACCAGTTTCATTTGCTAGAACATGTTGCACACTTAGCGAATCGCGATCAAGAACGAGATCGGAGCTAGTTCACTCAATATGGTGCACTAGTTTCTTATGGCTGCACAGGCACCTTGCACAAGATATGTATATATTTATATACATTTCTGTGTCCACATCAAAAACCACATTTAGCCCAGGCAGCGGGCTATTTTGAGATATCTTCACACACACGGGCACAGTCAACTTGCTTCCTGGCAGAGCGCAAGCAACAAAAGCAAAAACATCAATCGGCTGTCGGCACAAATGACACATTTTCGGAACCATAGCCAGAACCAGAACCTGAGGCTGAGCCTGTATTGCGAGCCGAGCGCCGAGCCCAGTCAGGAAGTCTAAAAATGAACAAAACCGGTGCGAGTCGAGCCTTTCTCAGATTCTGAGCTGGTGACTGAACGCACTCAAGGATAACTGACAACAGCGATTTATATATATATATATATATATATATATATATATATATATTTATATATTTAAGGCCCATTGGTGGGCGTTGCTGCTGGTGGCAATGTGTGTTGGGGCTGCGTTAAGGCATAATATCAACCTAAACAAGTTGACGCTTTTGACAATCGCGGAAGCGTTTAACGAAACCAAACGCAACGTGATCTCAGCCGTTAATTTTATATGTTTGCATTAACATGTTAACACGGGCACAGTCAATAAACGCTCAACGTGGCCCAAATGCGAACCGACATATGAGCATACATAAAAATAATAATAATAAGAATAAGAATAAAGCAGCTAAAAATACTTGATTGGACATAAAACAGAAAAAGACGGAAATTTTGGTATCGTTGTGTCTTGCGTGTGTCTGTCTGTCTCTGATAAGATAACGAAGCAGAGGAAATGCCGAATCAATGTGAAGTGAATAGCAAAAAATGTACACAGTTTGTCTAATGTGCTTAAATAAAATGACACTTTCAACTAAATTTTTTTATATTTTAATGTATTTTAAATTGTATTTATATTTTCAATCACGCAGTTGATTTTAGCCCAAAAAAAAATATAAAATATCTATTTATATATATATATATATATATATATATATATTTTTTTTTTTTTTTTTTAATTTAAATAAAATAACAAATTAAAAACATATTAATTTAGCTCGGAATAAATTAAATGTTGCAAAGTAAATATTTACTTGTCAAAAATCAACAACATACATGTAAAGTGTACATTTATAAATAAATATAGTTCTAAATACTTTTGCCATAATGCAAGCAAATCCCACACACACACACACACTAAGACAAACAATCGCAGGGCAAACGAAGCCAAATGCGACAGCGCAATTGCACTACGCCAATGTCAAGCAAACGTAGTCAAAGCTTAAGAACTTTATTATGCATAAAGCGTGCCACAGTCGCAGGGAGCTTGAGGTGTATACACCTACATACATTCGCACACATTGCTAGTTAGCTACATGTATGTGTAATTATGTATGTCATGCAAGTGTGTACATTTTTATTTGTTGTGTTTTGGCTCTGTTGCCGAGCAAACCACTCTCTCGCTCTCCCAGAACAGTCTCTCATTTTAATAGAAGAGCGCGTGTGTGTCTAAACTTTTGCGAGTGTGTGTGTGTGTGAATTTTATTGATTAGTCACAAGGCTGGCAGCACTGCAACAGCAGCAACAGCAGCAGCAGCTGAGTTTTTACTGCAAGTTGCAGAGTGGCTGCCGCCCACGCATCTGCAGCAGTGGTTAAAACAGCCATTGGCATTTGCAGCGCAGGTACTTACCTTCAATAGGGGCAGGTTATTATCGCGTGCAGCATTGAATATGATGAATTTGTCATCCATTTTTTTTTTTTATTGAATTTGTGTTTGTTGTCGACTCGATATTACATAAATAACAACTTTAAAAACTCACTCAAAATTTTGGTTTCTTTTTAATTTATATCTTTAGCAAACAGCCAAAAAATTATTTGATTTTAATAAATTTTCTGCCGCTGCTTTCGTCGTTTGGTTGCGAGATTGAGATTTTTCACTGCCTGCTGTGGATGTTGTTGTTGTTATTGCTGATGTGAACTGCTAGTAATTTATTTGTATGTATATGTATATATTTCTCGCACAAAGAACTCTCAACCGAAAATAAATATACAATTCTTTCAATAATTGCACAATTATCGTCAGTCTACATACGTTAGTGCTGCGTTTTTATTGCTCTGCTTCCGTATTTCATTGCATTTTTCTTTTTCTTTTTTGCGCACTCTCTTCTTTGATGGCAGCGGCGACGGCGGCCAAAAGCAGGAAGACCAATTTCTGTGTACTATTTTCTTTTATTATGTCGCTCCTGCTGCTCGGTGCGCTAAAAAAATCTACTGCATTTAAATTACGTCGCGCCAATATTCAGTTGTTACACTCTGCGCCAGCTAGGTTTCTTGCGTTTTATTTTTTAATATTTATTTGTTAAAACACACAAACAATCATGAGCGGCAAAGTCGCGCGACGTCACGCACGGACAAGAAAAATATTACTGAAAATAACTCTGTTAAGTTTTTCTTATAAGAGTGATCGAATAACATTGTAGAGATGGACACGTGAGCGCAATAGCCACACTGGCATTCTCACGACCAATGGGTCACTCTCAAATATCTCTTTTGATCTGTTGCCTTAATTTATTATAAAAATCAAAATTAAATTAGAAATATCAGTACAGTCCAAATTATTTATGAAAGTTCCTTTTAATTTATATAAACTAGTAATATTCTCATCGCATTGGAAATCGCGCTCTACCTATATACAGTCTGTTAACTCAATCGATATGCTGCAAATTTAACATACCATGGAAAGACGATTAGTTGAAATAGTCGATTGTTGACATATCGAAAAGCTGGCTATCGCTAATGCCCAATTATCGCGAAATTTCGCATATATTCAAATGTGTGCCGCGAAAGCGGACCACCATCAAATAACTGATATTATAAAAACTTTAGAATCTAATTGCGGTTAATAACACTTATTAATATAATCTGATAATACAATGCACCAGCGACAAATTAAGCGATAACATTTATTAGTTATATTCAGTCTACACTGAAAAAACAATGCAACACGCCGTTTCACATTGGTAACCACATTGTTAATTTTTTAATGAACTGAAGGCTCGCGCGTACATTAGAAATTCCAAAATCATTATATAAAAGCGTTGTTCTATTTTACATCCGATTTTCCTCAATCCTATGCTGACATTGTGTGCCTCGCTGTTGTTGTTGCTTGCCATTTGTCGATTATATATTGGAAAAACTACTTATAAAAATTGTTACTGCTGCTGCCGCTGTCGAAATGTTGCGTATTTCACTTGTATCCACTCCATTTGCAAAGCGTAAGCGACGCCTATGAGATTGACAGTATTTGTCAGTATGTGAATGAAAACGGCTCAATGGAATTGTAGTTTCTTTACGTTCTTAGAGTGTTTATTAAAAAATTAATAATTTGTGGTTCATCAAGAAGCGTCCCCATGTTTATTGTGGCTTCCTTCGGAACGAGCAGCCTAAAATTGCATTTAAAGCATATTAGAGTGATAAAATAATGATTCAAATTAATTTTCTTTTACCTTCTGTGAGCTTGGCACGTCCTCCAGTTGGCTGGCACAGAATGGTGGCGCAACCAGCGCAGACCACAACGCCCTGAGCGTGACTGAACACAGTTGTGATTCTGTAGCATCCGGGGCATTTGACATCCATGAAGTAGGAGTTGGGGTGCTGCACTAAGCGCTTTAGCTTGTGCTTGCGCTTCTCCTCAGCGGGCAGAGGGTGCAATAAATCTTTTGCTAGCTAAAATCGCAAACAAAACAAAAACAAGATCACTATTGGTTATATATCATATTTGAAGTTGCAACAATAACATTATCAGTTTCACAATATCATTCAATATCGCATTTCACAACTTTTTGCAATTCACTTGCTCAGACAATGATGCGCGCGTTTAGCATGCGTTGCCAACGAACCGAGTGCACGGTGTTGAGAGACGCACTGTTTTATTTACACAATTGTCACAGTAAAAGCATATTTTTCATGTAGTTAGATGCAACGCGAAGGTTATTACATTGTTTTTGCGTATGCATTTGCAAATTTTCTTTGTTTTACAGCTTATTTTTGTAAAAATTGGCACCCACCGGCATGTTTTTTCTTTCACAGCTAACACGGAAAAGGAAGTCGGCCAAATCGCAACCAACTTAACAAACGATAAAGTACTAAAAAATCCTATTTCACTGTTGGCACAGTTGGTATTTTCTTCCGAGCAAGCTATAAAAGCACCAGCTGTTTGCCTTTAATGTTAACTAACAGGCCGCTCTGATGTTACGGTGATACGTGTGTAAGTTCATAATTTCCAATTTGGAAGAACAAATTTCTGTAGACACAAAACTTTATCCATTTCCTTTTCAGCTTCTATTCTACGAGGAAAGTTGATAATTCCTAAAACTAATGACTAAACACTCAAATTCTTTTGTATTTTTAATATAGATCTTCATCAGTAAAATATCACTTTAAAACTTTCGATTTATTTGATTTGAGCGCGGGCAAAAACTTCGGTAAAATCTCTAATTGTGACGTCACAGACGAGCTGTTAGCTAGCATTAAGAGTAACAGAACTGCTTTTTGAGTAATTTGTGGTGTCTTTTACAATCGTCAGCCAGAGTTGCATTTTTAGTGGCGCCTTTTTAGCACTGGTAGCTCACCAACATCGAAGAGCTCTTTTGTCCGACAGAAATAACAAAGATCAAAAATATTGAAATTAGCAATGTCGACGCTTGAATTATGTGAGAAGTATTTTGAGACCCGCGATGTCTATAAATTAATGGGTATCGACAAAGATGCCAAAGAAAAGGATATTAAGAAAGCATATCACAAACTTTCGCTGATGGTGCATCCCGACCGAGTTCCAGACGCGCAAAAAGACGAATCGACAGAGAAGTTCAAAGTGCTCTCTAAAATTTACCAGGTGCTAACCGATACACAGAAGCGCGCGGTCTACGACGAGCAGGGCATCATCGATGACGATGACGAGGGCAAGCTGACCAACTGGCTTGACCTATGGAGCAAGATATTCAAGCCACTCTCCGAAGAGGACATAAGCAACTATGAGAAGGAATATGTTGGCTCCGAGCTGGAGCGCACGGATATCAAGAAGGCATATTTGGGTGGCAAGGGCTGTATAAATTACATCATGAACCATGTGCCATTCATGAAAGTCGAGGACGAGCCCCGCTTCAAAGAAATTGTAGCCAGCATGATTGCATCCAATGATGTACCCGAGTATAAGATATTCACGGAGGAGCCGGCCGCAAAGCGTAATAAACGCCACAAGAAATATGCGCGCGAGTCGAAAGAGGCGACTATTATCAAGGAGCGTATTCAGCGCCGACGAGAAAAAGACGCCGAAGCAGATCAAGAAATGGCCGGCAGTGGCAATCTGGAGCAACTTATTTTGGCGCGTAAAAATCACCGTGAATCGAATTATAATTCGCTTATGGATCGATTGCTGGAGAAATATTCGGGAGAAGACGATTCCGATACGGTTGACTTTAGCGCCTTCGACAAAAAGAAAAAACTGAAGGCCAAGACCCCATCGAAACAATCACAAAAGTCAGCAAAGATAAATACCGTAAAGAAGGGACGGGTAGAAAAGCCAAAATCTTAAACATATTTTAGTTTTTACATCTCAAAATTGGTTCAGTTATAATTAAATCTTCATATATGTATTGATAATAGTAATAAAAAAAATAAAACGCGAGAGAAGGCTGTCGTCGGGATTCCCGACTAGGACACACTGATCCTCACCCGATCAGTGCTCGTGAATATATTCCATAGATCTTATGTTCATCTGTCAGAAAAGAAAAGCCGTGACCCGATTTAATTTTTAATATATTCCCATATTTTAATGGAATATTTTATATTATAAAGTAATGACAAAATTATTTTAATGAATATTGCATTATCTAAATACAATCTGAGAACCGGATATCGATAAGTTTAAAACGGCAATACTTATCGTCATATATCGGAGTTTACATATTTGTAATAAAAACTAAAAACAAATATGTCATACAACGAGATTCCTCGAAAACTGCGATAATTTATTTTATTATTTTAGGCATATTAATGACAGAAATAATTTTGATCAATCAAATTAATAGCGATCGGTGAAAAACAAAGTTTTATTTATTTTGACTTAGAAAAAAAAATCTTAGACTTAAAATAGCCGTATCGAATAAATCAAAGCTTTTTTCCAAAGCAAAAAAATTTAACTTTTTTTTTTAAATCTTTTATTACACGCAATTTAATTTTTGGACCACATATATACACATAGTTCAGAGATGACAACTCGCTTAAAACTTGTCCACTCATTCTTTACTTTAATAATTTATCGGAAACTTATCGAGAACAGTAAACAAAATAAAATTAGTTGGAAACTCAGATAACACTAACTTAAGCAGTTTTTTAATTGTGTGCAACGTCATCCGATGGACATTATAAACAAGATGTCCACTGTAGCAAGTAAATGCCGCATTTGTCTAGGCGAATACGACCCCACCGCCATGCAAGCACTTTTTACAGATAATAAGGATGTCGACAAGCCCAGCAATGCAGAAGTTGAGGACACGGAAGACATCGATTATGAAGAGCGATGTTTAAGTAGCAAAATTGAGTACTGTTGCGGAATTAGGGTAAAGCCGAATGCATAAGAAATTCTCGTTCACTTATGCATATATTCAATTCAATTACAGATTCGTCACTCGTCGTACTTGCCATCGAAAGTCTGCGAGCGATGCTGTAATTTTGTGAGCATGTGGTTCAGCTTCCGACAAATGTGCCTCAATTCGCAGGTGTATTTAGAGAGTACGTATATGCATGACGAGAAACCAAATGATCTCATCGATGCCACCGATACCGAGTATATGGAATATCTGTATGAGACGTTGCAGCTGCCAACCATAGATCGCTACCAAACGAGCGAAATGCTCCAATCTGGGAAATCTCCAGAAATTGAGAGTGATTATGTTGTGGACTATGATGAGGAAAATGATGTGGCAGACGCACTTCCAGCAGAAGAGCAGGACGATTACTCCAAACATAATATACAGGAAATACTCACTGATCTGGATACATACGAAACAAATCATGATGAACCAATAGAGGTCGAGTCAAATCTCGTTTATTCAGATGAAGGCCAAACAACGGAAGTTGGTCTACCGCTAAAAGTGGATAATTGTGAAGTGGATTATGATGACAACGAAGAGTTTCTATCACCGACGCCCTCGCCTGAGCCACAACCAAGCAGCGCCACTGTTAAGCGTAAGCCTGGTCGCCCACGTAAACCAGACAGTGAGCTGAAGTCAAAACGAAAGAACAAAATCGATTTACACTCTAAAAACGAGCAACAAAACGAGGATGTGCCTACTAAATATGTGTGTAATCTCTGTGGTAATGTCTATCCGAAGAAGGCTGCATTTACGGCCCACATGATGGCGCACACGGACTACAAGCCGCATCAATGCGAGTAAGTTAAATTTACTCCGATTACAACATTTAAGGTGAACATCTTATGCATATATTGAATATGTTTTAGAATCTGTTGCAAGTCTTTTCGCCAAATGGGCGAACTGCGAGCGCATATACGACGTCACACGGGAGAGCGACCCTACAAGTGCTTGTACTGCGATCGTCACTTTTATGACCGCAGCGAAAAGGTCCGCCACGAACGAGTGCACACTAATACGAGGCCGTACATGTGCAAAGAGTGCGGCAAAACCTTTACGCACACGGCTATATTGAAAAATCACAGTTTGGTGCACTCTGGCGAGAAGAACTTTAAGTATGTCTACTCTGAAATTTTGGCCAAACATTTATAAATGAGAAATTTTGAATATTTTTTCAGTTGCGGCGTATGCTCCAAATCGTTCACGCTACTGCATCAGCTGAAGGCACATTTGCAAACGCTGACACACAGAAGCAAAGAGAATCAGTCATTTGCCGGCTCCAGCAGCTCCTACATACTTCACACTCAATAATTTAAGCTAGACGTTATTATAAAATATAATTAAAATATTAACAAAAAAAAAAAAAAAAATTATGTAAACTTAACATTTCGTGCAGTCCCTAATTCGTAGACCTAACTAATCGAGACGAATAAGTATATATAATATATACGCTAAATATAAAATATATATATATATATTTTTTATATAACATTCAATGGTTAGTTACAAGCTAATATCAAGGCTGCCATAGGAGCAATTTACTTAAAAGGCAACGAAAATAACAATTTAAGCAACAACTAGCTGTTGCCAAGGTCGCCATTCTGATTGTACAGCATTGTGCCCACTTCATAGCGATGAACGTGCGTCCGTTCATGAGCCTTTAGTTGGTGTGGCAAGCGAAAGCCCTTGTTGCAGGTCAGGCATTTATGGGGCTTTTCCTTTGAATGAGAAAGGCTGTGCGCTTTCAATGTGGTTGATAACGAAAAGGTTTTGGCACATATGTTGCAAGCATAGGGTCTTTCATTTGTATGCATTCTGTAAATAATGCGAAAATAGTTAGTCTACAGGTTCAAAGGAACTATCAACTTGCATTAATTAAATACCTTTCGTGCTTTCGATGTGTGCTACGATCGGCAAAGCATCGACTACAGTAGCTGCATTTATAGGGCTTTTCGCCTGTGTGGGTACGCATATGGGTGGTCAGATTACAGGCGGCGTTGAAGCGCTTGGAACACAATCTGGGGAAGCAAATAAATCTTATTTCATATCAGCAAATTATTTTGATTATACGTACTCGCATTCGTAATGCTTTTCGTTTCGATGCGTGCGAATATGGGACTTAAGTTGAGTTTGGTTTGGAAACGAATTGCCACATATGGCACAGCTATGTCTGGGAAAGTTCGATGGCTCACAGGCTCCAGCTAAGTCAACAGTAGGAAAAGGAGAAACAGATGAACTTGGCTCTTCCATATCCAGTTCCTCCATCTTCAGCCCAGATTTTTCCTCTGACTTCGACTGAATTGCTTTATTATCATCATATGAAGATTCGGCTATTGGCTCCTCAGCTGCCGCTTTAACAACTGAATCTTTCCCTGAATAATCGTTATCGTCATCTTCGTCGTTATCATTGTCCCCATCACTTATGATGTATTCATTGCCCTCGATGTCAGTCTCTACCTCACCGTCAGTTAAATTAAGAACACATTTGCTCACAACTAGTAAATAATCTTCATCGTCATCGGTTTTTTTAGGAGTAGATGACGACTTGTTAACTTCAGTTGGCATTTCACATTTCAAATGCTTAATCAATTTCTTTATTTTTCCTGGAGAGGACTCAACGTCAATAGTTTCTTGTGCTTCTATGGAGTCTGGACAAGACATTTCTTGTTCGCTCAATAGATCTTTAATAAGGTTCGATTGAAGTATTTTTTCCTCTTCTGAGTTGCGCTCCATAATCTTTTGTTTACGCGTGCGAGGAGGTTGCGCTTCAACTTTGACGACACTGCGAGTATCATGTTCCACGAAGCTATTTGAAAAGCATTTTCCCGAAGACATCGTGCGACGAACAACACTTCGTAGATGGGCTTCAGATCTTTTGCAGCCTGTTAAAAATGTGTGAACCGATTGAAGAGCTTCAATACAATTGATGCAGATTAGGTCTGGCAAGCCGTCATCTGGTTTCGCCTGTATATGACAATGACAAATTATTATTATATTGAAGACAATTTCAAATTACGTTGATCCTACCACAATTCCAGCGTATTCTTCCAGTTGCTTTGTTAATTTTGTATAATTGAAGAGCGGCTGCAGTTGGGCACTGCTGTCGGCCGTGCACGTGCGGCACATGGACCATTTTATGCAAATTTCCATTTCTTAATACTTTACGATTCCACAATAATTACAATTAAATCAGAACAGCTCATTTTGCGCCATAGAATAAAGAGCTTGTAATCAGCTTGCCGATGTTGGAGTGTATCCACGGATATCTGAAACGCACATTATTGTGCGTACAAATCTGAAGACCGTTATAAATTCATTTCAATATGTATATACTTTGTGGTATTCGCGTCTTTAAAAGTATAAATGTACAATATTAAATGCTTTAACAAAAACTGTATAAACGCTTATTTATTGTACTGCCTGCGGTGCCGACTCTAATATCACGTTAAAATGTATAGAAGTCATCTAAATGTAATCGAATGAGGCATTGAGAATGGCATTCCAATCTATCGGCATTCACGTAAACAAACCTCTTCAAATAATTTGGTCACACTGTTTGAATGTCAAAAATAAAAAGAAAATAAAACTGCAACACAAACTGCAAAAAAAAATTATAGGCGCTCTATCTGATTATTGTTTAAAGAATTGCAAAAAAAAAAAGAAATATACTTATAAAAGCATGCCGGAATATTTAATATGCCGAATATGCTTAACGGAAGACATGAACGTTGACACCATGACACCACTATACGACGAACAGGACGTTCAATGTCCATTAGTCCGGAAAATAGAAGAGATCGGAAGCATAAAGGTACGCAGTAGGAATTTCCGTTTAAACATTTCGTTAAATTGCGTTCAATAATTAGCTACCGCCCTTGGAAAACATGCCAAGCCTGCTCTGCTGCAGTTGTGTCAGCAATCTTAGCAGCGCCTATAAGTTTCGGGAATTATGCCAGGAAAGTGAGCGAACATTTGCCAGCAGCGTTGTGAAGGTATCTCCAGTTCGCTTATGTAACAATAAATGGCTCAATTATAAATTTAATTGTTACATTTTTTAAGGCTGAACTAAAATTGGAACCAACTGATGATCCCTCACAAATCGAAAGCGACACCGTAGAGTACATATACGAGGCAGCAAATGAGTTTATTGATGCCGATGATGATATTGAATTCGATGCAATGCTAGAAGAACGCTTGGAAGAAACGATTGAGGAGACGGCTACCGACATACCGTATGAAGATTTCGAGCGGACAACAGACCTGGATGATAAGAACATTTTGCTTGGCAATGCCAGCGACAGTGACTACAATCCCTCCGAACGGTTGCGAAAGCCAAAGGTACGAAAATCGAGGCTGAACAAGCGTGGACGTGGACGACCTCGCAACCCAACGCATTCAGTACTTAAGCATGGCCAAGCGAAGACAACAAACACAGCAATTGCAAATAAAGCGAATGACGAGACGTCTACAAACATCATGTGTGAAATTTGCGGCAATATCTACTCGAAACGTGCAGCCCTCAATATTCACATGCGACGTCACATGGCCGAGAAGCCCTTTGAATGCGAGTATGTAGCAGTGCACTACATTTCATTTTAATTAATTAATGAATTGAGTACGATAACAAAGAAAGAAGCATCAGGTCGTTTATAGAATTCAATTATACTTATATATCATTCATTATCCATTCAGTCACAGATTATTTTTAATTTATTCCGTATGATTATATGGCCCAGCTGAGACTCGTGAATAACACAGGAATTATGGTCTCTAGAAATTTATTACGTATTGATTTTTTTATTAATTTTTATTTATATTTTATAAGTAATTTTATAATTCAATAAGTTATTTCAATCTTTCTATGTTATACATATATATATTCATATTTAAATCTATATATTCTAGAATCTGCTCAAAGTCGTTTGCCGGTCCCTCAGAGCTCAATCGCCATATACGAGTGCATACGGGCGAGAAACCCTTTACGTGCAAATATTGTTCTCGTTCATTTGCTGATCGCAGCTCTAGCATACGCCATGAAAGGTAATGAGTTTGTCAAACATGAATTTATTTAAAAAATAACGTTTATTTCCTGTTAAAGAACCCATACAAACGAGCGTCCCTTTGCCTGTACCACATGTGGCAAGTCCTTCTCCTATTCGAATGTTCTCAAGAATCACATGTTGACGCATACAGGCGAAAAACCTTTCTTGTAAGTATATCACAAAATATATTGTAATATTTTTAATCAAATTAATTTTTTTTAGATGTATGCCGTGCAATAAAACCTTTTCCCGCAAGCATCAATTGGAGCAACACATGGGAACTATGACCCATCAGCAAACTGTGAAAGCTATGCAGACTAGTGATACGGCTCCTCACACTGACCTATATTAGTCATTCACAGTCGATCAATTAATTATTTAGTTGTTATATTATTGTAATAAAAATGTATATCCATAATGTAAATAAATAGTACAAATTTAAGAATCTAAATATGTTTTAAAAGCATTTTAAACTCAGTGTTACCCAACTTACCTGAAAACTAACGTAAATAATAAAGATTAATGGAAATAAATATGGCTATAATTATGTTTGTTTATTGCATTTTTTATAAGAATTCTATTATTCCAATATGTCAAAAAAAAAAAAAGGAGAAAGGAAAATATAGTCTAAATCTAAGGTTCACTTGTTTATAAAAAATATTAAAAGACTATATATAGGTTGCTACACACCAATAATACATATATTTATATTATTATGCATTAGAAGACATACAGAACATACAGAGTTGTAAACTTTCAACCTATTTCTTAAGTAGCAACTGGCAACAATGGCCTTCTGCTAAGAGAGTACAACATCAATAGACTAGTTTAAGATGCGATGCGATGCGAAACCGCATCCCCCATGTTTTGTGGCCTACATGACTGGGCCAATTAGATGACTCGTCTGGCGAGGAATGCTGATTCGCATAACAATTGTTGCTTTCCCAGGCAATTTGAACTGCATAGACTTTACGCAAATGCATAAGATAGCTATTAACGACGAATCAGTTCCATTTATGTAGTAAAACATTGACAATATCTAAACAAAGTAGGCAATATATTTTATGATCTGATTTTAAAGTATCCCATAATATACTTACGTAGCACATAAAATTTATTAATGCCTTCATGCTCTTGAAATTTGTGAGCATCAGCTTTGTAAGATCATTACGTCGGAGTAACTTTTACTCAAGAATTTGCTTCATGGCCTTGTCGTGTAATTTTTCAGTGTTTCAATAAAACATTCAGAGTTCATTTTTTTTCTGATTGAATTCATTTGAAACCTTTGTAATACAATCCTCATTGTCTGGCAACCTAAGTCGTCTGGGTGGCAGAAGTCAAATTTTGTATTAGCTTTTGTATCAACTGCTTTTCTGTTAGAGCACAGCGTTGGCGAAATGCGATAGCGCATCCCAAGTCGATGAGGCATATCCTGCAAATAAGCACTGGGTGTCCTTCAATTTCTTCGATCTACGAAAATTGCAAATTTTAATGGGAACAGGTAACAGTATGCAACAGATAATATGCAACCTGCAATTTACTAGTTGAATTGAGTTGTTGTATTAAATGTGCATTTTGTTCACGAAAGAGATCAACCAGATCCGTAATGCGTTTAACGTAATTTAAGCAAAGGCGACACTTTTTCGACTCCATTATGTATTTTTTACTGTAATATGAAAATATAGATACAAATAGCGAGCTTCAGCACCCAAGTGAATACTGCTAGAAGGGTTGCTTCTTCTTTCAATTGAACAGTCACAGCGAATGCTCTGAAACAGCTGTTTTACTTTACTTTGCGTAAAAAAATATAAACAAATCACATTTTTTAAAGAATTTATTTATTTCGATTATTTAAAAAAATGACGTTGCAATGTCGTACCTGTGGAAACGTAATTTATAATATGAACGCCAAAAATTTATTCTTGAGTGAAAACGCTGAAATCTTAATAAAAGTCGAGAATGTGACAGGAGCTGTAGTAAGGATTGGCCTTTAAATATTTGAATATAAATATTTACATAGTCCTGATTACTTTAATTATTGTACAGCTGGAAAAATGTCCGAAGCTTCCGTCCCACATATGCGCTTGTTGCCTTCTTGATCTGAAACGAGCCGTCCACCACATAAAAGTATTCCGAGATCGCTGCATAAATGCACAAGAGCAGTTTCTGAGGACTCCAATAGGTGCTGAACATTCTTCGAATGGAAACCTTTATAATATTAAAGAGCAAGAGGTTTTAAATTACGAGGAGCTACCCATTGAAATTGATCGACTAGAAGATGTCAATAATGAGGAAGATGAATTCATTGATTTTTATGAGGATAATATTTCAAGTGATATGGAAGCCGATTCTGTTAAAAATTCCATAGACGACGCGGTTCAAAGTGAAATACGCACAATTGAGTTTCAGGAGCTTTCGTGCGAGGAATTAACTCAAAATAATGGCTGCAGTGACAACAGCAACTCTCGTAGCATCACAAGCAGTCCACCGACAACATTTATCAACGTGATAACGAATGCAGATGAATCGAATAATCATGCAAATATAAAAATAAAGCAGCAAAATGTATATAAAGTTGATATAGATAGTAGTAATCCTGTTAAGGCTAAAAAAACATACACAAGCTGGAAGAATTTGACGGAGGAGCAGATTGTGGATCGCCGACGAAAACAAAGGCTTCGGGATTGTATTTGTGACCAGTGTGGCAGGCATTTTACAGATCAGAGTAACTTCAAATTGCATATGTTAAGACACACTGGTGTAAAGAATTTCAAATGCAAAGAATGCAATAAACTATTCTATACCGATCACTTGCTACAGCTGCATGAACGGACCATGCATCGTGGAGAGCGACCATATTCTTGCAAATACTGTGACAAGACTTTCAACAGCAGTACAACTCGTGTACTGCACGAACGGTTAGTTATTGCAGTTTAATTTCATTTATAAATACATATATAATCATAATATGTATTTAGTTCCCACACGAATGTACGGCCATACTCTTGTGAATATTGTGATAAGTCATTTATATCTACATCGGCTCTTAAGCGACATGATCTAACACACAATGGCGTGCGAGCATTTTAGTAAGTATTCTTATTTGCTTAATTTAAAAGCTTGCGTTTCAATCTAATCATTGTTTCAGTTGTAATATATGTGATAAAACCTTTCAAAGAAATACCCATTTAAAGGCTCATTTAGGTTCCAAGCTACATGCCATTAAAGCAAACAATATTTTCTTATTACGAGAGTGCGAATAAAGCTCTAAAAAAAAACTTGTATTTATTATTGAATTTACTTAATTTAAAAAATAACTTTTGTTACGTGAATTTATTACAACAACAATTTAAAATCGGAGTTTGAAATAATAAATTAATAACAAAAGGTAATTGCAATTTCAGATTACACAAATAATATATATGCTACTATTTAAAACAAACATTAAAAGTCAAAGGGGGAACAATGTATACACACAATATTTATGTTTGCATTTGTATTTTTTTAGTATATTTCATAGAAATTAGTATTTTAGCTCTTTCGGCACCTGGTCACTTTTTATGCATCTCTACGTTTTACAAATTAAACAAATATTGCTTTGTCAGTTTTATTAAAATGGAAGGCTTCTGCCGAACTTGTGGCAAAACGGTGAATGAAGAGAGTTGCATTAGCGTCTTTTCACCCATGGGACGTCGCCTAATACATTGCGTGCGCAATATAACAAACTGTTGGGTATTGATACAACGATTTCAATGAAATTCCAATTCTAACTTAATTTTTTTCAGGTGGAAAATGTTGCCGGTTTTCCAATTTATATATGCGAAAATTGTCAGATTCTTGTGAAGAAGATAAATTCCTTTCGCAAACGCTGCACAAAAATAGAAGCTTTTCTATCGAAACGTAAAGCGAAATTCAGCTCAAACAAAGATTTGCTGCCCTTAAAATCAGACCAATCTAAGATTTCCGATCCGCTTCGAATTGAGCCGGTGGAAGTTGCTGTTGATATTAAAAAGGAGCCGAACATTGCTGAACCATTGCAATCCCAGAATGTTATTCACAATAAGCAGCATAAGGACACTGAAGAAACTAGCAAATGTTATTACCCCAATCAGCCAGAATCCGATGGCTACGCGGATGTATCACTTGATGAGGAGTTACCCAGTGAGGATTCAGCCAAATCCCTAGCTTCAGAGCATGATAATAAGTTAAAAACTCCAACAGTTATTGATCAAAATGCAAAGGCGCAAAAAAAAAGTACTCGGAAATACACGATGCGTGTAGGGAAAAGAACTATGTATATTAAACTAACAAATGAGACACAGCCGAAGCGTATTGTGGACCGTGAGCGACAATGGGCTTCAGCGAGGCCCTGCATTTGTGAGCACTGTGGCCGCCAATTCAAGGATGGTAGCAATCTGAATGTTCACTTGTTACGGCACACCGGCACTAAGAACTACGAGTGCCAGGAATGCAACGAAAAGTGCTACACACTGCACCTGCTGCGACGCCATCAGCTAAAGCATACTGAGGGTCCCTACGTATGCACCTTCTGCGGGCTACAATATAGTACGAACAGCTCACGGGTGCGACACGAACGGTGCGTAAAATGAAGCTCAGAGAATATAATTTAAATTTATTTTGCTTTACAGTGAAGCGTGCAAGAAGGGTCGAGCTCCGCAATCAAAAACGGAGCTAATTAAGCGAGGCGAACGCACATTTCAGTAAGTTTAATAAGTTAAATGATTATCTGTATTGTGTTAATTCACATTTCACATTTTTCTCTTGATATTATAGTTGTGACATCTGTGATCTTTGGTTCCTACGTGCTGGTAATTTAACTCAGCATATAAATTCATCCAATCATATCGCTAATGCTCGGATGAAAAGTAAAAAATCCCAGCCTAAGCAAAAGAAATCGGTGAACCTCGATGTTACTTCATGAGAACTAATTTTTATATTGTGTTTGTAATAAAATTTAATAGAAAAATATTGCTCTGTATATTTTTATATCTATTATTATTATTATTAGTCCTATTATTCTGGTTTAATTTGAATCTTCATTCATTTCAACCTTTGTCAGCTTTTGTAGATTCTCCTTATGCATCTTGCTAAACTGATGTGAACATAAATTGAACTTGTAACGAAAGAAAGCGTTGCAAACATCGCACCTGGAATAAAGTAATATAAATAATAAAACTAAAATAATTAGGACAAGTTAAAATTCTATTGTCAAACCTGTAGGGTCGTTCGCCAGTGTGAATTCGTTCGTGCTCTTTCAGCTTGCTGCGTACATAGAACCCCTTAAGACAAATGTCGCACTCGAAGGGACGTTTGCTATCATGCTTCATTTCGTGTTTCTTTTTTGATTGAGGGTCTGTAAACCTCATGTCGCACTGTTTGCACTTAAAGGGCGTGAGTCCCATGTGGCTATTGATGTGCCAATTGAGTGCGTATTTTGTCGCATAGCTCTTATTGCAATAAGTACAAAAGTGGCGAACATTTTCCTTTTGGCCGAGCCCATCCTGCGGTTGATTCTCCTGCTGCTCATTTTTCAGTTCGATTCTTTTGTTCAATCGATTTAAGTTTCTGTGAATACGTGGAGTTGCTCCGTGTACCTTTCTGCAAAAACCATTTGTATATTAAAGTTGTACAATTTTGATTCGTTTCATCGATTTTTTTTTTGTTTTCAATTTTTCACCTACTTTTCGTGTAGATAACGCGTATTGGAAGAGCCAAATGCTTTCCTGCAAAAATTGCATTCAAATGGCAGTTCACCTTTGTGCCGCACACGTATGTGAATGTTACGCATGTATGCATCGTAGAATTTTTTGGGACACTCGGGACAAGTGAAGTTCTTTGTGTGCGTATGCCGCAACATATGTATGGTTAAATTACATCTCACACGAAACGAGGCGCCGCACTGATCGCACACATGATTTAAGGGCATGGCTCGGATTTGCTCACGCCGTATGCGGTTTCTTTCCTCTTTAGTGCGCTTGGGTCGCTTCGGTTTAGGATCCCGAGGTTTGCGTATTCGTTTTTTTACCATTTTTGTCCTATTTATTACAACTTTTCCCTGTCGTGGACGCACTTTTCTGTCTTTCCCTCTATATTCATTAAGAAGGTCCTCATAAATTTGAGCTCCCAATGCAATACTATTTGAGTCTGCAGCCGAGGCACATATTGGTTGAATCACTTGTGATGTTTCCAGGGGTAAAGGCTCAACGACAGTTGTTTGACCATTTTGATCTTCTGCCGGAAATATGGAAACGTAATCCTTAACACTATTCTCGCTGATCTGCACCATCTCAGAATCATTAGCATTCCAAGTGTCTGCGTCGTGCTCCTTAATAATCGTATCAACTCCCGCCAACTCAACCTCTGTTTGAATACATGTTTCTCGAAAATTAATGGCAGTTCGCAAATTATTTACGCAATTTGAACACATAATCGACGACATTCCCTCTTTACATTGTATCTGAAATATAATATTAGCAATATTTGTATAGGAAAACCAAGTGAAAAAGAATTAATTTAACACTAACCCAAATACCGGTTATAACTTCAATGTGAAATAGCATGACACTGTTTTGTTCATCGCGAAGATCTTTAGCAGTGTCATCAACAACAAATGGTTCATTGCAAGTGCGACACGTAATCTGCTCAATAACTTTTTCACCTCTGCACCTCTCAAGCTCCTCCTGTTCCTCAGCCAGAGGATCGCTTTCACTGGGCGTCGGTGTACAAGGGATGAAAGCATTGCCTGTAGCATTAACGAAGTCGGGAACAGAAACAATGCCTGTGTTTCTTATAAAGTCTGGAGCTATAACAATTGCGCCAC
This sequence comes from Drosophila mettleri, assembly GCA_035047625.1. Taxonomy (NCBI): domain Eukaryota; kingdom Metazoa; phylum Arthropoda; class Insecta; order Diptera; family Drosophilidae; genus Drosophila; species Drosophila mettleri. The sequence continues at coordinate 10,089,436 of JAWNPI010000035.1, read as the reverse complement.
TGGCTTCGGCTGCTTCACGTGCTGCTGCTTCTTCCAATAGCTCTTCGACTAACTTTTTGTTCTTGCGCCTTTCAGATCGCTCGCGTTCAGCCTCACTCACATCGTTTTTGTTTATGCATGGAACGGCGCCCGGTTTCAGCGTTCTTTTACTGCATAGACCTAAAATCCAAAATTGAAGTTAATGCGATGGAATTAAGTCGTCGCACGAACCCATTTGAAACTGTAATGCTCCTTGGATATCCTCCTCTTTAAAGTGCTCATTGCAAATGACGCTCTTGAGAGGTGCCTTTAGTTTTTCTTTGTTGTATCTGCGACAAAATGAAAGCCATTTTTTTAATACTTCCGGGTTTTTGGGAAAGCTGAAGAAACTTAATTGTTGAGAGTGTTTTTGTCGAGACCTAAACTTGTTTGCGCAGTTTAGCACAGCACACTTCATTTTTGGACAATTTATTTCTATTTGTGACGTCGCATTGCAGACCTAGCACCAGGGTTGGCAAATATTTACTAGCCCTACGCTAAGTAATCGATATATTTTTGTTTTCTTATCGCTTTCAGCTTGGCGGGAAGCAAAATCAATTCTGAAAAGCATAGATTGGAGTAACATACAATTTTACTTATTTTTTTTTTTAGTAACTGCACTATTATTCTAACTACTCTTAAACATCGAAGTCTTCACTGAGTAAGTCGACGTCACTTTCTCCATCGGTGATCGCATATATTTCATCATTGGCGTCATTGATCGTTGCATTAGCTCTGATTTGATGCTGTTTTGAACGAAAGTGAATTTTCAAATTGGTATTCCTAGGAAATCCCACATTGCATACATCGCAACTGAAAAAAAAAAAAAAATATGTCATATATATGCCGTAATTAGTGAACAATAAACTAAAATACCGGTATGGTCGTTCGCCCGTGTGAAGGAACTTGTGTTTATTCAAGCAGGATTTTGTAAGATACGTTTTTCCACAAAGCTTGCATTCATAGCTCAAGTTTTTCGTGTGCTTTACGCTATAATTGTAAGAAAGAGGATTGTAATAATAGTAAATCGAATATCTTTTTTATACCGTTCATGCCGACAGCGTGTGGTGCTCGTAAAGAAACGCTGGTCACAGTATTTGCATGCGTATGGCATCTCTCCTCGGTGTCTTACGCGTATATGCAAATTCAAGAGATGTCGTGTAAAGTACTTTGTGCCACATTCTGGGCATTCAAAGTTCTTTACGCCGGTATGTCGTAAAATATGCACTTTAAGATTGCTAGCGTCTGCAAAGCATTTTCCACATTGATGGCAGACGTAAGTCTTACTAACGCCCCGCTGCTTCACATTACGTTTTTCTTGCTTTCTAGATCCGTCAGACGTGGAGTTATCAGAATCATCGGATGCCAATTCAATGGATGCGTCCATCACTAAGCACTCGCTGTTAGTGACTGTCGATGATTTAGGCGGGCTTGGGGTATTTATACTCTTATCGCATTCTGTATCCGAGCTACTTCGAGCTAATATAATATCACGCCGATTATGGGCTGATTCATTTATTGATGTTATTGATGTTGCGTTGCTGCTTTCTTGTTTTGTTGAGCGTGCTCTAACAATTTGAGTTTGAAGAGATGTTTCATTTGTTTCTACACGAGTTGGCGCAATTTTATGCTGCAGTTGTTTTCTGACACTAATCGCTGCAGGTAATTCCGTTTCCTCTTCTGAATTTAGGAAATCTGGTGTAGTAGTATCTCTTTGCATCCCATTACGCAGATCTGCTTCTGTTTTTAAACATTGTTCGCGAAATGCTATTGAATGACTTAAATCCAAGTAACAGCAGGTGCAAATGTGTTTTGGCATGCCATCGACGCAATGTAGCTAAAACAAAACTTAGTCTCAATAAATACACAGATAAAAGTTTATTTTGAAAGAAGTACCCTTAAGCCCGTTAGTATAGCGATTTTATTTATCAAATCCTCACTTTCCGGCTTAAAGAGGTTCCTGGCATTGATATTGGTAATTTGCTTTGCACACGTTCTGCATAATATTAACGTTGACATTTCAATTAATAAATTCCAAAAAGGGCAATAGATTTGATAGATTTTACTGTGAAAAGGGCGAGTAGCATAAATACAGCTGATAATTACGTTGTAGTGTGAATGCCAAAAATGAGGCGCAATCATTTAATGTCATACTCTACAAGATAACATTATTTACACATCAAGTTCAACTATTATTGAGTCTGGAAAAACTAATGTATTATCTGAAATAGATATTTCTTTAATGTCTTCAATTTGACTATTTAACGTTTCACTAGCTCTCTTCTGATGTTGCTTAGTACGGCAATGAATTCGTAAGCCTGGTTTTCTGGGGAACGCCACGTTACATAAGTCGCAACTAAAAGATAGAATTGAATTCAAAATATTTCGTTATTCATTATTATTGTGGCATACCGATATGGTCGCAGGCCAGTGTGTAGAAATTCGTGTTTATTCAAGCATGATTTGGTGTTATATTTTTTCCCACAAATCTTACATTCATATGACCAGCTTCTTATGTGGCGTACTCTGTGAAGAAAAGTATTTTATTAAAATTCAATGGCTACGCAATTAGGTTCTCACTGTTCGTGGCGCTGCCGTGTGCTGGCAGAATAGAAACGCTGATCACAGAATTTGCACAGATATGGCATTTCGCCTTGGTGCTTTACCCGAATGTGTAATTGTAGTAGGTATTTCGAGTAGTGCTTAATACCACATTCGGCACATTCAAAGTTTTTTTCGCCCTTATGACGCAGTATGTGCAGATCCAAATTTTTGGGACTCGAAGACTGGTGACCGCATAGATCACAAACGAAGACTTTCGGATTCGTAGAGGCCTTTACATTATTGACTCTACTTTTTCTACTCTGTCCTTTGGCCACTGTACTGTCTTTATCCTGTGAAGGTTCAGATTCAAGGGCAGAGTATACAATGGGTGAGCTGGGTGCAGCGGAAACTTCGTCAGTCGCTGCTTCTTGAAACAATTCATTTTCCTTAACGTAGCTAATTTCATCGCAATCGCTCTTTGATGTACATGGGCCATTGTCACATTGAACTACATTTTCATCTGCATCCACCGAATCAGTTGAATTTACGATATCCGACATTATTTCAGGTGATTTGCAATTATTGGATTGCATATTGTGTCTTTTAACATATTTCGCTGTTTTTGTTATGGTTTTTTGCTTACGAACGCGTAAGATATGGGTTTTTGTGCAATTTTGATTATAGATTTCTGCATCTGGCGTATTTTCAAGTATGTTCTCTAACTGAACTGTTGTTGAATTGTCCGTTGATTCTTTTTCTGTATTTGCTGTGTTTAGTGGATCTCCTGCCTTTGGCTTTAGTTTTGCCCTTTGTAAGAAATTTTCCGTTTTCAAACATCGCTCCCGAAAAGTTATTGAATGATACAGGTCCAAATGACAGCAGGTACAAATGTGCTTTGGCATATTCTGTTCATCATTTAACTATAATCAAATACATATAAACAATTTGAGCTTTTTCTGTTTAGCTATGTATGTACATATCTCTAATGAAGTTCTGCATAGTGTTTACCCGCATTCCAGTAAGAGTTTCAATGTTATTGAGTATCTCATTATCGTCTTGGTCAAAAAGATTTTTGGCATTGGGATTTAAAATAATTACGGCACATGTTCTGCATTTATTCGTCATTTTACCAATGTTTATTTAGTTTCTCCGAAAAATGATAATAGCGTTGCAAGGCAACCAGGTGTGTTATTCTGTTTTAGTATTTTTTGGTATATAGATAAGTGAAGTGCAACAAAACTATCGATAACAAAGTAAGCAACATGTAACACATAAAAGTTGCGGGAAATAAGTAAATAGGTCAAGGATTGAGCACATATTTTCCATAAAATGCAATTTTTTTAATTAAATTTTTTATTTGCTTTTTTAAATATATACTTCGGCTCAGTTTTATATTCAACGTAGTGGTATTTGAAATAATAGTTTTTTTTTTTTATTTTATTAATTTATATTACAATTAAATAAATTTATAGCTGTCTTACTGTAATGACAACATATGATGTGATATTTTATTTGGCTAGTTTTTAAGTCCCGTTTCTCAATAAGCAAAGCATTCTATGGAGCTCGTTTTATTCATCGAGCTCCTCAATAAAATGATCAGAAAGCCCAAAATCCGCATCTTCATCGCTGACATCTGTAATTTCAGAGTCATGAGAATCACTTCTCACAATCTGAGCCATTCGTCTATGATGTAACTTTGTAAGATAATGATTTTTCAAGTATGAGGGTCCCTTAAAGTTCTTTTCGCATATCTCACATCTAAAATATGCATTGCAATAATGTTGAATAAAAAGAAGAGAGACAGTTACTAATACATACCGGTGGGTGGTTTCTCCCTTCACATGCACTTGCTTATGCTTTTCCAAACTAATCTTGCTTATGAAAGTTCTATTGCAGATGTCACATTCGAAAGGTAATTCGTTTGCGTGATATTTCCTAAAATTTACAATTTCAAATAGGTTATTATAGTTATAATATACATATATGTATATAAGGGACTCACAGTTCATGTCGGCAGCGACTGGGACTGTTGCGGAAGCCTAGACCACAATAATTGCATACAAATGGCTTTTCACCCTTGTGGTGCACGCGCACATGAAGCATTAATAGGGGACGAGTAAAAAACTTACGGCAGCATTCTTCACACTCGAAATTTTTCACTCCAGAGTGTCGCAGAGCGTGATCCTTCATGTTGCTCAAATCGCGGAAAGACCAGCCGCATTGATCACACACAAAATTCTTCTCGAGCGGCATAATTTTCTTCTTTTTCTTTACATTTTTATGCCTTTCATGACGAGATTCTGATGCCGGTTTATGCTCGCCATCTCCTGATCTGGGTTCGTTGCCCGGGTTAGAAGTGCCTGCAGTTGGCTTACGCGGCGCATGAGATAAGTCCCCAGAAAGTTGTGAATTTCCAATATTTAGCGGGCGGTTTTTTGCTAATATGCCGGGACGTTTTAATATTTGCCGAGCAATTGTTGAGCCTTGACAACGTAAAACTCGTACTCGAGGCGAAATACGGTGGGGCGTCACTACTCTTCGTATATCTTTGGTCTTTTGCTTGGGCTCCTTTAGCGAGATTTCTTCTGTATATTCTGGACTGTCCTTTTTGAATTTGATGGACAACTTTGCATGGTTATCCAATGGATCCATATGCTTATAGGCAACTGGAGCGGTCCTATTATTGGCGATTCCATTCTGCTTTATATTTATGAACTGTTTGTTCCCCTCTATGCAGCGCTCTCGAAATGATATTGCATGATTTAAGTCCAAATAACAACAGGAACATATATGTTCCGGCATTTGAGGATCATAAAAAAACTGAAAAAAAAGGTTTAGAAAAATATATTTACTCGGACTAATGTATCATAAGTTGGCTTACTTCCATCCCAGTGATTGCGTGAAGATTGTTCCGGATATCTTCATTTTCTTGTTTAAAAAGATTTCTGGGATTCGAATGAAAAATCGGTTCTGCACAGGCTCTACAAGATACTGACATTTTGATTTAATTGCTTGCCTTACGTTTGTCTTATTTTGTTTACAAGTCTGTCAGTGTGTACATATACATGGTTAAAAAACTACCTAAAAATGCCAACCAAGAAATGAAACAAATAAGTATTTTAGTTTTCATTTAATCTGTTGTAATTACAATTGTTTTAATTTTTCATTTAATTCAAAAAAGGTTTAACTTGTATTGTTTTTAAAATAAAAATAAATAATTATCATAAGTTATATTTACAATAATTACATGTCACACATTTTGAGGATATATTATCTTATGTGCACTTAAAATATATGGTTTTTATAAGTATATTAAGAGAATGCTAAATGTGTATTTTAGTTACATTTATTTTAAATATTGAGGATGGTTTTTTCTGTGTGTACCCAAATATTATTGAGCAGCTGTGAGAAAAAGTGCCTGATGCGCTTTAACATATTCAGTCTCATTTGCGCGGAAATTAAAAATACTCGTATTTGAAGAAGTGAGAATAATTTTTAAAACTGAAAAGAAAGCAATGAATGACTTGCGTTCACTCTGTCGTACGTGTGGTATAAAAATAAATGCCAAGTATGATGCTAAGTTGTTTGAGGAGTTTAATTATCATTTAGTAACTTTGATCGAAGACATCACCGACATGTTGGTAAGGCATCTTATCATTGAAAATTGTCTTTCAAAGTTCCTGTTATAAAACCAAATTACAGATTGAGAATGATAGCACCATGCCGAGTCATATTTGCATTAATTGTAAATCGATGTTAGATCAAATTGTTAGGTTCCGTACAAATTGCCTGGATACGCATAAAAAACTGTTAGCTATAAAAAGGAAAAGTTTAGATGGTAGCATTGTGTTGGAGACTTATTCAAAAGTGAGCATTGTTTTAGATTTTGACAATATCGACTCTATAGTTGGAAGTAGTAATAGCTGTGATGAACAACAAGCTGAAATAAATCAGTGCGGTGATACCCACAGTTACAGCATAAAATCTGTCGACGTTCCTAAAAAAATTGAAGCCCGAGTACGAAATAAGAAATCTAACGAATCCAAGACTTGGATTTGCGAGCATTGTGGTGGAGAGTTTAGATCATCCACGTACTTAAAATTGCATATGCTGCGCCACACAGGAGCTAAGGATTTCGAGTGTGAAATTTGTAAGAGTAGGTACTATACCAGGAATGAAATGGAGCGACATAAGATTTTACATTCCAATGCTAGACCATACGCTTGTCGTTTCTGTGCGAAAACATTTCGAGGAACGAGTAGTAAGGCTGTTCATGAAAGGTTTGCTTAAACCTATAGTTAATATTAAATACTTTTAAAAACTTATCATTATTTTAGAATTCATACAAACGAGCGGCCATTTGGCTGCCGATATTGTGATAAAACCTTTAGATCCACTTCGGTACGGAGTATGCACGAGCGTGTGCATATTAATAATCGAAACTATCAGTAAATTAACACATAATTTTATTTCAGTCTAGAAAATTCATAAACAAATTTATTTTTCAGTTGTGAACCGTGCGACCAATGGTTTTTACGATCTTCACATTTATTATTACATCAACGAACCAAGCTCCATAAAAATAAGATATCTAGCGAATAGCTTATAGCATTTGGTTATTTACAAGAAGTTTGAAACATGAACTAAACAATTGTTACCATGTGATTGTCAATAACAATAAACAGCTGATATAATTTTGTGTGAATGGCTAATCTGTCTTTCGGTGGGTTTACTTTTGAAGGAGCGTACGCTGTTATAGAAGAAAAATTAAAGAATATTAATATTAAACTAAAATGTAGAAAATAAATTCGTATTCAATTGTTTTAGTATCATATTAAGTGAAAGCAACACTAAATTTTTGTAGTTTCTTATTTGATACTGCTAAGCACAGCCTTATATTACTAGCCAGCATATCGATGCAAAGTTGGATTGTTAAATTTATATTATTGGGAAACACGCTTTAAGGCATGATTACTACCCGTGATATCAATCGTAAGAAGTGTTTGCGGCTTAAAAAGGATGACAAAGCACAACTTATAGCCGCAGTAAGGGTGAGACGTCTACTATGGGACATGAACGACAGCGAACACAATGATCTTATAAGTATTAAAGAAGCTTGGAAATCAGTGGCCACTGATCTAGGCAGAGATCGTAAGTTTTTATTATTGAAAAGTGCATAGAAATGATATAATTTTATTTTCCCTTAAATAGCACAAGAATGCAAGGTCGCTTGGCGCTCACTACGGCAAAGTTATCGTTATCATTGCAAAACCGCGAACATTCGTATTAAGCTAGATGGTGAAGATGTGGCGGAGGCTGACCCATTAGAAACATCAGAAATTCAATGGGAATTTGCCAAGGATATGTCCTTTCTTCAAGATATGTCAAAGAGCACAAAGTAAATATTTGCTTGTTTGAATTTGTCCAAATCTTATTCTGTCTTAAACATTCCAGTCAGTGCCAATCAGAGTTTGTCCAATTGGATGAAAACTCTTCAGGCGACACCATAGTGGAAGAGTATACCGAATATACTGATACGGAATACTTGGATAGCGCCTACGACATTAATAATTGCGATAACGACATCGAAGTCGAAGACACTACGGCTAGCACGGATGAAGCTTCAGTAAATTCTTTGAATAACAATTTCCGATTCACATATGTAAGTTAAGGTATTGTGTATTCCTTTAAGTGTTAATACACATTTATTTGCAGAAGCGAAACGATCAAAAGAGCCCGACTCAAGATGTACTATGTAGAACATGTGCGCAACCAATAAACATTCGGACCTCCCAGCATTTATTTAAACCTGAAAATTATAAGCTTTTGTGCCAAATCAAAGATCTAACGGAACTAAGCGTAAGTAAGGCTGAATGGGAGTAACTTTTATATAAAATTGTTTTTATTGTATTTAGCTTCATCAAGATGACGACTTATCAGATTTTATATGCCAACACTGTCAACATAATCTGCACATAGCTACAGAATTTCGCAGAGTTTGCATTGAGTCGCAGACTAATGCCCTGATCAAAGTACAAATCAAAGAGGGGAGTATGGAATCAGAAATAATAGCATATCCGGAGCCCATTAGGGCAGACAGCCCTAGTAATACGGAGATAACTGTGGAAGAGGAACGACTGGAAGATATCAACATTTCAGAAGATGAAACTTATTACGATGAAGTTGAAGTACAACCACTGCCCTCAGCAACATCTCCACCAGCATCGCCAAGAATAAAACACAAAAGAGAAACGAAACAACATAAGTGTCAGTGTCATCAGTGCGGATTGACTTTTGCCAGTCAGGATTTATTAAAAATGCACATGCATCAGTGTCATGACATGCAGCTCCATACTAGGTTTGTGGCAATTTAATGGAGTAAATATGATATAGTTTTCTAATGTGTATGCTTTAGATTTGTGTGTAAGCATTGTGGACACGATTTCAAATACTCTGCACCCCTCGTTGAGCATCTGAAGAGCATCGGAGTTAGCTTTGGATACAAGTGCGAGGAGTGTGATCAAAAGTTTCATAGCAGGCATTTTCTTAAGAAGCATAAGAGACGAGCACATGGCCAGGCCGACGAACACATTTGTCACATGTGCGGTAAAAATTTTACCACTGGGTTTAATCTACGTAACCACATTATTCGGCACTCAGGCGCGCGTCCTCATAAGTGCAAGCGATGTAGCGCCGCGTTTTCCACAACAGCCGAGCTAAATAATCACCAGCGCACGCACGACAATGTGCGTCCATATCCGTGTCGTTATGCATGCGGCAAATCGTTTCGACACTGCAGCAATCGTAGCACACACGAGAGGTAATCACAACAAAATAATGTAAAATTTGTTATCCTAAAATAATATTTGTCCGCAGAGTACATATGGCTGGTAGTTTACGTCCTTTCCAATGCGACTATTGCGATAAAACGTTTGTGACCAAAGGCGATTGCCGGGCGCATCAAATGGTTCATACTATGAGCCGCGATTTTAGGTATTTGCACTTATATAGAGACAAATATTGTCAGGTTATTAACATTTGCCTTTTCTCTGTTTTTCAGCTGCGACATTTGTGAGCAAAGTTTTAAGCTACAGAAGCATTATTTGCAGCATTTGACCACCAAGTCACATAAAAAAGTTGAGGATCACATTAAATCTTTGAAGAAAAAGGAGTCCGTGGGTTAAATCAATAATATCAATTATAGATGAATTGAAACTTTTTAAATACTTAAGGAATGGGAGAAAGAAGTCACTGAAATTTTAATTTTTTTGAAATCCAATTAGTTGAAATCGAATACTCATGAATTACGAAAAGTGAATAGTTAATTTCTGAATTTAATGTGCAGCATAAACATATATTTCAGCCATTTAATATGTATTTTATAGTTAGACTTAATAGCCAAAAATCATCTATCACAAGAAGAACTAGTTAAAGTTGCCGCAAGAAGAATTTATTTTTATATGAAACACTTATTGAAATGTTGTAAAGCTCAATTTTAATAGCTAAAATATCAAATATATAAATGCACACAATTTTTGGATATTACGATAATTAAGTTATATATTATATAATTGGTAGAGAGACGGGTTTGATTCATATTTTCTCTAGTGATCAACAATTCCATTGCCATTTTGCTTGCTTTTATTGCCAGATGCAATGAACGAGGTCACATCTAGCTTAGTGGCCAGTGCCAGGACCACGTCCTTGCCCTCTGCATTAGCTTTAACAATCAAAACACTGGGATCCACTTCCAGCACGCGTGCCAGCTTTCCCAATATGTCAGTCTCAGTTAGGCGAATGATTCGTTTGTTGAGAGCCTTAATTGCAGGGTCATCCAGCTGACGATTCATGCTGATAATCTGGCTCAAAAGTGTGTCCTGTGTCACAACGCCCAACACGCTTCTGTATAGTGATTGTGGGATTAGACATCTGCTGCATTATTGATTATTATTTCTACTTACCCATCGTTCTTGTCGACCATGGCCAGCTGGTCCACGCGATGCTTCTTCATGAGCGCAATGGCACTTGCGAAAGTTTCGTCAGACTTTAGCAATGCGATCGGAGTGGGCAGTTCGAGCTGAGCTACGGGCACATTCCACCACCAGTGACGATGCTCATTGACCGGTTGCTTGAATCCGCGGGCTTCCATCCAATTGTCAGATACGAACTTGGTCATATAGTTGCGAATGCCGTCGGGCAGGATAACTACGCAACGCTGGCCAGCCTTAAGGGTGCGAGCATGATCCAGAGCAGCGTGCATGGCGCCACCGCTGGAGCCGCCACAGAGCAGGCCCTCTTCAGCATTTAGACGGCGACTCATGGGGAAGCAGTCCGAATCGTAGATCTTTGTCCACACATCGACGACCTTGTCGTCAAAGACAGTGGGCGGGAAGTCATAGCCAATGCCCTCGACCTCATAGAACTGAACATCAGTTTTGTTTAGCTCTTGTGGACGGGCCAACACAGATCCGAAGGGATCCACGCCCACAACGCGACAATTGGGCGCCTGCTCCTTGATTTTGCGTCCAATGCCGGTAATAGTGCCCGCTGTGCCAACAGCGACTACAACCATGTCCACCTTATTGTCCAGCTGCCACAATATTTCAGAGGCAGTGCCATCATAATGAGCCAGAGGATTGCCCGCATTGCGATACTGATCCAGCACAATGGAGTTGGGCGTCTGGCGCTGCAGCTGCTGGGCGACATAAATGAGTCCCTCCGGTGAGTCATAGGACGCCTCCGTGGGCGTGCGAATAATCTTGGCGCCCAGTGCACGCAATGCATACACCTTCTCATTGGACATCTTCTCTGGCATGACAATGACGCACTTGTAGCCACGTACAGCACAGGCCATGGCCAGGCCAATGCCTGTATTGCCGGATGTGGGCTCTATGATGGTATAGCCCGGTTTTAATAGACCTTTCTCCTCCGCATCCTGAACCATACGATAGCCAATGCGATCCTTGACCGAACCACCCGGATTCAAGAACTCGCACTTGGCGTCTAAATAGGAAATACAAATAATAAAAAACGGTCTCGATTTATTGCTTGGACTCTAGAGAACCGAGAGTTATGAAGCATTACAATGCACTTAATTTTTATTTATGAGAATAAATATTCAATTTATAAACAAGAGATAGTGAAAGTTAATCAGCTCCAATTATGAAACTTGATGCTCGTGCAAATATTATTATTTTTTTTTTTAGCTTTATTTATAGCGCGCATTGATTAAATATATATTTATTCCTTCAATTGAGAAAAACTAAGCTTTGTATTTTATACTCACACATCTCGCACTGGATGCCCTCCTTGGCTGGTATGTTATTGAGCTTGACCAGGGGCGTGCAGCCAATCACTGTCAAAATGTCCGGTGAAATCTTCTTTTCGTGCGCAAAGGCACGTTGCGTGTGCGGCGTTTGCTCCTTGGTGCCCAAGTGCCAGGTGCATTTCGATGGTTTGCCGGGATCTATGAAATCCGCTGGACGTTCATAAGTCTTGTTCGCTGACATTTTCTGTGGATTTGTTAAACGTGTGTGAGTAAAATGTTCAGAGCACGTTTCGTGCTGTTCCGCTGCCGGTTGGTAATGAAATAAATCGTTCAATGTGTTGTTCAGCTCACAACATCTGGCATCTGGATTGCCTGGGGGTCAGTCATTCGTTGAACTCGGACTAGTATTATCAACATCTAATATTTAAGTTTATTATGAAATTTTATATGGGCTTCGTCAGATCAGTAAATCACGTTGTGTTGTTATTATTGCAATTGTTACCATGTCATCGTCGGGTTCTAATTCACAGATTTTCAAAATTACGTTAGTTATGCGATCTGAATGATTTCGCACTTTATTTTTTCTAAATTATTTTAATTAGCAAATGAGATCTAAATTTGTGACATCATCTATTTTAATCGGGACTCGTTTCGCTAACTTTTTCACTTGTAACAGGTTTGTCTGTATACCTAGTGAACCGGTAAGGAAATGCAGGTACACATAATGCATTCCTAGTGCATTGAACCTTACAAGTCGGATCATTTCTTATGTCAATGCATATTTATATATATATATAGTTTTGTTCACATTTAATTGTTATCTTTACTAAGTTGTCTCACATGTATATTTATTTATATATCCATGTATTTTTATCAATTTATTTATAGTGTCTTTCTTATCATTCTGTTTACATTCTTACCTGAGTCGGATATATTTATAATTAATTTGTATATAATTAATATAAATGTAAAGTTTTCTAAGAGCGTGTAAAACTGCCAACAAATAACTGGCAAAAGATTTTATAAAAAAGAACTAGATACACGTGAAATATATAGCGCCTCGTTGTAGTTGCTTTCCATAGATGCGTGTCGACTGTGGGGAACATGTGTATAAGTGCGCTATTATATATGTGCACACACACATGGACACAATGGACACATGTACAAATTCACACACGTGCGTGTGCCACACAAGTAAAGCAGTGCTGTGAAATATCAGTTAAGTGTTGGTAAATACTATGCTCCCATAAAGGAGCTGTTTGGACTTTTGAAATATTAAATGAAAGAAATTAAATTCATTTATTTATGCATTGTCTTAGTCGGAATGTAAATATATATATTTAAAAATAATATTTAGTATATTCATATTGAATTTCTTTTGTTTATATTGCTAATAACAGCCAAGCTTACCTTTAAGAGCATTTTATAAGTTGCAAAAGTTTGTGATGTTTGGCAGCTTAGAGATATTCTGAAGTAATTTGTCTTAAATTTAAATTGTAATTTTTTCAGCACATAGATTAAGTGAATTGTATACACGATGATAAGTAAGAAGCTGAATTATTTATATTAAACATAAGCAAATTTTTAAACGGGGCTTGAACAGCTTTTGTTTATGAATTAAATTTTTTTATGCTGACACACGTAGTCTTAGAGGTCAAGGTATATTTTTATTAATTTTGCGTTAAATCAGACAAAAGATTAAAATCTGTTCACTTTTTGATTTTGAGCTCATGTTTAATGTATTATGTGGGAAAAAATAAAAACGGAAGTGATAAGCTCTATTTCTAGCCTACGCGTTGTTCCCGCTAATTAGATTATTTGCCCAGTGAAATTTGTACGTCATGTACTTATCAGATTTTTAACGCCTTATCGCGTTATGCACTGGGTGGCTAAATAACTACGGTTTTATGTACCTACCTTAAACAGTTGCCAGTACATAAAGTAATAAATAAAAGTTATATTTGCTTTTTGACAGAAAAACGTGTTATTATTGATAATATGTCTTATCATAAATGGCTTACGTCTTTAAAGAGTCTTCAAATTCATTCATTATCTTTATGATCGGATCATTTATGTATTTTCGTACCTCCCAGTTATTCGCAAAATCGCCATGATCCCACAAAGGATCAGCCATATGATGCATGACTTTGTTGGGCAGAGTTTCAGCCAATCGTAAAACATCTTGAACTGCGGCCATTTCATCGTTATCCGAGTACCACAAATGTGTTTCACAGGTAATCAGATTGGTTGGGTAATCAGGAGGCACTTCCGCATTATAAAGAATCAAATTTTTCTTCGTACCAAAGTCATAAGGTCTAAAGTGTCCCGACTGTTGTTCCTGCAGATAGTGCAGGAATTGGTTGGTGGAAACACCAGCGGGAGTGGTTATAGCATTTATCGCAGTAGCAGTCTACGAAAAGAATAAGAATATATTCAATATAGAATTCGTCAATCAATCATTTCGAGTTGTGGCTAACCGTATTGGCGCGTCCTTCGGTGCTGGTGTTATGAAAGCGTTTGCAGTATGTGAGGAATCTTGAGTCGGGTCCGCAAGTGTTGTAAAGTAAAGCCAGTAGAAAATCATTGTAGGGCAGAAACTCCTGGGACTCCAAAAATAATGCATAAGGAGTCCGATGACCCAGATATGGCCCCGTCACCTTTGCCATCAGACTGTCCATGTTGTTCATGTAGGCTACGGGAGCCAACAACTGGGCTGTCTTTATCTTTGCATTGTACTCCGGACGCGAGGACATTAGTGCTAGGAAAACGGTGGTGCCCTGCGAGTGTCCAACATAATGAATGGATTTTTGACCCTGTCCGTTTGTCTCCAATGCATAGTCGATCATTGCCGCGATGTCGAAGTAGCCAATTTCATGCCAGCTAAAGCCCCAGAAGTACGGATGCTGCGTGGACAGCCAAGTGTGATTCCGCGAGTAGGTATTGCCACGTGCATTCCCGATCCACACATCATAGCCGGCATCGGCCAGTTGAAAGGCCAGAGCATTATCCGGACCCATAGAGATCCAATTGTCGGAGCTAGCCGTTATGCCGTGTTGCAGAAGCACAACGGGGCGAGTGGTTTCCCGATTTTGCAATTTGTGTGAATAGGGTATGCGAAAGAGTCCCAGAATATAGCCATCCTCGGTGGCGACATGATGCAGCTCTGTCGGATATCCATGAGCCCGAATGCGATCATCCTATAAATAGGAACTGTGTAAGCTTTATGCTTATTACTATTAAAGTTTCGCTTGCCGTTTTAAGTCTGGGGTTCAGCTTGAGGTGTCCATCGGGATCGTTGAAGAGTTGATAGAAATCGACACCTTCAAAATTATACGCGTCCGTCTCAACTGGCGCACCTCGAGCAGCTGCCCAAAGGCACAGAAGCGACAGAGCGACGATGAGGCATTTCTCCATGTTGCAGCGGGACTGACGATTCCTAATACAAATCATACATAAATAAACCCCGTGAGTGAAAACTGTGGCCTAATCTACCGATAAGAGTTAATCGAGACCTCTGTACTAAAACTTAAGTGGATCATAAAATCATTCTTCTAAAAATACTTAAGAGTTACGGCAACGTTTATTCTTGCTTTGTCAATATGAAACAAAATGTGCGAATTTTGGATTCAACAGCCCACTCGGGCCGGGATGCGCTTTATTTGATTATCCCCGCCGACCTTGAGTACCGCTGACATGCCTTGCACAGCGTGTGCTTCGATGTGGCAGTGATAGCTCCAAAAGCCAGGATTGTCAGAGATGAAACGCAAAATCACGTAGCCCAATCCGGGTACCTGCACCGTGTCCTTAGCCACGGCCGCATAGTCATTGGACAGACGAGGCAGGCGTCCTCGACGATCCAGCTCGCGTATCTGTGGATGTATTAGTGATTGATATTGATATTAAGGTAGTTAGAATTTCCAGGCCCTTACATTTCGTAAGTCATTCAGGTTACCCAGCACATCCTGGCCTACCAGACGAAAGGTGAAGCCATGTATATGAATGGGATGCGTGCTCTCCATGTGGTTGGCCACCACCATTTCGATGGCTCGATATGCAGGCAGGCGTATAACGTGTACACCCTCGCATAGCTCTCGCGCACAGTTGCGTCCTTTGGTGGCCAGCGAGCTGCGATTGATATAGTAGCCATCGTCCTTGTATAGATGACGTCCTTGCAGCAAGGAAATACTCTCTGGATTGTAGCTAATCTCATCGATTTGGAAGAGTTGTTCACCATTTGGTGCCTGTCGTGAGCTTAGAGTGGAGTAGTGCGTCAAAAACTTGGTATAACTGGGCCAAGGGACCGGCTCAATAGAGCGCAGTGACAGAATGCCCACATCTTTGTCCTTGTTGAACTGCCGCAGCGGTGACACAGAATCGTTCGATGACTTGTAGCGAAAGTCATTGATGAACAGAGCCGGCTCATCCGATGTGTCTCTGGCCTGGCGGCTTTCCAGTATATCACCCTGAGGCGGCTCACTACGAGCGGCTCCCCGATAGCTGAGCACGGCGCCCTGATAGATTTTACGCTCCTCACACTGCTCATAGCCGCGTACGCGTACCCAATAGTTTTTGGCATATTGATTCGCCTCCAGCACAAAGTCGAAGCGCTCCGCTGAGGTCAGAAAGAAACCATCGGCTAGGACGGGTTCAATGTCATTGCCGTCGGTGCTGATGATCAGCAGCTTGTGCTGCTCGATGGAGAACTCCACGGGACAGTTGAAAATGCCGTTGAGCACAACGCGCATGCGATAGCGATAGCCAGGCGTGACACGTAGCCGTTCATAGCGATGCCTGGCATCCTGATCCGATAGCTGGCTGAGATGATTGCGACCTTTGCCATTGATCAGTATGTTGCGCACCTGTTGTAAGTCGTAATCATAGAATATGTCCTGCACCATCAGTGCATGCTCCACCAGATCGTAGTCGTAGAGGCGCGCATGGGGATTCGCCTGATGTGGCTGTCGCACTATTAGATTTCCTGCCACGCCAAATCCACGCTGCCAGCCCATGTGACTGTGGTACCAGGGGCTGCCACTGCGGTCGGCTAGAAACTCGTAGCGAAACACCTCGCCCGGCTCCACCGGATACTGTGTGACATAAGCAACTCCATCCATTTCGGGACTACGACCCATGTGGATGCCGTGCCAGTGCATGGTGGTCGGCTCATTCAGATAGTTCACCACATCGACAATCACTGTGTCGTTCTCACACATCTCTATAGCTGGCCCGGGCACCATCCTATTGACGGCCATGACGGGCGTGGCAACACCATCCCCATAGATGCAGTTCTCGGCGGCACAGGCGCGTTCATCGACCTGGCAACGTTGGCATTCGGGTCCCAAGCGACGATAGTTGTGCACCACCAGCTGGTAGTAGCAGCTCTGGCTCTGGCCCAGCTGGCAAACGCGACGACAAGGATGACGCTCGAACCCACTGAAACTGGATATATCCACTTGACCATAGTCATCCTTCAGCTGCAAGCTTTCACTCAAAACAGTTTCCTTATTGGTCTTATTCTTGAGCGACCAGGGAAAGGTCAGCCAGTCAATTTTGGCACTCGATTCCAACTTACGCTGCAACTCCAGCTTCCGCTCCCGCTCCAGCTGAGCCTGAGCCAGGCTCATAAGGCAGCATATCAAATAGATTAGGTGCCAAGTATAATGGCTTTTACTTTTCGTATCTATCATGACCAAGCCCCAACCTTCAACTGTGCCCAAAGGCCTAGTGCAACGCCCGAAGAAAGTTTCGAAATCCAAGCCAAGAATATTTGGGCATGCGCAACACGTGCAAATTATAAAAGCTGAGCTGCATTTTATTTGTTTTTAATTGGCTAAAGACTGAGAAAACTCAGATCACTTGTGCTCGACTAATTGATACTCTGTACGAAAAAGCTTAATTCGGTTTAGTCAGAGATCATTATTCTATAATGTATATTATATATATATATATTGTTTTTTTTTTTAATATTCAAAATATTTGTATTTATTTATAATTACTTTACTGGGATTAAATATATTATATTTAAAGTTAATATATTTAAAGTTAATAATAAAAACATTTGTTTTATAAAAAAAATTAACGACAGACTTATTTAAAAACATTTCATCAGAAATCTAACTAGTTTAAAGCAATTGACAGAATGTGGGGAATCACTAAATTTGTTGATTCAATAATAATTACAAACACATTATAATTTTATTTCAGATTTATTTAATTCTTTTTTTTTATTAATATATTATAAATGTATATTTTTTAATTTTATTTTTCATGAAAAATAACTATTCCATAAATTACTTTTAATTTATTTGTAATAATTTATATGAAATTTGCAGTTTGCGGATAAAAAATTTGAAAAATGTTATCAGAAAATTTAGGTCTCAGCTACAGGCATTGCTGGAGCAGTGGGAGAAGTTGATGGGGTCGGTGTGACAATGGATGTGCTCATTAAGCTAATAACGCCACAGGCAATGGGCTCACCAACGGACATCTCCTCGTTCTGGTAGGCCAAGGCATTGGGCACAGATAGCGCCGAGGAGAAGACCTCTGCATTCAGAGCTGTATTCAGATCGATCGGCTTGCTGTGTATAACGACGGCACGGCCAACGATGCCATTGAAGCCAAAGAGCTGCAGGTAGATGCTCATGAACACGGCCGAGATTGTACCGTCGGGCTTGACGTCCAAGTTGCCCAGCTGCCGATAAGAATGTATTATTCAAAGCTCAACTGAACCGCTGGCAATTATTGGGGCTCACAAAGTTATTGGGAAACTGGCCGCCTGTGGACTTGCAGCCCTGGCTGACATCTCCATATGTGTGTATGTGCAGTGCATGCTTTCCAGGTGGCAGACCCGTCATATTGATGGTCACCCTGATGTCACTGTTGTAGGGCAGCTGCTGGAAGGTGATCATGCCGGATGCACCCGGTACTTCGCCGTCGCCTGTAATTATGGCGCCCGCCTGCCACTGCGGCACCTGCGAGGAAGGTAAAAGCTGTTGTTAAGAGCCGTCTCACAGTCGAGCAATGACCTACAAAGGAATAGCCCACGTATGTTGGCTGAGGCTGGATCAGGGGACTAAGTAGTGCGGCGGCACCGATGCCACCAATGACTGGACCGGCCAGTGGCACCGTCATACGCTCGTAACGCTTCACCTTTGTGCCGGACACCACTTTGATATCGTCGATACGGGTCAGATTGGCTGGCCCGGGCCTCAACCGATCCAACAAATTTTGCGCGCTGCCAGGCACAAAAATGCTATTTAATAGCATAAATGCCAATATGGTCTTGTAGCGGAACATCGCGGTTAATTGCTTTCAAATTGTGCTTCAATCGAGGATCTGTGCGCTCCACTGGGAAATGCTGCCGTTGTCTGTGAGTCTTTTGACCAAACTGAACCGAATGCACTGTGTCGCTTGCCATTTAGACAGCTTCGACATGGATTTCATGCTGATTGAGCACGATAATTGCTTCTGCTGCGTACAGTTGGCTAGATCAGTAGTATGGACGATGACTACTCAATGGCAATTGAGTGTCGCGTGTGTGATGCTTGGTTACCTGTCCGTCCGTCTGACCAGGGGCGTAGCGACCCGTCGCTATGCCGAGCTTTGTAATTCTAATTAACCTCGTTGTAAAGAAATTACAAGCATTTCAATTATAAATACACATCTGAAGTATGTGCACCCCCTTTTGGGTCCAATTATTGCCGTCCCTGTGTGATGAGAATATAATTTGTAAAGGAGTAAAAAACACATTTCCAAAATTAGATCACCATTAATCGTATTGAAAGCGAAAATTTAAGCTCTACAAAATTGAACGATATTATATATATATATATATATATTTTTTTTTATGTTATCAAGATGACACAATTGTTTTGCTGTTTGATTGCACCCTATTAACAATTAACATTTGGATTCGTTTAGGTGTTTTACAATATAAGTTAAATTTTGGGATAGACAAGCGAGGAGGCAGGCTAAAAGCTATGAAAGGTTCTATCGTAATAAATAAATATCAATATTGTTAGTTAGCAAACGAAGTAAATTGAGGCTATATTTCCTTCGGTCGGGTCAACGAAAATCTCCGCGCTGATTGTCGCCCTGATAACGTTGATTGTAACCGCCACCACCTCCGCGTCCACCATTGTGGTAAGCTCCACCATTACCGCGTGCCCCAGCATGAGGATTCCAGCCAGCGCCTTGTACACGGCCGCTGTTATTGATAAATTGATCACGCTGCTGCTGAGCGTGTTGTTCCGGATGCTGTTGCTTCCAGTTTTGGGCTCCACCGCCATGCCCACCACCATGTCCTCCACCACGTCCGCCGCCTTGTCCACCACCGCGTCCGCCGCGAAAATTCCCGCCACCACCACGCCCGCCTCCAGGTCCGCCAGCACGCTGTTGTTGCCAGGAAGGCATCTCTGGTGGCGGTGGAGCGTGCTCATTGGCACGTCCACCGCGATCAGGCACATTTCCAATCACATGTTTCTCGATTTTAGACGCCGTATTCTTGCGCACATTCACCGAACTTGTCTTCTCAATGATCGCCAAGTCTGCTCGCGCTGCCAGCAGTGCTACAATGTTGGTATCATCCCCGCCATATTGAAGCTTTTCAATTTCCTTGAGCTTACGTTGAAAACGATCACCAATCTCGTTTTGACGATTTTTCATGCTCTCGGACCATTGAAAACTTTGAACAGTCGCCTCCAAACGGGTTAACATCATTTGACGACGCAGATTATACTCGGCGTCCAGATCTTTGTGCATTGCTTCCAATACACGCCACTGAGCATCAGTCAATGGTTGTTTATTATTCATCAAGGGCTCACTGATCACCCCGGGGCTGATTTGCTTAAGTCGTTGTACCAGCTTAGGCGTCATTCGGTCGAACAGCATTTTTGCATTGATGTTCTTCGGCATCTCACCCAGTTGAAGGTCAGTTGTCAACTGCGATACAGCATCCTGTAGATGTGATTCAGTCTTAGATTTCTTACTGGGCGGTTCGACAGGTTGTAACTTGAGAGACATCTTTGTGGCCATTAGCTCTGACGTGAGATAATCAAGAAGATGCAGCAACGATGCTCGTGTTTGGAAGCGTTCCGACAAAGGCACAGCGACAAACTGCCGGTAGGGGCATCCCAACTCAGTTAACAACAAAGACAGTTCGAAAACGAAGTCGTTGTGATCCTTACTACTGGAAGCTATATGCTCATCAGTCTTCCTCAACACATGTAATTGTGTGGCAAGCCAATAAATCACTTCGCGCAAGTCTGCGTTGCCTATGCCACTGTCCAAGCATTGGTTTAGAGACTTTGGTTCAACGTTTTTGTAGCCAAGTGCATGTAATGAATCTATTATATCTAATTCGAGATCCATTGCCGGCTTTTGCTATTTTTCCAAATGTTGTTTTTTGTTTTCTTCCAGCTGCCAATTACAGAGTATTGGTCACACTGATTTCTGTGTAAAACTTAAAAGTGAGAAAATTTAACATTGCTTTAAATGTAACTAACAGCGGACTAACAGTTGTCCGTTAATCGTGTTATGTTTGAAACCAAAAATGATATTGCTATTTCTTTGATTTTAGTAATTATAGATTTTGTTATTTAAGTTAAGCTGAACAGTATATTGGATTGCGTTATATCAATATATTCATTTTGTTTTTTCTAAATATTGATTAAGATTTCTCTATCGCTCATTTATCGAATTGGTTGCTTAGAGACGGCGAATAAAATTTGGAACTTAGTTTTTAGATATCATGATACTTTTTACAGGCATGTTGTCAAAAGCAATGTTATCGCTACCAGTATTAATCGAAACTTAATCGATGTGTTAACATAAAATGTTTACAGTGATGTCGTTTTTCTATGAAGTTCATCAAAGATCTTTAAGCATAAGCATTCGTATAACTTCATTTATTATAGTTTATCAGCTTTTATATAATTTAAATATATATATATATATATTTTTATATATAAGGGTTTCAATATTTATAAGTGTAGTATATATAGATATATTTTCTATATATATATGTATATATGTATGCGTTTTTTGTAAAGCAGGAAGTTTTAGGATTCGCAAGAGTTGCACCTTTGGTGCCACCGATTTTACATTTTTGTTTTACGATTTTCATTTTTTTTTGTTATACATACAACACTTACATAATTACTTAAAATGAACACACATATTTAGCTAATTTATGTATACAATAATAATCGTAATATTCAGTTACTTCATGTCTTCACAAAGGCTCTAAAACTAATAGAAACAAGATGCGTTACACATATACAATTATGTTGGAAAACACAAAAAGGCAAAAATAAAATTAAATTAAACCATACAAAAGAATGAAATAAACAAAAGAAATACAAAAATTGTTTCGCTGCAGCAGCTACGCAATGGCACAAAAATAAATTCCGCTCAAGAAGTTCAAAATCAATCCAATGGCGACATTCCCCTAAGTGTAGCTATACTGATTATCAATGGCGCGTCCGCTGCACTCGGCTCCAGATGTTGCGCCGCTAGTGCCGCTGTTGGCAGGTGCCGTCGCACTACTACCACTGGCAGCCGCATCGTTATGTCGCGTTATACCAACACCCTGATGGGCTGCCTGCAGTGATGCATTGGATGCACGTAGATGCGGCTGGTCGAGAAATCCTTGACCAGTTGGCGGCGAATTGTTCACGGCGAGCGATGTGGGATCCAAATGGAAGTAAACTTGCTCCGGAAAAAAGACGTGTGTTGGCTCCTGTGGCAGTTCGATTTCGTTTGTCTTTAGGCGAACACTTAGATTCATTGTGATCACTTCGTTGCACTGTAATTGATTGAATTAATTAGATTTCAGGAAGCAAATAAAATGGTTTAATTTTTGGGCAAGGCTTTGACACAAAACATGCGACAATAAAACTACACACAATAAATAAATGGAACATATTAAAAGAGAAACTTTGGAAATGTAGATTTGAAATTTCACGCATAAAGAATATTGTCTGATAAAAAACTAATCCAAAGACTTTTTAACATAAGTAATATATAAAATTGTTATTTGTTTTCTCGTAAAGTCTCTTTTACCAGGGCCATTAACAGGCATTTTTAATACTTATTTAATACCTAAGCTGTAAATCATTGCCTGAAGGAATATGTACCTTTTCCTGACGTTTTATAGAAATATGCTGTGAAGCTATCTTTATGTCTGGATTTTTGTTTATGAAACAAAATAAGAACTTGCAAAATCAAATAAAGGAAAATAAAAACCATCACTGACACTGAATTGACTCCAAAATTTTGGCTATCTCACATGTCTCGGCGATGGATGTCCGTTGCTATTGCCAGAGCTGCTGGCAATGTTACTCGCTTCGGTGCCCGGCTCATGCGCAGTAGCGGAAGTTGTTGTTATGGGAGAGTTATCATTCAGTCTACTCGTGTGATGTACCCAATCCGTGAGCGTCACGTCCGATGTGCCGCCCGACTCGAGTGGTATTGGATTATGACGAAAATGCTCGAGCATCTCTTGAATGGTGGGGAACCATAGATGCTGCACTCGGCACTGGCCCTTTTCAGAGATTGTCAGCCGCAGATGCTTGGCACGTCCTTGACAATTGAATGTCAGCACAAACTCGCCGCGTCGTGTTTCACTTTGGCGGACCAAAAAGAACCCATGACCCGCTGCCTGCGATTGCAACACCATGCGAGCGGCTTCGGCGCGTGGCAACGTCCCGTGGAACCATGGAAACAATCGCATCTCCGCTGTTAAGTCTGCCACATTTATATCGTTCTCTGTTTCGACCACTTCGTTGCCATCGAAATTGCTGGAGGCGGACAAACGCTGTTCCCCCCTCTCGCCACGTGTCGGTCGAGACGGTATCTCCGGCGGTGTGCTACTCAGCTCGTTGCTGGTCTGGGAAATAGTATTTAAATCATTGGCGGAAGCGGCATTCGCGTTACTGTTCCCGCCTGATGCAGCTGCCAAAGCGCTATCAGCTGACTGCGAATTGACCAGATTGCCATTGGAGCCACTCAACAAAGGACCTTGTTGCTGATATTGAGGATTTTGTATGCCGCCCAATGCACCACTAGCAGCACTTGTTGTTGGATTCGGGTTTGTGGTCACCGGAGAAGTTTGCATGGCTGCCGCAAAAACATCTGAATCAAGAATAGGTTGCTGAGTGGGCGGCGTGCGCATGCAATATCGTATTGTTGCCAACCAGCTGCGCATGTCTTCGGCGCTCTCGGCTTCGATTACATATTCCATATTGTTGTCGGCTTTCAGCACAAATGTGTTCATACGATCGGGCATTTCAAGTGTGGTTGTCTCACGAGCTTCCGAAATAAGAAAGCAAAAGACACCGCTTCGCGGCTTTGTGGATCTTGGAGGCGTATAGAATTCCAGCATATAACCACCCACAGCCTTAACAAGCGCCAACCGACATTTCTCCCATTTTTGTGTGCCCGTCGTCTGGTCTAAGCTCTCGGCAGTCAAATTGTTGACAATGCCTTCCTTTCGACACTCCACTACTATTTTAGCCAATTTAGTTTTGTTGCTCTGCTTGCTACTGCCAACTCCGTCAATGTCATCTGAGTTCTTGTGAAAGAAAGCCTGCAAAAACAATAGTTTCTGAAGTTAAACATTGAATTATCTGTCTACAACACATTTTCCGCTCACCTTTCCCTTTCGTAGACCCTTAATAGATAGGCGACGTAGCAGCGACTTAGGAAATTGACGGGACACCTCGTGCTCCTTCGTATCTAATTCACCATCGCCGCCGTCATTGGGATCAATTAGTGAACCAATTTCTGTCTTTAAATTGATGCTTCGTCTAACGAATTCGGTTTCGTAGTGCATCGAGAAGCATTCGACAAACTTTTTTGAAAAGCTTCGATACGGTATATTGCGAGCCACCTCTGGCGGCAAGTTCCCATTCATATAGTTAATACATGCCTTTGCGAAGTCGCTAGCCGCAACTCTCGCATGCCGATCACAAAACTCTTCCCATGTTGTGCCGCCATATGTATAGGATGTGGTGCCCAATGCATTTCCAGTTCCCATCGGGGCTGGAATCAAATCACTGCCACCAGCAGCACCCAAACTTGTGGTCGGTCCAATGTAGCCACCTGCACTACAAGCGCTCGCATTGGCAGCTGCACTGTTTCCACCCATGTGCACAAAGGACTGTTGTCTGTGTGGGTGGCGGCCCGGTTCCGACTCTCTATGCCCGTTTATATTCAGTTTGATGCAAGAGTTACCCAGCTGAATTATGTGATGCTGTTAATATTAATATTTCAAATATATTATTAATATAAAAATAAAAATGTATTCACATTATTTAATATTATTAAAGTATCTTTTATATTTTTTTAACGGATTATAATCTAAATATTAATTTCGCGAAATGACCGTCAGCTCTCAATTTGCGTTTACGTTGCTCATTTTGCGCGTACTTTACATTTCCACTCTTACGTAGTAGGTTTATTGTAAATGCTGCTTTACGTAAAGTGTAGGCGTATTAACGTATCTACACGTATACACACACCGCATATCTGCTAATGTATGTTGTATGGCTGTCGGTGTGATATGGCTGGTGTTTTGATTTTGTTTTGCAAATTTAATGATAAGGTGGAGTCAGCGAATTTTGATTCAAGGCCATTTTTATGTGTTTTATAATATTTAAATGGGTTTTTTTTATGGAATGCATATAGCTTAACATGCGTATGTGTGTATTACACCTACACAAATTAGTTCTCGGCGTTACATTTTTTTCACTGATTCAATTTTCACTTACTTATAACTTGTTTAGTTGCTCAAAGCAGCACAGCGGTATTTTTAATAAAGCCTTTAACTTTTTTTTTCACTATTTTTCACTTTTCTTTGCTGCTATTATTTTATTTTCCAGAAGAAAAACACAACGCAATATAATCGTTAATCGTCAAAATTATATTTATTTATTAATCGGCAGACCTCCATTAGGCATTCATTATCGGCTCTTCGATTGCATGAGTATTCGATGCTTAGTATTTTTATTTTTTGGCGCCCTTAAGAATTTGTGTAATTGAATTTGAATATCAAGCTCTATAAAAGTGATATTAGTTTGAATGGATTTACAATCTTACGAGTAAAAAATTTAAGGGCCATGGAAATGAGAACACAAATATTTCAGTGATAGTTAAAAAAAAATAGGATTTTCTAAATTTTTAATTGTAGTTTTAATTAACTAACTTGCAGTAAATGTCTTAATGTCTGATGTAGGTATCGAATTGAAAATATTATTATTCTGTGATTTCGATTATCCTGTAAATGGAGATGCTTGGAATACATTTAAAACTAATTGAAGAAAGTTAAATCTGAAATACAGTATTTTTTAATTTTTTTGTGACATGCCGCAGTTTATTTAGTTAATTTAGCTAAATCAAAGTGTATCTTCATTTATTATCGTTAACATGTTTTTAATTCTTATATTAACAAACACATCTAAATGTGATCAAAATTTTACGAGCCGACGTGCTGATAGTAATTACTTCCAGTCGAGCAAACCGCGATTATCCAACCATGGCAGAATATCGTTCATTACCCGAACATATTTTGGATTGGTATACATGGCGGTCTTTACCTTAGCGTCGTCGTTCTCCGATTTGGAATGCTCGTTCTTTTCCAGCATAACAACCGGCAGAACCTTGGAGACGACCAAGTAGGCTAAGAATTACAAAATTAATTTTTATAGAACTCAGAGAGTTATGTCTATCTACCCACCCGCTAAGCCATTGCGAAAGAGAGCTCCATGCAAATTCTTCAACTTGGGCAAAGGACGATGGTATTGCAAGAGCTTCAGATTGTCCACCAATTGGTCAAAATAGTAGCGCACAAAGTAGTCGAATTGATTGGTCTTGATATTGGGCGCCGCCGAGGAGAGTATCAGGTAATAAAGATCATTTGCTGGCGAGCCGTAATTGCAAACTTGAAAGTCAACAAAAAGCGTTTCCTTGATCTTGCCAAAGGCATCGTATAGGAACATTATATTATGGTTCCAGCAATCTCCATGATTGAGCACATTGAACTCCCGTGTGGACACCTGCTGATCCTGGAGCAGACGATTCACCAAATACTCATCGCTATCAGCCTACAAGTAAGAGGCACCGAGTGAGAGAGAGCGTGAATTTAGTAATTGAAATTGTTTTATATATATTATATATCTCCTACCAACTTCTCGTAAATATTCTTGCAGTTTTTCCACTTCTTGAGCTGCGCTAGAAATGCTCCAGATGCATTGAACTCCTGCAACAACTGGCGATTGGATTCACTGAAGACGCCCACCGTGAAGTCCTCCCCGAACAAGCCATTGTGCTCCACATAACAGGCGGAAGCGGCATGGAAGGCAGCCAATTTTGCTAGAGCCTGCTCCATATGATCCATATCCAAGCCAGCAAATCGATTGGCATTTTTAAAGCATTTCGGCGTCAAGTCCTCCAACAGCACATAGTCTACGCCTAAATCCTGATCAATTTTATAGGCTTTAGGTGCAAATTGAATGTTCTTGCCGGCATCGGCATAGAGCCTTTCGAATTTGGGCAGAATATTGTGATACATTTGCTCCTCCTTCTGAAAGAGACGCAGCTTGTTGAGTATGGCGGCCATTATCTCATTGTTATGCTGAGCCTTGAGCACAAATGACACGTTCTTAGTGCTGTGATCTGCGCTAATTAATCAAGGATTACAATTGTAAGGCCCACAATCAAACGATCCTTTCAGCTTACCCAGCAGCTCGACCTTCACCAGCAGACGCACCATCAGCGTTGAGTTGTTGTCCCCATCATTTACAGGCTTTGGCGTCACTGCTCCTATCTTCTCAAATTCCCCGATTTGAGCACGCACTGCATTCTGCAGCAAGATTCTGGGCAGCCAAGGTGGTAAATTGGGAGTCGATGACTCAACGTGTCCATCTGATTGCGTGGGCTCCGACATTTTGGGCGCTATAAATGTTTAATGAACGTCAAGTTAAATGAAATCAATTTAATCGCGTGCCATATATAATTGGCTCTTGAGATTTAAAGATAAGCATTACAAGTATAATCAATAATTAACACAAATCAGGATTCCGAAACACAATGAAATAAAATAAGCTGATTGCGGCTTATATTAAAAGACACTTTAATGCGTAATTCCAAACTACATATTCACCTATAGATCACAATTGAGGATATGCAGACGCACCCATCAGCAATTTAGAAAATATCTTTTGTGCTGCCAAACCCATTCGTGTTTATTAATATTTGATGATAGTAAAATATGATCTTAAGCAATTACGTATGCACATATTTGGTCTTATGACTTAATGTGTGTCAATATCATGATTTAACGATACAGTTATCTGTATTTTTTTTTTTTTCAGTTTATTCCTCATTCTGGTATTGATAACATTTTTACACAGAAATCCATTCAAGTTAAGGGCTCCCATTATTTTTAATCATTGGAAATCCCTTCCGAACGGTAAGTGCAATAAAAAAATAATAATAAATTCTGTTTGAGTTATTAAACTCTTACAATTTCTCACAGCTAGCTAAGAAAATTGAAAATTCTAGAGTCTTATCTTTAATACCAAGCGATAATGCAAACAAAAATCAGCTGATTAAGCAGAGCAAAGAAATAAGACTTTGAACAGATATCTGATTAATATGTTTGAATATATATATAGAAATTTATAAATATATATCTACATACATATCGAATTATCAAATTAGATCGAACAAATATTTGCCTGGAGATTTTTAGTGAAATGAATCGGTTTTCATAAGCTGACACGGATAGTTCTATGTATTAATAAATTGATTAGATCATTATCAAACTTAAAGGCACATATAATTTTATTGCACGTAACTCATAAATCTGATCACATGTCTGTTTCTCCGGAAAATTTTTTTTTTCACATCGAAACTTTAAGCTGTTACTCAAAAGTCTTTTAGGATACGCCGGCATACTAGTTTTTATGGTCTTTCTATTTAATTTAATAACACATAAATTGACTTTCTCTCTTTTACATATTTTTATTTGACTTCTTCACTGCATCTGGATCGTCAAAGTATTGTTTCCCGTGTGTGCAAAGGCAATATCACAGTAGCTCCGTAAAGTTGGCTGGAAGTCAAAACACAAACCTTTTTGCTTAATTACGGCGAATGATGAATTGTTCGCACTGTCGAATGCAGTTCGTTCAGCGGTTGATTTCAAATTAGGTCCGGGCATAAGCTGTACGACCCTGCTTGGCCCGATTTGGAATTGGCCAAGAAATTCGTTATCGCATCGGTGTTCAATTAGTGTTGATTCTGTAAATTGTTATTCGCGAAAAGCCGACATAAAGAGCGCTAAAAGCACACACTTTCGTTTAATATGATTTTTTAATAAACATTTGATAAGGGGCGTCACCATTTGTTCTGTTGATAAGACAGGTAAAGAGGGTCTCGGCATTATTTCCCTCACTTCCATTCGCTTTGCGTTCTAATTATTGGGTGATTCTTTATTAATTGCTTCTGCTCGCGTCGCATAGTGTGTGATTCAGTTGGACATGTGATAGACCTCTTGGGTACCATACAAATATAGCATATATATATATATATATGAACAGAACATATGCAGGTCATCTTTATCTTGAATGTTAAGTACTTGTTTAGGTAATACCTTAAATGGTGAGTCGTTCAAGTCAATCCAAATACGGCACAGAAAGATTCTTAAGTATTTCTCTAATCTAATAAAACGTTTATGATTTAGAAAAATAGACAAAGCGCTTTTTGAAAGTTCCCTTATATGACTCAAATAAATGTATAGAATATTTTTTACAAATTTTTTATTGACATGTCTTAGGATTTTACAACTCCAGAGCTCTATGACTAATTAGTCAGGTAAATCTTTCAGACTTGCATCTTTGGTTCGATCGAATTGGATATTCTTAGTATTCTAAAGAGATCATAAGAACATAAGAACGAAGAGAGCATTTTAAGTAGAGAGCATCAAGTATTAGACAGCATTACCATGAAAATCAGCAGAGAGTGTGGAGAGCGGTTGGAATCTTTTCTTGTGGATGCTTCAGCAAAGTCAGATGCTCCGCGTTAAGTAATTAAGTACCCAAAGTGTCTTAACTGAGGCTCGAATTTTAGTATAGCCATATGGATGTCGCTGAGGCAGAATTTCACTGGGCCACTTCAAAATGCAAACGCAGCAAATCGTGGAGCAGTTTTCGCCTAGCCTGACAATGGTTACAGTTTCATCTATACTAGACCTATATAATCATAACGAGCTCAATTATTTCAATCTGATCTACATATATAGCAAGTCTTTTTGATGTTTCATTAATAGAACAGATAATTCCAATAATTAGATAATTAATCTTATTTTCTGTAATAGATTACATTGCCTATAATGGCACTAATGGTATTCGGGCATTCGACGACTGAATTTCTCAATTAGAACTAAACAAAGCTTTCAAGAGCTTTGATAATGTGAGAGCCAGCAAACGCTTGCTGCATTCTTGTTGCAAGCTGAGAACAAGTTTTACGGAGAGAAGTTTCGCTCGAAAGCTTGCCTGTGAATTATCTCTCTCTGTCTCTCTCTCTCTCTCTCTCTTAATGTAGACACTATGTTCGGACTTGATGTGTGTATCAATTGTTGTTAGTCATAACAAATACACAAACAGAAAACTTTTGGGCAGTTTTGTTGAGACAACTGACTGACTGGAAAATGCAAACGAATGAGAATGCAGCCAATTTAGTAAATAGTATTGAGAAACAAAATATTCAAGAGCTTTTAGATTAGAAAAAATAAGTTTATATATACATATGTATATATCACGAAAAAAATATAAATTTGATATTCGATTTTGCTTTTAAAAGAATAGCAAATCATGTTCCTGCCCTATGTATATAATATATTTTATATTCTACTACTCAAAAAAAGCTATCTTTCATGCTCCATAAATTTATACAGAAAATTAATTTTTAAATCTCAAATAGAACTTGTGTCTAAAATTTGTTTCAAATTGTCTATTTAAGTTCATGCATTTTTTTTACATTTATTTTGTATATGGTAAAACTATATTTTACATAAATATGAAAGTTAATTTCGTTAGACCACTAAGACGTAAATAATACTTGTGCAAATAACCACATATCGATAAGGTATAGAACAAATAAAGATTACCAGTTAGGTTTTTAACACACAATACTTTTATATGCACTTTTATATCTCCAGAGCGCCACGATTCAATAGCCAGGGCATTACTACTTGGATATGCTTGCGATAGCGTGCATTGGAGTAGAGCAGGTTCTTGAAGTCTATGCCCTCAGCTGAATCGCTGATGAAGTTCTCAACATTGGCTGATTCTGTGGGATCAAGCAAAGAGCCACTCATAACAGATGTGGCCGTAATGAATCCTATAGAGAGACGAAAGTTAATTTGATTAAGACGAACTTAGTTTGTCATTATAGTGATACAAACCCCAAAGTCCATTCTTGTAGAGCGATATGTGTAGATCACATAGAGTGGGCATAGCCTTGGGATATTTGAGTAATTTAAGATTTTTCAAAAGATTCTCATGATAGAACTTAATGTAATAATCGAATTTTGTAATTTTATCCTCAAATTTGGTCGACGATAGTAGAAAATAATACAAATCCTGTGCCACAGAACCGAATCTCGGCAGTTGGAAGTCGATTACATAGGTCTCCTTGATTTTGCCAAACGAGTCATGGGAATACATTATATTATTGCTCCAAAAGTCACCATGACTTAGTACATTGAATTCGTTGGGATCGAGTTTAAGCTTTTTAAAAACTTCATCGGTGAAATTGAGCTGCAGATCTCGCTAAGAAAGATAATAGGTATTGAGAGTGATTTGATTATCCCAGTATATGAAACTTACCACTTGCTCCAAGTACTCTTCGTGGCCGTCGTAGGTGGCACAGCAGTTAAGAAAATTTACAGTCATCTGTTTGTTCATCTCGGCCATGATCATTTTATTCTCCTCTTTGTAAAATCCCACCATTAACAGATCGGGATATGGGCCCTTGGTAGCTACGCGCACAGCAGATGCTGCATGCCACATGGCTAGTTTTTGTAGAGCAGCTTCTGTGTGCACCTGGTCCAGACCCTCTAAACGATTGGAGTTCTTGAATCCTCTAGGCGACAGATCCTCTAGTAGTATGTACTCAGTTTTGGCACCATTTACCGCATAAATCTGAGCACCCAATTTGATTTCCACTCCAGCATCCCGATACATTTGCTCCATTTCGGGCACATATATATTATACATACTTCGCTCAACTTCAAATACATTATGTTGCTGCAGCATCATCTGAAACATTTGCGACTGATGTGGTACCTTCAGCATATAGGATACAGCCTTGTCGGTGCCATCTGCAATATACATACGCATTTGAGTAATTGACTCTAATAAAAATGATCATTAAACCAATTACTCTCCAGCTCGACGACTATATTCAAACGTAACATCACCGTCGAATAGTTCTCGCCAGCTCCTGCTCCGCTGTTGGCCTTGAAGCTCTTGATTTTCGAAAAGCCTTTGACAGATTCTCTGAGAACATCAACGAATACCTCAGGCTGCACCCAGTCGGGCACCTTACTCGCTTTTGTGTCTGTCTTAGCATCAGCTGACATTTTCTTATAATTATTCCTTTTAATTCGAGCAAAAAAAAAAATTAATCCAAAAATTGACTCGGCTTTCGCTGATGTGTCTGCGATGCTCGCCAGCAGATTTTTAACTGTTCCAAAGCTTTTGTGCTCACTTTATAGATGGAGAGCTTTGAGATATCTCTAGCAAAAGTTTTTCATATATAGTGCGCTCTTCGCTAATTCCCTATTTTGCTCTCTTCTCATTATCAGTCAATGCAAACGATTTCAGTTAAGCTCGTTAATTTAGGGTATAATGTTTTATGCTTTTGTATACATCAGGCATGAGCTATGTGTATAGCTCATATGGTAAAAATATATAAACGAAGTAATTTTCAAAATGACCAAGAAATCTTAGCCCTTAACTTTAGATATTACATATTTTGAAATCGTTAATATTCTTATTTAAAATTGCACTGCTCCTCACCCCAAACGTAAGCTTCAAATACTCAAAACATGCTATCTGAAATGTGAGCAGAGCACAACTACTACAAACAAATTTATAAGAAGTGAATTGATGAGTAATTTTGGACATATGAGAGTACGTATATTTGCTTTAAAGCAGAAGAAAGGATCGTCATGCCTTGACCGACTTAGCTTGCCATCCTGATCGCCGACTTAAATACTTCCTTGCACTGCCAGGCCGCCTTACGCCTGATACACACGGTTGTACAGAACCATTACGCCCTGAATTTATATATATATATATATATATATATATATATAAAGCAATAGAATGCAAATACTAAAGCTTTTCGACATTTTCTGAGAACTTGAATGTATTTACATTATTTGAGAATTTAAAAGAGCATTCGACTGATTAAGTGATTTCCTTCGACGCTCTTTAGCAGCATTTGGGGCTTGGAATATTATTTGACGGTTCAATGAACCCGAGGAGTATTTTGCTATGTTTATGTGTGGGCTCATTGTGAATAGTCACTGACTGATTACGGCTATTATCATGCGTATTACGTAAACTTTAATTGCTTTTCATTAACAATTATATATTCCTATACGTATTTGATCGGCCCGATAGAGAATAAGTGTGACTATAGATATATATACATGTGTATTTGTTATAGCCTCTCATGGTCAATGCCAGATTCTTTGCTAAAGCAAAAATTGATGAGTAATGTGAGATTTCTAAACGCAAGCATTGATCTCCTTGAGTCGAATATTCAGCCCTGGACAGAAACAATACAGAGATATTTTATATTATAGCTCTATATCTCTTTCGGGTTCATAATGTTTGTCTATACACGTACATTCACATAAATGAACTTGAATTGCAATTTAAAGAATTTATTGATTAAAATTGCATTCAGAGCTTAATACTCTTTTCTGTTCGTGAGGGAGAAAGGTCACAATCTCAGCAAATAATTTTAAAGAATAAAAAAGATTTCTTGACAACGAACCAAATTCATATCCAAATTTAAAATGTTGATACAAATTTAGAATATAATACGAATCATTATAATTAGAAAGTTAAAAATGTGTTAATTCAATTAATTAATTGAAGTTAACAATTGAAATTTCCTTGAAAGAAAACTTCGATCGCTGTCAATGTTGTTCAGTTTCTAGCCATGGATTAAATATGGCTATTCATTAGGCTTTGTCGAATTATTTTGTGATTTGCCTAGAAAAGTTTCGATAACACTTGGAAGAATTATAAACTAATATTCGGGAGTAAATTGAGCATCGTAATCCTTCACTTACGAGTGGAATTAATCTATATACTTATATTCTAAGTATATCGCTTTTTTACTGTATATAAAAATAGTAAAATGTATAGTAATAACTGTAGCAAACTTATTGAGCAGCTCAAAATATTTTATGATAAAGAAGTTCTCTATATATCAAATTTAAGTTCTTAGCTTTGATTCAATACAAACACTCGAGAAGTTTAACTTAAAGGGCGTATATATATGCATTTGAATCATCTGCTGTCGTTGTTTGCTTTTTTTGTGACACTTTTCAAGATCTTTAAGCAAACAAACATATTTAACAACCAGTTTATGGCTTACTAAACAAAACTTTTTCTGAGAATTTCGAATACTATAAACACTCAGTTATCGCAACATAATGTTTCCCAAGTAATTGCGTATAATTGTTGTTAATTTGATTTCAAATAAATTTATTTCTTTATTGATTTCAAATCAATTTGATTTTAAACGAGTATCCTTTTCGTTCCGTAACATATTTACTCCAATTTATTCGGAAGGTGATATTTTACTGTTATGCTTAGATAACTACTGAATATATATGATATGATATATTTGATTGTATCACTCGGAAAAGTGTTCAAATTTAATATGAAGAAAACTTTAATTAAGACACTCACGATATGAACGCCGTTAGGGTATATGAATTGCATATATTGAGAGATCAAAGGTTAACGCTTGTTTTGTTTTGCTCAGATGATTCCATTTGGGAAGCTTTCGAAAAAGCTTTCAGCTCTACGTTACTCGCAAGGTATGAGAAAAACAGTTTCGCATTCTACCTGCCCCGTTGATTGATTTAGAAACTCCAATTAAAATAATTACGGATCGCAATTTATTATTACATGTACAAATCTTTTATCAACACACAAATAATTTATTGGTCACAATGATGCGGAAATTATTATCGATAAGCTTTGTGACGCATCGGAGCTGATAGCACTGATAAATACTAATCAATAATCTTTTTACGTTTCTGCTTCTTTGGGTGCCCTTATCATTTATGAGAAGTTAGTGGACTTTTTAAAAGCCCCCAAGAGCGCCACGATTGAGAAGCCAAGGCAAAATTGCCTGGATATGTTTGCGGTAACGCGCATTGGTGTAGAGCAGAGTCTTGAAGTCGGTGCCCTCTGCGGAGTCGCTAATAAAGTTGTCAAAGCTAGCCGTTTCTGTAGGATCCACCAGAACAGCGGTCATCACACCTGTGGCGGTCAGATAACCTGAAAAAAAAGTATTGTAACCTGAACTTATTCATATGCTATCATTGAAAACTTACCCCAGAAGCCGTACTTGAAGAGGGTTATGTGCAAGTCGCGCAGTGTGGGCACATTCTTGGAATACTTTAATATCTTCAGATTTTCAACAAGACTATCGTGATAGAACTTGATATAGTAGTCAAACTTGGCAAGTTTATCCTCAAGCTTTGTCGAGGAAAGCAGGAAATAATACAGATCTTGCGCGACACAGCCCCACTTGGGTATTTGGAAGTCTACCAAGCAGATATCATTGATTTTACCAAAGGAGTCGTGCGCGAACATCATATTGTTACTCCAAAAGTCGCCATGGTTTAGCACAGTCAAATGGGACAAATCGACCTTACTCAATTTGAAAATTTCGTCCGTTATAGTAGGCACTATCTCTATCTGAGGAACCATTTACAATGCCATTTAAATACCATTTGACAATACTAATTTGATTCACTTACTATTTTGTCAATGTATTCCTCGTTGCCCTCGTATTGCTTGCAGGCCTTTAGAAAGTTTTTCGCAAGACCATTATTCATCTCATTCATAATTGGACGTAGTTCTTCTTTGTAGAAGCCAGTTGTTAGGAATTCTGGATACTCACCCTTGGTGGCCACACGTACCATGGATGCGGCATGCCACATCGATAGCCTTTTCAAGGCGCATTCTGCGTGCGCCTGATCCAGGCCTTCGGTGCGATTAGTGTTCTTGAAGCCCTTAGGTGCCAGATCCTCGAGCAGTATATAATCGGACTTGGCTCCTTTCAGCTCATACGCTTTGGCACCAAATTTTACTTCTACACCAGCATCTCGATAGATTTGCTCCAGTTCGGGCACAATGGTTTTGTACATGATGAATTCCGATTGAAAGATATTATTTGATTCCATCATTTTTTTATACATCTCTGATTGATGCGGTAGCTTCAGCATAAACGATATTGATTTCTCTGTACCATCTGTAAAAAGTTTCTCCTAATGAGTTTTTCAGGTAGATAAATTGCTGTCATTACATACCCTCCAGCTCGGCAATTATGTTCACACGCAACATGATCGTCGCGTAGTTTTCACCTGCTGCCGATCCGCTGTTGGCCTTGAAGCTCTTGATTTTCGAGAAACCCGTGACCGTTTCCTTCAGCACATCCACAAATAGTTCAGCCTGCACCCAGTCGGGCACATTACTGGCTGTGGTCTCTGGCTTTGATTCTCCCGACATTCCAAAGATAAATTGTAGGAACAAAATGAATAAAGTACCCGTTGAGTAGTTGTATTTCCTGTAGTTAACAGCGCGTTTCTAATAATTCAATAGCTTTCGCGTGGCGTTTATTTATACTGCTGCTCGCCCCGAGCGTAAGCCTCAAATGCTCAAAACTTGCTATCTGAACTAAAAATGAGCAGAGCGCAACAAGTATGACCGACGGGCAAAAACCAAAGCTTTTTGACTCTCTATGAAATAGTAAACTTGTGAAATACATTGAAATAAAGTTGTACAGAACTTGCGGAGCGCTTTTGTGTTAACTGATTGTTTTCTTAGAATTATCAAAAGCTACTTGTGGGTCTTAAGTATGATTACCAAAAGTATTTTCTATTCAACATTGAACATAATTCTAGTTCTTGACTGCATTTTAATTTCGTAGTTACGAATGGTTCATAGCTCAAAAGATAATTGTGAATATATATTATTATATAAAGTATGTGCATTATCCTAAAAAGTATACAAATTTGTGAAATGCACGGCCTGTTCACATTGCGGAAAATATAATCTATGGAATATGTAAGTCTGAACCAATAAAAACATATTTTATAACTAATATCTCCCTCTCTCTATCTTTCTCTCTCTCTCTCTCTCTCTCTCTCTCTCTTCTCTCTCTCTCTCTCTCTCTCTGTCTGTCTCTTTCTATCGATTTTACACTTCATCTAAATTGTTCACCTTAAACATATCTTGTTTTGTTTATCTGACTTAAGGCAAAGCATCTTCTTTGAAGTATTCAACGATTATGTACACATAGACTATATTATAGCATATATAATTAAATTTACACTCTATAGATAAGCATTGTCTATTGCTGAGTAAGTTTCAACAATGAGTTTTACGTAATAGATAAATGCATTTAATTTATTAACTGTCTGCTTATCTATGTCAGCTGACAGAAATTAATTTAATAGTTCTATAATAAAATTGCAATTTACATCTTTACTTAAGCCGTTATCTATAACAGCATTATTAGTTATTTTATTCATACTTGAAGAGTTCAGCAATAAAGCAGCCAACCGAGGATAAGCTTTAGATGGTCTTAGAGTAGAGTAGAGATAGATCGTAAAAAAATAATTTGGCATATCGGAAATATATTTATAATGTAGCTAACATTATCTATGGCTTTGAGCCATAGTCTAATAAAGAGCAGTTTTCCTTATCAATAGTTTTAGGTGCTTTATCAGTTGGTCATAATACTACGTGATGCAGTAATCGAATTTTTCTATTCTTATCTTCAGTTTTGTTTTTGATAATGGCAAGTTAGGGAGGTCGAATTGAACATTTCCTTGTTTACACATTAGTAATTAGATAGAGCTTGCCATCCTCATTACTAAGACCATTATATTATTGGCTGAGATAGGATCTCTTTGCTTCCACCCAAGCATGCCACTGAGCTAGAATCTAAATAACTAAAACTACACTTTCAGCTTTTATTTAATTACAGCATATGTTAAACATGTAATTATAATTGATTTTTATTTCGGTAATCATTATAAGAGCTTATGTATTTTGCAGGGCACCTCGATTATGTAGCCAAGGTAAAACCAGCTTTAGGTGCTCTTTATAGCTGTTGCTTGAGTAAAGAAGGGTTCTAAAAGCCTCACCCTCTGGTGAATCGGAAAATAAGTTGTCAAAGCTAGCTGTTTCCGTGGCTTCTAATGCAGTCCCAGCCATCACACCACACACTGCAAAATACCCTGTAAGTGACAGAAGTCATACAAATACTGGAAATAAATATTTAATGTTCCCTATACTCACCCCAAATACCGTTCTTCAAGAGGGACTTATGTATGTCTATAAGACTTGGCAACTTTTTGTTGTAATTCAAGAGTTTCAAATGCTTTATCAGCTGGTCATAATACTGCTTAATAAAGTAATCAAATTTGTTAATTCTTATCTCCAGTTTAGGCGATGATAAAAGGAAATAAAGCA
Organism: Drosophila mettleri; assembly: GCA_035047625.1. NCBI lineage: Eukaryota > Metazoa > Arthropoda > Insecta > Diptera > Drosophilidae > Drosophila > Drosophila mettleri. Next base: position 10,050,808 of record JAWNPI010000035.1, on the reverse strand, counting down.
AGTCAAATGCAACACTTCCATATTTGCACATTTGATAGTCAACTAGATAGGAGTCCAGGAGCTTCCCAGTCTTCTTGTCATAGAGAAACATGATGTTGCTCAGCCAGCAATCAGAATGGTTTAAAGCATTGAAATCTTGTGGATCGATGATAGCAGTTTGGAGAATTTTTTCGGTAATGCAACCAGCCAAACTTTTAATATCTTCCGAGCATGCCTCTTGTCCCTCAATTGTGGACAGAGTTTTTAGTATATAGGGTACCATACCGTCCGTCATTTTGCTAAGCAATTGCTTGCCATCCTCATTACAAAGACCGTCACTTATATGACTGGGATAGGGTCCCTTTGTTTCCACCCGAACAGCGGACGCAGCATGCCACTGAGCCAGCTTTGTGAGCACCGATATGGTATGCTCTTCATCGACTCCTGCCTTGCGTATGACTGATTGGAATCCTTTAGGTCTTAGGTCCTCTAGTAGTACATGCTCATTCGGTGTATCAAGCTTATAGCACTTGGCCCCAAACTCAACCTCTAAGCCAACATTGCGGTAGAGCTCCTTGAACTCCTCCACATATATCATGAACATATCCCGTTCGATATCGAATACGCTGAACTTGTTCTTCCCCAAAGTTTCTTGATAGGTCTCTGACACGTGCGGAAGTTTCATCATGTACGACACAGTCGTGGTTGTGCTATCTTTATGCAAAATATGTTAATTTTAATTTTAGTTTGACTATTAAAATAAGTTTGACTCTCACTAACCTTTTAGCTGCACCTCGAGAGTTATTCGTAGCATAAGCGTGGCATAGTTGTCACCGGGTTTTGTGCCAGGCATTGCCTTGAAGGATCGTATACTTTGATAGTTCTTGAAAGTATCCTTAAGCAACTGCTCAAAAAGTTCGGCTTTAACCCAGTCAGGTACCTCTGCGGTCTTTTCAATGGATATTCCGTGACTGCTCGACATTATTATAAGTTGCAATCTGTTGCAATCAGTATGACTGCCGTGGAAGAATTGCAGTCGTGCGCCGCGTTTTCTGTTTAAATACAATTTATTTTCAGAAAGCTTAAGCTGCTTGAAGCTTTTTGTAATTTTTATTATTTCACCATTATTTTTTTATCATTGGAGCTTTTTATGAGTGCAAACAGTTGCTCTGATTGTTTTGTGATCAGCACACAGGCTGAAGAGTAAAGGCTGGTAACAATCAATTCTTTTAACCCATCTACTGGAATTATTAATGTCCACTTTGATTTAAAAAATTGTGTTTGAAAAATAATATGAAAAATAACTGCCATATATTACAGTTATTTTTCTTCGCTTTCATGCAATTTTCCTTCTGTTTGTCCAGATGTTGATATGAACGATAGCCCTTTCATGTCAATGAAGACTGGGTTATCGTTCATATCAACATCTGGACAAATACTATGTATGCAACAGTTTTATATTCAGAGGTTAAACATTCAACAGTAAAATCATTGCAGTTTCTCTTCCAAAAAAAAAAAAAAAAAAAAAAAAACCATAAGTTTCAGAGGTGCTGAGCGTGACATTTACTGATCCTTAGACAAATTTTTTTGTTTTGACTATTCCGTTTATTTATAATAAATTCTTTGATAAGTATAAAAATTAATCCAATTTTTTACGGAAAAAGCTATTCAGTAATTTAGTATATGCGTATATATTACTTCTAATAAATTTAAATTCTTTATATAAGATCATTTTGCAGAGCGCCTCGATTATGTAGCCAGGGCAGTACAAGTTCTAAGTGCTGTTTGTAGATCTTGCCGTTGTACAGCAAAGTTCTAAATGCATCAGCTTCTGGCGAGTCGGAAAATAGATTATCAAAGCTAGCTGTTTCCGTTTCTTCTAACAAACTTGCAGCCATCACATCGCACACCGCCAAATATCCTGTAATGACGGAGTACATAAAAATATTTCTAAAAAGGATATTTAAATTTTATTTTACATACCCCAAATACCGTTCTTCAAGAGGGACTTATGTATGTCTATAAGACTAGGCAACTTTTTGTTGTAATTCAATAGATTCAGGTGCTTTATCAGCTGGTCGTAGTACTGTTTGACAAAGTAATCGAACTTTCTCACTTTTATATCCAGTTTCGTGGATGATAACAGAAAAGAAATCAGATCGATTGCTACGCTGCCATACTTGCACATTTGATAGTCAACTAGATAAGAATCCAAGAGCTTTCCTGTATCCTTACCATAGAGGAACATGATGTTGCTCAGCCAACAATCAGAGTGATTTAAGACATTGAACTCAGCCGGATCAATGACACCCACTTTTAGAATTTTTTCTGTTATGTGACCGGCCAATCTTTTTATATCTTCATAATACACCTCATGTCCATCAATTGTAGTTAGCGTATTGAGTATATATGGGACCATACTATCTGTCAATTTACTTATCAACTGTTTGCCATCCTCGTTGAAAATACCATTGCTTATATGGCTGGGATAAGGTCCCTTTGTTTCCACTCGAACAGCGGACGCAGCATGCCACTGAGCCAGCTTTGTGAGCACCGATATGGTATGCTCTTCATCGATTCCTGCCTTGCGTATGACTGATTGGAATCCTTTAGGTCTTAGGTCCTCTAGAAGTACATGCTCATTCGGTGTATCAAGCTTGTAGCACTTGGCCCCAAACTCAACCTCTAAGCTAACATTGCGGTAGAGCTCCTTGAACTCCTCCACATATATCATGAACATATCCCGTTCGATATCGAACACGCTTAACTTGTTCTTCCCAAAAGCTTCCTGATACTCTAATGAAGCTAAAGGTACTTTTAACATGTATGAAATGGGTTCGACTGTATTATCTGTAAAGAAATTTATAAAAATGTTGTAAAAGGGCATTTAGCTTATATTATTTAATCCTATTGACCTTTCAGCTGCACTTCAAGTTCAATACGCAACATAATTGTTGCATAATTATCGCCAGGTTTTGTGCCAGGCATTGCTTTAAATGATCTTATATTTTGAAAGTCTTTGAAAGTATCCTAAAGCAACGGTTCGAAAAGGTCGCTCTTGACCCATTCGGGCACTTCGATTGTTGTATCATTTCTTGTTCGTGCTTGACTGTTCGACGACATAACACAAAAAACAACACACAGATTGGGTGTCGTCAGGGTAATTATTGTAAAAGAACTGAAACTAGTCTAGCTGGTTATCGGCTATATAAGCAAGAATTCGAAAGAGAGAGCTTAAAGCTTTCAGCGTTTCTATGTAAGTGCTAAGCAAATAATTGAGACAATCAACAAAGGGGCTCAGAACTATTATTTAATTTACTATTAAAAGGAAAAAAATTATTTAAGTGGGTCACATGAAATTGTAAGTATTGCTCAAGGTTGCCATTAATTAATTTTTTTTTTTTCTAATAGTGAATATTTCTTACGATTTCTTTGGATTTACTTATTCAAAAAATATTTGGGAGACTCTATTTTAGTAAATTTAAAAAATAACTCTTTTCAAATTTATTACACATGTGCTCTTCATACCTTATGTGCTGTAAAATATGTGGCTCTCTGAACTCATTAATGAACCTTTCTTTCTATCCCTCTTTTTACTCATTCTCTCTGTGTAATATAAGATCGAATCAAAAATATATATTCTTAATAGAATCTCTCTTTTTTCGGACTGTTGCATTCATTTTAACAAAACCATTTTACTTTGATCTTGCATTTTTAATATGCAAAAAGAAAAGCCATGTTAAAGGCGCTGTCATGCTTGATTTTTATTACCGGCTTGGAGAGGCAAGCTTAATAGTTGACTACTCTAAATAATAATACTGAGAGCCATTTATCTTGCAGCTGGATAATGGCCCAGGGAACGCATTCCGGATAAATAATTTCACAGAACATCTTCGTTCAGAAAGGATATAATATGTATGGGCCACTGACTCACCTTTCAGTCGGAACTGTATGTCAGCTCTCAGCACGATTGTCATAAATTTTCCCCTTCACTGATCGCAGTTGTCACATCAAACTTTTTTATCTCATCAAATGCACTATAATTCCGATTTAGTAAATCGCTGAAAAGTTGTTGATTTACCCAATTCTGTGTATTTACGCTCGACATTTGTAATTGTGAATTCTGTATCGTTCGTGCGCGACTATTTGTAACTCTCCGTAAGTTCAACACTAAACTAAGCGAAAGCTTTTTTGGTCATCGATTAAAAGAGACTGTTTGATAAAAGCTCTGAATAGATCTGAGTACTGTTCACAAACGTAAACAAGTCGGGCTGGTTATCAGAAATTTGATAAGAAAGAGAGATAGAGAGAGAGAGAGATAGAAAGCTTTAAGCTCTCACAGCTGCAATGCAAATTAAGCATTTAAAAAATGATTGATCCAAAGAACACAGGCGTCATAAACTATTTAATCTATATTTAATTTTTAGTCAAAAATTTGTTAATGAAAGTTAAAATAAAAAACAGTTTTAATTTTTATGCATTCCAAAAACAAAATAACATAATAGTGTCAGAAACTTTTATTAAGTTAAGTGTCCAAGGCTTCGCAATAGGATGGATATTATATTAATGTCCTTCCAATATGGCGGGCTCGTCGTAATCCTTAAGCCGGTGTATTCATTGGACGCGAAGAATTATTACATTAAATATTTTTATCCATGCTGGAAAAAAGAATTTTAAATTAATTTATATGGTTTTTATATAAACCTTTGTTTACTTAATTTTGCCTGTTTTATAGATATACTTGTAATCGAGCTATTTTAACATGCTGTTATGTGAATATTACTATCATTATTTGGGTTTCTTATATTCGGGGTTTTCTTTTTCGTAGATCCATTTATCTAAACCATTTTTTCTGATTCTCTTTTTAGATGCATTTGGTAATTCTCTCTTTTGGCTCTTATTAAATATTTTCTCTTCATAGCTTAATCGTAAAGCTTTTATGTCTCTAAACTCAGCACCTCTCTCGCTTTTCTGTAAAATAAGCTTTACATAGCGAATCAAAAAATCAAAACAAACATGAAAAGCCTTATATTGTATGTGAGACAATATCAGTTAGTTAATTGCTTTTTCCTTTTTGGAAATTATTTAAATATATTTTATTTAATTTACAGTTTTGCGTGTAAAGTAAGCTAATCACTTTTAAATAATCTACATCTTTGTGTTTAGTTAATATAGCCTCTTTGAATGAGCCAAGGTAGTATGAGCTTGATTTGCTTGACATAGCTCGGATTTGTGAACATTCTGCGTTTAAAATTCACAGCTGCCTCGGAGTCGCCCATAAAGTTCACAACATTCGAATCTGGACTGGGGGGAAACAGGGTTACGGGCAGCATTCGTTGAGCGCATACAAATGCTGAAATTGAATGACAAAAAAAATCATGAAAATAAAATATTGATTAAATCAACAAGTTATTTTTTAGCTTTTTAAATATATATATATACATTAACCATACATCATACTATTTATTAATTTTTGCATATATTTATTTATTAGCTTACATACCCCAGAGACTATTCATGCGTAGATTCTCATGTAATTCCGTTAAGGTGGGCATTTTTTTGGCATATTTGAGCAGTTTCAGATGCGCAATAAGCTCCTCATGGTAATACTGTATGAAATCATCGAATTTCTCCAATTTAATGTGCATATTAGGCGTAGTCATCAATAGGCAGAACAAATCTTGAGCTGGTGTGCCATATTTGGGCAACTGAAAATCTACAAAACAAATGTCTTGAATCTCGCCAGCATTTAGTTGAAAGAGAAAATTATTGCACCAGAAATCTCCATGATTGAGCACATTAAACTCTGATTTATTTACGCGCCCAAAATCCATATATAAATCTGTCAGCCGATCAGTGTAGTTGGTCTGCAAAGAGACTTTATCATTACATATTTTATCATCCTATCTTAACTCACTATCAACTGCTGTTGACCTGGCTCCAGTTCGTATTGCTCCTGCATGCACTCCAAGAAGGGCACATTGAATGTTATATTCGCGTTCTCGATCCATTTCTGACTCTCGACTGTCATATAACTTTTCTCATATTTTTCATCATAGTCGCCCAGTTCAACGACTCTCTGAGCGGAGGCTGCATGCCACTGAGCCAACTTTTTTAGCACGGCCTTGATTTCGGTTTGGCCCAGACCCAGCATACGCTCCAGATTTATATAGCCTTGCGTGCGCAGATCCTTCATCAATATGTAGTCGCAGTTGGGTGGGTTTCCGGTAAATTTTAGATGCACTGGCTTAAAACGAATAGTGAGATTTGTATGCCTTGCATACATTTCCTCAAGCTCGGGTACTAAACGATCGTACATATCAGCCTCAACGATAAACAATTCATGAAAGTCGTGCTCATCGCCACGATCGTTGACCAATGGAATTTTTAATATGTAGCTCTCCACTCGGCAGCTGTCATCTACTGATAAATATATGTGCATAAGTTCTGGTGTGTATGCATATGTGTCACTGACCCACCTTTCAGTCGCATCTCAATGGAGACTCTTAGCACAATCGTCAAATAATTTTCCCCTCCACTGATCGCGGCGTTCACGTCAAACTTTTGTATTGTATCCAAATCCCTAAAATTGCGTTTCAGCAAATCACTGAAAAGTTGGCGATTTACCCATTCCGGTGCATTTACGGTCGACATTTGGAATCTGTAAATTGCGATTGCGTGTAACACTTGCGAGGTTCCAGACGCTACTAAACAAAAGCTGCTTTGCTCTGCGTCTAAGAGAAGCTACATCTGCTAAAAGCTCAAAGAGATTTAACTTTTGCTTATAAATATTTCTCCGCTCAATAGCGAAGTAATTACTCTTGCACAGCAAACAAAAGGTATATCGAACGACCCATCCCCAACATTTTTAGATATATGAACAAATGATTTTAATAGGACAGTTTTCTTTTTTAATTTTTTAATCTATTCTAAATTCAAAGAGATCATTCATTCGGCATTCTTATATATCAAACACAGAGTTTCCTTCTTACGATAACTTAATTATTCAATGTTTTCTTTGGTAATTAGTTACATATTGCATTTGGCCTATTTTATATTTAACGCTTAACGCTATGCATGTAGACATGCCGCCTCAGTTTATCTGGCCTGGCGAAATCCTTGGCACAGAACGTGCACTGATAGGGTCGCTCGCCTGTGTGCTTGCGTCGATGCACCTTCAGTTCGTAGTGCACGGTAAAGGACATGTCGCAGAGATCGCATTTGAATGGTTTCTCGCCGTTGTGCCGGCGCATATGTATGTTCAGCTTGTTGGGGGTCAGAGACTCCAGACCGCATAGTGAGCAGAGATATTTCTTGCCCGGATTCTTTTTGGCGACATGCATGTCTCTTATATGCTTGTCCAGACTAGGCTGTACAACAAAAGAGCGCCAGCAATGTGGACACTGATATCTAAAACGTCTGCTGCGCTTTGTTGTAACAGGTGCCTGATTGGACGACTTGGAATGTTGGCTCGATACGTGCAGCTCCAGATTTTCGTGCCACATGAATTTGTAGCCACAGCGAGAGCACTTAAATTTCTTTTCCTGGTTAAGGCACTGCGTTCGCAAATGCCGCTCCAGCATGGTCTGCATGATTTATAATAATTTACAATAAATATTAATATTTTTAGATATATATAGAAGGATTAGTTTACCTTGTCGACAGTCTTAAAAATGCAATGCTCACAGGAATAGGGCAACTTGTCAAAGGTGTGTAGAGAATACTGATGTTCGCTCATTTCGCGGCGTCGCTGAAAGCTCATGTCACATAGAGCACATCGATAAGTTCTACTAGAGCTTCCAGCCTCATCGTCGCTTTCATCTGTCTCATCCAACAGCAGCTCAAAGCCCTCTTCAGTGCTTATCATATAGTTGGACGTCTCTACAGGGTGTGCCTGCATCGACATGTGCCGTTTCAGATCTGCAATGCTAATGAATTGCATATCGCATAGCTTGCACATTATGGTCTTTGGGCCGGAAGTCTTGGCAGCATCCGCCAGCAGTGTCTCTGCCAATGGCAGATCCTCACCACTGAACCCATGGCGCTGCACATGCTTGTGCAAAAGCGCAGGTCGATAGAAAGTGCGTGTGCACCAACGACAGGGTAACAATTCATTGCTGCCGTCGTGGTGCATTAGCTTGTGCTTCGTCACGGCGCTCTTGTCCTGAAAGCTGCGAGAGCACTGATCGCAAGGGTATGTCTCTTGCTGCAAGAAAAATATATGTTCGACAATTTTTTTACTTAAAATATGATGTTTGAGCCTACCTTATTTTTGTGATCCACAAGATGCGCGCGCAAATTGCGTCGCCAGAAAAAACGCTGTGGACACTTATCGCACATGAACCGCTTGAGCGTGTTTTGACACAATTTGTGCGTATGATGATCCAGCAGTTCGGAGCTCAGAAATCGTGCATCGCAACGCCGACAGACATGAGGGGCCTCAAGCCAGGTATGCTCCTGTCGATGATGCTCGTGCAATTGATATTTGCGTGGGAACACGGCCTTGGGCGACGCACATAGCTCACATGCATAGCTGTGGCGCTCAACAACATCCGCCTCCCCATCGCTGTCCGTGTCGGAGCTGTCGAGATTCATTTCATATCGCGCCTCGTTCGTTATTGAGTAATAGCGACCGTACATGCCCAATTTGAGATCATTGAAAATGCGCCGCTTTAATCCGGCAGCTGTGGACTCTACGGCAGTCTTATAAAAGCCCTCTGCAATCCGCTCAATCGGCTCGCCATGAGCCTCGAATTCGAAGTCCTTAGGATGAGACTTTAAATGGTCGCGCAGCTCGCGTAGTTTAATAAATCTACGCAGACAGATCATGCACTGAATTTCCTTGGAGCCATTCGGCTTGCAGCGATGCAAGTCGAAGCCTTTGACGCGACGATCGATGCGTGAGGGCTTCGTTATCGCCGATGTGTCCGTTGCGTATCTAGATGATGTGGCTTCGTCTTCATCATCATCAGAATCCTTGTACGCCTTGTGTTCGTTGTGCTTGTGCTTGATGAGACTAACAATGTACTTGTAGGATTTGTCGCACTGATCACATTTGTAATAGTTGTCTGCACTACAGTTATCTGCATCATCCTCATCGGGAATACTGTGTAAGGTGGAATTAATGAATGGTATCAATATGCATAAATAAATGTATTTACTTAATCTCTTTGATGATGCTGTGCACAAGGGAATCCGTGCTAGACGGTTTCGAGCGCCGTTGGGATTCTTTTGCTGGATCTGTAAATGGAGGCTGCGCTGATATCTGGCTGGAAACATGCGCCTTGTGCTTATGTTTGATTAGCAGCATTATGTACTTGTAAGATTTGTCACATTGATCGCATTTGTAGTAGCTATCGACTGATTCATTATCCACGCTAAAAAAAAAGCCTAGTAAATGTTTATAAGAACTGATATTTCACATATAACTTACGCGCAGCTTTTAGCCTCAATAGAGCTGGATGATAGTTCCGCTCGATTAATTTTCTCCTGGGCATCCTGTGGCTTAGATTGACTATGATATCGTTGCTTGTGCCTGAAGAGATTAGTAACATATCTGAAAGCTTTATTGCATTTATTGCACTTGTGCAGAACGGCGAGTTTTGCTTGCGCTGCCCGGCGTTGTTTTAGAGGCACATCATCGTCGTCATCATCGGTGCTGCCTTCATCCATATTGCTCTTCTTAATCAAAGGATCAATTGTGTTGCTTGGATCGGCGGATGTCATAACAGGCTCTGTGGGCTCTTCCATTTTAATTGTTATACCTTCTATATCTATCAGTTGTATTGGGGTCTCGCGCAAACACTCAAAAGTGGCTGTTTCTGCGTCCCCGGAGAGAGCTTCTTTTGAGATCTTTTGCAGCCATAGCTCATGAGTTTTGCGCGCTTGCTGTACAAAATCGTATGCATTCTCCAATCTCTGAGAGCAGCTACGACAAATCCAGGCCGGAAACTTGTCGGCTTGATTCAACTCAATCTAAAAACAACAATATATATTTAAAATGTTTCTCTAATCAATTGTGTGGGCTTTGGGGTGAGGCTGAAGATTACCTCAAGCCTTGTTAACTCCAGCAGTAGTTGATTGTACGTTTTATCTGCGTATTTAGTAAATGGGCTCTCGATCCAATAACGCCCATCTCCGCCGCCACAGATTCGGCACGTTCTAGTCATTGTTTGCCACGATTGAAAATTATGCTTCTATCAACATTTCCAATTTGCCCAATCGTCAATCAATTTGCTAAGTACACAAAATAATTGACGATTTCAGTGGGGTCACACTGGAGAATAACAGCTGTTTGCTGCACAGCTGACACAATACTTATCGATAATTGAAACTATCGGTATCGCATGTTTGTTTTCTTCACTTTTGCATAGAGTATTTTGCCAAAAAAAATTAACTTAATAAAGTTTTGAAGCATGTTACCAACGGATATTTGCCGTACGTGCACACTACATAATGATAGACTGCTTCCGTTAACCACGTGTACTGATAAATATGCAAATAAATGCTTACATGATATGTTGCACGAATTGACACAAAATGATGTGAGTAAATAGTTAATTGTGAAGAGTAATAGTCATTTGTGGCTCGTTAACTTCAGCCATTGCAGGAGCATACGGATGACCGGCTGCCACAGCACTTGTGTATCGCCTGTCTGCACAAACTGGAGGCTGCCTATGCGTTCGTGCTGCAGGCGCGCCAGGCTCAAGAGGAACTTTTGTTGCAGTTGCAAAAAGGCTTGCAGACCCAGTGCTTGGATGAGATGCCTATAGACATTGACTTGCAGCACATCAAAACCGAAACTATTGTCGACATTCATCTAAATAGCAAAACCAAAAGTGAAGACGATGAGGAAGCTGAAGACATGTCTGCAGTGTCTATTCCAGTCCTAAAATGGCAGCCAGAAAGCGAAAGTGAGAGCGATAAGACTGCTGTTGATGAGTAAGTATTTCATCCAATGTTAATAATTTGCATAATAAATTCAATTGGCTTGCAGCCAGGGCGAAGACTTGAAGCCTACGCAGTTGCGACGAAGTGCACGTAACCCTAAAGTAGACATCTGCAGCGAAATTGAGGCATCGTAAGCTACATCGATCATTTCCAAATATCCGGTAACTGTAGCTTGTTTTACAGATCTGCTCATCTGGATCCTTTGCCAATCAAACGACGTCGAGGTCGCCCAGCTCGTTTTTGTAAAAAGGAAACTATCAACGACCAGGGACGTCATGTGTGTGAGGTTTGCGGAAAGACTTTTTCGTGGTTCCGCGATATGCAGCGCCACTCGCGCATACACTTCGATCAGGCGACCTATGTGTGTGAGACTTGTGGCAAAAGCTTCTTGCGCAAAGACAAATACATGTTCCATCTGCGCTCTCACGAAAAGCGTGCATCCAAGTGCCAGGCCACGCAAATGAGCAGCGAATGGCGCTTCGCTGAGCGTCTCTACAGCTCTGGTCGACTCAAGCGGGTGGAATGCAAACTATGCGGATTGAAATACCAGCGCATAAACGAGCTGCGCGAGCATCTGGCGTGCCACAACAGCATTGAGAGTCTGTCCCATCTGAGTCTAGAGAGTGATGTTGTCAAGGAACAGTTTGCAACAGAGCAGCAGCAGTTAGAATTGTCGCTCATTAAGCAACAGATATGTGCAGAGGTTGCAGAAGGGCGTCATCACCTGGACAAATATTGCGCTGTCGTCAATGCGTATGGTTATGAGCTCAGTCTTAGCGACTCAGACGAAGAACCTTCTGGCAGGCTGCCGCAATACAAGTGCCAGCAGTGCAACATAAGCTTCACGCGCAAATATCGCCTTATGCGTCACACCCTCGAGGAGCACACCAATCCGGGCACAGATGTTTCATGGCAGCGCTGTGATGCTTGCCAAATTGCCTTTGTGTGTGACAATATGTTGGAGCAACATCAGCGTACGCAGTGCCACAACAAAATGAAGCGTTACACTTGCTCCAACTGCCCAGGAAAATTTATTTGGCTGCAGAATCTGGAGCGCCATGCGTGTTCGCAGCACATCAAACAGAAGCAGGAGAACCATCAACAAAAGCAGTGTTGTCTTTGTGATGTCCTCTTAAATAGCATGTTCGAATTACGAACTCATTTGCTCACTCATCAAGATGGACGCAGCGGCATATATCCAGAGCGGCAGGCGACTTTCTTTCGTACCTACTATCCCAATGGCCTTGACTGCACCATGTCAGAGCTAAGCGCACGCATTGCCGCCGACTTTCAAGTGGAGGATTATGGGCGATACTTTAACGCCAGAACGAAAAATGGCGAAGAGCTCGACTTCTTTGCTTCGGACTCGGATTTCAATGACGCAGACCAGTTGACTTCTGGCCCTACGGTGCACATATGTTCCCTGTGTGGCGAGACGGCAATGCGCCTGACTAAATTGCTCGAGCATCAGCGCAGCCGGCATAGCGATGTGCAGGACAGGCTGCCATACGGCTGTGGCGATTGTGATTTGAGTTTTGTGGCCAATTCGCTGCTTCAACAGCATCGCCGACGCGTCTGCGCCAAGCAGCATACCAAGTACCATTGTCTGCAATGTAGTCAGCGCTTCTACTGGCTGTCCAATTACGAGCTGCACATGCAGCTGTATCATCAGAATCCTCCAAGGGAGGATGATGAAGATGAACACGAGACGCGGATGAGAAGCAAGCGCCAGTCAACAATGGCCAAATTGCAGTGCGGCGAATGTGAAAAGGTAAAGAATATGATGAAAGGAGCTTATACAGCATTAATCAAAATCAAACGCTTTTAGGTGTTCATCTGGCCCAAGGATCTGACGCGTCATAAGCGTTTGCATCAACCTTGGTCCTTGGCCCAATACCATTGCTTGCACTGCGACCGCAAGTTCCATCGTAAGGATGGGCTCAAGTCGCATATGCGTGTGCACGGCGAACAACAGGTGGATGTCACGGCTGCCAATGAACAAGTGGTACCCACGCTGCAGCGAATGCCAGTGGTCCTGACCCAGCTATGCCGACCCAATGGCTGCAAGCAAATTCAATGCATGATATGTCTCTCGAGGCACACCAAAATATCTGATATTCGCTCGCATTTGTTTAAGCATCAGCATGATGTCAAATTTACAGAAGAGAGGGGCCAACCGGAAAGTATTGCGAGCATTGCACGTGCTCTATATCCAGAGCTGGCTGTACCTTTGGAGCAGCAGCAACTTGTTGAGCGCATTCAAAGTGATGTAGCAAAAGGTGTGCAGCTGGACAGATTCGTATCCATTACAAACGAGGCGGGAACTGAGCTCAGCCTGGACAGCAGCGAAACGGAAACTGATTCCGACTCTGCAGAAGCGGTCGAAAGCAAGTCGAACAAGCAATCCTATAGCTGTGAGCTGTGCCAGCTCAAGGTATCGCGCAAGTATGAGCTCTATGCCCATCAGCTGGAGCAGCATACGTGGGACCAGGCAACACGTGTTTGCAACTGTTGTCAGGCCCGATTCGTGAGTGAGCAGCTACTAGAGCACCATTGTCGCACAGTCTGCAGCAACGCTCAGAGACGTTTCTGCTGTCGTAAATGTCCGCTACGCTTCCAATGGCGCGAGAATCTTAAGCTGCATTCTGACGTGGCGCACAACGAAGCTAAAGATGAGCAACCGAACTTGGCCTTGAGATTGAACGGGACGCACCTGTTGCCCATCGTTAGTTATGACTGCACCGAATGCAATCGAAGCTTTAAAATGCAGAAGGATCTCACCAGACACACTCTGATGCACGCCCAGGACTCAAACATTTATCGCTGTCGCTGGTGCGCACGACGCTTCTATCGCCATGCCAATCTTCTGCAGCACATTGAGCGTCACGGTATTAGCGCCGAGCAGCTGCCCTATGCTGAGGCACTGCTGAATGCCAGCCGACATCCTCATGGCCAGAAGTGCATCCAGTGTAAGGTCTGCAACTTGAGCTACCCCACCATTGCAGCGTTGCGCGCTCATCTTCTGTCAGCGCCAGCAGGCTCACATCATGAGTTTGACTCGTTGCTCAACTACTCTATTACTAATCAGTTGGGGTATGAGCTGCAGCTGGACGACTCGGAAACTGATGAGGAGGCCAAGCCGCCAGGCACACCCAAGCACTACACCTGCGGCATGTGCCAACTGCGCTGTGTGCGCAAGTATGAGATGCATCAGCATCAGCAGGCGATGCATCGATTGGAGCGAATAAAAGACGGATGTGATTTGTGCGTCTATAAGAGTGTCTCACCAGATCTCATTGCCTATCATCGCCGCACTTTGTGTGACAATACGGAGAAAAAGTTCAAGTGCTCCAAGTGTGGCTATAAGTTTATGTGGGAAACGAATTTGTTGCAGCACATGGAGTTGCAGCATCCAAGCACCGAAAGCAGTGAAAGGCAGCAGGATGGAAGCTGTCGTCCTGCACAGGAAGTGCCCAGTGCAGAGTGCCAGATTTTTCAGTGCGGCCAGTGTCCTAGTAAATACAATCGCAAGGATCGGCTCACAGCACATGTAAAGAAATATCATGTAGCGGGAGCAACTGGATCCACCTCTGCGGCAGCGAAGGCTATGAAAAATTCAACTGATGCCAAGCAACAGAAAAGTTTTTTATGCGCCTTCTGCGGCAAGGCGGTTAGTTCCTCCTCTAATCTAATCATACACATACGTCGTCATACTGGCGAGAAGCCTTTTAAGTGCGACTACTGCGATATGGCTTTTCCACGCTCTTCCGATCTGCAGTGCCATCGACGCACCCACACGGGCGAGCGGCCTCACGTCTGCACGGTTTGCCAAAAGGGCTTTGCTAGATCCTACAAGTTGCAGCAACACATGCGCATTCACAATGGCGAACGACCATACAAGTGCACTTATTGTGACAAGAGCTTTACTCAGTCGAATGATCTGACGCTACACATACGTCGGCACACAGGCGAGCGTCCCTACCAGTGCAATACATGCGGCGAACGCTTCATTCAGGGGACAGCCCTAAAAAATCATCGCATGCAGCATGGACATCACGATGCGGAAGTGGAGCAGGCAAAGATTACTAATTAAGCCTAAAAATTATTGTACTATGGAAATTTTGTAATTCGAAAATATATTGTAATAAAACAATCTTCTGATTAGCAATAAAAATGATAATTTAAACCGCAAAGTGCCTATCGATAACTTTAATTGAAACTTATTCGATCGATAAATTTGGCGATAGCAAGTAAAAGTATCGTTGAGTTTAAAAGTACTCACTCTGAAGAACCGTTGTTATGGTTACATTTGTAAGAACATAGCAAACCGTGTGTTTTGGTTCGGTTGACTTACAATAGAAAACTGTCGCACGGTGAATAATAAGCTATTAAAAAAAAATATTATATACTTATCTTTTAAATAAAATTATTGATCAGCAACAAACACACAGATATAAGTTAAATTCTAATCAAGCTCGGTGCAAAGTTAACGTATTTCTTTTAGGTTTCAAATTGTTTAGTTAGCTGTCTCAAAGCTTCGCAACATGGTTAAGTCGAACAAGCAGCGAGCAATGCCGGCAACAGAACGGAGCAGCGTCAGCGTCTGTGGCAGCGCAAACTACATGGAACACACGTACTGTGTGGTTCTACATGTCGTCGAGGGTGAGTCTCACCATGTGCTGTTAGGACAGAATTTTAATCTTAGCTGTAATTCTGCTATAGCTATTAATTTTTATGGACGTGAAGTAAGGGAGGGGGAGCGGGATCAGATTATTATGAATGCCGCCCTCAATACAGTGGACTTTGAGGTGGAAGGCACGCCTTCGGTCACAGCAGAAACAATTATTTTCAATAGCAACTGCATTTGGGAGTGCGACATGGCGGGAATCAAGCGCATCAAGACGGATCATCGGCCGGTCAAAGTCACATTCTTTACCAGCAACAATATGGAACGCAAGATTATTGGGTCACTGCTGCTGCCAGTTCGTGGCTTGCCAGTTCTCGGCACTGGCGGCAACAATAGTCCGCTTCAGCTAAAAATGTTCTGGCACAAGTTGATCTGCATTAGCAATGAGTTTCGATCCCACAAGCCGGAAGTGCTGCTCATGTTGGCCATCATCAAAAAGTCTCTGTTGCACACTAAGGACTTTAAGCATCTAACAGCGTTCAATACAACAGTGAGTCGAGGTCTCATTTGATACACATTAGACATTTAATTTGTTTACTTGATCCCGCAGGAGAAACCGAGTCGTACACCTCCGTTACAGTCGCCCGGCCATTCGATCACGGCCAACATGTTGCAGTCGCAGGTGCATCTATTGATATTTAATTCAAATAATTTTTATCCTAATTCCTGATTCGAATGCTTGCAGGCCAATGTCTATGTTCAGTCGCTGGTGCAATTGGGTTTGCTGCAGGTGGGCAATGATCCTCTGGTCGACTGCGACATCATCGAGGTGGTGCTTCAATTTAAACAGCTCAGGAATGTCAACAAATTTGTTAAGTCCCTAAATCATGGCAAGGCGGATGATGTGGAAACCGCATTGCTTATGTTTGATTTCGTCGGCAACGTCACGAATATTGAACTCAAGTTGAACAGCACGGATTCTTATACCCTCAACGATGTGCTGGGCCTGCGTTTTAAATCGTCTCTGCGTAGTATACGTCTGTATTTCCAGCGTATATTTTATTTGCCCATCAACATGTATGCTAATGGCACTTCAATAGGTAAGTTTTAAACTTCGCTCTGTGTGTCGCCATCTCAAATACCTTTTGATAGCCAACTATCGCATGGACTTTGGTAAGCTACTTCCGGCTGATAGTTATTTTGCGGACAATCGTAAATATGTGCACAATGGTTGCTTTGCTTTTGACCGCTTTGGGCGCATGGGCAGTGCGCGTGAATTGAAGCCCATCATGGACTACACATTCACAGTGGACATACAGGAGGTGTATTGGCGCCAGCAGGAAAAGCTGCAAGAGTCACAGCTGAAGCAACAGGCATTAGGTGTGGAGGAGTCCGTGGACATGCAGTCAGTGGGCAACAATGCTGTCATAATCGAAGCGCCCATAGATCGTGTGTATGAAAAGGAGGTCGAATGGTGTCGCAACTCTGAACAGCAATCAGCTTTTGGCAATGGGTCGATAGGTAGTTTGAACGTGGGTACTGAGCTTTCAGCATCGGATGATCAAGACGCCGTCTCCTCTGCGCACGATTCCGATGCACCTAAATCTGTAAATACATCCCAAGCACATCGCAGGAAATTTACAAGACTCTTGGTAGATAAGCCTGTCCATTATGATGAAATGAAACAAGGCGACGACCGGCAGCATACTGCCCTTGATGAGAATAAAAATGTGTCTACAGAACAAATTCACAAAGAGGAACAGTGTCCTAATGGCATATTAGATTTTATTGATGATATGGGTTCTGATTCGGAGATATTTGCATGCTACAACTACAAGAAAAAGGACGACTGGTTATCGGAGCATGGTCTTGACACAAAGAAAGTTAAACACAACAATGGCAGCTCAACAGCTTCTGGGCTGGAGAACATGGCGACCAAAGCCGTCCGTAATGAAAAAATTAATGGAACTTCCGAGGAGAGTGTTAAGCAAAGGAGTAGTATTCGGAACCTACAGCATATGGATGAAAAGACAAAACGATTTCTGCAGGATGAAATGCAACTCAAGGATCATATAATTAAACGGAGTTCAAGAAAACTTTCAGCTAATAATATTGATGCAGATGAAATTGGTGATAAAATCATCGCTGATTCTGATTTGGAACAGGAAAATAAAAAGAGCTTACCAAAGCAGTTGGCTTCAACACTGAAATATAATTCAGAAGACGAGCTAATCAACAACTCGGAGGCTAAAGCTGCGTCTAGAATATGCAATTCTCAAATCGAGATAGATCCTGTCGAGGCTGTTGACATGTGCACTAGCTATCTAGATTCTACATTACCTAACACAATAGACGAGCATGGTAAAGATAGTATAAATCTTTCAACTGATGAATGGTCATTGGACACTAAACCAAGAGTCTTGCGAAAGAAAAATATTATTTCAAAAAGAGAAGTATTTGATACCTCAGTGGATACTTCCATTCCATCTCTGTGTCGAAATACCAATATGTCATCACAGGACAATTTTCATGCACTTGTAAGCAACTCGGCCAGGCAGGGGACAGTGAAAAATGGAAAAAATATTAGCATGGACACGGATACGCCAATGGAAAATGATGAACTCGAAGAATTCCTCCAGAAACCAAAAGTTTCCAAGAATAAACCAATGACAAATGCCCAAGCGGAAATAGATTCTAGTAAACCAGTATTAACTAAAAAAAAAGTAAAGGCGAAAAGCGCTTCCAAAGCGGATCTCTCTCTAAGTGCTCGCTGGGTGAAGGTGGGCAAGGAGCAGACTCAATCGTTGAGAGAAACTGAACAGTTCATAGCAAAAAATTGCAAAAATGCAGAGGTTGATGCAGCTCCAGCTGAAACGCCCTGCTCACAGAGCCCCAAGAAATCCATAAATAAGAAAGTGGTTCGGACCACACGGAAGACTCTAAGAAATAATATTCAATATAATGAGGTGAGTTTTATCTCGGAAGCCGAACCATGCATGGGTAGTTCCATACTTGAAGACACTATTACGGAGTCTAGGCGTGCAAGTAACGTATTAACTAATTCTAATCTGTGTCCGGATCAAGACATTGCATTAGCTCAAATGAATTTAACTACTGACTCTGTTGACAGTTTTATTGTAGAGCAACGTAAACTTGAGCGTAAAGTGATTAAAAATAAAAATATCTGTGATAACCAGCAGGATCTTGTAATTAAGCCACAAACGAATCTGTCAACGTACAGATCACGCCGAACCAGAGAAGGGATCCCTCAAAAAATGGAGAGTATGCAATTGGAATCAAATTCAATTACGAAGCCTGAGAGAAGGCATCGGCAAATTGGACACAAATCTTTATTGCAAAAGTTCTTGGACGCGGAAGAATCCTCTGCTCTGAATCAGTCTCATGAGGCTCGCGCCGAGCTCGAGAAACCAGTTACGAAGCGCAGCGTCAAGGCAACACGACTTGAACTTTCAGAACCAGATTCGGATGAGCCCGAGTCGATGGAGCGGAAAAGACGCTCGAAAAAGAAAACAACTAAAACGGCATCTGCTGTCAATAAATTACAACATAGCGTCATCGACAAGCTCTGTGCCAGTGCAGAGAAGACTCTGGGTGCCGATGCACCCCTCTCTCATGTGGAGTTACCAATGAGCATGAACGAGGAAGCAAGTGTTGCAGAGGAGTCAGCCAAAGATGGCGAAGACGCAACTGATACCGTCAACACGGACATCAGCCATATGGACGAATGCATCAAGCAAATTTTGGAAGCTGGCAGGAAGCTGCAAAGCGCAATGCAGCGAAAGGCACAAGAGTACATGAACTATTCAACTCAATGCCGATCTGATAATAATACGTTGCAGCAGCCACCGGACGAGCAGAAGCCGAACAGTAGCTGTAACATGACGCATTTCAGTGGCGATTACGAAGCGAAATTCATGGAACTGCAGCAGCACATAGCTATGCTGGAGCAGCATTTGCGTAGGTTTGAATCCCGCACGCAGGATATGCAGGAAATGAACTTAAAGCTGGAGAGGGAGAAAATGGAATTGAAGCAGCGTATCACTAACATGGAGTACCAAATATCGCAGCTGTGCCAGAAGGACGCCAGTGGTAGAGATCTGCAGCAGGTGCTCGGTGAGATGCACAAGCAAAACATACGATTTATGGAAATGAGCAAGGCCAAAGATCGATACAAGAAGCAATGGCGACGCAGTGCCAAGCGCGTGCACGCCCTCAAGCTGGCCTTGTACGAGTCGAAAGTGGAGAATGAGAAGGATGTGCCAGAGTAAGCTATAATCAGACCAAATATTACTATATATTAATAATTTGTTCTGCCTCGCTTCATTTCAGGATGCTAAATCTGAAAAAAATTCTTACCCAGGATGCTGATGACTTTGAGCGTGAGTACGGGCGGTTCCGTCAGCCGGCCCCTACGGTCAGCCCTTCCGGTGCAGGTGATTCGCCGGAACCCTTGCTCAAGGACTATCTGATCGGTCTTTCCAGCCAAACAGTGCATCAGCACGAGCCTGATAATCTTGTAGATAGCACACGGATGCATTAGCCCCGTTTTCATTTAACCAAATTATCGGTGATTTATGGTTAATTGATTATATGATCTTACGCTTCCAATTATTATTTGCGTTAATTATTCGATTTGTCATTAAAATTTCTGTTTTCTTGGAGACGAGTAAAGTATTTTAAGACATATTTGTGATCTAATTGAAGTCAACCCTCGCGCAAATAGTATTAATATATATTTTGTATTATAAGAATAAGATCTTTATTGATCAGGATATACATTTATGATGCTTTTTACCAATCAACTTACATGAGGACTTTTGTTCTAATATAAATTTCTATTTATTTCTATGAATTTTTAATTTACGCTAAGAAATGATTAATTATTCCAGCTTAAAGCCCACTCGTATAAAGTGGGGCAAAATGTTCAGTGGTGCAGCATACTCCATGAGCCAGACGGGACCCTTGTAGATGGTTGCGGTGTTGCCATCGGTCCACTGGCCGCCGGGCAGGTAAATGTCGCGATTGGTGGCATTTTCCATAATAACCGGGGCCGCAATAATGTCATCCCCCAGCAAAAACTCTGCAGACAGTTTGAGAGGATAAATATCAAGTATGATAGAAGTGATGGAAGAGTCTATTTACCATCGTAGATGCTCTGAGCAACTATATCGTCGGGCGCTATCCACCAGAGGGGTGCGTTTACAGGTTCACCTGTTTCTGTGGCGCGCTTGAACATCTTCATGATGTAGGGCGTGTAGTCGGAGTGCATCTTGGTGAAGGTCTTGCTAATCTCAATGGTTTCACTATCAAAGTTCCACGGCACAAAGGAGAACTGCAGGCTGGGCATGAAGACATTGGCTTGCAGCCAGCGTAGGAATAGCTGCTTTGTGGGCGGCTTCTCATTATAGCCATTGCCGCCAATCATGTCGGGTAGCACGAAGGGATAACCATTTAGGTTCATCTGCAGCAGCGATGTGATCAGAGTCACTAAGCCATTGTTCCAGCCCCACTCGGAATCTTTGTCCACAATGCGCACAAATATGGGCAAGTCCTGAGTGCTTTGGCCAGAGCGCACCTCAACCATGTCGCCAAAGGCGGCCACTGTGCGCACATAGTCGGTGGTAATCTGCAGCGGGGTCTGGTTTTCGTCACCCCGCAGCACCGGATCCTCGGGCAGCCAGCTGGTCTCGCCTGCATCAAACTTGAAGCTATCAATGCCATCCTCTGTCTGCAGGCGCTTCAGGCGTGTGCTGAACCACTGCTGCACCTCGGTCTTGGTGAAGTCCAGATAGGCGGCATCCTTCGGTATGCTGTTCCACCACTGTGTGTCGGCACTGCCCTTATGATCAACCACCAGATAGCCCTGCTGCTTGGCCGTTGCGTAGATGGCTGTGCAGTTGTTGTTAATGAAGGGATGAATCCATAGGGTCACCCTGAAGCCCAGCGCCTTGAGGTCATCTGTTAGTTTCTTCGCATCTGGAAACTTATTTTTGCGGAACGTCAGAGCACCGTAGCAATCCTCCCAGTCATCGTCAATCTCCAGTTGGCTGTTCTCAAAGCCATTGTCAAGGATTTGCTGTGCGAAGTCGCGCACCACCTTGTCGGAGACCTCCGCCTTGTACAGCGCCCAGGTGGACCAAACCGGATGCTGAACCATGCGTTGATCGGGGTAGCCTGTGGGCATGCCCAGCAGCGTCTTCACAGCATACATGTGGGCAACCTTCGCATCCTTGGCAAAGCCGAGCTGATAGCTGAACTTGGCCGCGGACAGCCGTGTGTTGTAGGGCAGAGCGCTCAATGCGCTGATGCAGAGCTGATCCTCTAGACCGGCTGCATTCTGATCAATAAACAGAGGTGTTGTGTTGTCCACGAATAGGAAGAAGCCTTCGCTGTTCAACCAGTATCGCTCGGCCACACCCATATTACCCAGCTCCTTGGGCACATACGAGAAGTTGCTGTATTGCTGACGCTCCACGGGCCAGTAGTGTTGCTTCTGCTCCGAGCCGCCAAACCAATGGACGCGTCCCTTATTCAGTCTCACACAATCCCTAGGCTGTGTGCCCTTAATCACCTGATCGCGTGACACACGCACGTGTGTCACACCGCTGCTGGACTGGACCAGAGTAAATTCAATGGTGGTGCTGCCATCGCTCAGCTTAAAACCACCCGTGGATGTGGCCTCTAAGTCGCTGTTGGTCACAAAGTTATCCAAGGTCACGGTCTGCAGCGTGCTGCTACCCTTCATCAGCTCATACTGCAGCTTACCACCGCGACGCAGTCTCAAATAGATGTCGCTGTTGTCGAACTTGAAGCGCTGCTCGATGCTCTTGCAGGCCTGGCCCGCCGTCCACAAGCAGCAGACGGCCAGAAGTAGAACAGCACTTGCGTAGCCTGACTGCATTTTTGAAAAACTGTGGCCAGAGCTAGCCAATTGCCGGGTTTTTATAGCCAACGATCAGGCTAACGAGCGTGTTATGTGTATAAATAAAGCTCTTCAATTGTGTTCACAATTTCGCACTGCTGAAGATGCACTCCAGGCAGCAGCAGATAAGCGACTATCAGCTAGAGGTCTCATCGGGCCTAATGTATAATGCTCTATGTACAGTATATATACTCGAGCGTATTTGTCAAATGATTTCGAGTGCTATAATGCCACTGAGCGGGGCAAATGATACTTAATGACACTTGCGAAATGCTCGCAGTTCTAATTGTTCCTCTGAACTGTTGCTCTATGCAATATACATATGTCCATCCATGTAAGTACTTTAAAATTATTTGTGCGGAAGAGCCTATTTATCTTATCACTGACTAATGACTAATATGTATTATATACATAATATATATGTATTATATTTTAACTTTATCTAACCAGTAAAGGACATTGTACTGCTCATTTAAAATTAAATAGGAAACATGTCCCGGTTACGTGTAGACGACGTGTAAACGACATGACATACAGTGTGTCAAAAAAGTATTGGCACACTTGTAAAATCCAACTTCTATATGCTGTAACTTTTTTTTAAACACAGCTATAAGTAAATGGACAACGATATTTATTTAAATCATGTATTATAATACTATGAAACACAAAAAAAAATTAAATTTCAGCTTTGGTTCAATTGCATTGACTAAAATATAAAAAAAGGCACGAATTTACATCAAAAAAGTATTGGCACACAAGACGTAATTTGTTTTTTCCATCGTCACTGAATCACGCTAATATTTTGTGGGTCCTCTGTTTGACTGAATAACCGCCTGCAAACGTCTCTTCATGCTTTTTATTAATTTTTATGTTTCATAAGTCGTGATTTTGGCCCATTAGGCGCGTAAGGCCTCTTTTAGAGAATCCTTTGAGCTCATACGGTGAGATCGGATCTTTCGTTCCAAGAGGTGCCACACATGCTCGATGGGATTCAAATCTGGTGATTGGGGCGGTGTTTTGAATTGTTTGCAATGATATATGAGCCACTTCTGAACAAGATACGACGAATGTATTGGGTCATTATCTTGCTGAGACTGCCAATCGTTGCCACTGAGACCCAGGGTTTGAACACTTGGACTTAAATTTTCTTTTAGAATATCTCTATAAATATGTTTATCCATAGGGTCATCAACAAATACGAGGTTGCCAACTCCAGAAGCAGCAAAACACCCCCAAACCATCACATTACCTCCATCGTGTTTAACCGTTTTGAGAATGAAGCTCTTTATTAGGTTTCCGCCAGACTTTTTGCGCTCCATCCGACCCAAATAAATTAAATTTAGACTCGTCACTAAAAATTATTGTGTTCCAAAATGAATCCGGCTTATTTATGTGTTGTTTGGCAAACTCTAGCCTATTTTTCTGGTTCGCCTTCGAAATAAAAGGCTTGCGCCTAGGAACACAACCATGATAACCGGCCTTATACAGAGTATTTCGAAGAGTTTGGGGGCTGAAATTATTACCAACAGATTCCTGAAGGCTGTCGCATAGTTTCACATCCGAAGTATGTGGATTTTGGGACTGTGTCACTGTCACTGTGGACACCAGAATCCGTTCCTAGCGTTCTGTTAATATTTTTGGTCGGCCGGATCTGCGTTCTGGAGCTATTTGACCTGTTTGTGTGTAATGCATAAAAATATTTCCTACACTAGACCATGATCTGTGTATAAGAGTGCCAATTTCACGATAAGATTTATTCTCTAAACACAGTTTAATGATCAATTTCCGTATTTCCAAAGAAATTTCTGTCCCTCTACCCATTTTGTTGTTTTTCTCTTAAATGTCCAATAATAAGTAATTACAAACACTTGCAACAGCCGATACAAAGCAAGGGTTGAACGAGGGATTGAAAAAAACGGTAACTACCGTTAACTTACGGTTGTTGTAACGAAAGAGATTGTTGCACACATGGCGTGTGCCAATACTTTTTTGATGTAAATTTGTGCCTTTTTTTATATTTTAGTCAATGCAATTGAACCAAAGCTGAAATTTAATTTTTTTTTGTGTTTCATAGTATTATAATACATGATTTAAATAAATATCGTTGTCCATTTACTTATAGCTGTGTTTAAAAAAAAGTTACAGCACATAAAAGTTGGATTTTACAAGTGTGCCAATACTTTTTTGACACACTGTATATGGAATTAATTAATCTATGATAATGCTGAAACTGAAATTGAAATAGAAAAATAACTGACCATGAATACTCTGCTCCAATTTTGTTTAAATAAAAAAAAAAACGGTGTTTTTTTTTTCATAATTTATTAATAGGAATATATTTCATCAATCTTGTAGACAGCTTAAAACTAGGATAATACATTTTGGAAAATCAATTTCAAAAAAACTAAATAACTTAAGTGTGTATCATAAATAAGTCGCAAAAGTTTGTTTTGTTTGAAGGTATAAATGCTTTCTTTATTTATTATACTCGTTCACAAAGTGAGACGAGTATATTGGCTTTGAGCTGGTTGCCCAATGGAAACCAATCCTTCTGAAAATATCGAATATGATGATAAATTGCAATTACTGTAAGCTTCTTCTTATTGAAATGTGAACGAGTATTAGACAGTCGGCTACATTCGACTGCAACGATTTCATCGATGGAATTGACTATTGAACTGAATGTGAGTGATAACTAGGCTTAAATGCACATATGACTAATTAAATGAGATAGCAGGCTTGGGGCTACTTGGGCACCAGCTGGGCGTTCTCCTCCGATTCCTCCTCATTCTCTCCAGTTTCAAACGACTCACAGGGCAGCTGTTTCCACTGCAGCTCGTCGTGATCGTGATATTCGAGCTCATCGCTCCGATAATGACGTCGTGCATTGAAGAGCTCTTCCTCATGGTCCTCGCCGCTGTCGTCGGCTTCATCGTCGGCAATCAGAGCAACGCGCGTATAGAGCTCCGATTGGGTCTCTCGCCGATGGTAGAGCAGTCCGCCTGCCACGCTAACTCCCAACAGTGATACAATAACAGCGATCACAAGCAACGCGGTTGTCCAGCTCATATATTGCATCGTTTCCTGTTGGGCGTTAGCCGAATCGGAGATATCAACCACGGTGCTGCGGACAACGTAGGCGTAGCAATAGGTTTCATTGGTCTGGGGCAATTTGCGCAGCTGGCTTCCTGGATAACAGGTGCTGCACTGGGAGACGCTGGGACCGTAGCAGCGCAGACAGCTCTTATCGCAGCTGGAGCAGATGTGACTGTGACGCGGTGTCAGCAGCAAAGTGCTGCTACTGGAATCGCTCTTACGATGTCGGCGTCGACGGTCTGATGCCTGCAGTGGATCGTCCAGGTCACTGAGACTCTGGCTAGTGCCGCTCAACTCGTTATTGGCATTTAGTGCAGCACTAGCTGATGTGGCATCTAGCTCGCTCAGCGTTACGTCCATATCTAGCTCATCCGCATTAGTAACGGGGTAGGTGTGCTGGGGACACTCGTCGTAACAGAGATCCTGATAGAAGAAGCTGGGCTCCAGGCAGTCTGTGAAGAGCAGTTATTAAAGAGAATTAATTAAAATGGGAGCACATGAAAAAAGAACTAGTAAGAAACTGGTTACAACTAACCAAAGATGAGAACCATTTACCTCGGAAACAGTGTTGATAAATGGTGCAAAGAAATTGGAAAATAGTAATGTTTAGTTAGTACAGCTGTAGAAGAGTTGAAATCAGAACGGAAAAGAGTTTCGTGTACGAAAAATAAGCAACAAAAGAATTACATTTTGAATTATTTACTTTTATGACTATTTTATTCATTTTTTCTTTATTTTTTTTTCATCAATAGTTGAGTCTCTGCTGAAACTTTTCTATTAACAACAAAATGTTTGAAAGCAAGCGCAGTAGTCCAAAAAACATGCTCAAAATAAAAGTGGAAAACGAGTTGTACGTAGGTGGGGATGTGCGTGTGTGCCGTACCGAAACCAGTGTTGGAAAGTAAACAAGCCATAACGATGAACAGTATGAGAGTGCATTAAAAAACTATGTTAAATTATAGAGTTTACGAGATTAACGAGTAGGAATACCAAATTACATTGTTAATAATCACACAACAGCACAGTACGCCGAGTACATTACATGGGTTAAAGACAATCAATTACACAACACTAGTATTTAGTAGAGTATTCAGAAAGTTTCTAAATTTCAACGTTTTTTAACTTTCCTTTGTTTTTTTTTTTTTTGTATTGTTTTTGCCAAACTCACCTTGCTTTTTAGCTAAACGAGAAGGGGGCGAAGTGTTCAATTTTGTAATAAGCTAAAATGTTTTTGGACCACATTTTTTTTTTTGTTCTTGCTGCGCAGTGAGAAAACTTTGTTGTTGCAAAAAAAGTTTCGCAATTTAGTTTTGCGTAAATTAAATATTTGGATACGTTTTCAATGCATTTATTTATTACTCAGATAGTTATATTGATATATATATATATATATATATATATACATATATATATTTGTATATATTTATATATGTATATATATACACACATAAAACATACATAAAAAATTGTTTTTTCTAAATGGCGGCCAGCAAATATCATTTACAATTATATTTCCGTTTTACTTATATTCATTTTTTATGCTTTTATCGGTTTCCCTATTTTTACATTTAAAAGTTTTAATTTTCACACAACTTTAGTATTTTGCTCCGAATTGCAGCTGCTAAATTTAAATTTTAATAGCTACCCCAGGCCCTAGTACCATTTATTAAATTTAGATTTATTTTGATCATTCTTATTTCTTTTCATATTATATATTTAGTATGCGCTTAAATATTAATTTGGCTTTTATATTTTAGGTTTGTTTTTTCTGAAATATATTTTAGCATAAGTACCGCAGCCAGCACTGAGTTTTGTTAATAAAATAAAATTCACAAGTCGAGAACAAATTTGGAAAAACTTATGAACAGATTTATGAAAATGTTAAGTTTTTTGTGTTTTTTTTTATTATTTTTTTGTTTAATATGTATATTGAATAATTGTTAGTCTTATGCTTTAGTTATATAATTTATTTTATTTTTTCTGCTATTTATGGTATATGCTTGAAGATTTTCAGTTTGTTGAAATTAGACATATATAAAACGGCTAAGTTATTGTTTTTTAATTATTGTTGATTTCTTATATCATCTTGTGTTTTCATATGAGTTTGCTAAGTACAACAACAAATTACATTAAAGGAATTTCAAACAAAATTAATATTTATATAATAGAGATTTATTATAAAATGTATTTATTGTGCATTTACGATATGATTATTCCATTTCAACAGCAGGCAACAAATATCCATACAGAATTAAAAAAAAAAAAAAAAAAACAAAACAAATTATATCAAATGATATGCGATATATGTATATGAATGTTCATATATATAGAATTCTATATATTAGAGTAATTCAACTGAAAGCAAGTTGTTGTGCGTTGTATTTTTATTGTTGCTTATTGTATGAGAGAGATAGAATTAGAAATAATTATTGCACTCGCGTTGCGTTTTGATTTAGTTTCGATATTTTTGTATTTCCATTAGAGATGAGCACGAAGACGGAATGAAAGAACTTCGTTTCATGTCACGCAGTGATGTGACCATCTCTACAACCGATTACACTCTTGTCAAAATAAACATTTCAGTGTTGGCAAAAAATGAATAACAAATATTATAACAAAGATATGTGTGTGAGTGTTGTAAAACGATTCGACATTGCTGATATGGAAATCAATTAACTTTATATTTATACATTTTATTCTTATATAATTTATGTTTTAGCGCATGAAATGGATGACTAGAAGTTTCTTGCTTACTTCTGGCATTTCTTAAACTTTTTTCCATGTGCTTCTTATTCGTTTTAAATATCTTTAATTCGTTCCTATGCTCCCTAGAAAATTAGCTAATTTTTATGTTGCTTTTTTAAATTTTTTTTTTTCAATATTGTTTTTGTATTTTTCATATTGCAACTTTGTTAAAAACTGCAGGAACTTTTTCTATATATAAATTGTCAAGTTTATGTTTAAATAATTTTAATTATTTATTCTTGGTTTCTCGCCTACTTTAATACTATTCGTAGTCGTACCCTACACCCACGAATTACGTTTTCGTTCTCGTCTATTTTCGTTTATATTTTGTTACTTTTCATTAATATTTCTTATAATTTTTTTTATTTAGTTTTTAGTTACACGTAAATACAAAATTGGTTTGCTTTGCTTGAAGGCCTTAACACTAAAGTTTTATGCATTTTCTTTCTTTTTCTTTTTTTTTTTTTTTTGGTTTTAAATGAATTTCAAAATTTTGTTTGTTTAGATTTACGTTTAAATTTTAGAAACAGTCTTTTACTATGAACTCTAAACTGTTGAACATTTATTGTTTTGTTTTGCTTTTGCGCGGCGCATAAAAAAAAATTAATAAACTCAAAATCAATGTAGAAGAAGAATGCGGCAGTCAGTGCTGCTCAAACTGTAGCTATTTGGCTGGCCTGGCAATATCTGAAATGCATATATACGTAAAGAGATATGTTCAACAACTGATTCGAGAGCGACTGCCTCTGCTCAGTCAGCTTGAGCATTTGAAATTGACACGTCAGGCCAATGCATTCGAAACTGTCTTGGCCAAGGCGCAATGCATGCAAAACTTTGAACTTTGAAGAATTATGACTTTGGCACAGGGCAATTAAAACCCGTTAATTAAATGAAAAATAATAAAAAAAAATTAAATAAAAAATGATAAAAAATATTTATACAAAAGAAAGACGTATAAAATAAAACGAAAACAAATTCAACTAAACGGCTTATTAAAATAATTAAAAAATAGACTTTAACTAAATAGTTCTAATATTTTGTTGTTGTTCTTTTAGTTTTGTTTGTGCGAACTGAAATTGAAGGAACAACCTTTTCTTTTGTTGTTGTTATTGTTTTTCGTTAGCTGCCACGCCTACATTAATGTGTATAGGTGTACGTAGAACTAGAGCTTATGTTTAAATTTAACTACAAAAGTTTTAGTATATTTATTTTTTGGACTTGCAGTGTTTTTGTTCTTTTGTTTTTGTTTTTTTTTTTGTTTTCTGTATTTGTATCTCATATTTGTATTCTACGCTTATTTATCATGTTTGTTTTTGTTGCTTACTTTACTATTGTTCAATTGTTTTTCGTCAGTTTAGAAAATGCTTAAGCTTAGCACATAAAATGCTTATGTTTGTTTCTTAATTCATTTGTGTGGCCCAAACTTGAAACTTGGAATTGAAGTTTGTTCACATTTGTTTTTACACTTATTGTTGGCTATGTAAATAGTTTTGCTTTTTTTTTTTTTGTTGTTGTTGAATTATCTAATGCTTTTGTTGCTGTTGCCAATGCTGTTGCTCTCGTTCTTGTTGGCAATGGCTTGTTTAAAGTTTAGATAGAAGACTTGTGTAATGAGTAGAAAGATTAAAGACAAACCTAAGCATTTCTGGTCGCTCCACTTGAGGCATGCAGCTGCATTGCTGCGATCCTGTGCCATGCCCACTTCGCCCACCTGCAAGACGAAAACAAGAAAACAAAGCAAAGAGTGTTATGTTAATATTTGACTGAGTCAAGCGTAGATTTTTAAAGCAAGTGCAACAGGGCGTATGCGCAATACCAACAATAATTTCATTGACAGTCTGTGCCAAGTACATTGAATTTCTGATTTTATTAAGCAGATAAAAGGCTATTGTGGAAAAAAGAAGAAATTTCATCATACCCTACTGTTTAAAGTACTCTAAATATACACTGTGCTGTAACACACCCTGCATATACCCTCTGCAAACTCTGTCGAACAGTTTGCATATATATATACTCTGTACTAAAAGTGGTATACACACTGCATATATCCTGTCTTATACTCTAAGTCCCTATATGCTTTTCTGACCCACCATATCTATTTTTTATAGCATAGCCCTGGGAGCCAGTAAGTGATTGCCTTTAAATTAATGTGGAATGCTTAACCTAACACTTAACGCAATTTGTCTCAACTGGCTGGCTACTTCACTTCCTGATACAAATTCGTTTACAGTTGTTTTACAGGCTTTAAAGGCTTCGGCATTTAAATTTAACCTTCCGTTTAAAAGCTATTTTTTATGCTCTATGTCTGATTGGGCGGACGGCCAGTTGGGTCGCTTTGGTGGGCCTGTCTGCCTTCCGTCGTGGTTCATTGCATGTTGCCGCCATGTCTGGCATTTCAGCTCCAAGTACTTAAGTATGTATGGAAAACGAACACACTATATGTGTATGTATGTGTGTGTGTATGTGTGTATTTATTTATTGCTGTCCTAACCAAAAAATGGTTGCTTAAATATGGGTATCTCCTGACTCTGTCTCTCTCTCGCTGACTCTGTCTGTGTCTTTGCGTCTAACCGAACTTTCACATGCGATGAGGTCGCGTGTTGCTAACAGCAAAAAAATGTTAGTTATGCAAAAAGTTAGCTGGCAATAGCATAAAAAGTCAAAGGTCAGTGCACTTTTAGTTTATTACAGCATACAAACACTCGCACACACACACACACACACACACACACACACATGCACATCCTGCCAAAAGTGTGGAGCGGAAAAAATATATATTTCTGCAGCTTTTAAGCAACAAAAGCAGCTAGGAAGGTTAAAGAACTGTCCATTTCAGGGAGAGGAATGTTTTGTGCCTATGCCAAGTGCACTTCAGCAGTGCGCAGTGGCGTAGTGAATAAGAATCTGAACAGTTGCAGCTGCACTGCCTCTCAAACTGTGCATGCAAAACGAATTTGAGTGCATTTAATGCTGCTGCTCCACTGCGGCTAACAATGGCAGCAAAAGGCAAAAATCGCTTAGCCACCCGTTGGTACGAGCAAGAGCCTGGCACTTTGCCCATCGGCCAAGGCTAAGATGCAGCCACCAACTCTGTGTGTGAGTTGTGCCAAAAAAAAAAAAAAAAAAAAAAAACATTGAATTCAGTTTGCAAGCGAAGGAAGAAGCAACTGAAATTGAGCATTTTCGTATGCTAAATAGTTGGAAAATTTATGAGCAGCTTGTGCATTAAAGCTGCGCAAATTGTTAGTGCAAAAGAAAGACTCAAAGGAAAATTTGAAAATGAAACGGCCAAATGGAAAAGCCAAAAATCATGCCAAAACAGTAACTCAAAATGTTAATCTACCTACACGGAGTGAACAGCTTGCAAAGCGTTGCCAAACAGAAAAGTCTTTAAGTCTCTATGGATCTGCCGTCCGACTTGTTAAAAGTCCTATATATATATATAGATCATATATATGTATATATATATATATATATATATATATATATGATATATCGTTAGCATTATTGCATAACTCAAGCCAGCCACATGCAAGCAGCCGCAGACATGCCGCTATCTTGACGCACACCACGGACACCTCGTAGGTCCTCATCCTCAGTTTCAGTTTCAGTTTCAGCCTCGGCTTCGGTCTCTGGCAAGCCGCTTGCAAAGCACTGCAAATCGAAGAAACACCAACAGAAATGGCAAAAGCAAACAAACAAAAATATCACATATAATATTTGGGCCATAAAGCGGTGTTTCATTCACAATTGTACGGCTTTAATTGTGTTAATAAATAGCTCGTGTTAGAAAGCTTAAAAAGCGAATTTTTGGCCACGCAGGAATGTTTCGATTTTCCGATATCTTAGATTTGATTTGTCTTAAGTTCCGCTCAGTGTTCAAATGATAACTAATTTGAAGTCTCTTCACGATTATCTGTAAGCGTGTCTTTAGTCTTCTTTCAAGTTCATTTCGCTTCTCTTTGCCTAGGCTGCACTCTACGCTGCTTCCCCCTTGTCTTTATCTCTTGCGCATCAAATACTTCTCAGTTACCTTCTCATCGAGTACGAGTTCAATGAAGCGTTGCTTGTGCTCTGGCCTTATAATTGTTAATTTTATTTAACTGAAATTGCGCTCACCTGCTGCATATTGCGCCACTGTCCGCTGGCATCGTGCTCGATGTCGTTGTGTGCCATGTCGTTGCCGTACAAATGGAATTGGGTCTGTTGGCTCTCGTGGGCCTGGTCTTCTACCTGGGCGGGCACCTCGGTGCCATAGAGTATCATGTCCCACTGCGTGATTTGTGCTGTAATGCAATACGTTGATATTAGACATCGTCGACAAATCAAATTCAAAATCAACATGAAAATCAAAAAGCAGAGAAACCCCCGATGCCCGAACAGCATTTGATTTATGCAATGGCAAAAGGGGTGTCTAAGGGGCCAATAAATCTGTCAAAAAATAAAAAAAATGATGAAACAAAAGCTAAATACGCACAACATTCAAGTTGAGACCAAAATGATAAATGTGCTGCGTATATTTTTGGCTGCTGACAACCAACAACACTTGCACTTTGCACTTTTCAGTTAACAGTTAACAGTTTGCAGTTTTCACTTTTCACTTTTCAGCTTTCAGCTTGATTGATGAAAAGACGCTCAGCGGCTGCCAAAATGTACACTAAGAAAATCATAGGGACTTTCATGAGTAATATTTATTAAGCTTTATAGACAAGTGCAGTTTTTAG
This sequence comes from Drosophila mettleri, assembly GCA_035047625.1. Lineage (NCBI taxonomy): Eukaryota > Metazoa > Arthropoda > Insecta > Diptera > Drosophilidae > Drosophila > Drosophila mettleri. Next base: position 10,017,744 of record JAWNPI010000035.1, on the reverse strand, counting down.
AACTCTCTAAACTCTAAATAAATCCAATAATATCAAATAAATTCCAAATCGTCAAAAAAAAGAAGCAAATTAGGCAAAATCGTTTGATAACTTGTTAAGTGCATTTGCTGTCTACCGTTTGCTGAGCTGCTCTTGCGATAGCTACTCGGCGCTAGCTGCAGGGTGACTTCGTCGGAATCATCGTCATCAGCTCCGTCGGAGTCAGCATTGGCATTTACTTTATCGTCTTCCTGGGGCGCTAGAACACCGGCGGCGGCCATCAGCAGCTGTTGTTTTTTAAGTATGCGCTGATCGGGCAAAAAACTGCTGCCGCCCGCTGGCAACATTGGCTGAGACGGAGGCGGCGGTGCGGATGGTGACTTCTTTGTATTGCTCGGTTTGCTGCTGCTGCTGCTGCTGCTGCTGCTGCTGCCAGCAATTCCTATCGTGGGCCGGAACAGCTCCACTTCAAACTGTTTGCCCTGTTTGCGTGGCGTCTGCTGCGTACCAGGTCTCGACTTTGGCTGATTGCTGTTCACGTAGGGCTCCAGCTCGGGAAATATGGCCTGAATCTTTTCGTAGTGCTCGAATAGTTTTGGTATGCGTGAGTCCTGGCTGCTGTCCTTCACCTGCTTGGCTGCCTTGCCGGGCAGGCGTGGTCCCGCCGAGCTATTATTGCCACGATTGTTGCTGTTGTTGTGATTCGTGTTGCTGTTGGTAATTTCGCCAATGACTTTGCGCGTTTTTTCATCGTAAAACTTTTCGCTGGAGCTGGCTTTGGGCCGTTGCGTTTGCAGCCCATTTGCCTGGCCCTTGGACTTGCCGCCGCCTCCACCTCCACCTCCGCTTTGCTGCTGCGAGATGCGATAATATTTGTTCTTGTTGCTGCCACTGCCACTGCTGCCACTGCTGCCACTGCTGCTACTGCTGCTGCTACTGTTGCTGCTCTGTAGGGTTTGGTCCTTTCTGTTGTTGGCCTTGCCATTGCCTGCCTTGTTGCCCTTATTGGCCTTGTTGTTGCCTTTGTTATTGCCCTTATTATTACTATTGTTGTTGTTGTTGTTGTTGTTGGTCTTGCCCAGCAGAACACCATATGTGGCAGAGATTTGCTGATAGCCTTGCTTGGGTGGCGGCACCGGTGGCAGCGCCAGCAACGGATTGTTGGTCACCAAATTGGATTTATTGGGTGGCATTTTGCCCATGGGCAGTTTGGCGCCACCTGATGGCGTCTGGGCGAAATTGTTGGGCGATATGAGGGGATATTGCGGCGAATAGACCTGATGCAAGTTGCTGCTGGTGCTGCCCAGCCCACCGCTCGAATTGGGCGTGGTCGGCTGCTCGTCGCTGCCAGCGCGCGCCACCGAAATGGGATCCCTGGGATCGATGGTCAGCGTCGTCCCATAGAAGATCAGCGACCACTCCCGCAACAGAGCGTGCCCTGATTTGCGGCGAATGTTTTGTTAGCAATCAATGAGTTAATGAAAGTTAAGTTTTAAGTGGTTCCACAGAGAGCGCAGCATGTAAAATTGTATCGATTTTGTTGAAGATTACGAATGACCAGCAGATATAGATATAGATATAGATATTGATAGATATATAAGGTGTCACTTACCCATGTAGCGTCCCTCGTTATGTATCTCCAGCTGCCAGTTGCCATGTGGCGACTCGCCCCACGTGTGCACCGACATGAAGGGCCATTGATTGAAGCCGGAACGAGAATTGTCATGAACGCTGTGGGCGGAATACATAATGGAATCGTATTGATTAAGGGTCAAGCTGAATATATATATATATTGTAAAATTATTCCACATATTTTTTATTACTTTACTCTAGAGATCTTCAAGCTTTCAAACTTTTCGCATTTCGCTCTATAATTCTCAATAATTCTTTCCTCTTCAGCATCATTCACTTGAGCTTACCGAGATGTTAGCAGCGTGACTCTCGTGTTTGCTGGCGACTTGAGGTAGAGCTGTATATCGCCGCGACGCTGCGAGGTCAAGGTGATCTTGGCCTGAACATGCTCCAGATAGTTGACTGAGCGGCAGTGATTGACGGACAGTTGCAGTGTGATGTGCTTGCGCGGCGGAATGGCTCTGTGGATGTGAATTGTGTTAAGCTTGAGAGGATTATATTCAGTAATCTAGGGACTTACTTGTCCACGTGTGGCGCATTTATTTCGCAGCGCTGCTGCTCGGGCACCGTTTTCCAGCTGCGTGCGACGCGGACCATATCGGAGGCATCCATGAGACCGTAGCCAAAGGAGTGGCTCACACGTCGGCCAACACCGTTGATCGTCCAGCTGGAATCCTTGAGATTCGCTGGCTTGGCGGTGCGCACCACAATATGCTGCAGGTCGCGCCAGGTTAGATTCTGATTGGACTGCAGCACCAGGGCTGCGATGCCCGCGGCGAGCGGTGCCGAGGCCGAGGTGCCCGTATGCGATGCGGTACATGAATGATGCAAGTCTGTGGTGACCACCTGCTTCTCGCTCTGCCCGCCGCTGCTGTAGGTGGTGGCCAGCGTGGAGCTGCATTTCTCCGAATACCATGGCACGTTGCCCTCCTCGGTGGCGCTCGATATGGACAGCGTCCATATGGAGTTCGTATAGCCATCGCAATTGCAATTGTCCATCTCCCTGCCGCCATTGCCAGATGCCCAAATGAAGATGCTGCCCTTGCCGCCGCGCCCCTTCGTCGTGCCCTCAATGAAGGCGCGCGAGGCCAGCTCGCCGGGCCCATCCACGGTCTTGCCATCGTCGTCGGGTCCCCACGAAGCGCTATAGATGTCGATGTGCTGCGGATTGAGCGAGAGCGAACGTGCCTCCACAGCATCAGTCACATCACCGTCCAGCATCCGCACACCGCCCACGCTTGCCCCATAAGCAATGCCCACCGCACAGAACGAGTTGTTGGCCGTGGCAGCCACCTCGCCGGCGCAGCGAGTGCCATGCCGATTCGAGTCGGTCATGTCGTAATGCGGCATGGGATCATCATCGTGGCTATTCACATCGTACGAGGCCTGGGGATCCTTTTGAAGGGAAAACCTAACACTATTAGACAACTTGCCTCGTTGGTATGCACGTCAGTCTCACTTACGTAGTTCTGCTCAATGTCCGGATGATTGGACTCGAGACCATCGTCTAGTATGGTGACTACGACGCCCTTGCCCGTTATGCCCTCCTTCCAAGCGGGTATCACATTCATGTCCAGGCCACTGCCTCGATTCTATTGAAAACATAGCTTAGCTTCAATCCTAATCCTAATCCCACATTTCAGTCACTTACCAAGTACCACATCTGTGGCCATTTGGGATCATCGAAGGACACTGCATCCACCAGTGACATGGCACGGGATGAAGTGCGCGACGGCCGCATTCTTATGAAATCGCGCTTGGAACGCGACTTGGCTCGCTGCTGCTTGGCCCAATGGACGCGCTCGTCCAAGTCGAGGCGGGTCTGATGATGAGCGGCGGGCGTCAGCGAACGCTTCGACACCTTGTGATGCGCAAAGTGATAATGATCCTCAAAGATCTGTTAAATGAATAACAAAAACAAAATAACAATAAATGTGCTCAGCATAAAAATTAGCTTCAAGTATATCGATTAATATCAATGTCGATTGATATCGATTTCTTCGATTAAAGAATTTATTATCGGTAACTTTCAAAATTGGCTAAGTAAAACTCAATAATTCTCGAATCCAATTACATGCACTCACATCCTTTTACAATAGTAGTCATGGGTCGTTCATTCCCCACAGATTATCACATTCAGTCTCAGCAACAGTTGCCCCAAAAAGATTATTATCGATTTACCTTTTCAATCATTTCACACGAAGTACTCTTTGTAAAAAATTTATTTAAAATATAATTTTGTAACGTTTTTATATTGAAATCAAATATTCACGAAATATTTTTGACTTGAAAATGGCTCCTCGCATGGAAAAAATACGTGAGATCGCGGAAAAGCTATTCACGCCTTCGGAAATAAATCGTTTCAATGCGTTTCGTAGTACATTTTCTAAGAAATACCTATCTCCGAGTGCCTACAACTTGAAGTGGAGTTTCAAACGACCCACGTGGTCAGTGGGTATGCCCAAGTGGATCAATTCGCGTTATTTTGCATCTGGCCGTGAGTCGAATTAAGATCAGTTGCTGGGCATTTCTCTTACTAGGGACAACTTCAATTCACAGAATCTAGCGAGGAGTGCTGCCATGAGCAGCCGCCGTGCGATTACGATTGGGACAAGTACCATCCGCGCGGACCGCCATACGAGCCGCGCGACACTCACTATTGGTATCCAGATCCCGAGTATATGAAAAAATATCAGCATCAAGTATTTTATCCCACGGGCGACGAGTGGAAGAAGCCACCAAATCTGAAGGGTAAGTTCATTCCGCCCATGGATCGCACTTTCCGCTCGAAATTCATTAACTTTGGCCCGGCGCATCCGGCGGCCCATGGCGTGCTCCGCATGATCCTGGAGCTAGACAACGAGACGGTGCTATCGGCTGATCCGCACATTGGTCTGCTGCACCGTGGCACAGAGAAGTTGATCGAGCACAAGACATACACACAGGCCTTGCCCTATTTCGCTCGCCTCGACTATGTCTCCTGCATGTCCTGCGAGCAGGCATATTCGCTGGCCGTGGAGAAGCTGCTGAACATCGAGATCCCGCCCAGGGCCAAGTACATACGCACGATGTGCGGGGAACTGATGCGTCTAAGCAATCACACCATGGCCATTGCCACCTCTGTGCTGGATTGTGGCGCCATCACGCCGCTCTTCTGGCTGTTCGAGGAACGCGAGAAGCTTTATGAGTTCTCGGAGCGTCTCTGCGGTGCGCGTCTGCATGCGGCATATATTCGACCAGGCGGTGTGGCTGTGGACATGCCCCTGGGCTACGGCCAGGATCTGTATCAGTTTATAAAGGCCTTTCTGCATCGCCTCGATGAGGTCGAGGATGTCGTCACCGAGAATCGAATTTGGCGCATGCGCAACATCGGCATTGGCCGCATCTCGGCACATGAAGCGCTCAACTATGGCTGCACGGGACCCGTGCTGCGTGCCGCCGGCATCAAGTGGGATCTGCGCAAGCAGCAGCCCTACGATGCCTATGCCGCAATGGATTTCGATGTGCCGATTGGCTCGCAAGGCGACTGCTACGATCGCTACCTTGTGCGCTATCAGGAGATGCGCGAATCGTGCAAGATCATGCTGCAGTGCCTGCAGCAGATGCCAGCGGGCCACATCAAGGTTGATGATCGCAAGGTGGTGCCGCCACAGCGACGCAAAATGAAGACGGGCATGGAGGATCTCATACATCATTTCAAATTCTTTTCGCAGGGCTACTGCGTGCCGCCCGGACAAACCTACACGGCCATCGAGTCGCCCAAGGGCGAGTTCGGTGTCTATCTCGTCTCCGACGGCAGCTCTCGTCCCTATCGCTGCAAGATTCGTGCCGCCTCCTACACGCACCTGGCGCTGCTCAGCAAACTCTCGCCATCGTATCTGCTGGCCGATGTGGTGGCCATCATTGGCTCGCTGGACATTGTCTTTGGCGAGATCGATCGTTAGCTGTTAACTAAAATAAAGTTCCCCTAGTGCTGAGGCACTGCACCATCCACGTGTGTGACTGCCAAGCTTTGTTGGCGTGCGAGTGTCATGTCGAGTGACTGTTCTCGTTAAGTTTGATGCGTGCCAGTGTCACAGCCCTGAGCTGTGTGTGTGGCTGACATTTAATTACACACACAATAACAAGTGTTGCGGCGTCAAAGCAAACACCATAAACTATAAATATAAACAACGATAAGACCGACAGCCAAAGCCCATAATTACGGCCTGTGATGGGGAAAGTCGTTGACAGATATAAACAAAATGTTTGGCAGCAGCTTTAAATAACTATTTACGCACGCACACACACAGACACACGCACACACCCACACACACACATACACACATACACACAGGCAAACAACAAATTGTAATTGTACATTTTGTATTTTGCTTGTGAAATTCTGATTTCTATAGCCACATCTCTGGCTGTGGGTGACTCTAAAACTGTGCTGCAAAGGGCCAGGGTTGCCCACAGCTGGGCTGGAATTTCTTCATAATTGCATTTTACCATACGAAATTCTTTGTTAAGCTACAATTTAAATGCATGCCAACGATTCTGTAATTACATTTAGTTATGCCTCAGGAATTTCTTGCCAGATGGCATTTTGTGGTCGAAACTTTTGTTTGCTCACTGGGCAAACAGAAGCGAGCAAACATTGTTTTTATAGTGAATTAAGTCAGAAGTGGTGCAAATTAAATACAATCAAAGTGATAATTAAGTATAAAAGTTTAAATTGAAAGTGATGAAACAAAGGCTTCCTATGCAAGGCAAGGCAAGGCAAGGCAAGGCAAGCTCTATGTGCATTCAGTGCATGACATACATGACATACTTTGGCAAACATTTATGAAAAACAACAATATATATATGTAGATATGGGCAGTGGCATTTTATGGGTTGCTCACTGACAAGCTGTTGGCAACCCTACCATGCGTTCACTGCAGAGAGTTGTGTTGACAACATTGAAAATTAGATTGTGTGCGTGTGCGTACCAAGCGCTCTTCCGTGTTGCCAAAAACATCTACATGCATAAAGCATTAGATGACGAGAGAAAGAGAAAGAGAGAGTGCAAGAGAGAGAGAGAGTGGGGCGAGAGTGAGTGAGCGCAAAATACACACACGCATGCATCATTAAGCGCTTTACAAATATTGTCACTGACCGAAAGTCCGGGCAGGTGCAACAACAAGATGCAGTTGCAATGCTGCATAAAAGTATGCAACACAATTTATTTATACCCACGGCAGGATGTCGCCTTTCGATTTGCATCTGCGCCTAAGCATATGTGCGTGTCCTGTTGTTTGGTTTGATATTTGACTACTGGGATAACGGACGTCCGTGACGGCAATGTTGTGCCTAACCCACAGACTCTCTGTCCCTGCCATAAGCCATAAGCCATAAGCCCACTTCATGTCCCCATCGCATCCTGCTGAGCACTAAAATTTTAATTGCAGCCACTCTCTGGGCGTACGTGTCGCTCCGCACTGCAAGCTCGTTTAGGTTTTTATGCTAGTTGCTTCCACACCTATAGCCACACTATCACGCTCCCAACTGCCGAGTCTATCAAGTTTATTAATTTATGCAGCCCAGCAGCAGCTGTAGCTGTAGCAGTGGTGGTGCTGACGGCAGTCGGTCCGGAAAGGATCTACATACTAGTTAGTTAAAGATACTCCTAAAACTGCCCGCATACATATGCAATTTTTATCCAACATTTTAATTGAGTTTGGTGTCAAAGTTAAGTTTATGGCTCGACAGTGAAAACCTTTCGAGCGCCTTCTCCCTTTTTAGGGCGCCTTCTCTCTGGCTCCGGACGAGCTTAGCTTTAATTGTTTTGTTGCGGTTTCAATTAAAATTGACTTACAGCTTCAATCTGCTTCAGTCCTCCTCTCTCCATCGCTGTGCCCCAATTCCCCCCTGTCGCTGTCTCGTTCTATCAATGTTGCCATCAAATTTAAGTGCTAATGCGGCGCACGTTGATGGATTAATGGATATGCTGTGTGCCGCCCATGAGCATGTGCGTCAGGATGTACATGGGCATTAACTTTTACAGGCCATTTGCTGCGAGGACTCGTAAATATAAATAGGAGATGCGAATAGTGAAAGCTTACACAAAACAAACGTATTTTCCAATCTAGATTTAGCCTAGCTCATTGAGAGTAACATATGCTTGAAATGGCTATAGATATTCCTTGCTGAAATCCATGTGCTCAAGCTATAATTACCTTTGGATTAATTGCCTTTTATATCAACAAGAATAATGAAATCGTTTATATCAACAGGAATAATGAAATCGTTTAATATTAAAGGGCGCTTAAAACATTTTCTAAAGGATCTTTTTACTTTCGTTTTAGCACTTCAGCGAAATCTCTTACAATGTCTTTAATCCATATACAACTTATAATGCTAAATTTAGATTCATTTAATTATAAAATATAATTAGTAATTTCTTTATAAACTCTTGCCTTATCTCGTCAACCAAGTGTTCAATAAACGTTTGCCTGTGCTTAAAAAATATATTTTATTATATACTCTCACGCTCTCTCTCTCTCTTTCCCTCTCTATCTAAAAGTAAAACGGAAAACCAGCTAATTTTCTAGTGCATTTGTCACAGACAACAAGCTGATAATAGAAAGAGACAGCGATATAGAGAGGGAGGGAGAGAGTGTGAGGAGAGGAAGAGTAATATGTTAAGCTGTGAATAATGTGAAACGTGCAGTGCACTAGGGATAGCTTTTAAAATTGTCAACAATTTAATTAATCAACTCGACGAATAGAAAAAGGTAGAACCCACGTCTGGACCCCACGGCTCGTGGTGTGGCTGCCAGATTAGCCGCTGTACTGACTGTGAATGCGGTTGTTGCAAATCGCGCGTTGCGTCTGCCACGCTCAATTTCCAGCTCGAGTGGTTAATTTTTAAACAGAACCACTAACAGCCAGACAGCCAGTTAGACGACCCAGGCCCAGAGTGTATCAATGTAAATATGTGCAGCGTTTAATTAGCTGCTAATTAATTACACTGGCGACGCTCGCAGACGTGCCTTGGTATTCAATGAACTGGGAGAGACATTTGAGCAAGCCTTTAATTTAGTACCTTAATATTATACAATAATAAAGAGTTAGACAAGTTGAAATATGAAACAAATTTATGAACTGAGCTTGGGCTCGCAGCTAAACACTATTTAAGCTTGGCTTGTGCTGTCAGAAATACTGTCACAGCAAGTTATCAAACTTGATGTTCAACATGTTAAAACATGTTTAAATATTACATACATTTGGCTTTGTGGAGGTGCATTTAAGCCAGGTTACTTTGGCCGTGCCGTAACAAATTTTAACAGCATTACAAGGCTGCCAGTTGCAGTTGACATCTTGCGCAGCTCGTGTGTGATATTTCACAGCTTTTAAACCCTCGGGCTCCATGCACCTGTCACACAATTTTCATCAGCCAACTATGGGTGCAACAAAAAAAAGATTACATTCTTCCGAAATGTTCTGTCCGAGGTCAGGCGCATAAAGTTGCGTTAGTCGGCAAAGGAATATGCTGCAGCGAATGCAATCGCAGGCATTAAAGGGATTTTCGTATAGCTTTGAGCTAGAACTAACTCGAATTTGATTTCACTCCAGCAATACAAAGGTGAGATCATAACGTGAAATAATTTAAATAATTGTTAAAGTTAACACGAATAAAGGTAAAGTTGACAGCAATTTGAACTCTGAAGTATCTACACGAAGAGTTTTAAGTTAGTTTCAAGGTTTAAGCAGTTTGTCGAGTCTCCTTATAAACTTTCGTTGGCCCTCGTAGCTGCGCTTTTAGCTGCTTTGCTAAACTCAAACCAATACCTGTTGGATGCCAGAGCACGCATTGTGGAGCCAGCCATTGTGATGCATATGAATATTGCATTTGTTTGGCATCATTTGCTTTTGTTGCCTGTTGCTTTTCTTTTTATTTCATTGCCAGGCTAAGGCTTTAAAATGAAAACTGTTTGTTTTTTATTGCGCAATTGTTGGCGTTTGGCTCTTGTTGAAATATTTATGAAAGTTGAGTCGATTTGTGCCAAACAATTGGTGGATTGGGTGCACTCAATGTACAGTTGTTCGGCCAATGTTGCCACAGACCACACACACACACATAAACAGCTGAATCCAGGCAGAGACCACAACATACAACAACAACAAAAATGAGCAAAAGAAACTTTTGCCTGCATATTTATGGCTTTTGCTCTTTATTTGCTAAGAGCACACAATAAATTGGGTTTATTTATGCCTTGCCACGCCCATTTGACTTGCCATATATGTTTTCTTTCAGTTTTTTTTTTTTTTTTAGCTCGCCGCTTGCCAGGCAAGTCTTAAGACTGATAATAAACTAATTTCTAGGGCATTGGTGGTCTGTGTGCTAGGTACATAGCCTTCAGCTGGCTGTGCCGCAGATAAACAGGTTGGCTACGCAGGGCTGCCCAAATGCCTGCTTTCCACATGGCTGCTGAGCCCCAGGGGTTAGTCAGACTCTGCCAATCTACCCCCAGTCACTTAGATACAACATAATTGTTTATGTTTAGCCCACGTATTCTACACAAAATATCTTTTGTTTTCGCTTTTTTTCTCCTTGTATCCAGGTATGCTATGCTAGCTTACCCTCAGATTGGACAGGCGCGCTCGCCTGGCAACCCTTGGGCACGAATGCATGTCAAACTGTCCCCTGTGGGTAACGCAGCGCAAGGGTAACACAAGAAGCAACAACTTTTAGCAGGCCCAAAAGAAAAATCCCATTTAATAAAGCAAAAGATCAGCCGCTGCAAATTCGAGCCTCGTCTGGAGCCATGCTTTTTATGGCATTTTGGGGAGCAATATCTTAGTGAATGTAACTTTTAAGGGTTGCTATTGTTACGCGTAGTCAACTTGCGTCTCTATGCGAGGGTCTCTGCTGTTGTACCTATAGAAGGTATTACAACTTGTGCAAATCAACAATTTGCTCAATATCAGATATGTTCTTTAAGCTAAGGCTATAGAGTTGGATTCAGATATCTTAAAGCACAGTAGCTTAAAGCAAAGTATTGTTTTGACGATATAATAATTTGATAGCATATATATATATATTATTATATTTCTGAATAATCTGAAAATGAATATTAAAAGATTGTCAAAATAATTATTTTCATAATTCTATTAAATATTCAGCTCTCAAGTAGCTTAACTTCATCGTCATGTTTTATAATTGAAAAGTTTAAAGTTTTAGTAAATTACAAAATATTGCAAACTAAAAAGTCATTCTCGCATATTATTTATAATTCAGTAGCTGCCACGCAATGATTGACAGTTAATTTATGTAAATAGGAAAAAAATAAAATCCATATGCAAAATGTAATTTGCAACAAAAACTTCCACAATTTGTATGTAGAGCATGGACGGCTGTCAATTGAGAATTATAATTGAAAAATTGTGGGAAAATTGTGTGTTTAAAAATAATGTTTTAAATTGAGAAGCTAGGCGTGACGGTGGTTAAATATGAATGACATGAAAGGGATAAGCGACAGCAGAAAAACATCAATTTCAATATGAGCAATAACAGCAACAAGAACAACAAGGCCAACAAGGGCAAAAAGAATGCCGTATAGAAAATCATATGGCACATGTGTTGCATTTCAATTGATGTTGTTGTTGTTGTGGAAGCGAACATTATTTTACATTTAAATCGAATGATTTTATAAATAGCGAGCAACACTTAACAGTGGATATCAATTATACATATATATTGCAGCTGAATTACGGCCATGACTGAACTTATACATTTACGCATTTATAATTTATAATTAAAAAAAAAAAAATATATATATATATATATATCTGCTTACGCGAACTGAATTGTAATTGCATTTTCAATGAATTGTGCACATTCCGGAATAATAGCATTAATTAAGCTAGCGCACTTTTGCATTCCATGCAAGCATGTCAAACTGTCGGTCATTTCTAGGAACCTCACGAGATTTTAAACTGAGCAACGCGAATCATCTCAAATGGTCAAAACGGGTCCGACTAGGTTGGGTGAAAGTTCGTTGGGGTCGTTCAGTCAGTCCACACTGTTTGGACTGATCGACTGCCACTTGGGCGGGCATCGCAATCATCCAAGCTGCATCAGTCATTCGGACCAACAGCGCGGCACTTGTCAAAATTGGTAAGCAAAATAGCAGCCAGTTCGCTGCCGAAGCGACAGCTGTGCCAAAAATGATTTACGACCACCAAATTTTGACAATCATTTCTCGGTGCAAACTGTTTTGCAACTCCAGATGAGAAATATCCAATTTAAAAGCAAATTTGCATAAGGCCAAATATGGCCAGCGGACCAAATGAAGCCCTGTTAATACTGAGAGGTCTCCAGGCGTTTTACAAAAATTCAATTTATATTTTTAATATTTAAATCATTTCATTTCTCTTCTCCATCTACAAAAGTGCCTATATTTAAAGAAGAAATATATATATTTACCCTCTTGAAATCAATGAGAAGCTTTTGATCGGTAATTCTTATAGTTGAAGTGATATCTGATAGAGTTTATGGCATGTAATTCATAGCTGCGCGCTTCCACAGTAGATGATAAATATTATGTTTAATCCTTGGTCTGTTTTACACATTTGCACGTCTTAAAAAGAAAATCATTTGGACAAGGGAGAAAAGCGCTGGAGAAAAAACTTTTATTGACGCCGAGCATATAGAGCACGGAAAAGCGGTACAAAATCACAGACTCTTTCAATTGTATTGGTTATCTACGGGTATTTGCATTGGGGACCCGCCTCACCGCGCGGCCATTCATCGCGCTGCGCTTTTACATTCATTTCATGCAATCCACAGGCATTCGCCCTGTGCGCGTGGACAGCTCAGTCAGTTTATTGACTTTTCCGAAATGGCTGCAACTTTACAGAGGAGGTTTCATTATTTGAGCGGAAAGTCAAGCTTTTTAACCGAAATATTTTTCGATTGCATTTAAAGTGTTGTAAAAAGTGCATACTGTTGGCCCACATCCTAAACGGCTCAATGTTTGGCTAAAACTGTGAGCTCCCGTCTCGGATATGCCAATCTAAATAAGTGCTCTTATTTCTCAATTATAATTCGGTTAAGCTCGCCAATTTCTGAGCTGGTGGCATTTATGAGTTCTCTGAATAGTTCTTAGTTATCTACGCGGCTTTATCTAGCACTGCCTTCTGCTTACATTCAGTGTGTTTTCATGCTCGTGTGGCGCATTTACAAATATTACGCATACGCGCCGTTAGCCAGTCGATGCATTGCAATTGCCAGCCGCACTCAAGCGAAAACAAAAGCAATGAAGCCAGGCGAACTAACCAAACCGAACCGAGCTCAACTGAAGTTAACTTTGTGCGTTGCTGGTTTGGCGGCGGGCTTAGTGGGCTTGAGCTGAGCCACCCCTTGAGCATAACGGCAAAACCACTTTACACAATTCTTGTATCTGGGATGCAAACTATCTCCACTCATATCTAGGGAATGCAATATGTATGCCGTAAATAATGTGTTCACTTATAACCGCACTCGGTCGATGGTGGTTCGATTCTGAATACCCACAGAGGGTATAAAGCATATCTGACTAAAAATCTTGATTGCAGCCTGATATTAGAGCTTATGTGATTGATGACAGATCTGATATTTCAAATTCAATAGATTTTCCCAACGCTGTCTATGTCAACATTCTATGATTGATTTACAGGGTATCGAGTGAAACATACATTTCAAGCTATGTTTCATCCAGCTGCTGGCGCCTTCTTACTTGCATATGCTCATCATCATTAACCGCATACAGTTTCGGTATATCAGCAGCACTTTGGCCGCAGTTGCTGCTGTCGGCCTTTGTTAAATGCGAACGCATCGGCTGCAGCGCAAGTGATGTAAGCTCCATGCAAATTTCCAAATATTTTTGCATTTCAATTACCAGCATCAGCATCAGCATCAGGCACGTAATTTGCACCCACAATGCAACGAGTGCCAGCAGAAGAAGGGTGCTTGTCCTTTGGCTGCTCCAAATTGATTGCACTTGCACTTCTTGGTGTTGTCGTCGTTGTTGTTGTTGTTGTTGTTGTTGGCGTTGAGTGTATATGAGCTGAGCAAAAGGCTGTTGGTTGATACTTGCCCAACTACTTGGTCCATCGATGCTGATGCTGTTGATGACCCCATTTGCTTGAGTAATGATGCCACTTGCTCTGGTCATCGGCTGGGCCCGTAGCCTGCGACAGTCGACTATCTGGACTTAACTCGCTTTTCAGGGCGTTTAATGCTCGAAACACAAATCGATTTACTCCGAAACCCTGGCCCCCACCTTGTGTGGCGGCATCTTTGGCCGATTTTTGGGGCTTGTACAGAAAGGCGAAATTTTGTTGTGAGCTCGGATTCGCATTCGCATTCGTAATCGCCATTGCAATTGCGATTGCATTTGTTGTGGCCGACATTAAGCAGACATTTCTCTCAAAACTCTCTGCCATTTCTCGTCCTCTTCTGCCTTAGTTTGTGTCTCTCTGTTGGTAATTCAATTGATTTGTTGGGCTTCCAATCTATCGCTTGTTAGTTCAAATTGAGTGAAATTTGGTTCAGTTTCATTTTGTAGCCACATTTGATTGGTCTCTTAATTGGATGCAGTATGCGGGCGCAGCTCATTAGAGACAATAGTTCCAATACTGACTGCACTTCAAGGAGCAATCGAATCATGCAAGTGGCAGAGCATTTATATAGATTTTAAATTGGCTTTCTGTTTGGCTAATCCGAAATTCAGTCTTCATGCAAACAGAGCATTACATTATGTAGAGCTCAAGGCTGACGATAGGGTCAAAGGGAATACAAAACTTAGCTTCACAGAGCTCGGCTCTGTTCTTCTCATGCATATTTGCCAAGCAGTAAAGTGCTTCATTTTATTGTTTGACTGGGTGGCCCCGTGCACATGTAGCACATAAATTGTCTAAGAAGCAGCAACAGCTAGATGACAGACTTCCGAGAAACATTACCTAAGTTATGCAATATAAACGGAGGAGAAAATACGCACTTGGCTGGCATGCAAGAAATATTGCACACCTGTCGGGCGCAGCGTACACATATGGAGCACGTGAAATACAATATGGTTGAGACGCGAATTGTGCGCTATTATTGCGCCGCAGAAAGTCAAAAACGGCTCCATCTTGCTTTGCTTTGGCTCGCTGCAAGTGCATTCCATTCATAATGGAATGGAGCTGCGCCAATGGAAAACTCGCACGTCAGCTCGATAAAAAAAATGTCCAAATAATATTTCACAGAAGTTCGTAGCACCTTTAAACGACTAGATAAGCTGCATGTGTATGTGTATGTGTACCTGCGATGATGTTGTGGGTGCTGCCCCAAGCAACGGAAACTTGAGTCGGAAGCCGACTACGGCTCATACTCAATGCATTTTCAATTTCCGTCGGCGGTGGCTACAGTGTAATTGCCAGCACGTGGTAACCCGGCAAATGGCCAAGGGCAATTGTAGCGGACACATATACACATACATGCGTATTTGTATTTCCCGTTAAGATTTCCAAAAAGCTGTTAAGAAACGAGAACCGCAAGCAGCAGCAGCAACAGCAGCTGTGGCAACCAATGATGACAGTGACACAAATTGAAGGCGCTGTCAAGGGCGTGGGCGTGGTCTGTGCGTACAATAACAATAATCATAAATACACAAGTGGGCGTGGCATGTTTAAACAAGAAAGGAAGGAAGCAAAAATGTGAAAAGCATTTCCCTTATAGCGCGGCCCACTTCAATGGCAATTTAAGGTTTCAGTAATTCTGTATTTTCATAATAAAATAAATAAAAGAAAAATATAAATCAAGCCAAGCAAACAATAACTGGGAGCTAAATGTCAGCAAATTGAAAAGGAAAAACGAACTGTCGACGCCTATCAAACGTGGTTAAAATGCCTTTCATTGCATATCTATTGATTGCAATTAGTTAAGGCTTAAGATTCAAGTAGTTAGTTGCCAAAGCTCATGCCGGAACTATTTCAAGTTTTGTAGCCTTTTCAGATATATTCTTTGAAATCCACTTGAATTTCCACCTTTGCCGCGCTTCAGTAATAATTTTTAATTAATTTACGCTGCACCGAACTTTCTCAATATATTTAAGTTGGGCAACAACAATTTTAAAACAATTATTAAAACTTTGCATTTCTTTCATGCATTTTCCTTTAGGATCGTGCATTAAGAACTTTGCAAGTTCTTAATGCCGAGCGCACTTTAGTTTCAGCTCAAAAGAATGAAAACTCGTCAAAAGTTAAATTACTTTAAACTTATGCACGGCGAAAAAAAAAATGGACGAAAATATGAAAGCTGTAAAAATGAATGATGAAAACTTTTACACCAAGCGGCGTGGCAATGAAAGACGAGCTTCATAGAAAAAAAAAAAAATAATTACAAGGAAATATAAAAAATATTTAAACAAAAACGGAAATCAAATATTGATATGCGAAAAACATGATGCAAAAAATGATTAAAAATTTATTTGTATATATTGTAATATTTATATAGCTATCATAGCTTGGAATAAAATAAAATATATTAAATATATATTGATATAAATTATTATATATTTATATTGCTCCCAAGCTAATGTTCTCAGAATTATTCAGCTTCGATTTCAGCAGAAATCGCAAGTGTTAAACACATTTGAACTTTGTAGTTGCGTTTTGTTTGATTGCACAAACAACAAGGAGCTGGCATATTGCAACTTCTGTTATACGACACGAGCAACCGCTGCCCCTTGCACAATCCCTTTGCCCTTGGCTAGTGTGCAACATTCTTACAGCGCTCGGCCCAACCCTCCGAGCAGATGCGTGAGTGTTGCTCGTGGCAACATCAAATGAAATCATTAAAGTGCAAATGTGAAGCGAATTGCGATTTGCCGCTGAAAGATGAAAACAGCTAAAGCCAAAAAGCGTGCATCGCATCAACAGCATCAAAAGTACAACTACAATTTAGAATGATCTTCTACCTGACTTAAAAATACCCTAAATAAACATTAACCAAAAGTTTTTCAATCCAATTGATACCAACTTCTTGATCATCACCAACTTGATTATTATTATTATTATCATTATTATCATTATTACGGTATTCTTTGGAGCAGTTACTCGAGGGAGAAACGAACCACAGAGATTGCATTTGTAATGAAGCAGCATACCCTTTGTCACATGCGCTTAGGGTATATTAAATGAAATGCATTAATCAACAATTTTCTATGTTTCTTTTTTTCGATTTCGGGGGTTAGTTCTTAGCCCTAAGGTTTCCATAAATAAAGCAATTCGACGATGAAATTATTGATGAAATTCGTGACTGGTTTTGGATTACTGTGAAAACCTTATGGCAGCTGTGGCTGATTGCTCTAGGTGGGTGGGTAGGGCAGCTGGGGTAGTTGGGTGGGTGGTGGCTCGCAATGCACTTAAGGGCTGATTTCTCTTACTTTGTATTTATAGTGCAGAAATATGAAACGCACACGCCAAAACGACGAAATTTTCTTACATTGCATTGAAAGTGAGCACCAGGAGACCAATTTGTTGATAACATCTGAGCTTTTACGGCTGTCACTCGGGCTCCTCATATCTCACTTGTGAAAATAATACTTTTTGATACGGTGCTTGCTGAAGCATATCCTTTGTCGGCGCCCATATTTAATTAGCAAGGAAGCTCTACTTACATTGAATAAAAATCATATTGCTTAGCAAAGTTTGCTCTTGAGTTCCAGTTGAATAAAAAATTAAAAAAACTTAAGCTTAAACAATTTCGTCTTTTGTTTTACTAAGCTGCACTGGATATTCGGTTTCAATACATTTCATATTTTATATGTATAAAAAATTTCATGTGATAACCTAGTTGCGTGTAATGGCTGCTGAGCAAATTGCTTATGAATAATAGTCAAATTACCCCACAAAAAGCTAACTGGAATTGTAGCCCCAATTTCAAAGCCGCTCGTGCCATCTAATGCCACAGCCAACCGCTAACAAATTCCGACCAAGCCAACAGTTAATCATCTAGCCGTGTATTAATTTGAAAGCCACTATGGAAGGCCGAGTGACTTCAGCTGTAAGCACATGTGGTAACAAAAGGCGGTGCAAAGATTTATGAGATACACACGCTTAATTTGTATCCGCGAGATACATGTAGCACAGGTACTTGAACGTTTGCTCTGCTGGAGCAATATGTATGCCTCGGGCTGAATAGGAGATGATGCGATAAACCAGCATGAATACATACGCCCACACACACGCACACCTCACGCTCACGCACACCCACCCACATACCATATCATTCATATTATGCATTTCATATGAACTAATCTCGCGGCAGATATTCCGTCCTGTCTTGTGCCTCGCGGCGCTGACAGGCGGCGGCTTCGCTTTTAATTTCCTAAAATAATAAAAAATTAAAATGCCGGAAAAATTCAATTTGAAAAATGGAAATGGTATGCTTGCCTGAATGACAGACAGAGAATGAAAGAGAGCGAGAGCGAGAGAGCGGGAGTGGGGGTAGGTCTTAATAGCTGTGTGAGTGATGGATATTCCCGCGATTCTTTAAACAGCGCTAGCGGAAATTTAACACGGCACGCATCTGGCAAGTCGGAATACCTAAAAGACTATTTTCAAAGGTAGCTTTAAAGAAATGCTGAAGGTATAAACGAAGCTAAAAATATGTTTGCGAATTAGGAATAAAATTTAATTTCATTGACTATTAAGAATTTTGTAATAATTACTTTTAGTTGCATGCGAAAGTTCTGTGGAATTCAGTAATGCATACAAATTTCAGTTTTGTTCGTTTAGCAATTTTTAGTTAGTAATTCATTTCTGTTCAAGTTGCAAGCACTTACAATAATGTCAACAACGAGTTTGGTGGCAAAGTTAAGGACTTTTGACTTTCGCTCGTGTTTGTATACTGCTTACAACCAGCGGACAACCTCACACTGTTAAAAATTTCCATCAAGTCGGCGGGTGGGGGGAGCTGCGTGTCAAGCAGTCGTGAGGTTCCAAACAATAAAAAAAGAATTGCATACTTTCAGGCTAAACACAAGTGAAAGTTGCGCGTGCCACAAGGAGGAGAGCAGACAGGCCGACAGAGGGAGAATGAGAGAGAGATAGAGAGGTAGAGACAGAAGAAGATGGATGCATGTGTGGCGTTTGTAACACTTAAAGTCTTGTCAGCGTGTTACTTGCCAGCGATTGCGAAAGCTGAACATTGCAGCAGCTGCTCTGGAGCTCGACGACAACAAAAGTGTGACAAAAACAATTTTGGCTTAGAGCAAACTTAGCTGAATACAGGAGAGCAGCCAAAGGGGGGATTGTCTCTAGTTGGCTCTGTCGCATTGAACTGCCTTAAACGTAGCGCCTGGCAGCTGAGTGTTTGTTAGCCGCAAGGCACTAGCATCACTCATCGAGCGTCAACAGACAACACTTAAAGATTTCGTGTATCAAGTTCTTGGCAAACGCAATGCAAAAGGCACTTCACATGCAGTTAGTTGTGGGCGGGTGCGTAACAGGATTAACTAACAAGTTTCCCCAGTTAATATAAAATGCCGTGTGCTGTGCGCAACCAATGGCAGCTAAGTGGAGCTGGGTTCGAGTTGCTTTAATGATGCATGGTAAAAGTTGGAGTGATATATGTATTAAAATAAAAGCTCGTAAATATAAATTTAATTATTTTAAATTAATTTAAAATAAATTTGAATAATTTAGTTTATGAAAAACATCTGCAGCTATTTATTTTTGTTATTTCTATTAAATCTACTACTAAAAATTCTCTATTGCTATTGCTGTGGCAATGTTTTTTATCAAGTGAATTGGTATCATGATTTTAATCATTTCTGTGCATTTGTTAGCTAAATTTAGTGCTTTTGACATTATTAATATGTGTAGCACATAAATAGAGTTTATAATTATTATTCGCCAAGTCTTAATAGAACGAAAAGTTCTCGATGGCTATTAATAGCTTTTCAACATGCAAAATTGCATTTACTTGCAGCATTAACTTGATGTGCATTGCGTATCAGTTGTCAGCGCATAGCTACCAATATTATTTTCGTCCACCTTGACATCGTTTTAAATTGAGCAGGTTTCAGAGAATATGCGCTCACTAATTTAAAAATAAAAGAAAACAAGTAACTAAACTCTAGTCGAGACTGCTCGACTAAGAGATACCTGAATCCATTGAGCTTAATACCAATCATAAAAGTCATTTATCATAATAGTAAACAACACATGCACACAGACACACACACACAAACATATGCATGCACGTAATATGCTCACTGCGCAGTATTGCGGCTGCAGCAGAGGCTGTGCTATGCAAACTTTATTGTTTAATAACTTTTTCTAGACCTATGTCTAATAAATTTCGGGGAATGATTATGACATCCAAATGTACCTATTGCCAAATTCAAGTCTCTAGTATTGATATACGTGAGTTATCGTTTTTGTTGAATTGTGGGCGAAAGGGGCGTGGCATCAAAAATCCAAAAATGACAAAATGTGCGGATTCAATATAGCAATCAAACACAACTTAGTGCACGGCTCTATCTTAAACGGTGTCACGCCAGACCTCAAAAACAAAGCGATATTTTCGATAGTTATCGATAAAAAAGAAATGGGATGAGTTATCGAAAAAAAAATAAACTCGTACAGCGTATGGTATTATCGAGCATTTTGCTTTTTATTTGAAGTCTCTAGCTTTTGTGGTTGCAGAAATCCAGGTGTTTACACGGACGGACGGACGGACGGACGGACGGACGGACGGACGGACGGACAGACGGACAGGGCTAGTTCAACTCAGCTCGTCGAGCTGATCAAGAATATATATACTTTATGGGGTGTGGCACGCCTCCTTCTGCCTGTTACATACATTTGCACAAAAACATTATACCCTGAAATTTCCATTTTCAATGGATTCAGGGTATAAAAATAAAGCTAGTTTAACTGCGTTGAAAACTATGCGAAGTGGCGGCAAGGCAACGCCGCAAACTACGCAATGTACAAAATACTCGCACACACACCATCTCTCTCTCTCTCTCTCTCTCTCTCTCTCTCTCTCTCTCTCTCTCTCTCTCTCTCTCTCTCTCTCTCTCTCTCCTTTTCTCTCTCGCTGTCTTTCTTGCACATACACTCAGTGCCCATTGGCACAAATTTGAGCGTTGCATATTTTGTGGTGCTTGAAATTTTTATGGCAATTTGCCAGGCGAGCGACGCGCGTGCTGCACGAAAACCATTGCAACGCGTGGCAAAACGGAATTGTTGCGCTTAAATGCGGTCACCAAATGCATGGTGCACAGTGCGTTGCACAAGTGTGCGCGGGAGTGGGCGGGGCAGGGAATTAGCACAGGTTGGTTGCACGGCTCAAGAAGTGTATTGCATTCTTTTAGCGGCCGCACGTCCTGGTTAACGACTTTTTGCTGTGGCTTTCGCCTTGCCACACACACACACACACACAGAAACAAGCGAATTGTTTGCACACGTTAGGTGGCACATCTCTATTGCCACTCTCTCTCTCTCTCTCTCACTCTCTCACTCTGACTCTCAATAAATAAATAGCCATGCCAGCTGCGTCCCTTTTCTATCACCATAAACATGCCCTAAAATGCTGCAGGAACTTTGTGGCTTCAGTTTTTCTTTCTTTCAACATAGCTGGACGCAGTCAAAAACTTTCATGTGTTTTTTTACGACACTTTTCACTCAGCTTTGACTCAGCTCAGGCATAATTTGATGGCAAATTGTTGAGTTTATAACTGGACATCAAATATGCTTGCCACACTAGCTAGACACGCACACACGCGCGCACACACATTGTTGCATGCAGCTTTTTTTCTTTTAGCCATTCCCCATTCACTATGGCTGGAGCTTGGCAAACTTGACGGCAAATAATGCTACAAAGTTTATGGTTAGCATGGAGTAGTGTGTTGCCGGCGCTGGAGTGTTGGGGGCTGTTCGGGGCAGGGGCAATAGCATTTGCAATCCCTTAATTCAAGCAAATTAAAGTGGACTTAAGCGGATTGACTGCAGCAAAACTGGTTGAACCAGACGAATGGCATGCAGCTATTAGATTTTCAGTCGTAATCAAGTTTTCACATGGTCAAGTTTTGCGGTTTATGCAATTGTGGTTATGTCCCTAACTGGCTAAGCCGGCAACTAAGTAAAATAGCCCAGCTTCGAAAGGTAACGTTTTACACATTATGGCCAAGCGTCAACTGGGTCACAAAGAACTGACATTCAGTTATCATGCAAAACAATTACATCCATGATCAGTCAGAATTTTGACTTTTGATTCCAGTTTGCATTTGTTTAATTAATTTATTTTATTTCGTAATAAAAAGAACCCAATAAAAAAAGACTTTTCCAATTTGTTAGCCTCTTTCATTGATTCTTTACGATTTTTGTTAGCTCCATTTAAATCTCAAAAATTTCTAGTCTCATCGCAATTCATAAGCTGCATTGCAACATGTTCAGTCTAGCACAATGCAGTGCTCAACTGGCTTATCGCGCGTATCGGGAAGGCGCATTAAAGTAACTTTCAGCAACTGCCAAACTATTCGGACAGTCTATATCCATATCCCGGCCGGCAGGCAAAGTGCACCTGCAACTAGAATGCCCTCAAGGACCTGCAGATAATTTAAACTAACAGAACAGATCTCGTCACAGTTCGCTTTAGCTGGCGCCCGAGGAGCTGAGGGCCACAGCCAGAATTGAGCGGGTCAACACGTTGGCTGCTGGGCTTATTCCACTTTCAGCTGGCTGTTGGTTAACCACAAGTTACGTGCTTTACATTTTTTTCGTTTTCATTTTTCGGCTTTTTTTTTTTTTTTTTTTTTGTTGCTTTTTGGCTTTTTTGTTTTTGCCGCTGTGAGTGGTGTCTTGTGGCCACGCGCGCCACAAAGTATGCAACACATTATTTGCTTTGTATTAGTGCATGTCCTTGCCTGCGCGCTCGACGCCCTCCAACTCTCATATAAATTAGCGGCCATGAAGAAATTGCATTATTTATGAGTCTCCCAGGGGCTGCTGCTCAGCGACAAAGCGACAGAAACAGAGAGAGAGAGAGAGAGAGAGAGAGAGAGAGATACTGAGAGTGAAAGAGCGTGCGTTTAAATTTCATTATATATTAGTATGAGCGGAACACACTTCGCCACTATTGAAGCTAGAGCCAACTCAAGGTACCCTCGTCTGATAAAGCGTCAAGATTTTATAGATACGCCCACATCGAATCGAGTTAAGCGACAGTTTCACACTTAGAATTCACTACATTTTTATACCCTAATCCCATTAAAAATGGGAAAACGGGGTATAATGGTTTTGTAATATTTATTTTTGTTGAGGTCGCAAATGAGTATCATGCAGTCGGTGGGATCCGGCTGCTTATTCCTTCTCTGTTTTTCATAAAATGTGTTTTAAACCCTCCCCCCCCCTCTTCTTCTTTTTTTTTTTTTTTTTTTCCCCCCCCCCCCCCCCCCAATCCTTTTCCCCGCTCCCCCGGCTCCTGCTTTTTTTTTTTTTTTTTTTTTTTTTTCTACTTTTTTTTTTTTTTTCGGGTTTTTTTTTTTCATCTTTTTTTTTTTTCTTTTTTATTTTTTTTTTTTTTTTTTTTTTTTTTTTTTTTGGGGGGGACAATAACATTTTTTCTCCACCACATCTCCCCTTTTTTTCCTTGCCCCCCCCCCCCCCCCCCCCCTTTTTTTTTTTTTATATGGCTTTCAATAAAAAAATAACCTCATACGGTTTTTTTTTTTTTTTTTTTTTTTTTTTTTTTTTTTTTTTTCTTTTTTTTGTGGTTGCGCTCCGGTGTTTCCCCGGCGGCGGCGGGGGGGGGGGGGGGGGGGTGTCCCCCCCTCCTCGGGCGGTCCGATATTTTTTTTTTTTTGGGTGTGGCCCCTCCTTCTGCCTGTTACATACATTTGCACAAAAACATTATACCCTGAAATTTCCATTTTCAATGGATTCAGGGTATAAAAAATGTCTGGCGGGCGTTTCGGAAAAAAACTCATTTCAGTGTCCGTGTGCCTGGATGTCTCTGCCTGTGTCTGTGTGTGTGTGTGTGTGTGTGTGTGTGTGTGTGTGTGTTGGGGCCAATATGTGTGCCTGTGGCTTTGCTCGTTATGGCCAGTTAAGCATTGCTGGATTAAGCTGACTGCGAGATCACGTTTACATGGATTGTGTGTCTGTGTGTGAGTTTTCGTGTATGTGTGTGTGCGTTTGGCTCATTTTAGAGTTTTTGCTCGAGTATTTGATTTTAATTGAAAACCATTGGGATGAGCACAAGTTCATGCTTCTCAGAACTTGGTCAAAACTTAATCTTCTTCGCTATTTATAAATTGTACTTAATTGCGAGTCAACCTGTTAACAACAAGAGCTGAAAACAAGTCGGAAATCTAATCAATTTCCAATAATTAACAATAATAGAATAATTATTGAGTTCTAATAATACAAGCTAATGACATAATAAAATATCATAAAAAGGTTCAAAATATAATTTAATGAGATTCCATGAAGCATTCCTTTTAGTAAACAAATCCAATTTATTTAACATTTAAGGCATTAACTGTGTTCTTCTACGTTCTCTGATACTCTGTCTAAGAGCATTAGTCGGAGTTGGCTCTTCAACCTATTTGGGCAGTCAATTAGGCGACTTACAAGACATATATATATATATATATATATATATATATGCCATGTTGTCGGGCTACCTTAACAACTCCCTATCAATTTGCCAGCACCCCCACATCACATGTACACACAACTACATTATTTTCCATTAGCGCTGCTTACGCACGGCCAAGGAAAAGGTTTACGACGCTTACATTTTATGCCCCAAAATAGAATAGAAGCCGCCCCCGACTTGACAACACACACTCTGGGCCAGTCAAGTGGCCGTCGAGCAAATCTAATTAAGCAGCCATGGAGCTATGCCGAGGCATTAACGCCAAGAACCATAAAATGGCGCCCGGCGTATGACAGTCCGGCAGCTCCTCCTAGCTTAGGGGGGCAATTGGCTTTTCTTCATTAGGCTGAGAGATTTTATGAACGGCCATACAATAAACACTAAAACGTTTCAAATTTAATGCCGCACAAAGTTGCTGGCGAGCATATACATATATTACGCATACCACATGTTGTGCACAACAAGTTCAACTCATTATGCTGGCAGTGGCAGTGCCAACTCTCGCAGAGCGAATACAATAAAATGCTCAGCGCCTAAAGTTGCTCTTTTCGCATCATTTTTTTGTGGCTTTCGTTTTTGTTAGCTGCTCGCTAAATGCAAAAACGGAAGCTGCATAAATTTTAATTGGATTTCCGCTGGGTGGCTCTGCAGAGACCAAAACAGAGAGACAGAGAAATGCTCATCGCATTATGTTTATTGTGAGCTGCGCTGCATGTGTTTTTTTTTTACACATTTTCATATTCAACTTCGTCTTCGTTTCTTTTTACTAGATTTTCTAAACACGCTTTTCATTGTGACGAAACTTATTCTGGCTAAATGCTTCATTCCCAAACTAGACAAAAAAAAGTTGAAGTTACTTTGCATGCGCATGGATTTTTTTTTTTTTGGATACCCTGTAAAATGACTTACTGGACATATGATTATGCATTTAATATATTTTATTTCTAGTTATTTTTTTATCATTTATAATTTTCTCTAGCTACATTTTCTTTTAACTTGTTTTTCCTGTAAAACTTAATTCGATTAAGACTTATGATTCACTTGACTTGAATTGGAAATTTCCATTTTAAAATTATGAACACTTCCATATGACGAGCTTATTTCATGTTGAATTTCATTTCCAAACTTTCGCACTTAATTAGCTGGACAAAAGTTTTTGAAATACTAGTGCAAATTTGATGGAAATTTAAGCATATATTTTTGTACACTCTCGTTATGCTAGGGACACATCAAACATGTCGCATGCGAAGTAATTTGATTACCAGCAGCTGCTCCCAAATGGGTTTTGCACAAATTTTGGGCTAAAACTATGTGGAGAAAATAAAACAAACGCAAAAAAGCACCATAATTCAATTTATTTGAACAAATTGACTGCCAGAGACGAGCCCGAAAGTTCGGG
The DNA here is from genome assembly GCA_035047625.1 of Drosophila mettleri. Lineage (NCBI taxonomy): Eukaryota > Metazoa > Arthropoda > Insecta > Diptera > Drosophilidae > Drosophila > Drosophila mettleri. Next base: position 9,992,070 of record JAWNPI010000035.1, on the reverse strand, counting down.
TCCCAAAAGGCTCAGAAAATGAGAATGGAAGTGAGTGTTTCACACTCAGTGTGTGAGTGTGTGTGGGTGTGCAAATGATAGTGTGTGTGGGTGTGGCATATGCAAATTCAGAAATCGCTTTGGAGGCTACTTTTTGTGGGCGTCAGAGTGAAATTGGCTTTTGAATAATTGCTGTGGCAGGCGAGCTCTGTGAATCAGATAAAAGTGCTAGAAATTTGTAGAGCACAGACCTGGGGGATACTAAGGAGCTAGTTCGAGCGCTAGCCAAGAAATTGAGCCACATATTTGGCCTATCAAGAAGTTGCATATATAAACAGTTTGAGAGCCTCGATAAAGACTGCAACCCTTTGCTAGGGCAAACAAAAATTGTGGATTCAACTAGTCGAGACAGCGCCAATTTTAATGCCAACAAATCAGTTGAGCCCTACAACAAAGACAACAAAAACAAGTTAAAGCGAGACAGCAATAACAATGCAAGCTGCCCCTAAGAGTAGGCTGTGAAAAAAGCGAGAAGGGGGAAAATTTGCATGAGTGTGTGTGTGTGTGTGAGATGGATAAATTATGTACGCACAAAAACAACAACAACAATAGCAACAACAACAACATTAAAAGTAACAAACACAGCAAAAATATGGTCAAAGTAGGAAAAGGTTAAGTCTGGCAAACGCAGACAGTTGGAAAGAAAGCAACCAGCTTAGACCAGACTTGAATTGAAAGACTTCAAAATACCCTGCAAAAAAACTAGAAATTTAAAGATGGCAAGACTATATATATATATATATATATATATATATATATATATATATATATATATATATATATATATTTATATACTAGTATATAAAGTATATATTTGATAAATAATAATATATTGCTTCTAAAACCAAATAAAATCCCTTAAAAAAAACTAATCAATCATTTTTTTTGCATATCAAAGCTTAGGTAACTATTTATATATGAAATATTTATGTATATTTGATGAAAAGTGGGATTTAATTTTCAAGATTTACAATCTTCAAAATGTGTTTGTACTCGCTTTTAGCGCACATTTTACAGGGTATGCACACAGACTGCATTCCAGCCACATACATACGTTTAAGCACTGTCACGTCGGTCGTTACACCCATCCTGCACACACTCACACACACACGCATCCATTTAGACATCCGCAAAGTCCACATGGCGCGACTCTGACAAAAGGCAGTTAGTTTTTGACTTTTGCCTGGCGCATTTTGTTTTTTGCCTTTTGGGTGTTCCGTGCTGTGCTGCTGTTACCCTTTTTTGCTGGCTTGCCAGAAGGAGGCGTGTCGCTACCAGCGCCACGCTGTCTGGTCCTGTCTGTGCTATCATTTCTGTTTTTTTTTTTTTTTTTATTTTTTATTCGGCATTTTGGGGGCGGCTTATAAATTATGAACCGAATTCCGGCAATGCGAGTCTTTCAGACACTCCACGCACAGCCCAACCTGCTGCCAACTTTCACAACATAATTGCTTGTCTGCAGTGTGAATGTGTGTGTGTGTGTGTGTATACGTGTGCGTAGTAGTTGTAAATGTTAAATGTAATGCCTGCTACTAAGAGGGGAGACTAAGTGCTTGTGGCACATGCTTAATGCAAACTGACTTGAAGAACGAACATTTTGTTTGTTTTTGTAACGCCTCGGTTAACATCTGACGACTTTGAATTCAAACCGACAACTCACCTGCAATGAGATGGAAAAATAAAGCAAATTAAATAAATATCAATTTTACGCTTATCTCTGGTTTAGTTTACAAGTAGCTTGGACAAGCCATTCACTCAGTTGCGATTGCATTTTTTTTTTTCTTATACTCTCGAATCAAGCCGAGAAGATGTTGACTACACTGCGCTCCAGACAATCAGAGTCAATTGCAGCGTGTTAGTGTCCTGGCATAGCAATGAGCAGTATAATTTCAATATGGTTAAGGTGATGACAGCTCATACACTAATACAAGTTTTGCAGAAAGTTGAAGCATTGCCAGGAATGAGTGCATTTCATACCTAAAATTGTTTATTAAATTGGAATGCGATGAAATAATAGAAAGTTAATTAAATTCCACATATTCCATTCGTTGCTTTCGGCCCACATTTCTCTCAGTGCAGACGCACTTAATGCTCAATGCTCATCATGTCCGCTCTGTGCACTGTGATGCTTATCGTTAAATTCAATTTGCAATTTATAAGATTTTTCTAGCGACGCTTGTTATCGGGCAAGTGCCCAAGTCCGAAGCTGCACACACGCACAGTCCCAGACACACCACAGTCCCAGACACACACACCGGCACACACACACAAACACACACGCACACACACACAGACAAGTGCCCACAAGCCATACTGATATGCCATAAATTGTGCAAGGCAATGGGCAAATGCCAGCTGCGCATTCCGTGCGAATGCAACACAATGAGGGTATTGTCGCTCGGCTCGGGCTCCATATCAAGCATTGTTCACTGAAGTGGAATTCATGAAAGTCTGCGTGTGCGTATGTGTGTGTGTGTGTGTGTGTCGCATTGGTTGGTCAATTGCCAATGGCATGTCGAAATGCAAAAGGTAAGCGAACAACCAGAGGCTTAGCCCACCTAACTAAGACAAGCATTATCGTATCATGTAATCTCTGCCTGTCCCACTCCCACGCTCTTCCTCTCCCACTCTCTTTTTTTTTAATGGAAAATTTGTAGTATTTCCATCTTTTTTTTTTTTGCCATGCTGCATAATATGGCATAATGATTCATCTGGTCAGCTCCGCTGGGCTATAGATTCTGCTGCTTTGCCATGCATTTGTCCAGAAGCAAAGAAGAGTGTAAGGAAATTGAGTAGAGCAAAGCAAACCTAATGCTAATGCTAATGCATGATTGTGTTTCCTCTATTTGTCTGCCAAGGGAATACAATGCCAATTTGAATAGTTGCTGTCCTCAGCTGAAGCTACAGCCAGATTTGCATTGCTTTGCTATAAGCACAAATCCTGCTTCCATATGATATACGTATAAATATATATATATATATCTCGTTTCTGGTGCCACTCGCAGACCTTATTTGCCTCGACAGTTCGATTGATTTGCGGACTTGCTTGTGGCTCGGACAAATGTCTTTCGTTTCACTCAGCATTGCTTGCAATTTAATGTACTTTTATTTTGAGCTTAAACGGAGTAAAGGAACTCAGCATAATAACAGCTAGTGAATAAATTATGCTCAAACATGTTCTCAGAGTTTGCCAACTAAAAGTATATAATAAATTGTTGTAAATTTAAATGAACTAACATTTAATACGTTTACTTGGCTAATTTGTTTAAGCTTTTGTAATTACAAAAGGTATTTTTACTCGAAACCATTTTATGGCTGGTCATTAGAAGTTTGTAGTGAGAGAGATATAGCCACAATTTTTGGATGCACACGAGTCTAATGCACTTTGCTGGCAGTTTAGGAACGCAACTCGTGTGTGCATTGTGCTGCGTGCTTATGAGCTTTTGCTACTTAGTTAAACAATTTGGTTAAAAGTTTGTGAGGCACACACACCGCCCCGATCACAACTCTCGCCTGACTCCAGTTGCAGCTGTTGAAACGTGCGTGCAGCACCTGGAGCAGCACTCAAATGCTGAAGAGCTCACGGGCTGAATCCCCAAAGCAGCGCTGAAGACACGTGCCGCGTTCCACTGTAGAATTGTGAGCCGTCGCAGTGGGCGTGACTGGCAGGTAGGCGACGCCGTAGCAACATAATTGCGTCAAAAAGCCAGTTAATAAGGCAGCGGAAAAGAAACTGCGGCGCGTGGCCAAATTAAATTTGGTAGCAAAGTAGCTAAATACACGTTTTGCGCAGTTTCTTTTCAGTTTACAGCTTCTTTGGCAATTAGCTGCTGTAAACGCAACGCACACACACACACACACACACACACACACACAGATAGGTGTGCCATATATTATTTAACATCAGCCAGTTGCCGGCAATCGGCTAATTAGCCGCCCATAAAACATGAATGGGCGTGGCCCGCTGCTAATTAACCGTGAATTTATGCATACGCATGTTGCGTATACGCCTCGTCTGAACGCCCAACTAGCAACAGTTTAAAGCATCCAAACGCATACCTACAAGAACGTTCATTCATATCTGCATGTATTCTCATATGTGTGCATATACGCATTCATATGCACGCGCACACACATACATAGCCGACTCCGTTATTCATGGCTGTCCAATTGAGGGGCTTGACGGAGGGGAAGGGAGGCCGACAACAATGAATTTGAATGCTGCGAAATCACACACATACAGAATCGAGGCAATTTGTACAATTATCTGGTATATGCGGTAGATTAGCAGACACAGCCATTGATAATTCAATTAAAACTGTAGCAATCATTGGGAATAGACGAAGAGCAATATGTAACTACAAGATTATATATATGTAACTGTGTATTTATATATTTTTATATTTGTATATTTATAGATTAAAAACTGTAACAGCTGTTTGCATGTAACTATCGTATATAGTATCACGTTCAGTTTATATTTCGTTATTGGCGCCTAATAATTCGAAATGAAATAACAAATTTCAATGAAATACTTGAAAGCAACATCAGCTCGTGCTTAGCTTCGTTTACAGGGTATATGTTAGTCGCAGTTAGTGCAGTTATTAACACATTTATTATTCGCAGTCGGACAGTTAGGCAGCTGTTTTTGCGGCCATTAAGTTTTATTTATGCGCTCCAAAAAGTAGGCAGCATTTTTTGTCTAACGCGCTTAAATGCCTAATTGCGCATCTAATTGTGCAAAAAAAAAAAAAATAATAATAATAAAGAGTGAGATGCAGATAGAGAGAGAGAGAGAGAGAGAGAAAAGCGAGATATATGCTAATGTGCACATAATGCTGTACAAGTGTGTGTGGAATGTGTTATGCAATTTGTGAGCTTAAAGTACAATTTATGCACCTACTTAAAAAACATTCGAATTGCCCATCTTTTGGCAAAATTCATTTTTAAAGAGAGTCATAATTCTCAACAACATTAGGAATTTCGCATTTGCTTGTGTGCCAATTAGATTTGCATAAATAATATAATAGAAATTTGATGCGCGGCAGATTATAGACGGTTGCATAAGTCGGAAGAGCATCAGACTTGATTACAGACTTATTAATTAAAATGATATAGATTACACATTTAATTGAGTATCATATAATTCCAATTAGCTCTTCTTATAATTGACTTCCAATGAAAGTTATATGTACCTTGCGCAAATTTATTAGCCTCTTGCTTAGGCAACACCAAAAACCTTATAGTGAGCAGGCTGCTCACAGTTCAGCCAAATGTATTCTATTCATGAACTTTGATCCGTTTAATGCTTAAAGTGAAATTCAGTTAGTTGGTTGCGAGCAAGTTGTTGGCCAAACACAGCTGTTGCAGTGCCAAGCGACTTGTAAAACAATATAATTAATAATTCAAAGTGTAAAAGTTCAATAAATGTGAAGCAGACAGCTTCAAGCTAGAGTGGGGTTGAGGATACTTGTGAAATTCGGTTAATAAAATCAACTTAATTATAACAAGGGCAATAACAGCAAGTGGGCGATGCTCAGTGCAAAGTGTGTTTGACCAATAGATGCCCTATTAAAAGTATTTTACTTTCCAGTAACTTTGGGAAAGGTAAAACAGAAATTAAATAAAATTAAAGATACAAGTTAACTGAAGCCATAAAAATTGTGCTCAAATGATGGCACGTTCTCGTATACCCTACCAAAGTCATATTCTAAGGTATAGGATATAGCAAGCAAGTAGCAAGAAAAGTAACCAGAAAAAATGAAACTTGAAAGTTTTCTCCTGTAGCTTTTGTTTTCCTAATGAGCCAAGACAACAACAACAACAACAACGGCAATCATAAAAGCAACAACAACAATTTTCATAAACTTGCCAAAATGAATTTAGTTTAAAACAGGCACAAGTCGCCTTGACAGCCGAGTGTGTTTCTGTGTGTGTGTGTGTGTGTATTAGTTGCCACTGTGCATATGTTGCGCAACGTAAGCACGTTAACGTTGTTAAAGTTACGTTTTGCTAACTGGGTAAGCAGCAACAGCAGCTGCCACAGTTGCCACGATGCGTCGCTCAACAAAGCAGAGGATAAAGGAAACGGAACTTGCTTACAACAGTTAGTACAACAAATCTTAAGTTCAGCCAGCAAGCGGAGACAAAGTCCGTGGCGAGGGAGAAGCACAATAATGGCAAGTACTTTAAGACCTGTTTGCTACACTGGGGTGCGCGCAGTTAAAGAAATTCCAGCTAACAAGTTGAGAGCTTAAAAAGACTGCAATTCAGGAAGAGTGAAAAGGTGGGGCGCAATAAAAGGAAAATAAGGAGGGCGATCGGAGGCGATAGCAGCTGCATGTTAGGAAGTCTCCCTCTGGAAAAGTGATTTAGCGTTTTTCTGCAATTAAGATAAGATTATGCGTAATTCAGCAACGTCTATAATATTTCGGAGATAGTTAATCTTATTTCCATTTCGATAACATGAGATCTCCAGCGACGTAATAGAAAGCGTTCCTGGAGTTATTGTCGCTCTTCTCAATTGCTCGTATCATATCATTGCCATCTCGTTCTCACTAAGCAACACCCAGAACCACGTTCAACAATAGCTCTCTTTGTCTCACTCTCGCGGAATGCCAACTCGTGCAAAAACTCTCTGAAAAATCTATAGAAGCTCTCAGCTTCTTACCAACTGCAATACCATGACGCGCTCGCTTTATGAATTCTTTTTACATTCCACATATTACATTGACCCATTATAATAATAATAATAATAATAATAATAATAACATCATAATTCAGTATTATTGCTGTAGTCAGCTAATGAAACTCTGCTTTAAATTTTAATATAAGCATTTTGATTTAACTTCGTGTCAAAATACACAACAAGTGGATTTATGCTTTGACCGCAGATTAAAATAAGCCTTTACTAACCACAGCAAACTGTTATATATATACATATATATATATATATATATATATATATATATATATATATATATATATATATATATATATATATATATATATATATATATATATATATATATATATATATATATATATATACATATATATATTTTTATGTGTGTGTGTGCGTGCAATTTTTAATTTTTTTTTTTTTTATAAACAATAAAAATATTTATATGTTTATAAATATTTTTATAGCAACATCATTTTCGATGGCAGCTCATAAAAAACATTTTAACGTTTGTTTATTTTATTTTATAATTTTTTTAAGCTGCTTTTGTGTGCTGTGTGTGCGTCTGCATTTAATTTAGTCCCACTCTCATTATCTATATATATATATATATATGTATATATATATATATATATAAGTTGTTTGTATCGCTGATAGCTGTCATAATGGCCAAAAGTGTATTTGTTTTTCCCCATAAAACATTTACACACATACATTTTTTATCCATTCTTTGCCGCTTATATGTCAGGATAAGCTGTTTAAGCATTTGCTGTGCGTGTATTTCTGTGTTGTTTAAAAAAACTGTTGAAATATGCTTAATAGTTATTTGCTAAGAACATTAAATGCATATGATATTTACAATGCCTTCACATTTGGCAGCATAAGAAATTTGTGTAAATCCATCAAAATCCATTTAAAGGCAAGCTGAACGCTGAGGACCATTTGAATAGGATTCCATTTAAATACTTAATTTTAGTCAAATTACACTTAACATATTTTTCAATAAAATTGAGTATTTTACATAATTGTTTCTGAAACTTTATACACTTGAGGTGTTTATTGTTAATATTTAAAATACAATTAAAGTAATCAAGTTTGTTGTGTAACTTTGGCTGCCTTTAAGGATAGAGTGAACGAGGCTGCAATTTGATAAAGCAAAACGTGAAGTGAAGAGCAAATGAAGTCGAATTTTATATTAAAGGTAATATACATTCAATAATAATAGTAAAATAATAATTTTCAATAATAATAAACATGCATGTATGTACATGGCTTGAAATAAAGTTCATTTTAATAGTTAACCAAAACAGAGAATTCATAAAAAAATGTAAAGTCAAACTTAAAATGGCTTTCAGCTGATTAGATCTGTAAACTTTTAAAGTTAAAGAAACTAAAAAAAAAATTATAATCTTTTATTTAATATGAAGCAAATAACGAACGCTCTTCAGCAATTATTAAATGCGATTCAGCGGCACTTTTGTGAGAAATTCAGTTATTCTTCTTATTTTTAACACAACCCATTCTATGACAACTCAAGTACACATTTTCCTAATACCCTGTAAGAAATTGAAACCCATTTGATTGGCTCTCAACGAGTACTGCGCTTTATTATTCGTTCTTAGCATATTTAAATGTTTGTCAGTGGCTTGCTTGTGTCAATTATTATAATTTCTTAAAATGCGATTAAATATAGGATATTAAAATAGCTAGCATATCCATGTTGATTAAAAATATATGTGCACGCCGGCGTATAGTCGCTAGGCGCGTCTTCTTGATTATTTTATAGATAATATTTAGATTTTGTTCGCTCTTCGTCTCCAGCGTCTTACAGTTTGGATTTCATTTCCTCCAGCATGCGATAGACTCGCACAAACTTCTTCTCCACCAGCTCTGTGAAGGCCTTGATCTCATTCCGCACTATTGACAGCTCCAGTGCTGCTTCCGAGTTGCTGCCGTCGCACTTCTTGGATGTTTTGTCACTCTCATACCAACAGGCGATGCCATCGATATAGTCGTCGACTAGCTCCGGCGCCGTAATATCCTCCATAAAGGATATATCGCGCTTCTTAACAAACGAACTCATGAGCAGCTGCAGGAAGTCGCAATTCCAGTTGTTCTGCTGAAAGTAGAAATACTGCAGAGCCTTCAAGCTGTCGAAGATCGTTATCTTCAGCGAGTAGATGCTATTGCCGGAGATGTCCAGCAGCTGCAGTTGACTCTGCTTCTTGAACAGATCCTCGGCCAGCTCGTGCGCGTTTGTGGTCGACAGATTCAGACGCAGCAGCGCTGTAAAGCGACGGAAGGGATTCCCCTGCAAGTTGCCCAATGGATTGAGCGACAAATCCAGCCCGGTGACATTGTTGGCCAAGGGTATGTGCGGTAGCTCCCGCAACGAGTTGTTGTGCAGGTCCAGGTCCCGAATGATACCGTACACTGTGAGGCGTCGCAAGTCGCAGCTGTGGGCAATCACGTGCTCCAGCAGCGAGAAGTTCAAGGTGAGCTCATTCAATATATTGCCCGAGAGGTCGAGCAGCGAGAGACGCGGCTGCAGCTTTAACAGCTCCGACTCAAAGACCGTGAAACGATTGTGCGCTAAACTGAGACGCGTCAAGTTCAGATTCTTATCGAAAATGCCACGTGGCAGCACCGATAGCCGATTTCCCGCCAAATTCAGGTCCAGCAATTTTCGCAGACCGCCGAAAACTCCCAGAGGCAGATGCTCCAGCTGATTGCCCGCCAGCGATAGCTCCTTCAGCTCCTTGAGCGGATGAAAGCTGTGATTGTGCAGCGCTTTAATCAGATTGTGATCCAAGTGCAGCGTTGCCAAATTATCGGCGCCCAGAAATATATTCCTGGGTATATCCTTCAGGCGATTGTGGCCCAAAAAGAGGCTCATCAAGTTGCTGGCGCCCTCGAACTGCGGCTTCTCGAACGCATCCAGCGAGCAGTTCTCCATGCGCAGCAGCTGCAGATCGGGAAACGTATCGAACATCAGATGCGGTATTTTGGCAATGCTCGAATTGATGAACGTCAGCATCGATTGCATAGTTATGGCCGTCGGCGAGATGATCACATAATCATTGCGGCCTATGTCGACGCCCGTGCAAATGCCGGCCATGCAGTGATCCTGCAGCCGGATGCGACGCAGCTGCCCACTGGCACCGCCGCTGGCCTCGACAAGCGCTGGCCGCCGTGACTGCAGCAGCAGCAGCAGCATCAGCAGCACCAGCACCAGCGGCAGCTGTGTCAGCCACATCCCGTTTACCGTAGGACTTCGCACAAGCAACTAGGTGACATGCGGCCAAGCGACGCGCACGCCACGGCGCAACTGGCTCAACTGATTGCAACTGTTTGCTCGATTCGTTTTAGTGGACCCAAAAATATGAATGCGGGCCTTCAATTATGCCGCAGCATTCGCCAAAGGGGCTGCAACCCCATGCAGCGCATACTATAGAATTGCCCAAATACGTTGCTTTTGATTTAATTCAATTAAATGCAGCACATACCCATTGTTTTCTAACTAGGTTTTGTGTACATATAAATATATACATATGTTTATATATATGTATATATAATATATATAAAAATATATATATATTAGTATTTTTGCATATGTAAATATCAAATGGCATTAGGTTCATGTCAGTTGTAGCCGAACTTTCAATTTCATTCATATATATATATATATATATATATATATATATAAATTTATATATATATATATATATATATTATATATTATACATATATATTATACACATATATATATTTTTATTTTTTTTATACCTTTTTCTATTGTCTGCCTAATGAAAATGAATGTTTTTTAAAGTAGGAAATGCCAAAATGCTCGAAAAAAGGGGTTGAACCCCGATTATTTGAACTAAATATTACGAAATTCCATTGGAATTATAGTTTGAGCTATTTTTATAGCCAACAGCAGTTTTCTGTGTAGAATAAATTACAGAGAATTACGACTCTAACTGTTACCCAGCGTAGCATAAGAAATTAAACATCATTATTCTTAACATTAAAATGGATTCATTATTACAGATATATATATGTGATATAGAAGAGTCTCTAGCATACTAACCAAAACCCAGCTGATTTCTCTTGAAATGCCACACCTGTGAATCATTAATCCCGATCAGTAACTAGAGCCAAAAACAAATAGAGTTCTATTCCAGCCAGGCCAAGTAGAACCTGTTTAGGAAATTGCCAGTTGACCCAGTTATCATATGAAGCGTTTGTTGAGGCATTTCAAATTGATTAATTGGCCAATGGAGAGTTGACTGAACTTTAAATCAGAGACCAACTAATGTGATTTAAGTGTGCAGCAATATTGTAACAAAGTCAAAGCAGAGCATTTCCAAGAACTCATCGATTTTATCTATTGGAGAACATTTAGTATAAAAGCCACAGACGCCCAGCTTCATCGGAACAGTCAGTCGCGATGACAGCCAGCGTGAAGATATTAGGTGAGAAAGGTTTTACAGTATTTAAAAATAAAAATCGATTAAGGCAATGCCGATTTCAGTTTTATTCCTGTGCTTGGGTCTATCTCAGGCTCGTCTGCATCACATGCAAGCGTTGGGTCGCAGCAGCGATTCGGATAAAAATCAAGATGATAATCTGGCACAACTTGTGCTTTTTGCGCCCGGGGAGCAGTTCAAGCGGGAAACCCAAAATGAGCCCAGTTTCCATGAGCCACAGATTATCGAACAAGAACCCGAGAAGGACAGCCGCAAAGTGCCCGACTATCTGTACTCCAATGCGATACCCATGCTGAACGAACCCAATGCCAAGTATCGCCTGCCGCAGTTGACAGCCTTTCCCATCTCCTACGGCCAACAAATTGTCAGCAATCCCAGTAGAGCTTCCGCGAACAACAACAAACTCAGCTTGGATGCCGCGTCGTATGTGCTCGTGCCGCGACTTCAACTGGGCTTCAATTTGCAGGGCCAAAGTGGTCTGAGTTTCCCTGGATTCAATCTGCCAACCGGCATGCAGCCCGGCGAACCGTTCGAAGCGAAAGAAGAAGCACAGCAAACCGCTTACATTCCGATCCCAGTGCCTGGGCCACCAGGGCCACCGGGTCCACCAGGTCCACCTGGTCCACCCGGACCCCGTGGCTTCACAGGCGCAACAGGACCACGAGGCAGGGATGGTCCACGCGGCCCGTCTGGCAATGCAGTCAATGCAGCACAGACACCACAAAGTGTTTGGTATACCCAGGGCCCCAGCAATCTCAATGGGAATAACAAGCCTCAGTATGAACATTTCTCCAGTGGCTATCAAAACTGAAAACCATTAAAGAAGCATATCAACTTCATAGACTATAGCCTTACGCATTGAGTGAATTCAACTTTTGTCATTGATAGGGTTAAGGGGCAATCCAATTCGCCTGAGAATTATTAGAATAATTCAAATTAATTCTAAGCATCAGAAGTAGAATTTCAACTGATCAATATATAATTTCTGTCTTTCCTCCTGCTCTCCCCCCTCTATTTCGCTTTCGCTTTCTCTTGCTCTTTGGCCCAAGTACAGCCGCACCTTTATACCATCCATTCATATAATTTTATGTGCTGACCACATAAATGTGTATATTATGTGATGTGATGATGGTGTGTTGCTCAGGCCATAAAGTGTCTATCTGAACACTCGTGCTTTGTGTCAAACACATACACACACACACACACACACACGCATAGAACACGTACGCGCACTAGCACATTATTATGATTGTGTGTAATTTACATAGATTTTGATAGCGCTTGACGGGGGCACAAGCACTGTCCTCTTTTTACTATATTTTTGTTTGTTTCCTTTTCTTTTTTCTTTTTTGTGGGTCTCCCATTGACGGCCATTCAATTGGCGACAGTTGACGGCTCACTCATGTGTTGTTGTTGTTGTTGTTGTTGTTGTTGTTGTTGTTGCTACTTTGTGGCACCTGACAACGGCTGCTCTGTCACGCGCTCTCCTCTCTCACTCTCTGCCTTTATAACTTTCTAACTGCAGCGCTCTGTGTAACACATACACGCCGTAATGTTATTAAGTGTACACACTTTACTAGCACCTACACTCACACACACACACACACACACACACACACCTGCTAACTGCTCATGTTTCATTCGTTTGTCGTTTGGGGTCGCCTGTCGCCCGTCCCGTTGATGATGGCAACAATCTGTGGCATAGTCGCATCTTATTGTAGTCGTTAGTTTTTATTGCTCTTTACTACACAGCATTTACAATAGTTGTACGTACTATGTATGTGATTGTTGCTTTTGTTGTTGTTTCAGATCCGTTTACTTAAATTGATACGCAGCACGCATTTGTTTCAATTAAATGAAAATGTTTTATGTTCAACAGAGCTTCGCTCGCGTTTACAACTGTAAAACACACAGGAAGGGCACTTTGCACCATCCGGAGGTGTATGTGTGTGAATGTGTATGTGTCTTTGTTTGCGTGCAATTTATGTGTTTCTAATTGCGTTATATATAAAAGGGGTTTAGCTGCTCTACCGATTTGAAAATAAATCTTCTTTGTCAAGAAGTCACTCGATTGAAATCTACTTTGAATTGCGGTTCGGAAAAATAAACACAAAGTGCGCTACGAGATACCCTGTACAATTTGAAGAGCTTATAAATGTAGATTTCATCATAAGTTTCTTTAATGAATTCGAGAATATATTTACTTTATAGGGTAAGGGCATGCCTTACTTTCTGCCTGTTACATAAGGTTCCTCAATTAATTGTGTGCTCTTTTAAAAAAAATTAAATTATGATAAATAATGACATATTTTGTGCCTTCCCAGCTTCCATAACAAAATATGCCCATTCAGTTTTCAAATACTTTTGTAGGTCACAGCGCTTACACAGCGGGTTTCGACTTAAAGAAGCTAATTCCTAAGTGCTTAAATTACAGTGCACATTTTGTATTTTAGCCAAATCAGCCAGGCCCATGCTCGAGCCACACGAGCTGATATTCCAGCGTGTGTCTGTGGCACATCTGTAAAGCACACTTCTTAAGAAGGAAGATGGAAGATGGAAGATGGCAGAAACCTCACAAAAGACAAGCATGATAAACAAAATGAGAACAGCGCAAAGTAGCGGCCGAATAAAAAGTGAAATAAATGAAAATGTGAAAACTCAAATGTGTTAAATAAATTATATAAATAAAAGTACTGGGAATGCACATGTCAAAAGAAATATGTATATATATTATGAGTATATGTCTGTATATATGTAATATAATCATCACTGGAAAGACAAGCTTTAATCTCACTTCAAGCTGTACACTCCTTTTCACTCTGTAAGCAGAGCACAAAAAGGATATCTTATTCACACTCTTTTTCTCTCTATAGCTTTATGCTTTTCACACATTAAAAGCAAAAGTTGAAATGTTTCTTGTTGCTGTTGTTTATGCTCGTGGTTTTATCTTCATTTTGTTGTTGCGTTTTCGCTTCGCGTGTTGATTAAGTTAAAATGTTAATAAATATGATTATCATATCGTTTTTCTTGCCGCTGCCAGTGCCGCCATTAACATGATTATGGCAATAAATAATAAAGTGCCTGCCACACTCTGTTCCCTTTCTGCCTTCCAGTTGCCATTTGGCCGTCAAGCAATCCGAGTAAAGGCAGTTTTTGGTTACTCAACTCAATTTATGTTAACTCGAAAAATATCAAAATACGCAGAAAATTGTCGTTGCTGAAGCTTAAGATACACAACCAAATTGTTGCTTTGATGTTTTGGGCGACACGTGGCGTATACGCAATAAGGAGAATTTCTAAGGATTACAAATCTCGTTGTTACGACATCAAATAGCTGCACAGTTTTTAATTACATTTCTATACCTCGGAGATGTATACTTCATTCATGAGATCATTTTCATGCGCAAATTCAATTTATTTTAATAGTAGCAAAAAATAATATTCCATTGGCTTCATACTTAAATAATTTTTACTTTAGCCAAGTTATACAGCCAAGCGACTGTATTTAGTTATAGTAGTTAGTCGGGCAGCAGTTTGCATAAAAATGTGTTTAATTGCTTAACTGCAAAATAAAAACGAATAGCCAGCCCAGGCGGCTTAGTTGAGGGCGCGACAGGAACTGGAATTAAAACAAAAGTTGCCTGTAATTTGCAGTTTGCCAACTCAGCGAAATGAACATTGGCCGGAATTGCACCGTTTTGCCTACATAAAACATAGCCGGAACAAAAAAAGACTGAGATAAATACACAGAGTGAACGAGAGAGAACTAGAGAGAGAGAGTGTAGAGAGAAATAAATAAATAATAGAGAATAATGCCTGGAACAAAGATAATAGGATAAGACAGCAGACGGCAAACGCAACAAGAGAAAACGTCGCCATTTTGATGCCAGCTTTTCGCTTTGCCCCTTTTTGCCCATTTTATTTAAAAGTTCCACTTGCATATTTTATGAACCGTATTCTCGTGAAATGAGCAAATCATTTCGCTGAATTCAATTCACAATATACACATATATATATATACATGATGCGATGGCCAAAGTAGTGCTCGGCATTTTATTATTATTTATTCATTGCACTCTCACTTTGGATTGCCATGAAACGCAGCTCCTGTGGCGCGCCTATCTATCAATTTTTAATGCGAATCGCATCAAAGTTCTTAAATGTCGCTCAAGTATGCCCTGTGTGTATGGCATACTTTTGGGCATGTTCTGTCTTTTAGTTCATTAAGTTGATTTATGGCTTCGCGTTTTATGTTCAAACACAAAAACTTTCACGCTCAAAGCATATTTAAAGTCTTTGTGGAAAGTACTTACACAGTTGATTGTAAAATATTAAAAAGTTCGCGCTTGCTTACCTGTAAGAGTAGAAAGAAGAGGAGAATGTGTTAGAATTTATGGCTGTTAAAGTTGTAGCTCGTATTATTTAATTAAAATACGTTATTACATAATTAAATAGTAGCTAAAGCAAAGCCTTAAATGTAAAGCGTAGCTGGAGTTTTATTTTAAAAGCAACTCTATATATATCTATATATTCTCTATAATATCTGCCTACAATTTTTAGATACTTCCCAAGCGAACAGCATTAAAAACTTTCCAATATCTCAATATCCCAAGCTGAGTAAATAATTATTTGGTTTCTTTTTTTTTCGTCTTCCTTTTTCAGTATCTTTCAGCACTCATCTAATATCCACAATCTCAGCTATTAACATAACTTAATTTCTAATTACATTCGGTGCTAAAGCTATCTCAAAGCTCTTGCTTTATTTATTTTTGCTTGTTTTTCTTGTTCAGCTTTTACTCTTAATGTTATCTGAATACCTCGACTGTTATCTTTTTAGCCTGCCGTTTATGCCGCATGGCTTTTCGTTTAGCTGCAATTATGCGGCACACTAATGACTTTTAATTAACTCTGAGATTTGTATACCTAACGCACATACGTTCTAATCGGACTAACTGTTCATGTTCGTTTTTGGCTCCTCATGGATAATGCGTGCGCACCTGTAAGTTGTGTGTGCTTTTGTGTTCTGTGCTCTGGCCAGACGTTTCTGCTGCTCCATTAGATAGCATTAGCCATAAAAATATCCCAAAGCGGCGCCATTTCAAATGCAGGCGCCACTTGGTCTTGGCGAAAGCCAAAAGCTTAATTACAATGCTACACAAGCACACACATACACACAGTGGTCAGCAAATGTGTGTGTGAGTGTGTGTGTGTGTGTGTGTTTGGGCCTATTTTTGTTGTGATAATTCATAACTTGGCAGACAGTCTTTTTTTTATTTATGCGGCCATTTGCTCAACTGCTGCTGTTGACTTTTAACGTCCTTCTCTCCACTGCCTGTATATATATATATATAGATATGTGTGCTCTAATAGGTGTTAATGCGTTGAATTGCCAGCTACACAAAACATTACTCACTGCTCACTGTTCAGGGCAGAGCTTAGACCGCAAGTCAGAATATCTGCCTGACCAAGCAAAAATTTGTATAGATGAATGTGTTAATGATATTTGGTTGGGCAAGGGTAGAGGCAAACAACAGCTGTGGCACGCGTGGCATGCAACGCAGCTGGTCAATTACATGCGAACAGAAGGCAAGCGGTTATCGATATGCTGAATGTGAATCTGTGTCAATTGTGTGTCAAATACCAATCAATAAAAGCCCATCGCACATGTATTATGTGGGCCTTTACTATTTATGGCCTGAACCCATTGAAAGTGATATGTAACAGGCGAATAGAGGCATGCCCACAAATGGTCAGCTCAGTTGACCTTGCCCTGCTATTAAGTAGAGTTTTCTTACTTGTTTTATTGTGAAATATATGTATATGCCCATCATTAGGAGTCATATATAGAATTCTTGGATCTGCGGTTCGAGCTAATTAGAGATCGATTCTACACTTTATAAAAAACACATTTTTTCCTTTGCATTATTTTTCATATATGTTTTCAATTCATATTATTTGAAATTTAAAAAAAAAAAATTTATTTTTTCATGCAGTTTCTGCCAGTTTTTGTAGCGTAAGAATTGGTTGGTTTCATGCATTTTTGTAGATCCGTTTATATCTTAAATTCTGTTATAGGAAAAGTGCAGACAAGTGTCAGATGTCACACGCACTGAAAACTAAACAAGTGCAATGCTCCACCTCATTCTCTCTTTCTTGCTGACGAGCTCCCACACTCTTGATCTCTCTCTCTCTCGTCTCTTTCTCTCTCGTCTCTTTCTCTCTCTACCTTTCTGCCCCTTATACTGATGGCAGCAAATGCTTTCATTATGGTTCAAGTGCAACACCAAGTGGGCCACTTGACGCTGACGTTGAGCTGCAGCGCTGGCCATGAGCGAGCGCACAAACTGCAGCCTAAAAATATGCAACACATTTCATGATATATATATGTATATATAAATATATGTATATATAGGTATAGGTATATATATGTGTATGTATATATATATATAGTGTTGCAGTGACAGTAACAAGTAAATGACAAAATGACTAAGTGTGCGGCCTGTGTTGCGGAGAACGGGCTTAGAATGCAGGCTAAGGTCAACGGCTAAGTTCAATATACACAATCTCACACACACACACAGAAACATTTCACACCAACACAGCCACATAATTGCAGCACTGATTGCCATCCGTTCTGTGCGTCCTTTTTGCCACTGTTGCGAAACTTTTCAATGTCATGTGACGCAGGACGAAATGCTTTTGTGTCGCCAACTTTTTGAATGCATGCCAAATCGTCACGAGGCTCTCAGCCATTCGTTCAATTCTTTGAAAGCCATAATTGCCAGCATGCTTTTTGTGCTTTCATCGTGTTGATCAGAAGCTGAAATTACTCAAACTATAAAGTGCAATGACAAAAGTTTTCTGACGTTTACGATGAACTAATTTCATTCCGGAAAAAAAAATACTTTTTTGCAAATATTCAAAATCAAAGAATATCATCAGAAAGCTCTTTTACTTCACGATGCGAGCCAATCACATTAAGATTTGAGCATCTCTGTTCAGGTGCCACTCAATCACTCGCATCACATTTAACTTGGCAGTTCAATTTCAAATATCTGGCAATTAAAATGCCAAACCATAGAGCAAGCGGCCATGATATATGACTCTGGACTCTAATAACTCAGTCAAATATTCAAGAGCCCAACAGAGGCATGCTCTTTCCGGGTCTACTCAGCAGCCTCTGTTTGTCATATCTATCACCTGTGCTGCGAGTGTCTTCTTGCCAGCGGTACTCAATGATTTATTGTCACATAATGCTTTGCTGCTGCTCATGGCACCTCTGGCATTTGCTGGCTGTATTGACCGAAAACATTTAAGGCCAAACCGAAATGTGGCAGCTGCAGATGCAGCTGAAATTGCTGTGAAAGTTGTGGCCAATTAATTGCATTTCAATTACGTGGCAAGCACATGCCAGGGACCAGGGACCAGGGCCGACCAAATGGATAAGTGATAAAAGGTGTGTGCGCGCACACACGACGTATGCGCAATTTTTACTTATCGATGAAATGTCAAGTATACGCCGCGTGTGCCCGCTCATAAAAATTGTACTCAAATTGATGGCTGCATGTGTGCGACAGAGAAACACATAAATGTGAAGAGGAGCACGAATCAGACGTGAGTTCACTCTTGGACAGTACCATTTAATGCAGCAATGAAACTGAACTGCTTCGCCCACATATCGTATACTTAATATACGGCAAGTAAGCGAGACATTTCAGTTTCATATCTCAGAAGTTATTTGGGCAATATTATTACATTTTCCAATACTCTGTTAATTAAGACTTGTACAGTTGTTTATTGACTGAAAGTAGTTTAAGGTACGCTCTGCGCTTTGCATACAATTTAAACTATGTGACGTTTAAACGTTCATATATGAAAATTTGTTCTCATATTTAAATTCCGTATCCGCGCATGGCCTTTAACATAACTTTTTATTAAATGTTTTCCACATTTTTATTTTAATTTATTCGTGTTTCATTTGCTGGTCATGTCAGCCCATCAAGTTTACTTATATATTTCGCCCGCCAACGATTTAATTGGAGTTCTGTAAATATTGCTTGCCAAAAAAGTTTCATAATTGCTGGCGGTAGCTTATGGCAAACATGACATACCGTTAATCAAGCGTGAAGCGATGATTTGATTGCGCAATCATCGTTTCATGGCACTTGACAAGGCTACCTTAGCGCCAATAAAATGCAATTGTTAACGATTTGTTTGGCTAAGCGCAAAAAAAAAAATACAATAAAGTTATTTGGCGCATATTAAAATAATTGAGGAGAGTTTCACAAACTAAAATATATCCTGTATTTTACCTTTTGATTGTTTTTTTTTATTTTTTAAGACAAAATTTAGTGAAAACGTAAAAGAATTCAAATTTGACGAGATCAGCTAACGAATTTGATAGAAATGATGTAAATCTATTATCAATTGCATTGTCTTTTTTATTTCGTCTACCATAAATATGCATAGTTCATGCTGCAAATACCATGCTTTTACAGGGTATCACATATATATGTTATTCAAGAATATAGCCAATATTTCTGCTGGGAAAATATTTGCCACAATTTCAAATTTTCACTTTTTCGTCTGCCAGCCATAAAGTTTGTCACGCTTGATTGAGCTCTGTATAAATTTTCTTTCCGCTTCGGCTTTTCCTCTGTATTTTGTGTGATTTTTTTCTGTCGTCCCCTCTGCTATTGGGGCAATTAAAAGGGCCCTAAAATCAAGTCAACTTTGACTTTAGCAAAAATGCTGCGATATTTTGTGCACTCACTCACTCTGACTGACTACAACAGCAACTGGCGGCAACGGTTCCTGCGCTTTGGGCCTTTTAATTAAAATCTGAGCAGCAATTTAAAGGCAGTCACTGCTACAGTTAAATGACCGCGGCGTGGCATTGCGGCATCGGAGCTAAAGGGATGAAGGCAATCGCCAATTGGCGCCTGCTTTGTATGTGTCCGCCCGACTAGTGGACTGGTGACCGACCATTAGCAATTTTTCACTTCAATTGAGGCAACTAGCAACAGCGAAAGGGAGGATATCGTTAAAGCGGCTATACCCGAACTCCGCCCAGTGGGCGTTGACCAAAAAAAAAAAAACAGAACAAACGACGAAAAGTAAAATATACACGAGTATAAAGTCAAATCATTTTTAACTAAGCAAAGAGAATACATCAGCGTCTGCTATGCGAAGCATAATTGTCGAAAGGAAGGCTAAAAAATAAAAGGGACAGCGCAGCTAGTCAAGGGGCGTGGCAAAGATTTACTGCAATATCTAGCTACTTTTTAGCAATGTATTAAGAGGAAGACAAAAACGCATAAATTAGAAAAGTCCGTTGCGATTGGAATTTTCAAAGGAAACAAGGAATGAAGGATAAAGCTGCTCAGACTTGAAGTCAAATCACTATCTTATACCCTGTAAATTAGATCAATTCAATAATTACATTTGAGCTTAAATATGGCTATATCAATTAGCTCCCTCTCTATTACAGGATATACTAAATTTATATATTTCACTGAAACAAGACGATTCTCAAATTCAATTTTTTTCCTTTACTATAAAAAATGCAAAGCTAACGCCATAGAGATTCAGAATAAAATGCATTAAAAAATAGCTCAAGAAAATATTGTTTTATGAATGACAAATGTTTGCTTCGACTTCTTCCGTTGGCAGAAAATTTACGGACGCCATTTATTTCCCGCCGCTCTTTATTATTGCTGTCAAACTGAGATTTGTCTATTGTGCAGCTGATGCACACAAATAATACCATCTTCTAGCTCTCAGCTTTAGCGAAAGTGCAGAAAATAGTAGTTAACATACTTCCGAAGAGATAATGCATAATTTGTGTTTTCTTCTTTTACTTCCTTTATAAATTTAATTAAAATACATTCCTTATCATTTCACTTGGATATTTTAAAGGCAACTTAAATGACCATAAAATTGACCAAAAATTCCATTGGATAGCAGCTCGCATATCCGGCGCGGTTCAGTAATTAACTAAACGCAGTCAAAGCTCCGTTGTTCGTTGTTTATAATCAGAGATATTTCGAGTATGCACGGAGGCGCTGTTACAAGTTTTAGCCAATTAATTTAACTGACTGTCTGGCTGTCAACAGCTTTGCTCATCATCAACACGATGATCATTATCGTGATTGTCAACTGCCGGTGTTGCTCGTTAGAGAGCCATCAAAATAACACGGAGCTGTTGGCAAACTCTGCCGGGCCGTTAAAATTCATTAAGCTATATATCCTATCTTTCTGTGTCTCTGTATCTCTTGCTCTATCTATATTTTGGCTTACCGGAAATTGTTGGGCCAAGTTAATTGAGCACTTTTAGACCAGTTGCTCTCAAAATTAATTCATTTCTGGGACTAGCAGAAACAAATTCAATTCATTTTTCAAGCAACACGCAAAAAGTTCAAATGAAATTTTGAAATATTTATTAGACTGCTGAAACTTTTGGCAAATTGGCCAAAAACTTGCATGCACAGATATATATATATATATACATATATATATAGACATATATAAGGCATTCGTAATATTTTTCGAGTTTCATCGCTTATTGATTCACTTCATTCATTTGTGGCACGAAACTCGCAAACTTAATTTAAAGCTGCGAATTTATCGAAATTTTTCTCGACTTCAAAAACTTGTGCTTTGCTCTTCCTACATCTGTGTGTGTGGGTGTGTATGTATGTCTGTATGTATCTGTGTGGCACTCATTTTACACTCAATCGCATACCGGTTTCCATATTCAATTAGCTACCCAGGCACAAACTCAAAACTTTGTTGCAAATTGCTCTGTCAAGTTCTGGCCTCAACTTGCGGATCAATGACAAAAATATATTTGCAAACTTTATGATATTTCTGCATGGCATGTGATTAAAGTTTTACATGAGCTGAGACGCTCTTTTTCGCCCCATCCAACGTTGACAAGCAGCTGAGCTAGCAAAAATCCTTTTTGCTATTTGCATAAGCAAAGGAGCAGCCCGTGAGGCAGCAGACATAGTCAAGTTTTGCGACAATTGTGAAAGCTAGCTCCCAGCTCAGCACAACGCACTGCGTCTTTATGTAAGAGTATATAAGTGTGTATGTTTGCATATATATACAAATATATATATATATATATATATATATCGGTATATATATATATATATATAGATATATATATATATATATATATATATATATATATATATATATATATATATATATATATATATATATATTATGTGTGCATGCCTGTGTCGCGTGTTGCTTTGTTAGAAAACAAAAGTTAAGTCATAAATATTTTCCGAGTTTTTGACTTGAAATTTATCAACGATATCCGCCCAGAGCCATGCACTAGCGAGGGACGGAAAAAGACGGAGATAAAGTCTAAGCGAAAGACAAAGAGATGTATGCTACGCGCATACATATCCATAAGGACTGCACAGACATATTAATGCAAAAGTATATATACAAATATAAATATAACTCCACATGGAACTTCTCAGCAATAGAAGCAGCTTGACAGTCATAAAAAAAAATAAAAAAACAAGTATGCTCACTGCGCAAACATATGTGCGTAATAACTTTTTCACAGACATATTTAATGCAAAAGGATGTATATACAAATATAAATATAACTCCACATGGAACTTCTCAGCAATAGAAGCAGCTTGACAGTTATAAAAAAAATAAAGGGGGGGGTGTTTTTGGGGGGTTTTTTTTTTTTTTTTGGTTTTGGTTTTGGGGGGGTGGTGTGGGGTTTTCGGGGGGGGGGGGGGGGGGGGGGGGGGGGGGGGGGGGGGGGGGGGGGTGGTTCTGGGTCGGGGGGGGGGTGAAATTTTTTTTTTTTTGGGGGGGGGGCCGCCTTCTTTTGCCTGTTACATACATTTGCACAAAAACATTATACCCTGAAATTTCCATTTTCAATGGATTCAGGGTATAAAAACCGTATCAATTTATTGACTGGTCAGGCTCCGGATTGCATTTCAAATCAAACTTAAGCTTATTGCATTAAAGTTAAGTCGCATTGGCTTTATGTATTTTTAACGTAAATATCTTAAGTCAATGTGAATTATTGCATTATTCAATTTTAACTAGAGATTTTCACATGGTTAATAATCTAAAGTAATATAGTCTGAAGTCATTAGACATTTTTCATTAATTTAAACTATTTATTCATATTTATTTTATTCATTATGCGTTTTATTATATCTTGATACACAAAATATTTGTCATTAAATTTCTCTTACTCAACAAGGCCAACCGACAAAATTGACATTTTCAGTGTTAAACCCCATTAGGAGACCCATCTTAACCTTTTTGTTTTTTTTTTTATAGGAAATTGAATATGCTTTACAG
Organism: Drosophila mettleri; assembly: GCA_035047625.1. Taxonomy (NCBI): domain Eukaryota; kingdom Metazoa; phylum Arthropoda; class Insecta; order Diptera; family Drosophilidae; genus Drosophila; species Drosophila mettleri. The sequence continues at coordinate 9,968,508 of JAWNPI010000035.1, read as the reverse complement.
AGTTTCACTTGAGTTATTGTCACAGTCTTTACCACCCACGCTAATGAGCTGATGAGCTTTATCGGCCAGCTGAAAAAAGGGCCAAGGATAAGAAATCTTTTAGCCGGATGGAAATTAAATTTATCAGCTGGCGGGCCAGACACCAACGCGGTTGATGCTTTACACATCATTGCCCGTGATTTTAATTATGCGAATGCAACACAAAAAAGTTAATATGAAGAAGGCGATGCTCACAAAGTGCAGTCGGGAGAAAAGAAATGACAGCAGCAGAAACAGCCGCAAAAACCCATCAGCGACAGTCAATAATCGAAGAACTGGGCAAATTAACCTCACGATGAGTTTAATAGCACGACAAAGAAATAAAAAAGAAAAAAATAAATAAATAATAAGATAAAAGGAAAGAAAAAATGAAAAGGCGAAGAACGTGAAGAAAATTAATTAAAAAGGCGAAAAAATCGCAAAGAGCCAAAAGGCAAATAACAAAGTGAAACAGCGAACGATTCCAAGAGCCTCTTCAATTAAATTGATGAGTAAAACTGAAAGCAGATGGGATTGAGGGGACCAAGGCGTACCGGACAACGATAACCTTTATCACAACACGAATAATGGAAAAAGCTGTACGTCGAGAGGAAGAAGTACTAGTTACAGTGTTATGTAAATATCCGTCTAAACACAAAGCCAAGCCAAAGTCCAGGCCAACACAATGGGCCAACGAGCGTCAAGGAAGCTGCCAGCTTGCAGCCACTGATAAGCGAATGACAAACAGCGGCTGGCAAGGAGCTGAAACGGCTGCAACTGACTGACAGACAAAGCCCTTCAAGGATCTACCAAGGTACGTACCCCTATAGCCTAGCCTGGCCAGTCAGACCGTCAGGAAATTAATGCAGCGCATAAATTGTCTTTTGGCTTATCTCGAAAAGCTTCCGCGCCAAAACTGCATTTGTCAGAAGTTTGTTAAAGCCATAGACTGGAGTCGCGGGTTTCATTAGCAGCACAATAAATTAGTCAGCGAATTGTTCCCAATGCTTTAAGAGATACAAAAGCGGTGTGAAAAAAACTGCAGGCTGCCAAGCTTTAATTTATTATAAAAATTTTTATTCATGAATGAAGTTCATTTTTTATTTTAATGCGATTAACAATTATTAAATTGTTTAATGACTACGATTGATTATCGTGTATTTAAATACACAAAGCCCATTAAATTTTAGGCCATATTGGTTTTCTTAAAATGTATTCAACAGGCAAAACCCACTCTAAAGGTATATAAACTCTTAATCAGTTAATGAGTTAATATTTCCAATATGTATTCTCATATACCATACGAAATTCGAGCTTAATAAATTCGTGCACTGGCCACTGAGGCAACTTTCAGGGTATCATCTAGACAGGCACTGTTAACTCCGGTAGTCCAATTACTGAACTAAAACACAATTAACACTAGAGAATATTCGAATCTAAACAAACTTAATTGCCATTATCCGTGACAATCTCAGCACTTCTCAGCAGTGCTCATTATTTAGGAGCAAAAAAGTTTTGATGCCAGCATTTTATAATTTTAGTTGCAGTGCCAAAAGTTTCCACTTCAGTGCTTAAGTTGATGTTATATAAACAAAAAGAGACACACACACATACACACACGTACGAACTATATAAAACATATACACTTTATAGTTTTCATTAAAAGTTCTGCATGTTTAACAGCAGGACAGAGCAGGATGCACCCCGTGAGAGAGTTGAGAAACACCGTAAGTTTTTGCCCGTCTCACACCCACTGCTAAATACAATAAAAACTAAAGCAAAACATGTAAAATGGCATAAAAAAATGAAACAAATAAATCACAGTGGGGCGTCCAATTGCAGAGCCAAATGGCAAAGTCGCTGGCTGCAGGATTTGTTAATTTTTTTTCCCTGCTGTTCTGTTGCTACTGTTGCCGATGTTGCTATTGCCCAGCTAGTTGGCACAACTCTCGTTGCGTTTGTCAAATTACAAAAGAAACAAACTGAAATTCCAGCAGAAATAAGAGTAGTTCTCTTAGCAATAGTTTCATATTATTTGTTGAACTCTCTTCTTCTGCCAGAGAAATTATAGAGCAGTAGAGCACTAACAGAACGTTAACATACATAAATATGTAACTTAACAGATGTAAGTTCCACTTGTTTTATGTAAGTATAGTAATACCACTTAAGCTCAAAATATGTTATGTATTTGTATTTGGTCGCACAAAATAAAATAAAATAAACAAGTAACTAAACTCTAGTCGAGACTGCTCGACTAAGAGATACCCTGAATCCATTGAGCTGTAAACCAATCATAAAAAGTTCATTATCATAATAGTAAACAACACATCACACACACACGCACGCAAACATAGCATGCACGTAATATGCTCACTGCGCAGTGCGGCTGCAGCAGAGGCTGTGCTATGGAAACTATGTTTAATAACTTTTTTCTCGACCTATGTCTTAATGAAATTTTCGGGAATGATTATGACATCCAAATGTACCTATTTGCCAAATTTCAAGTCTCTAGTATTTGATTTACGTGAGTTATCGTTTTTGTTAAATTGTGGGCGAAAGGGGCGTGGCATCAAAAATCCAAAAATGACAAAATGTGCGGATTCAATATAGCAATCAAACACAACTTAGTGCACGATTCTATCTTTAACGGTGTGCACGCCAGACCTCAAAAACAAAGCGATATTTTCGATAGTTATCGATAAAAAAGAATGGGACGAGTTATCGAAAAAAAAATAAACTTGTACAGCGTATGGTATTATCGAGCATTTTGCTTTTTATTTGAAGTCTCTAGCTTTTGTGGTTGCAGAAATCCAGGTGTTTACACGGACGGACGGACAGACGGACAGGGCTAGTTCAACTCAGCTCATCGAGCTGATCAAGAATATATATACTTTATGGGGTGTGGCACGCCTCCTTCTGCCTGTTACATACATTTGCACAAAAACATTATACCCTGAAATTTCCATTTTCAATGGATTCAGGGTATAAAAATAAAAATATTAGATTGCTGTCAAGAACATGTTAATGTTATTCAAGGCAATTTCAAACTAACAGCTAGCAAAAAACCAATTTTAAATCAAAAAACTTATAGCTTAACCTAAGCAAAACTCATTAACATACTCCACAAATTATTATAATAATTTCTATAATTTGGTAAATAAGGTTTTCAGACTTGGCATCTTTCTACTTATTGCTGTAGGCTCAAATCCATGCAGACATTTTGCTTTAGTTATGTAAATGAGGCAGACATTAACAATGGCATTTAAAATTAATTTGCAATTAACTTGCAGCTGCTGAAACAGAAGCACTTCCAATAGTCATTTCTGTCGCCCAGAACGGAAGAACAATGTTAAACGACTTTCGACTGTGGAGCTGGCAATAAATTGAGTTTTGTGAGCCTTTTGTTGCTGCCAATTAATACAATGGCCGCCCGTTGAGAATGATACTAATTTCAATTTGGAATCCCGTCGCCTAACGAAAGTCGCACGCTGGCAGGTAACGGCACCTGAGCGCGTTTCAATTGAAAACTCAAATGCCAACAAGAAACTCAAGTGCGAGTTAACCCCTGGCAGCCGCAAGAAGTAAGTGCCACAGCGAATTTAACTTTCGAATCTAAGTTGCAATCGCGACTGGCCAAACCTGTCGGTGTGCCTGCGAGGGTGACCTAAGACGGTTGCCATAGTTGATGTAGGCGGTACTGGGGCCGTATGCGTGATATTTTTAAAGAATTTCAATTTAAGAATAAATATGTATATTATATAAAAATATATATTCTTGATGTGTGCTTCTAATATTAAATGCATTTTATTATAAATAAAATATCATAAATTTCTTTATGCTGCCCTCGCTTCATAAGTAAATATATAGATATCTCTGTCCTTCATGCTACCATTACTGACAATTTGCGCTTCTGGCGCTTGCCACTTGACACTCACTTAGTCGCGGCCAAGGACGAATGCAGCACCAGGCAACTGGTCTGTGTTTCAATTGAGTGACAAAGTGTATCAGTTGAGGGATTTTTGCAAATCGCTGTCGCTTGACTGAAATCAGATTAAAGTTTGCCATAGCAATGGACCAGTTGCAGCAATGGCGAAACTCTGGCCAACAGACAACCAGCACACCTGCCCTGCCTCCAACTTGTGTGAGGCAGAGCAGAGTAGTTATGTATGTGTAAAAAGTGAGAAAAAAGAGTGAAAAAAAAACCCTTACAAAACTTTGTCGGTCACACAGATATTCAGCATCTCATCTGGAAGTAGTTGAACCCCAACAAAATGAAACTTAGTTCAAATGCGCATGGCATAGATTTACATGTGATATACATGTGCACATACAAACACATAGAAAGAGGTATGAGCGTGACTGTGTGTCATAAAGTTTTAATAGTCTCACATTTTGAGTGCTCTAATGATATGCTAAACTGACTAGGGAAAGGATCTGACTTCAAGTTAACCCCAACCTGCCTTCAAACCATTTTCCCTACTCAGCTTTCGCTGCGGGCCAAATTGTTGCAATTTCGCAAGTTTATCATCAGCCAATGCGGGTTGAGTATGAGAGCCCAAAATTAGTCGGGCTATGCAAACAGCTTTGGTTTGCGGGCTTGAGCCTGAGCACATCTAGTTAGCATTTCAATAGCTCACCGACATGCAGAAAGCTCTTTGATCTATCAAAATAGCAATAGCTTATTGCTGAATTCAATTCACGTTGCATAATTGGATAAATGCCAGGAGTCTATACCTGGTTAAGTATGCAACTGCACAGTTACCCTATAAATATAAGTTAATCGACAGATATGAAGCTAGGAACTCGTATAAAATAGAATTTACAGCAGATGCGAATGGTATTTAGAAATCTTGGGAGTAAGGTCTTAAGCTTTATTAACTACTTTTAGTAACTTCTATTGCATTAGCTCAATAAACTCTATATATTTATATCTCAGACAGTTTTTATTAGTTTGAGCAATTCTTTTGCTATTCAAAAGAAGATTTATTGCTTCATGGATATTTACCAATGCTGAAAGTCTTACCCTCACACATATGCTAATAAATACTGAGCATACGTATTACTACTAAGAACCAGTTAAATGCTAGAAAACATTTGGTTCTTGTTATTACTCACCTTGCCCAAATTGACGAAACCGTGTTCCTTGGCCACAGCATCGGCGATGCCGTTATCCCCGTTGGGTATGTGCACCGCCCAGGTGTGCGTAAAATGGCCCCCGTTTCCGCCCACAGCACGCACGCTTCTGCCGCTGCCTGCACCGCTGCTCACTGCACCCGTTTCGTAGTCAAGCACATAGGGCGACAGCAGTGGCGACTGGGCGTGGCCCGGCTCCATTTTGGCCGCGAAACCGACATTAAGACTACATAAAAACACTACGATACTAAATTGCAAAAGCCGACGTAATGAAGTCTCATTCGAATGTCTTCTGCGAATGCATTTCGTTTTTTTCTTGCTTGTTGTTGTTGTTAAAAAACTAGTGTTGAATAAATTGCAATTGAAATTTAAATTTGTTATATCACATTCATTGATTGTTTGTTGCTGTTGCTGTTGTTGTTGTTGTTGTTGTGGCCGCTGCTGCCTCTGTTGCCTGGAGGCAATTGTTGGAGCAACACTTGCCAATGCTGCTCTTGGCTGACAACTTCTTCTACTTGCAACATGTTGCATTGACTTTGCATTGTTTGAGTCGCTTATTTCCTCAATGTGTTTACTGTTATTCTCGTTGCTGCTTCTCCTGCCGCCTCTGTTGTTGCTTTCGTTGTCACTGTTTGGTCGCCCGCTCCATCGCACGACGTCGTTTTTCATTGTGCGTTCGATTTAGTGCGCTTTTCAAGGCGTGGCTTTCCCTCTGTCCGTGCTCGTAGTTTGTGTTGATGCAAATATTTATATATATATATATATCTATAAGTATATATATGTGTGTGTGAATAACTGTTGCGACTGTTGCTTCCACAGCTTTACTTTACACTTAACACTGAGGAGCTGCTGTAATCTCTTTACTGTCGTACTGCAAGTAGAGCAAATGATTGAAATTTATTTTAGCATTTGATATAATACACATGATAAATATTTAAAAATAATGCAAATCAAGATTGAAATGTAATTTAAAGATACAGAGAGAGGGCGAGATGTAGAGAGCGGGAGAGTGGGATTGGGCGAGAAAGAGAAAATTTGCACTGATAATTTTATGTGTTTTATCTTTATTTAAAAATGTGCTCAATGTTGAGCTGGTGAGATTTATTGAGCTACTTTTATTCATTTAAAATTATTATTAAATATTATCATTAGCTCAACTTTAATTTCTTACTGCTGCAACCACGAGCGCCGGCTTAGCTGATCAAGCCGCTGAGAACGAAATGCGCATAAGAAATGACTAAGAAAATGGAACGAAATCTGCTTAAAAGAAAATCTTTCGCTAAGGGCGTATTGCCGCTCTTAAACCAAGTTAGCTTAACTTAAACTTAAGAGCAGTACTGAATAGCACTGTGCCTAACACTAATTTTTTTTATCGAGCTTTCGACATGATTTTATTTTACAAATTTATAAAATTATAAAATACAAAATTTCATGCCAACGTTTCACCAGCTAATTTAAGAAATCTAAGAGCAAATGCTCAGCTCAACTAATTATGGTAGCCAGCTAAAGTTTCAGCTGTTCTTTTGACACAGTCACATCATTTAGCAAAGTCAAGCCAGACAACTTACTCGCCAGCTAGCATATTAGATGGATTAAAGTGTATACTCAGAGATGCACACATTTGGCCAAGAGATAGTTCTCTGGACAAGAAAAAGAAAAGAAATAAAGTTAAGAGCCTGCAAATGACACATTCAATTTGTTAACAAATATGTATATGTATGGTCCGACAGCAGGAAAACTTGCCTCATTAGCCGTCAACTTATGAGGCACAAATGATATGCTGAATGACATTCAGCGTAAGCAGAGCTCAAAGCCAGCAGAACTTGTTTCATTTTTTTTTTTTTCGAATTGGCAACCATTTAGCTGGCGGGCCAAATCGCACTGATTGTCACCCACGTCCGGGTCCGGGTCCGGGTCGAAAACAGTTGTTGGCATTGCAAATGAGGCACAGAAATTGGCCGACTGGATTTTGACTAATGCCATTGTCCAAAATATGTCCATGACTGATGATGTGCCCTCCGGAGGCCTGAAGAGCTTACAGCCAGCGGCCAAAGCACTGACTGTCATATTTGGCCCGGCTATTGTGATTGAGCATAGCTGGATTTCAGGATATGCAGTCAGCGCGTAATTAAAGCCATGACTTAAACGGAAATGCGCAGCACCGCCAGCTCCACCACCAGCAACGCCGCCATCAAGACCTACACATCAACCGCCCGAGCGGATATTGTGGTGTGCGACGTTTGGACATGGTAATCAATAGCCAAGTGGATAGGAAATTGAATTTTCATGCGACAATAGCGGCATTCCAATCATTTGGGTAGCCACACCCCTGACTGCGGCTGTCTGACAAAATATTTGACTTTTTTTTTCGACTGTTCAGTTGAAGCACCATTGACAGAAATTTTATATATCAAATTAAACGCATTTTTTTTTTTAATATTTATTTTTCAAGAGCTTTGCACACAGATAATGCTCAAGTATACTGAGGGACCTGAAATTAAGCTAACTTCAACCCACAAAGCAGAAAATTGAAAGTCTTTTATCTTTGTTGAAGTGAACATTGACAAAAGATAGTAAATTGGGTAGATCAGGGACTAGAAATTGATGGATTATTTGTTTAATGACTTTCTTGTGTGTATTAATATAGCAATTGACATATAATTATTATGTATCTCTGTCTGAATGACTCTTATGTGTTTATTGTTTAAGCTTCAAGTATTTGTAATACTCAATCTACGAATTGATGGTATTCAAAATCTCAAATATAGTATTAACTATGGGAATTAATTACAGCAGTGCCTCACAGTTCTACTCAGCTAGCCATGAATATATACAGAGGTGTGGCATGGCTTCTACTGCCTGTTAAGCGAATTACTATAATCTAAAATTCTATTGTATATGCGTTCAGAATATAAAAATTAAAAATACAAAATAAATATAATGTAACTAAATTAACAATTTGCCTCTAATCAATTAATAACTGATGTTGATATCGTCTCCAGAGACCTGTAATATTCACTTTTTGTATACAAATATACATCCTTATTTTATTTTTTGGTAAAGCCTGTTAATTTCGGTGACAACTAATCCATGCGTGTTCTAATCAAACGCAGCGTAACCTTGGTATTTTCAATAAGCTGAATTCTGGCACCATAACCATTGATTGGGTCACGATTGTTAGCGAAGAGCATAACCCGCGCAATTGTTTTAAAGAGCTCGTCGGCATTCTGGTCGGGTGTCCACATTGACTCGCATATGCCCATCAATTGCTTAGAGCAGAGGCCCGATACAAGGAAATCAGGTGCCGTATTGGAACAGCCAAGCAGATCCATTGAGCATAGGTACGGCTCCAGGGTATTCGGATCCATGCCGGCAATTATGGACTCAATGTAGAAAGGAGCGAAACGATGCTCGTAGAGCAGGTTCGAGAGCAGCTCCGCTGCAATCTTCGGCTTCACCACACGATTCGTATTGATCTCAAAGGCACTTATACGGCCGATTAAGCGATTATAGACTGTCAATATATCTGTCTGCAGCCCCGTCATACCCAAATAGAGGCGCGGATTTATAGAAAATATCTTCTCAAACTCATCGCCAGCTGTATAAGCGGGCATGCCAAAGCGACGATCCGTGCCTATAGCGACGCAGTTTTTGCCCCGCATGGCAACTATGCAGCCACTGGTAACCACAACCTTTTCGACCATTTTAAATTAATATAACTATCTATAATATATACTGCAATGTATGTCTGGTCGGTGAAGTGTTTGTGATGTTGAATTGGAGAATTTCGAGATCTCAATTAATGTTCATAAATGTTGAAATCGTTTGCATAGGCTCTTCCGATTGAGTGGCTCTATTGAAATTATATATATAAGCCAGTAAATTGTGCTACAAATTTGATGTCTAGCCAAGTCCTTGGCCATAAACAAAGTTTTTTAAAAAAGAAAAAAGTCATTAAAAACTTGCACGAAAAGTTATTGAGTTTCCCCCACAAAATTTCACTGCGCTCTTATCGGCTGTAGTGCACATGAATGCACACACACCCACACGTAGACGCATACGGCACTCATGCAACTACAACGTTGCGTTGCAAGCAGATTGCAGCCCTGGCTCCTTTTGCCCAACGACTTCCGCACTGAAGTCAAGCCCCTTTCCTATAGACTTCCTGGCAGGACTTCCAGCGACTTTTGTCATCCAGGGCTCGGCGTCTGGTAAACTTTGACTTTGACTGACGCTATTTGTCAGCGGCAGACACAAAGTAATCATTACGTCTGCACTTGCACTCGACGGACTAGACGCAGCGTCGTATACTTAATATTAAGAAAATAAGTGCCTGTCAGCATGGATGGGCGCCCAACGTGGGACCCGTTGCTCACCCACCCACAAGGAACAAAAGACCGCGCATGCCAACGAAAAGTGCAAAACGATGTCAAAGTCAACGACAAAAACATCATCAGCTGCAGCAGCAACAACAACAACAACAACATATTCTTCATGAAAGCTGTGCTGTGGGCGTGGCAAGTGTAGCAACTGCAATTGGCGCTGACGTCGTCCCGTCTGCAGCCCCCCAAGCGTAAAACTGTTGCAACGTTAACTTGACAACTTGAGACAAATTGAGATGTTGTTTCTCGGTGCGAACGCGAGTCGAGAATCGATGCGCTGCCACCTCGACCGACCGAATGCGCCGACAGCTCGCACCATCAGCTGCATTTTAAACAGTCTCAGGTGTAAGAGCCATATCCTTATATAGGTCAATATGCCAATTGGGTTATTTATAGACCGTTTACACCACGAGCCAATAAAATCACTCAGATTTGGCAGAATATTTTAGTTTAAGAGCTTTTCTATGTAATCGAATCTAGAAATTATTTATAGCAATTATATAATTTAACTAGAAAAGATATTTTTTTTACCCATTTCAATTCAATTAATCAATGAATTGCAACTATTTGAATATAATTTTTAGAGCACTTTTGAGAAACGAAAACAAGTAGGAAAAATTGAAAATGATTATGAGTAATGCTGCCTATTTGGTAATAAAAATCGAGTTTGGTAAAGAAAAAAAAAAAAAAAAAACAAATTTGATAAAAAGAAATCCAATTTTGTAAATAAAAATTAATTTGGTAAAAAAAAAATAAATCAAAAATTTGCACCATTCAGTTGCTTAAGATGCCCTGCCCGCTTTAATTCCTGTGAGCTAATACTATTTGAAGAGGAATTAAGAATGTATTTGCAAAAAAAAATGGCAAATGAAATTGAGATTCCTGTCTTCAGTTGACGCTTTGGGGTCTCATCAATTTACAATGGCCGAACTGCTAAGACATACGCAACCAAAGATCACAAGAGAAAACAAAAATTGCACCCAACCGCAAGCCGAGCTCAAAGAAAAGCTGGGAAAAAAAGGAAAGAAGTTAGGGAATCTAGAAACAGTAAAAAGGAAAACAAAGCAAACGTATAAAAGATGCAACTGCAGTGATGTGGGCTAGAGGCAGCTTTGCGTAAACAGTCTGACACTTGGTTACTTGGAGCTGCCTTTGTGGTCAGTTGGAGCTGCAGAGCGAAGCAACATAGAAGAGAGAAGCAGAGAAGCAACTATGCATTTTGAAACCCGATGCCAAAACACATTAGGCCTGATGCCTTTGTGGGCGCCTCCAGCGGCAGTTAGCAGCTTAAAAAGAAGGCTACAGGAGTCAAAAGCCAGCAGTTGCAATTGCAAAGCCGAGCTGCTGGGCGTGGCACTGCCATTCCCAGTGTTGTGCAGTGTGTACATGTGTGTGGCTGTGCGTGCTTCCATTTACTGCTGCGGTTGCTTTAGTTCTTTAATGATGGTTGCCACAAAGCCAAATATGCCGTTCTCCAACACCAGAGTCTTATTTTTCTGCTCTTAGAATTTTTTTCTCCTTTTTTTTTTTAGCCACAATCGCGGTTTAAACTGGAGCACAAAGTCAACAACAAATGGGCCCGGTTAACGCCCGCAGAAAAGCGGCTGTCAGCTGGTAGTCCTTTCGGCATTTCACATTTTCTCTCAGTGCAAACCAGAAGACGCATTACGTAGTAGGCGAAGGCGTAGCATTGTAGTAGCTGTGCAGCCGGAGCGTATGTCAAAAACGAGCACACAAAGTGCACGCAAAGTGTCAGTACAGCCACCAAAAAAAAAATATGTATATATATATACAAATACATAATATAAAATAATACAAAACAAAATGCAGAAAAAACTCTAGTTTCTCAACGTAGACTAAATGGTTGCTGCTTTTGACAACATAAAGTACTGAAAATGCACTTCCATTGAAATACACCGAATACTCTAGACAGGAAACACTATAAAGTCTGAAATTTTTAATGTTTAAAAAAAAAAATAACAAATAATTTTTTTCCTTTTGCCTAAATTGAAAGAATATTTATATATAAATTTAATATATAATTTAATTTATATATATATATATATATATATATATATATATATTTTTTTTTTTTTTTTTTTTTTAATTTAAATATATTTAATTTAAATGCATAAATGCAAGCGTATAATATTTGGCATCTTTAGCTTAATTTATTCTACATGATAAATAAAAACCTTCTTTTTTTATTTATTAACTATTTAAAGGATCCAGGTAAAAAAGGTTTTAAATTCAATTTTGCTTTAAAAAAAATTTTTTTCTCTTTTTTTTAAGGAAAGCTCTAAATATTGCTACCTATAAGATTACTTTTTTATTCTTAAAATAAAAACAATTATATAAATTTAAAAAAAAATAATAAATAAAAAAACTTTTCTCTTTCTACCTCTTTTTAGCACTTATAGTGGCATTGCCATTATTATATAAATTTGCATATAACTGTAATTAAAACAAGTAACTAAACTCTAGTCGAGACTGCTCGACTAAGAGATACCCTGAATCCATTGAGCTGTAATACCAATCATTAAGAGCTTCATTTATTCATTAATAGTAACCAACACATGCACACATACACACACAAACATATGCATGCACGTAATACGCGTACTGCGCAGTGTTGCGGCTGCAGAAGAGGCTGTGCTATGCAAACTTTATTGTTTAATAACTTTTTTTCTCGACATACGTTCTTAATGAAATTTTCGAGGAATGTTTATGACATTCAAATGTACCTATTTGCCAAATTTCAAGTCTCTAGTATTTGATATACGTGAGTTATCGTTTTTGTTGAATTGTGGGCGAAAGGGGCGTGGCATCAAAAATCCAAAAATGACAAAATGTGCGGATTGACTATAGCTATCAACCACAACTTAGTGCACGATTCTATCTTTAACGGTGTGCACGCCAGACCTCAAAAACAAAGCGATATTTTCGATAGTTATCGATAAAAAAGGAATGGGATGAGTTATCGAAAAAAAAAAATAAACTCGTACAGCGTATGGTATTATCGAGCATTTTGCTTTTTATTTGAAGTCTCTAGCTTTTGTGGTTGCAGAAATCCAGGTGTTTACACGGACGGACGGACGGACGGACGGACGGACGGACGGACGGACGGACGGACGGACGGACGGACGGACGGACAGACGGACAGGGCTAGTTGAACTCAGCTCATCGAGCTGATCAAGAATATATATACTTTATGGGGTGTGGCACGCCTCCTTCTGCCTGTTACATACATTTGCACAAAAACATTATACCCTGAAATTTCCATTTTCAATGGATTCAGGGTATAATTACATATCTTTTTTTTTTAATTTTTATTTTAAGTTTTATTCATAATTTATTTATTTGTGAATTAATTTTTCATCACACTTTGCACATGTCACTCTTCATTTATTTAGCTTTGAGCAACTCAATTTGGCTTTGCAGATGAATTAAATTTGATTAACACTGCATTCGGTGTTAATGAATCCATTTGGCTGCAAAATGCATCCAGGGAAATGCAAATGGCCAACAGAACTTTAATTATATGGTTTGGTTTGGTTTCCATTCCGCAACAGGCCCGCATCTGATGTGAAATTAAAGCAAATAATTATAAATATATACATATATATGTATATATTTATATATATATATATATATATATATATATCTAAAGACATTTAAGATGCACTTAAGCAGTTAACATAAAATTTAACAAACGAACAAGAATTTCGAAATGAAAATGAACGTGAAGAGCCAGCCAACTGTGGGCAATAACTATTAAATATGCAACGCCGCAAAATTGATTTCTGCGAATAACCAAAAACTATGTTTATTAACTGAAGTGACAGCACTTGCAATACCCTGTTATCTCGGCATTCATTTACGAAATTAACTGCGCAAGTTGGCAACAAATGGCGGCGTGAGGACTGAATCCTTGAAGCGTTCTTCTCTATTCAGTGCCTTGAATAACGCTTAATGCAAGCATCTTCAGCTCCGACAAAGGCCTCAGAGTATGCAATGTCTTTACAAATTTATGCCAAAACAAAGGCGGCGCCCGGCAACAACAACAACATCATCATCACCAAGTGCTGCCTGCAAAGAGCCTCTCGAGGCCCACAGCTAAACTGAAGTTCAACTGGCTGCTCATAAACAACGCAGCATAATTATTCCCCTCACTTTTCTACATTTTTTCTCCTTTTTTTTGCATTTTAACGTTAAACAAAGAGATGGAAAAAGCTTCAAAGGAGTATAAAAATAAACTACGAATACTCTGCATTAAATACTCTTTCGTAATATATTTTAAAAAAAGGAAAACTCTTTTATTTGCACTGAAGAAGAAAACTCAAAAGTTGACGAATATAACAAGAAATCGACTCAGACAGAAATAATTTCTACTATTATAAGTATATATTAAGGTTTGGTTTTAGTTAAGTTAAAAGTCTTCATGTGTGGCAACAAATTGATAATAAGATAACGAATACCGAATGAAGTTAATAAACAGCTTGAAAAAGTTATACAGACACATTTTTGATAAGGCAGAATCAACTGCTTGGAGCAGCTCAGTGGCAGGATAAGGCAACAGTATTTCCTCTTTCCAATTACCTTGTTGATGCTGATGATAAGGATGCTAGCTGCGAGCTGGAAGAAGCACATGCAGCCGCAGAGTAAGACAGTTGCTCTTGCTTCTGCTGCTGTTGCCGTCGCGATTGCAGGTGGAACATTATGGCACTTTAGTTGGAGCATTCGTGGAGGTCTGTTCTTGACAGCTGCGATTCTTTGTTGGGAGGCTGCATTAGCGCTGACAATGAAAATTAAAACGTTCTCAAACGAACACACTCATACAATCTGCACTGGCATCTAACGCACTTCTCTGATTTGCAGCCGCGTCTAGTCGGTTTTTTTGTGGCATTTTGTATATTTGCATTATCGTGTTTCTTGTTTTTTAGTTGGATGTTGAAAAGAGATACCCTGTATTGTTATAAGCAAACGTGCTGCGTAATAATTCTAATATAAGCTGAGAATATAAGATAATAAAGTTAAATCAAGAAAACAGTTCTGGTTTTGAGTCTTATTTAATTTATATTTTTTAGTGTCCTTACGGTGGTGTATAACTCAATAAACTCATAGCTCAATACAGTTTTAGTTAATGCAAAACCTACAATCATACATGTCATTGCCATGCCCCCATGCCAACGCCAGTGTTTACAGGGACAGTAACGTCGCGAAATAGTGATACGGCTATTAGTATGCACCGAGTGCATTGCATACTTTTAAGGGCGGGCAACTGGCACTGACCAGTTATGGATTTAAATTTATGCGTGGCTTTTCATCGGTAGCTTTTCGTGATTCAAACTTCCTTTTTTTATTCCTATGCAGCAGTTGCCGACGCACAATTTTTTTTTTTTTTTTTTTTGTTGAAGTGCACTACGGCTGCTCGCCAATTCAATTTAACTTGGCTCCACTTTGTGTGCAGCGAAGCTTTTTTCTGTTTTGCAGTTTCATTCTGCAGTTTGGATTCGTCAACGATTAATTATCCATTATTATGCCAACTGAGCAGACTTAAACGGAAACTCGCTAATTTGCATGCGCTCCAAAAGATATGCACCACATGATACAATTTACAGCAAATTGCAAAAGAATTCATAAATTTGCATCGTCTTAAATAAAGTAAAATAATATATAAAAAAAAATAAAAAAAAAAAAAACTTTAAAAATATAAATAAAAAATACTTCTTTTCTGGGCATTTATTGGATGTTTTGTTGTATAGCTCATTAAAAATAAGAATTCATTTATTTCGAATAGTTTATGAAATTATTTGAAACTGCCACAATTAGTTGTGGCAGACTAACTGACTTTACAACGTAGAGTAGCGATGTCGTATCCTTATTGATAGTAATCGATATTTTCTTACAGCTAACTTCATATCGATATGTAGAGGATGCATTAAATTAATAATAAACTAATTCAGCTAAGCTCAGCGCATCTCGTAGTTGGCTCTACCGTTCAATGTAAATATGTTTAATTACAGAGCGAAACCTCAAATATTTCAGGAAAAACAATTTTGATTTGTTTGGCGGTTTCAAGCGATTTTAACCGCTTAATAAAAAAAACAGAGGGGACCACAATCAAATTGTCATAAAGTTTGCCGTGTCGACATGTTTGCGAAACGTCAATAAGCATAAAAACGAAAAGCCGAAAAGCCCGTGTGGGGTCGTCGTGCCACAACACGACAAACACGCGCATGCATGGCCACACACACGCGCATGCAGCGTAGGTAAATTGTTGTTATATGTAATTTAAACAATTAAAAAGTTTGGCGCGCGCTGTTAGCTCTGTTTATTTCATAGTTGCAGTTGCTGCTGTTGCTGCAACAAACTTTTCATGTTGCCAGTGTTATTTGCATGACAAATTGTTGTTGTTGGTGTTGCTGTGCAGCTGTATTGTGTTGTTGCTGCCTGCTTGCTGATGGCAACAACTATTGAGAAAGTTGCCGCCGTGTTGACATTTTGACAACACGAACTCGTGTTGCATGAACTCTGTGTTGCAGGTTCGCCGCAATGTTAAGCTGTTAATGAGTTGCATTTATACACAGGCCCCTCGCACTGCGCCTTCACGTTGCCAGCAGCCTCACTTCGTCATTCTATAGCCAGCTTAGCCTGGTGCTTCTTTCAGCCTTTTTAGCTTTCATATTTGTGCAGCAGCAGCATCAAGTCTCCTCCTCTTGCCGTTGCCTGCTGCTGATGCAGCACATTATGCTATGCCCCTCGCACACACCAGGCAACACACGCTGCTGCACTTGAGCTCAAGTGTGCGGCTTAGCATCGCCATGTTGCCCGTGCCCCTTCTGCCACCTCGCAGCGGTTGTCACAACAACCTCGACACCGTACGCCACATACAGTGGAGCCTCATGCATATGCAAAACAAGAAATTGTGCTCCATTCGGCGCGCTAAGTGGATCAAACTGTACTAATCAACACAATTTGAATGCAGCACTCAGTAAAAGCAAATCCGTGCTCTACCATTTAAGACCCAAATTTACCATGAATCGCTAATAGTTTTCTATTATTTTGCTCTTTTTCCAGCTACGATTTTCCTCTACACTTTTAGTTCACAATTTTTTCCTACATTCTCTTCTATTTTTTTTTTTTGTTTTTGCAACGTTTTCCGCGCTGACAGCGGAAACACTAATTTTCAGTTATTAGCGAAATGTCAAAACAAATGACAACGCGATTTTTCCAGGCAGAATTTTCACACATTTTTCCAATTTGCATGCTTGTGTGTGTATGTGTGTGTGCTAAATTGCTTAACTGGGAAATTGCGCTGGGAAATGTTTGAAAATGTTTATTCACATGTGGGTTTTAAATAACTACGGCACGATTTTACAACGTAAAATTTTAAGGGACAGAGTAGAATTTTTTTTTAGATATAAAATATATTTATATATATATATATATATATATATATAAAATATAATTTCGTGTGCCAATTTATAATATTTAGAGGCCTGCTATAAATTCTAGCAGCAACGTCTTGAGCCATATGCCATGCGCCATTTGTCATAGCGTTAAGCAGAACAACTAAAGCCGCGGCCAATAAACAAGTCACAAAAATACTTGAAGAGCGAAGAAACTCAGATTTTTGCACGATTACGCGAAATGGAACCCAGCGGTACCCAGTCACAACAGGAGCAACAACAAAGCAGATTACACAAAGCGGCATGCACTCAGTGCCCAAAAGAGTGCAACAAAATGTGGCACACACCCACACACAAAAAGAGGGAAAGAGAAAGCAACGAGATGCAAAGCTTTGAGTGCACGAATGAAACAAATTGATATGCAAATGTGCGCCAAGCACAAGAACTGAAGAAGAAGAAGAAAAAAAGAAAAAAGAAAAATAGAAGGTAATAATAAAATAGCGCAGGCGACAGAGTAGGGAAATTTTGGAGAATGGGACATAAGCTGCTTGGGTAAGCGACTTGTACATCCGCTTGGCTATTGTGAGCCTCGCGCTGCACTCGACTGACAGCTGCATGTGGCAGGCGGCAAGTCGCTTTCAAATCACTTTCATAATGTTTCCGGTACAGTTGCTAACAGAAAAAGAAAACCCAAATGATCCAAAGGCATATATATGTTTGTATATTACGTATACGATGCGACGTCTACAACGGGTCATCAATAAGTTTACAACAGTTTATGGCTAAACCTTAATAAAACCAAATTCTATTTGGGAATTTGAAAATAAGACAAAAAACAAATGTGAAATACAGCTAAATGAACGACTAGGAAATACCCTATGTAGTAAATGACTGTAGTTTTATATATACACAGAATAAACTTATGTATTTCATGGTAATATTATCGTTGAGCATAAGAAAGAATTGGTGTAGGAATATAAGAAAAAGATTACAGAATCGTAGATTTCTGATTTAATTTTATCGCATCTCATTTTATGCCATATCAAACTTAAATGAAAACTAATAGAACTAAGATTCATATTATACATATTATGTATTTATATGCAGCATTTATATTTATCGTAATGAAAATGTGCTAGATATTCCCAATTACTTGATTCTTTGTTTGGCCGTTGTCACGCTTACAGGGTATATAATAGAAAGCTCGCTGAAAGCATTGAAATGCTAAAGAATATATTTCGGCCCAGAATAAAGTTAAAAAAAAAAAAAAAAAAGAAAGAAAAAAATTGACCAAACTTTTGCATGGAATTCAATTTGACGTAACCTTCTAGCTGGCTTTTTCCATCAACATCAGCTGGCGGACTTTTTAGTATGCATTTGTGTGCGGCAAAAGTTTGCACATTGATTGAAATGCGAAAAGCAGCATAACCAACACACGCAAATATTCCAATACATAAATATATATATATATATATATATATATATATATATAAGCATATCTAAATTTCAGTTGTTGAACTAATGAGCAGCCGACGACGGCCTGAGGAATAAAATTTGTATTTGAGGCTAGCCAGAAGTGATGAGAGAGCCATAAAGAGAACTTTAAATGTTTTTCCAGTTGGTTCAGCTGCCAAATGTTGCGCAAGGTTTAGTGCACAAGCAACTTGAGCTGAACTTCAACTGACCTGCCCTTACCACCCTCATTCTTCTCTGTTAGGGTCACCAAAGAAGTGTGTGCATAATGAGGCGTGTCAGATGTCAGTTCAGACGGGGCTAAAGAATTGTTTGTGTAGCCCAAATGACCTCAAGAGCTTTGAAATTGAAACTTGTCAAACAAAATATTATAACAATTTTTTAGAATTGAGATAGCTGACTGAAATTGCTTGATTTATTCGAACTAAATGGCTTAAATAGATGATAACATTTACTGTAAATATATTTCATATTTGGTTTTCTGTTCAAAATTCACTCGATAAATACTTGCCACACATCATTTCGAAAACCCTAATAGAGGAAAAATAGTAGAATACGTTTTTCTTTCATCACCTAACCGCAATGAATGATTTGAAAGGGACTCGAAAACGACTCCAATGATGCGTAAATTACATCAAATGCGAAGAATTACACTCAAACGATTTGGACACTCTGAAATGCACAAAAGCAATCAAAGAGTGAGCAAAAAGTCGAACAAAACGAGCAAACTTCTCGCGGCGAACAAGGTAAATAAGAGTCCAGGCCCAAGCCCAAAACAAAAGAGGAGAAGTTAAAAATGATGCGAAAAAATCGAGACTGCAGGCTCAACGAGCAGACACAACAGAGCTACAATGTTCATGATGTGTGGATGCGAAGGCGGATGTGGAGGTGGAATGCGGATGATGATGCTGTGAATGATAATAAAAGGTAGAAGCGAGGCAGGTCCCGAGCTCTTTTCTTTTTGAATGGCCTGCCATTCAGCGTCATGACTTAATAAATACGTGGACAGGCTGGCTGGTCAGGTGTTAGCGCCAGCTACACGCGATGCGAAGGAAGCATTTGCGCATCAATGGTCACGAAATCGACAAAAATGAAGTTGAAAATCCGTGCAGCCCCTTTGTTCCTAGTCTCGCTTGGCTGATTGATGCCGCTGATTGAATGAAACTCAGTCTGGCAGCGCGAACAAAAGACTTTGGCCTATGGGCTTAAATTGCCGTTTGCACTGCCAGCTGAGAAGTCCGTAAAATATTACCCGATTTTTTGTTTTCCTTTTTTCATCCTGTTTGCTGCCACATTTTTTTTTTTTTTTTCGCAACACGCAATAACAATACAAATACTCTTCAGCCTCGTCACTTGGCAACCCTCGTCTGACTGATTTCCGCGTCCGCTCGTCCAGTCTGGCAGCCCCACTCAGGGCCCATTTTAAACTGTTTGCCGGCATGCACAAACATGTCTGCGGCGCCAGTGCCGCCATTTTTATTTGCCATTTTCCATTCAAGTACAACAACAACACCAAAGAGAACATGTCTGGCAACAATGGCAAAATATGTTCGCAATATGTTTCTAATTGCCACTGCACGGATGCAGCACAACAGGAACAACTTTTTCCCATTTTCATTTCGAAGAAGACGTGCGCTGATTTTCAGCAGCGACTGTCTGCAATAAAGATGCATAAAGTCAAAAATTTGTATTCCTGCCACGCATATTGATTGTCTCCTGGGCGCGAAGCGAAAAAATTGATCTGATATCTTAAATTGAAAATGTTCATATCCATAAAAATACTTATAATATTATCAAATAAAATAAGTAATATAAATATAAAACTGTTGCTATATGCAATTTACCATTATAATTAAAGATAATGTTTGAGGAGAAGAGCTTACCTAAAAAAAAAAGAGATAAACAATCAGTTAGAATTTAAAGTGAATAACAATTATTTAATTATAAGAGAAAGCTTCTTAACATAAGGTGATGGACATCTTCCTTTTGATCAGGCAAGAATCTTTCTATCCCTCCTCTTCTTAATAATCTCTTTCTGTCTCCCTATCTCCCTCTCTCTTTCTCTTTTTCTTAGTCATAATCTATGTCAGCTATAACTCTCTGTTTGTTGCTGATCTTTCAGTTTCTCTCTCTCTCTCTCTCTCTCGTTTGTACTCTCTCACTAATGCTATCTCTTTCTGCCCACTCTGTATCTCCCTCTCTCTCACCTCTAATTTTACGTTCCTTCTATTACCTCTCTCTCTCTCTCTACTTTAACACTCTCTCTCTACCCTTGCTATTTTTCTTAAACTTTTATTTCCTACTGTCTTACTCCTACAACAACACCTTTACTCCCTGTCTTTCACTCACATTCTCCCAGTCTCAAAGACTTTGTTGGCAAAATTTCTCATTACAATTTCTTCTAAATTTATTCCACAATGATTTTAATAGACTCTAATCAAACGACCTGAAGTAACTCTCAAGTATTTGCGAATCTATTTTAAGGGAGAAACCAATAGAATAATAAATGTCTGCTTCAGACAGAATAGAAAACTATAGCAAAATGCAAAATATTTGCATGGCAAATGACGAGCAATGGGAAAAGAGACAATCATAAAATTCTACAAATAAACCAATAAACGAGCCGCATAAATAGAACGAGTGGCAATAGATTTGCATTGCAAAGGCTTACGACTATGCTAAACAGCTAAAGGACACGCCGCAGCTGGCAGCAAGGAGCCCTTGCGGAGACATTGCGCATACGCCGTGTGCTATTCAATCAATTACAT
Source organism: Drosophila mettleri (assembly GCA_035047625.1). Taxonomy (NCBI): domain Eukaryota; kingdom Metazoa; phylum Arthropoda; class Insecta; order Diptera; family Drosophilidae; genus Drosophila; species Drosophila mettleri. The sequence continues at coordinate 9,947,322 of JAWNPI010000035.1, read as the reverse complement.
GGATGGCTATCACTTGGCCACGCCCTCAACATTTAGAGGCACAACTTTTGGCGCTCACAGGATTGATGAGTATTGATTTCTTCCTACCAAATCCTTTGCAGATTACGTTGCTAATGTTTTGTCATTGCAGTTGCCCGGCCTACCCTTATTGAATTGTTAAATGTCAGTCTTCTCCCCTGCGCTTTTAGTGTCGTTCTATCTGAATATATATGCATACTCTAAAGAAAATCGAATATTGCTCTATTGCTCAACTCGTTTGAATAACAAAGTGCTGAGCTGTCAGGATTCAATTCTAGCAGACTTTCAATTTATATTTGTATTTTTCTTTTGACATATCCTGTGTTTAAGTGAAGGCGGGTATCGTAGAACTAGCAAAAGAAGACATTTTCCAGCAGTAGTAATATAAACTGAATAGAGCCTTTTAGAGCTATCCACTATATATTTTAATAAAGTTTTGTTACGAAACAATTCGATTAAATTTATGTTATACTACTTTTCAGCTATTCATATAATTTATATACAGGGTATCTTTTAAGCTGCCCTGTCACATGCCGAGAACCATTTGCCTCTTATTCTGTGTTTAAGCTTTGCTCTTGCCTGCGGCTCTTTTTTTCAGTTTATCGGCTCTTTGAGTTGGTCTTCATATTGATGTTTGTCCTTTGCCTTTTACGATTAATTCGCCTGAATTCAGTGTGTGCGTGTGTGGGTATGGGTGTGGGCGTGTCTTTCCACTCGATTAATTAAATATTTGAGTATTGCTTTTTGGCCCATGTGGTGCTTCGGCTCGGTCGCCAATTGTTTGGTTTGAATGCAATTGAAATTTTTATTAATATTTTATTGTGTGTTGTGTATTGTGTATTCCATAGCAGTTGTTCTTCTCACCCGTATTTATATTTGTTTTCAATTTTGCTCTCTGTTATTGTCCGCAGACAGCTCAATTTTGTGTGCTTTATACTATTCAGCCTAATTGAGCTGAACCATAAGGAAAAGATTAATTGAAGCAACAGTTGTGCGTGGAGAGCAGGTAATGGATATCGCAGACTCGTTCGCTGTACCATAAAAGCGTGGCGAAGCGAAAATTATTTTAAATAAAGCATGAAAACACATTAAGCACCACACCTAACCACCCACCAACCACTCATATTATTCATATAGGCATAACACGTAAGAGAAAACAACCGCAATAGCCAATAACAACAACAAATGTCACCTCACATTATTTACATAAAAGAAAATTCAGTTTGCTTATTTAATTCGCAGGGCAAAAAAATTATATAAAATGCGAATACAAAAGAGAAAATCCTGTGAAGCTGATTCCAAACGACACGAAAAATTGTTTATGAAAAGTTTAATTAAAATTCCAAAATTTACACAATTGTCTTTCAATTGGCATTGGAATATATGAATTGTAAATATTAATATCTACATTTTTCATATCAATTAAGCCAACCGATACAAATATATTGTCCATTTATATAGGCGAAAAATCAAGGCGAAAGCATTTGGCAGAACGCTTAAAATTGGCAGCTACACCGAATGCTGCTACAGTCGAGATATGAAACTCAGATTTACATACATATAAACGCACATAAATATGTGTATGCAAACACACACACTAACACGCACAGACATGCGGACAGACACAGCTATACGCATAAAATGATAAGCAGCCGCAGGGCGGACGACGATGTCGTTGTCTGTCTGGCATGCAAATAAAAATTACGCATACGCCTCATGTGCCTTCTGCCTTGAGTACGTGTGTGTGTGTGCGTGTGCGTGTGTGTATGTATGTATGTGCTTGTTGGCAGCTTTCCGTTTTTGTGGCGACGGCTGGTTTACGTTATATACGTGTTATATGCATGTATGTGTATTTGCATACATTTCGACGATAATACACACAAACAAGAAATTGTATCAGGCGAAATTGTTTTTTAAAATGCTGCGTGCCCGGCAGCCCACTTTGACACACGCAGAAAGTATAAAAACAAAGGGAAAACAAAAAAAAAATAGAATGTATACGCGTAGGTAATAAAAATGCAATATAATTCCGATATACGCATAAATGTTTCAAGTGGAGGGCTAAGAGCAAAGCTTGGATTGCACCAACTCTCCAGGCAAAGTATCAAACAAATTTGACTGCAAACGACGCCAAACATTGTGTCCTGTGGTCCTAATGCTTATGGATTTGTTTGCGCAACAATAGCCTCAGAGTAGGCTCAATATATAGAGTGGCTGGAAGCCGCATTGTGAAGCTAGAAACGAACTGAACAATTTTTATTTGATTTCTATTTAATTTTATTGCATGCAGGACATAAAGATTTCATTTTGCATGCAAATTATTGTTTTCCTTTTCTTTGATGAATAAATAAAATGAACCAAATGTATAAATATATATGTATGTATGTACATTATATACATATATATATGCTATAAGTTGAGGAAAATTCTTATATATAGTAAAAATTAAATATAAGTTTCTTTTGAAATGATACTTTATTATTTATTTATTTTGCGCATCTTTGATGCACACACAGCAAATAACAGCTGCACATACATAATCAATGTATGTAACTGTTGAATAACTCTGGTTCTAAATTAACTCTCTTAATTAAATTCACACAGTGCAATTCAAAGCAAAACTCTCTACTTTAAGCTATATTGGAAAAAGCAAAAATTTTTGTATGCCTAACAGAAAAACCTAATACATAATAGTTCCCAATAAATCTGTAATATCCATCTTTTATGAAAGTTCTGATTCATATATTATTTGCTCGAATTTCTCAAAGCACACAGAAAAATGCTTTGCAAATGCGGACTGTATTGTAAATTTACTTAAACAATTTTGTATTTTGCTGATACAAATTTAAGTTTTCTTTATATATACATAATGTAGATATGGATAAATAAATGTACCATCATTATTATTTTTCTTGAGTGCACTGCTCCTTTATACATATGATGTCACCACGTCGATTGTGGTTTTCGATAATTATTTAGCACAGACACTCATTGTGACCTTTAACTACATCGAAGTACTAATGAAATTAATGGCCATTCGGAATCGAACCTTTTATGCAGTCGCATAATGAAATCAATTGTTGGCACATGCTTTAAATATGTGGCCTTTCGGCATATTGGATTTCTCGCACAAACACTAATTAATCAACTTGATATTAATTAAACGACCGCAATTCGTAAATGAGCACAAGTTGAGGAAATTGTTTGTGGTGGGGAAGCTGTGTGCAACTCTGAAATATTGTGGGAAAAACGTTTGCGCTGCACCATTAATCCGAATTCCCAGGACCCCTTTGACCACATTTGATTACTCGCTTTAATTGTTGCGAGTGCAGCGCTTAAAGCTGACATCCGTTAAATGTAACACAAAAGTTCTGGCTTTAAATATTATTAAAGAATGACAATGACAATGTGTGCGTGTGTGTGTGTGCCTGTGGGTGTCCTTTAGATATTGCCACAAAATGAAGTTTTCATAATTTACAACCTCATTGACGATATTGTTATGGCTATCATATGGTGCCAGCGCAGCCTGTTATTAAACATAAAAATAAATTAATAAAAACAGCATGTCATCGTGCGCACACACACGCATACCCACACCCACACCCACACCCACACCCACACACACATAAGCCCCTGCATTAAGCAACTGGCAGTTAATGTTCTCAGCGCAAATATTTTAACGATGTCATACAAAGTTTTGCGCGTTGGCATCTCGATTCAGCTTTGAGCTCGTGGGATTTTTAATAGCAAAAATATGGCTGAAGCTCATTCAAGTTTATCGGTAAATAGATACGAGAGCAGAGCATATGCAGTGCAGCTCATAAAATTATATAGTGCAAACAGTTGACGACTTCGCCATGCAATACATACAAGGAACATTTCAACCGCCAGCAAAATTGCTTGACTATGCTTGGCATACTTTGCCGCTAGACACAGCTCATCAATTACCAACAGCTCTCAAGTCAGCCAGCTCCTGGCATTAAACCATTTCAATATATCATTTCTAGTCTTACTTAACTAATTTTAATGAAACAAATATGTAATCAATATTATCTTAACCTAAACTTTGATAGAAACATAAGCAGCCTGAACATCAATTCATGCTGTCTCACGAATGCTCAACTTGGCAAAATTCCCATTTATATTAATTAAGTATATACCAGCAACAGATACAAATAGTACACATACTATAATAATCAAGAACTTAGCCACTCTTCTTCGTCCTCCCTTTAGCAATTGCTTAATTAGAGTGATTCACGTCATACAAGAGGCGCCTGACAAAACGAAATATTTAACAGTACTTTAACTTTGGCCAAATGAAGCACAGGAAGTGACTATGATGTACTACTGAATACCCAGTAAATTTTGCATCTATTTCATAAATAATTAATTATTCGAGAATATATTTTAAGCAAAATCATTCTTTAGCTAAGAGCACTGAAAACTAATTTGTAAAATATTTCCAACATGCACGCACTCACGGCTGCTCTACAGGGTATGCTATGTACATAGAGCAAATGCAAATATTACGGCTTGGCTTTACGTGATAGAGAGGTTTGAAAATAATAACAATCTCTGGGCCATAGACAGGACCGAAAATATTTGTGAGGTGCGCAATTGTGGAAATTGCTGGGTCAGGCGAAGAGATATCCCATTCAAATGTACTAAAAATGTCAACGATGCAAATTGGAAAAACTTCGAGCATGCTCTAGCCTATGTGCTAGTGTGTGTGTGCGTGTGAGGGAAGAAAATTGTGCACATATGCAAATGAAATGTGAAACTGATAAATTTTCAATTAAATTGCTGCTCGTTAGAGCAGAGCCAAGTCAAGTGAGCGATAGAGAGAGGCCAAAGGGAAAGGGTCATGTGCATCTGATCGTTCAATTACGAAATTAAATTTTTAGAAGCGGCAAACCCAGTCGAAATAATGTAAAAGGGAAATTAAATATCTCAAGGGTTGCTCGACCTTTTCTTCCGACTGGAATTTTAGGTCGGCTTCAACAACAGGATCAACGCTTGAGTAGATACTCACGAAATGAAATACTTCTATATATATATTAAAGTCCAGATTTAAATTGAAATATGCAAAAACCCAATAATTTAACAATATTTTATTATAATATTTAATAACATCCTAAAAGTAGGCCATGCAAAATTTCAACGAAAACATTTTAATTTATTTAAATTGAAAATCAAATACTTAATTAATTAAAGATAATTTATCAACGGTCAGCTGCGGGTCGCCAATCGATTAGCTGCTTGCCAGTCAATTCTGCTTGCTAACCATAAAACATAACCATAAATTTTAATAGTTAGCTGAGCCACAGGTATCGCATTTTAGCTGCCCCCGAGCACTCAATTGGGCGTAAAAATTATAAAATTTAATTTACGCATGGAAATTGAGACTCCGTAAAAAAAAAAAAAAAAAACAACGAGAGAGAGAGAGAGGAGAACCAAATTAAAAAGGGGTTGGCTACAGCAACAGGTGGTTCGATGACGCAAAAGTGGGTGCTAGCCAGAAATGTGGGTTAACCTTTTTATGCAAATCGCTGTGCAGCACCTTTAAAGTGTGTGGGCTTTGCACCTGCTGCGTGTGGCAAGCGACCAAAGAGGAAAGTGTTAAGAGTGAGCACGGCGAATTGTCGAGTAGCTGGAGACACGACTCTCGAACAGACACAATTTAATTGACAATTGTTTGTCGTCTGCGGTGGCTGTTGGCCCCGGGATCAATTGGAGCTCGCACAGCTGTGACCGGCAGCATGACCAGCGTTAAATGGATATTTATGCATATGACACCCCTTGCCAATGGGTTGCAGCCCTCCTAATACCAGCAATCCCAAACAAACAAGAGAGAGAGAGAGAGAGAGAGAGAAGAGCGCGCAGCAAATAGCAATAGGCACAGCAAGGGGCTCATCAATTTATGCGTGGACGCGTCAAAATTGTGGGCGAGCTTTTAAGAGAAAATTCAGAGGGGAGCGCATGACCGGGTGATACGTGCTACGTGTTGTGCCTAGGCAAATGGGAATGTTTATACATCAAAATAAATATATACACATATACATATATATATGTGTGTGTATTCTGTTGGGTTTTTCAAGCATATTGTATACATCATTGAAATCAATTACATTAGCAGCACAAATTGTACAGCATCAGCACTAAGTGCAGAATTTTAAGCGGTTTTACATGTTGCTATAGTTATACGAGAGCAATTAGGGCAATGATAAGTGCGTATATGAAGAGGAATAGTCAGCTATTTAAAATGTAATTATATCCTATATAATATAATATATAAAACTAATAAATTAAATTACCACTAATCAATTACTATATTAATATCTATCAATTAATATATTAATATTAATCAGAATATATCATATATTACATATGTTTAACAATATTTTATTTATTTATTTTCCTTTTGTCTTTTATCCGAATTTGTGCAATTTTCATGCACTAAAGCACTCATAAGCTCTAGCAAAAGCATTGTTCCATGTTTACTCTAACTAAATAAATATAATAATACAATAAAATAAATTAATTAATAAAATAAATATTAAATAAATTATAAATTGTGCTAATCAGCTTTACAATTATTCTTCGGCTTTACTTCTTAGCTTACATCTTAATTAATATAAATTTGTAAGCTATATTCCAATTTGCCAAAATTTATTTAGTTTACGTATTCAATTTGCAAAATACTTTAACATTTGCAGTCCATTAAGCAGTTGTTATTTAGACTCGTTTTCACTTGGAATGCAAAATAAATAACCTAGATTAAAGCAGTTCCAGTAACCAAGTTAATATATGCACGAAGCTCGTTTCAGGCTGTGCTACACATAAATAGAAATTTTCATCTTCAACTTCTAATCGAATCAGCAAATACCATTGAAAATGTTGCTGCTGTTCGAAATTCTCAATGTAAACTTCTCAAACGCAAGCATACACGCATACACACACACACGCCGCGTATGCATGCCAATGTTATCCCGCACACAAACGTATTAATTACACGCCTCTATGTGTGTGTGTGTGTGGGCTGGTGTGTTATGTGCTTGGAGAGGGCTTTACAGCAGTCGAAGGCCAGGCATGTAAATTAACGCTGTCAAAGTTGCCACTTGCAACTTCGGTGGCAACAAGTGCAGCACGTAACGTGCTTTACCTCCTTTCCAGCGCACCTTCCGCTTGCCAACGCAATGGCTCTTGTGCCATGCTCCATTGCATAATTGACGCAAGCGTCGGTTGGGCAGCTTCTTTGTGGGGTGGACCAGCATTGACGGCTTCACACAAAAGTGGGTAACGCAATATGCGCGTTAGGCGATTAAATTGCGTGTGAATCCACCCACGCACCCACACACCCACCTGTTCAGCCCAACCGTGCATTTTCTTTCCCCGTCTACTTAATTGAGCTATGACCAGCTATTTCAGCTGTTAATTAAGCTTGAGCAAAAAGTTAGTCAGCATGCCAACACAAAGCTGCATATTCACTCAGTTACACACAAGCACAGGCAGCGCTCAGAAATCCGGAATATTAAAATTAACAGAAAACAGTGATTCACTGAATCTTTAATACCCTACACCTTCTATAATTAATATTTTAAATTATATTTTCTAAACTTCATTTAATTCCCATACTCGTTATTCAAAAGCAAACCGAATTTATTAATTCTCGACTGACAGGCATAATTCTCGATTCGATTTAATTTATTTCCATTACCCCTAACTTTTAAGAATTTTATCTCCTTTTATCCTAACACACACACAAACTTCACACATTTCTAAATTCCGCCTAAAAACAACACAGCAAACCACATACTCTCTCCAAAAACCACAAACACCTCATTAATATATTCATTTATCTTTTAATCTATCACAAAGCGAAATATTCTAAAATTAAATAAAATTCATTGTCTTCCTATTCTCAGAATTATTGTACTCAAAAAAAATTCACTTTTTAATAGTTTTTTTTTCCTAGTTGAATGTATTCTAAATCAATATTATTAAAATCAAAAAATTAATGAACACTCCTACTCTTTTCGCTATTTAGCGTACACTTAAGCCTTTATTCCATATATATAGAAGATCTACCATTCCATTTAATGCCCTCAGCTATGTCCTTTTGCTGAGCAAATCTATTCAAATCGAAATTGGACTAAATTTCGTGCTAACGTCGCACAAAAATTGTAAATTACATTTTGGCTTTAGGTTTGACGCTGCGTTTTCTTCTCCAGCGATTGCCAAAGAGATGGTATGTGGCTGTGTGGGATAGGCGTGGCATGCTTCATTGGGTCAGTTGGAAAAATGTAGTGCAAGGCAATTGCAATTAGGCGAAATGCGTTGCATATTCCGTGCGCGTTAAATTTTCCGTGTGCAATTAAAATTTTGGTTTTTGCCAAGATATTTGCCGAGGTAGTTTTACTTTTTATCGTGGCAGACGATGGGGCGTTAGGGCTTTACTAATGAGTTGGCTGCGCGTTGAGGTCACAAAGTTAAATGGCTGAAAAAAGTGCTTTATAATTTCGCTGAACGTTTTCAACGAAATTTAACCCCCAATAGCATTCCGCCCAAGAGCGTAAAGTTTTTTATAGCATATTTATTTGGGCTGATTATAAAGTATAAAGTGCTGCAGCAAAAAAAAATAAATGCAGAAACTTAAAAATAAAATGTAACTTAATTAGGAAACCCTTCCTGTACTTAAACTTGACTTGATTAACGAAATTCATCTAGTCATTAGTAAATGACTGCACTTACCTTTAAAATAAAACCCAATTTCAATTTATTGGAGCTGCAAGAATAAATGAAACAAGTTCGTTAAATACATGTGAGAAACAGTTTAAAAATGCATAAGGAAATTTAACCACAGTAAAAAAGCTACAAATTCGACTTGACGTACATTTTGTAAGAATGTTTTTATGGATTTATTGAGGGGATTTTTTGTTTTTTTTTGTGAAGCGAAGTATTAATGGTAAAATAACGTTGCTCTCGCCCATCTAGAAAAGGGAGTCATTCTTGGTTAATGACACCCAAATGAAACCATAAAATGAAGAGCCCCCAGCTGTCGCCCATTTCGAACAATGTCTCCTTCCCCTCCCTCACACACGAAAAGTCACAAAAAGTATCTCAATACCCGCATATCTATGGCAAATGGCTTGCATATTAAAAATGTCAACAAGTCAAGGCCAAAGGACACAAGGCGAAACAAAACTTTTGGGCTAGACAAAGCAGACACACACCCTAACTGAAACACGTTAAGCGATACGAAATCTTATAAGAGAAAATAAGTCTAAATATTTATGCAACTTGGTTGCAATTTTAATGAAATTTAGAATATATAGTCTTATAATTTGAATTGAAAATTATTATTATACATTATTATTATTATTATATATTATCACGATCACTCTTCGTATGATAACTCTTCTTAATATCATTCTCCTTATGATAACATTATGCCCGCTCTACCTACGATCAGTCCCCTTAACGACACTCCGTTGCTCGCTCTCCCCAATATTACTCTTCTTATTTTCACACTCCCTACATTTTTCGTTGAGTCGAATAAAGTCTTCAACGACTAAAACATTTCATGACCATAACATAAAAGTGGCGCAGACAAAAAGCGTTGACATCCGTGCGCTAAATTCATCAATGACAATGTGAGAGATGTGAAGGATGTTAATGTTGATCTCCCATGGCGTTCCTCCTCCGCTCGCTGTACCCCCGGGCTGACAAGAGAATGCTGATTTTGGCTACCAAAAATGTCGCTACTTTTCCCTTTTCCCTTTTACCGATACCTTATCCATTACTCTAAAAAAAAAAGAATCAGGCAGAAGATTTTTTCAGCAATCGATGCTGACTCCATACATTCAGCCAGAGGGCAAAAGCTTTAGCTATAGTTTTTCTTTTTACTCGTTTTATTTTAATACAGCAGCTGAATACGCCACCTGAAATCGGTACAAAAAATTAACATTTTTATTCATGTAAAATGAAACATGAAACATGACCCAAATCGAACATTTTTTGTGCAAATATCGTTTTTGTGTCTATTTTTTATTTTTTGACGAAATTAAATCGAATGCAAGTTGCGAAACACTTTTTAAAGTATAAATACTCATGGACTGCCGTTTGCCTTCAATAAAGTCGGATAAACACAATTACTGAGAAAATTCATTTAAGATTTCTATTGTCTAAAATGTAAATAGATTATAAATTCAAGACTATGCTGAGTTGAGGCAAATGTAGCGAACCTATTAATTGAATTTTAATTTATAATTCATTTTAATTAACTGAATAACTCATTTAAGCTAATTACTTATGAAGAGGCAATAATAGGTAATGAGCTTGAAAAAGTTGCAGAATTTGTTTCCAGTTAACTAAGCCAAGTGTTGTTAGATGCTTGACTTGATTCAACTTGGCCAAGTGCTTAACAAAGCATCTCATTGTAACCAAAACAAGGCAAAACAGACTTAGAATAGCTTCCTCAAGCTCATTTGTAATGAGAAGGAAATATGTAGATACAAATACATATATTTATATATATAAATATATATATTTATTATGCTACAAGGTGTGGTTGAACCCCAGCTTAAAATCTTACTGATTGCGGCTGCCCGATTCAAATTATAGGCATAGCGCCGTAAAAGAATGAAAACTTCTGGAATGGGCATAAGTAATTTGGTAATGGAGGACCAACTAGCACTTTTTACAGCAAGGAAAAACTTAATTGGCCATTGGCCAAAATGGGACCAATTCAAAGTTGCGTAATGGCATAGTGCAAATCGTAAATATGAATTCAAAAGTCCGTGAATCAAGAAAAGAACAAACGCGTCTGCTGCGGTCATAAAAGGTTATTCACTTTGGAGGCGAGTTTCGCGAGAAATGAAAAAAAAAAACAGCTGGAAAGTATGAGAAGCATGAGAGAAAGGAAAGCAATTCCGTAAAATACTGTTAAAAGATATTAAAATTTAAAACAGGGAAAAGCTAATAGTGAGCTAATAAACTGCAATGAAGATATTCTTAAAGTGGAGTAGGGAGAGAGAGACAGAGAGAGAAAAGAGATACAGAAAGATAGAGACTTAAACGGCAAAAATTTGTTGAGAGTGAAACGAAAATGAAATCTAATAAAAGAAATAAGATATAAAGCGGAAATATTATAATTATATTAAATTTATATATAATCTATTATATTTCGGAAAAATTAATTGGCAAGATACGAGATCGCAAATCAAAATTTATTTTTTCGTCATAAACCTATTTAAATATGATGTTTGCTCATCCTTCTTCGCCAGCCTACCTAAAAAAGAATGTTTTAAGAAACAGTTAAGATTTCACTTTCCCCACATGCATTTTACAATAATTTCCCTTTACGTCACTTTAAGTGCCAACTGAAGATAAGCCACAACCGCAAAAGTGGACTATTTATATGCCAAACTCACATTAGGCATTCCCCCAATTGCCTTAATTTCGTTATAAGCGCTGGGCGTGGCCCACCCACTGTGATGAGCCATTTGGCACGATGCTTGCTGTAATGTCACACATGCATTATAACCGCGGGGCGAATGTCACACAATCCCTGACGGATGATGAGGCAGACGAGCTATTAGCTTAAGACTAGATGGGGCAGCAAATTGCAGGGGAAATGTCTAGTTAATTATGCATGCAAATTCATTTAAAGCCATTGTTAAAATTATTCTGGCTCCAGCAGGTGGAATGACCCCCGGGGCGTGATCGAGCAGTTCAAGTGCGCATTTCACAAATGATAAGACCTAGTAAACTGGTCCAAGTATTTCGATTAGCCAACAAACAAACTTATAAAAAAATATTTGATAAAGCGGAGCAATTCTATTGATATTATTAAATAATAATAATCAATTTCGATCAACAGAAAATACAAATTTTAGCTAGCTATGTTCATATATAAAGACAAATTAATTTAAATTAACATTTACATTACTTGTTAATGAAACACTCGATTTTTTAAACGAGTTATTTTAATTTTTAAATGCATTCTTTTTCATGCTCTGCTCTCTTCATCTTACGCTAATTAAAATTTACGTTTTCCCTTAAAGCTTTTCAAATTCCTTCATTATGCATCCTTCTTCTTTGCAGCTTAGCCTCTGGCCACACGGAGCTTGGCATCGAGTAACATTGTTAATACTTATTTTGCCATTTTCCCATTAGCACGCTTATGTAACCCAACTCCCCAGTACTTCTCAATAGAAAATTAGATCTTAAATTCTAAATGTATACAACATTTTCCTATTATATGAAAAATCTATGCACATAGCTCGCAGCACTTCAAAAGTCTAAGCGCATATTATTAAAAATGTAACCATAAAAGCAAAATACAGACAAAGAATAACAAGGGTAGCCATGCAATAAATCTTCCAGTTATTGTTTTATGGGTCGCTTTCGGGAACCAAGTCCTTGACAATAAAAGGCTCACCAATTTTGTTGGGTAGCTCAATTTCTTTTCGTATGCCTCGCTGTGAGCACACTCCAAACTTGTTAGCCAAGTGCTTTTGGGCCACTTGAAAATGTTTCAACATTCGCTCCAAAAAAGGTAACGAAGCATTAAATTGAAAGTCCGCTCCCCTCAAAGGCTCCCTACGAAAAAGTTGCTTACCTTAAGCCCAGCCGTCTACATACCCAAATTGCATATACACAATCACATACATAGTAACCGTATATATATTTTTTATTTTTGCTTCAACTTTTGCTAAAACATTATTATTAGTATATTGTTTGCATTGTTGTTGTTGTTGTTGTTGTTGTTGTTGACAACAGCAGTGAAAACAAGTTCGCTTGAATAAAATATAAAACCCAAAAACATTGTTAAAATGAGCCAAGCCATAAACTTAATTTTATGTACCAAACAGGCTTTCGAGTATCAAATAATTTTCAGCAAAAAAAAAAAAATAAATAAAATATTACTGCTTTATGGTAGTTAAAGGTAACTCAAATTAAAGCAAATAACTAATCAACTTATAGCTGTGAAAAATTTCTAAAATTTAACTCACAAATTAGTATAATAATTATTTATATTTTTTTTAAGTATTTCAAGTTTAATAATATATTTCAACATTTCCTTTGTGTTACAATCAATTAGGCTTTCATTTGGTTTGCAAATTATGTTCAAGCTATACAATCAGCTAACATAACAGTTAGGTAAGATAATTATTATAATGGCTCACATTGAGCATAAGAAAATCGAAGCCAAAGGCCGACATATTAAATGGACAGCATAAAGTGTGGACAGCCAAATGACAAATGCACGTAGAGCAATGCCCCAGGCCAATTATGCTCGGACCAAAGGCCTGTTGACCAGAACATCTACTTGCATAAATAATTATTTGCTATCTTCGCAATTTTGAGCGCCCCAAAACCCATTTGCCAACTCCAGCTTATGCAGGGCTTTATTAAATCTGCTTAGTATTTAGTTTCGACACTGGATGACCACAGTGACCAGCCAGCCAGCAAATGCAGCTGTTGCCCACACGACCAACGTCACCCTCGCCCTCACACTTCCACAAAATAATAGTAACAATAATTTACTGTGAGATTCAATGCCACAAAATACAAGCAAAGCAAAGTTGAGCCTTTGACCACAATCTAAAGGCCAGTCGTTGTTATCTGTGGGCTGAAGGACCTGGCCAAGCTCCAAATGGACCATAAAACTGTTGCCTAATTAGCCAGCAATAGTTGTGGGCAGCTGCAGAGTGTTTACAATCGCTCTGCTGCACGAGAGAAATAGAGACGCACAAGTGCAATTGCAGAGCAAACTGGAGACTGGAGACTGAAGTAATTTCCTTTAATTTGGATGCGATATGAATAAAGTTTGAGAACAAGTGATATGAGAATTAATATTTGAATTTAATGTTTGTCTAGCAGCTAGCAGCTGGATATTATGCCGGCTTGTAAGCTACTTAATTGAAAATGCATTGAAATCTGATTAAGGAATAGAAACTTATGTATTTAATGTGAACTGATCCTGACACAATCATTTACCTAGAATTAGGCAGACAAAAAGAAGAAGTTTTCAAATGATCCTTTAAGATAAACTGCTCTTAAGTTAAACTTGATGCAAACTCAATTATCTAGAGCTGTTAACTGACTATAATTATCGGCCCAAGTGAAATGCACACAAAATGCCGTCAGTTCAATGACAGAGAAACAAATTGTGTCACACGATGCGGCATTAAGGAGTCGCAGAGGTAAGTCAACTCAAATTTGATTATGTGTGCAGAAATGCAGCCACAAGATGAAACACACACCCACACCCACACACACACACACACACACACACACGCCCATACATATATTTGTTTATATATAACTATATGCAAGGCAGAAAATCTGTTAAGAACGAACGGCATAGTTGGCGTTGCCAGCCAGGCGTCCGGGCAGCCCAGCGACTGACTGTAGCTGCTGCTGTAGGCAATTTTCTTTGCATTCGCTGCAAACAAACTAAATGCGGTTATCCCTCGCTGTAGACACCGCCCAATGCTCCCAACTTACCCTTTTTGGGCGTAGATTAAATGTTTTCATTTTCATGCCTCTCTGGCTGCTGCAGCTATATTTATGACATCAGGAAACGCACCAAATTTATTTAATTAAAATGTGAGAAACTCTCTCTGTGTGTGTGTGTGTGTGAGTGTGAGTGTCTGTTAGTTAGTGTGTTTGTTGTGTGTGCACACTAATTGAATTGCAGGCAGTACCGAAATAAGTGGACTAATGTGTGTGTGTAACTCTCTCGCTCTAGCTCTCTTCCTCGCTCTCTCTCTCTCTCTCTCTTTCTCTCTGTCTCTCTATCGCTCACATGCCTGTGTGTGCTTGCGCCAGTGTCAGGTGCGCCACGTTCTAAAATATGCAATGCAAATTCTTTTTAATTAACGTTTTGTGAAATGCAAACAACAGACAGCATATCATAATGAAGTACTGGGCACATAGTTGGGACAACTACAAAGGCAACCAAATAAACTAGACGCGTACCTTCCAACCTTCAACAATCGACGCTCCTTTGGCAGCTGTCAAACGAATAGATATGCGTGTTATGCTCGCTGTTGGCCGCATGTTCTTGTTATTGTCATTCAAAATGCGAACGATAACAAAAATGTCACAGTTCAATGACAATGAAAATATCAATTACAAATACATTTTGCATAGCCCAAGGACATGTATGTTAGCCTACATGCAGGTGCATATTACGCATATTGGACATATATGCGCAACATATGACCTCCTGCACTTTAATTAAAGAAAGACTGACAGTTATATTTACAGTTAGATAATGCTAAACTTGCACATACCCTGTAATATTTTAATTTAATTAGATTATGAATTAATTATTAAATATATTTAGATTAAATATATAATTAAAGGTTGCATGGGAATTTTGACAAAAAAAAATGTTCTTAGCCAAAGCAAAATTTATGAAACAACAAAATTCATAATACCTCAACAAAATTTTATATTTGTATTATTTTGTCTATTTGGCAACTATTATTTTGATAGTCTATTATTTTATTACACAACTTTTAGCCGAGCCAACATTTTTTGATATATGAAAATATTATTTCAGGCATGCCAAAAATGTGAGTGGGAAAAACATAAACGAAAACAAAGTCCGTAAATAAACACGGTCAAAGTGCATTTTCAGTAGAACATTTTTAAGCTCAGAAGCCCTTGCATACATTAGAGCTGACAAGACTTTAACTACATGGAGTGATGGACAGGCAGCTAGGCGCTGGGGGGCTGGGGGCAGGCTGCTGGGGGAACGTTAGACAGCTAGACAGACACTGAGCGGCAGCTGGATAGCCAGAGTGAAGCTAAAGGGTAAGTGCAAGTGTCGGATTCGGAACGCTTAGACAAACAGAACACTGTATGCCGCATGTATAAAGAATTTCAATTTGAGCGGCATTCATACTCAGACGTTGCACGGACGGAATCTCTACGAGTCTCACTGGACGCAGCCATTGCAAAACTATTGTTGCATACATTTAGGTGTTGCAGGCACGTACGCATACAGCAGACGTACACCCGCACACTAGTTATGCAATATAGACAGAGAGTGAGGGAGAGAGAGAGAGAGAGCCAGAGAGAGAGAGCCAGAGAGAGAGTGAGAGGTTGGAGTCCAGCAGATTAATGCAGAGTCACGCAGCATCAGCGTGAAGACACAGTGGCAGTGCGAGCCACGATGCTTGATTGTATTTTTATTTAATTTGCCGCCAAGGGAAACATCGCGAACGCTTTGTATACGTGCTCATTCTCTGTGCATACCGTATGCACACATAAAACAGGGTATGTGAACACACTTACAAGACGCATAGAGCTAAAATAAGTTGTTAATTTTTCAATGCTTAAAAGTAAGTTACAATCCAGTTGTAAGTACAAGCCCGAACTGTATTTAAACGTTTTTTATACCCTGAATCCATTGAAAATGGAAATTTCAGGGTATAATGTTTTTGTGCAAATATATGTAACAGGCAGAAGGAGGCGTGCCACACCCCATAAAGATAATATTCTTGATCAGCTCGACGAGCTGAGTTGAACTAGCCCTGTCCGTCTGTCCGTCCGTCCGTCCGTCCGTCCGTCCGTCCGTCCGTCCGTGTAAACACCTGGATTTCTGCAACCACAAAAACTAGAGGCTTCAAATAAAAAGCAAAATGCTCGATAATACCATACGCTGTACGAGTTTATTTTTTTTTTTCGATAACTCATTCCATTTCTTTTTTATCGATAACTATCGAAAATATCGCTTTGTTTTTGAGGTCTGGCGTGCACACCGTTTAAGATAGAGCCGTGCACTATGTTGTGTTTGATTGCTATATTGAATCCGCACATTTTGTCATTTTTGGATTTTTGATGCCACGCCCCTTTCGCCCACAATTTAACAAAAACGATAACTCACGAATTAAAACTAGAGACTTGAAATTTGGCAAATAGGTACATTTGGATGTCATAATCATTTCCCGAAAATTTCATTAAGAACATAGGTCGAGAAAAAAAGTTATTAAACAATAAAGTTTCCATAGCACAGCCTCTTCTGCAGCCGCAAAACTGCGCAGTGAGCATATTACGTGCATGCATATGTTTGTGTGTGTGTGTGTGTGCATGTGTTGGTTACTATTAATGAATAAATTAAGCTCTTAATGATTGGTATTACAGCCCAATGGATTCAGGGTATCTCTTAGTCGAGCAGTCTCGACTAGAGTTTAGTTACTTGTTATACCCTGAATCCATTGAAAATGGAAATTTCAGGGTATAATGTTTTTGTGCAAATGTATGTAACAGGCAGAAGGAGGCGTGCCACACCCCATAAAGTATATATATTCTTGATCAGCTCGACGAGCTGAGTTGAACTAGCCCTGTCCGTCTGTCCGTCCGTCCGTCCGTCCGTCCGTCCGTCCGTCCGTCCGTCCGTCCGTGTAAACACCTGGATTTCTGCAACCACAAAAGCTAGAGACTTCAAATAAAAAGCAAAATGCTCGATAATACCATACGCTGTACGAGTTTATTTTTTTTTTTCGATAACTCATCCCATTTCTTTTTTATCGATAACTATCGAAAATATCGCTTTGTTTTTTAGGTCTGGCGTGCACACCGTTAAAGATAGAATCGTGCACTAAGTTGTGTTTGATTGCTATATTGAATCCGCACATTTTGTCATTTTTGGATTTTTGATGCCACGCGCCTTTCGCCCACAATTCAACAAAATCCATAACTCACGTATATCAAATACTAGAGACTTGAAATTTGGCAAATAGGTACATTTAGATGTCATAATCATGCCCCGAAAATTTCATTAAGAACATAGATCGAGAAAAAAAGTTATTAAACAATAAAGTTTCCATAGCACAGCCTCTACTGCATATTACGTGCATGCATATGTTTGTGTGTGTGTGTGTGTGCATGTGTTGTTTACTATTAATGAATAAATGAAACTTTTTATGATTGGTATTACAGCTCAATGGATTCAGGGTATCTCTTAGTCGAGCAGTCTCGACTAGAGTTTAGTTACTTGTTTTTATTTAATGTAAACATTTTAAAAGTATTTCATATGTATTCAAAGACATTTTAAACTTTTCTCTAATTATCCACAATACTATATACTATAGATACGGGCACGCACCTCAGAGCCAAAGCTTTTTAGTTTTTTATACTCCATTAGTTTTTTTTTTTCTTTGTTGGCTTATCTTGTTTTTGCGTGCTTTATGTGGAAAGCGCGCACAACTGTCAGAACGAAGCGCAGAATTACTCTACAAAGGATAAGAGACGCAATCATTAATTGCTGAACAATTTACACATTACGTGCATAGCATGAAATGGATGTAAAGCATATATATATATATATATATATATATATATATATATATATATATATATATATTATGCCAGACATAATATCGATAAGAATCGCTTAACTAGAGCCAAAGAAAGCAGCATCCGCTAGTCATTAAGCTGATAAACATCGTGCAGCTCAGTGTGAAAATTTAAAATTATGACAGTCACAGTGTGTGTGTGTGTGAGTGACTAAGCATGTATATGTGTATGTGTCTGTGTCTGTGTTTGTGTCTCTATGATGTTGTATAAGCGTTGCCAGCAGGTGAAGCTTTTTGCGGCCACGCTGCTCACTAATGCCACTTTTATGATGATTGTCCAGCTTGAAACAGGGTGTCGCCAATGAAAGAGTTCAAATCGGCTGACAGACAGCATTCAATCGATAGTGCTTTGATTGCCATCACTCCCTTTCTCCCCTCCTTTAGCTTGTCTCGTGTTCACTTCTAGGCTTTTATTTTCTCAATGCCTGGTTTTCCTTCTCTTCTCGCTTTTCTCCTCATACACTTGCTAGACAGGCGTGGCACAAGTCAATATAATCATTTCATAAAATATTTCAATGATCTAAATTCTGACCTTGTAGGTTTTCGTTTTTTTGGTTTTCTATTGTGCGTATTGATTTAACTTCTGCCGCTGACACCCATTATGTTAAACAAATAAATTCCTTTATGCCTTTGCACACAAGCCCACACACATACACACACACACAGGCACCACGGGAGACACAGACAAAATTAAGTTTAAAGGAGGTCAAACTGTGCTCTGTCGCGATAAAGGTAAATGTAAAAAAATGACTGAGAGATGAGCATAAATCAGTGCATAAAGCAATTACGCGAATGGAGCTATAAGTAGGCAGCAGTAGGTAAGGGCCAGGGAATGCTCAAAAAAAAAAAAAGAAAGATTGCAGAGCCCAGGTGATAAGGACTAACAATAATGACACTACGCAGCAAATGACATAATGATTGATAAACAGCCAGCAAAAAAAAAAGGAAAAATGAAGAATGGAAAGTAAGCAAATCAGCTGAAGACGAGACAAAACTTATAGCAGCTTTCATTTTAGCTAAATTGTGACAAATTTAAGCAGGAGAGAGAAAGAGAGAAGGAGGGACTGCGAGCATAATGTGCATGTCAGCATTAGATAAGAGCCTGTTCGTGCAAACGAAATGGCAACTACAAGAAAAATGGCGTCTGGCATGAAGTCAGGATCGCCTTGGGAACTGTGAGTGCAACTCAACGCTGAAATGAGTAAGTTATTCAATTATTTATGATGCTGTACGGCATAAAATGCTCGACTTACTCATTTTAATGCCGCATCCGGGGGCCTAATTGGAAATTATGTGCGGCAAGTCAAATTCCAATGGGGAAAAGGAGAAAAGGCAGAGAAATAAAAATAAATAAATAAAAGAAATTGTGGCAAAACCTTAATGAAACTCATTCAAACGAAGCGCAAGATAAAAACTTATAGAGGTCCAGCGAACACAAATGATTGAAATAAAAAGATCCTAGGCATTTCTTAAGTGTTGTAGCAATAATTAATAATTATAGGAATAACTCTGATATAACTGACTTTTTTAAAAGCAAAAATCTGATTTTTAATAATTATTAATATTATTTATAATAAATCCTTCATGTATAGAATACGTATGGCTTCGTTAATATAGTTGATATTTTTATAACATATCCTTTATTTATAAAATATATTTAACTGTACTTTAAAGTGTAAATACATGCGTACAATATATAACGGAGAATGAATTCATAATAAATCATACATCTTAAAAGTAAATATTTGTAATTACATCTCTTGGTTTGCAGGAATATTGCTTGGAAATCAAAATACCCATTGCGTTAAGATTAAAAATAAATTTCATGATTAAATGCCGCTTCATGGGTAATTGAGTGCAAAATTTGTTAGGCTAATTGATTAGAAAGCTGTTGAATTTATTGTTGACCATAATCCTTGTAATGAAAGGCTTTCGTTATATTGCCTGCCGCCCATCGAGTGCTTAACACGATGCGGTTTTGATGGCATTTACCAAAAAGGAACCCTGGGCTTTACTCAACATTTTCAGCTTGTCATGCGGTCAAGGTTTCGTTCGGCAATGACGCTTGTTCATAATTTAGCATTTGACTAAAGTTCGTTTAAGGTTTAGGGTAAGGCTTTTGTTAGCACTGGCAGCTGAATGTTTTGCAAGCTATAATACGAGTGGTTGGCTTGGCAGCTGTCAAGTGTAACGGAAAGTGCTTGGCAACACCGCAAAGTGTTGAAGTGGGTTTAGTTCAGCTGGATGACATGTTTCAGAGTAAGCAAATGTTTATGAATTATGCCATAGATTGTGGCCTGTGGTGGTTCTTACAGCTTACATCCTTAAAACAAAAACACTAAAAGTGCACGCAATACATCAATTTGGTAAGTTTTTCCTACTAAAATATGTTTCCATTTCTGACTGTCATCAAAAATATTTCAGAAGAGACAAATATCTATTAAAATATATATAATATATTTGACATTTATCAATACGTTATCAAACAAACAAACAAAAAAAACACATTATGTATATTTATATTTTTTTTAATCGATGATCATTTATTTATTCACAGAAGATTCAATCCTTAAGCATTTGAACTACATTTTTTATTTGTTTTTTTTTTATTTAATTTATTTCATGAAATGTTCTAAGCGAAAAACCAATTTCCATTTCACAACATGTAAAAATATCTGTGAGCTTAATCCAAATCGAAAAAAGAATTTCCAAAAACCTGTGCAAAATTGTTTGCCCAACCTTAAACAAAACACGAAAAATACAATTCTCTATAGCCAGGAAAAAAAAACAGCAAAGAAAACACCCAAAAAAAATACAATGTCAGATGAAACATCATCACCAATATCGACGAAGACAGGCAAGAAAATTCCTGTGCTCTAAAATGCAATTTGTTAATGGAAATTCAATTGGATTGAACAACTAAATAAATATACATTAAACAACCAGGCACCTGGCACATACATACACACACTATAGGCAAATAAAAAAACATGAGGTAGAGCGGCAATCAAATAAATGATACGAGTTTTCTCGCTCTTTTAAAACGTTTCAACAAAGAACAGAAATAACTAAAAATACATATTGTATAAAGTATTTTGGACTCCTAATAAAACTATGAACAAAAGCAACCAATTTATTTGAAATTATGTAACTAAAGGTTATTTGTATGATTTAATTCTTTTACTCACTATTTTAATAAAGTAATTAATTGGGGAATTTCCGGGAAGAATTTTTGAGTTCTGTAAAAATTGCTTAACGTAAAGCGAAATCAACTTTTGCCTACATTTTGTACATTTGTTAATTTTCCAAAAGGTTGTTTATTGAATAAAATAACGATTGCTTAAATGTATGTATTAATAAATGAAAGATTTTTTAGAAAGTATTATTTAATTTATTTATGTAAACAAAAATATTAAGGTAAATAAAGAACAACATTTTTCAAATAAACCATGACATTGAGAAATTGAGACCTCAACAGCCGCCTGAAGATTTTTCGCGACAATTCACAAATTTTTGCAAGTCCTGAGGGGTCTGACCATTTATACTTTTTTTTTTTTTATTTATTTTACCACTTTTTAAATAATAACCTGACCTAACATTGCAGCAACCCATCAACAAATCAATTTAGGAAGCTGGATTTAAAAAAAATTCGTTAGGAATTCATCTTGTTTCGTGGGAATTTCTGTTGCTACTATACTGCAATATTTTATGTGTATTGTATTAAAATTGTTGCATAAATTCATTTGTAGATATATAAAAAAAAATATATATATATATATATATATATATATTGATCCCACAAGCATGAAACGATAAAGGAGAAAAACAATGAAGATATTTTGCCGTAGGTTCTGTGAAATTGTTTCCATTTGAGCCTGGTCTACCTTTGCCTTACTTTTATTTATATATTGTTTAAATTTTTTGTTCGTTGTTTGTTGCCGCCACTGTTATTGGCTTTTCAATGAAGCACGTAGGCATCGACAGGAATTGCTTCAAGTGACGGCAATAAGAAAATTGTATTAAACAGATGAGCATACAAAATATCCTTAACTAAAGTGCGGCAATAAAGTAAAAGCTCAATCAAAAACACTTTTAAGCTACTTTTAAATAATCAGCTTTTCGTTTTCTGTATTTCTTCTTAAGCTCTAAGCTTTACAAACTATAATAATAAATATTAGCTCGATATGTGCTAATAGAAGCTGCTAGTAATACCGTTCAACTTAATCTCAAACATCGATGATTACACTCTTATGGATTCGATGACTTTTAAGCTTTAAAGCAGATTATTTTGTTTATTTTGAACCAAATTTAATAAACAGACAACTTAACAAAGTTTATTGGAAATGCCACACATGCCGGACTATAGGTAGTGATTAAGTGTACAAAAAAGAAAAGCATATACTATTTAAAACTAAAAGAAACACTGGCAAGTAGATTAATCAAAGAAGAAGAGCCCATTTGATTTTTATAAACTCTCATACACACCGCAGCTGGCTGATGGTTGATGGTATTGCCCGCTGTTCTAGTCCCATCGCATAAAGGCCGCACTTCATTGCCTTGACTTGGCCAACTGCCGTGCGGTATTTCATTTTATTTGTATAACATTTATGGAGCCTGAGCTCAGCCATACAGTACTATATTTTATTTATATGCCTGCCTATGAAATAACCACGACTCTGTTTGCCATTTCGTGGTCAATATATGTATGTATATATATATATATATATATATATATATATACATAAGTTTTTATATATATGACTGACCCACATGGCAGTAGCAGCGAGGTCGAAACTGCCAAACGAAGCCAAGGACCGCAGCAGTTGGTTGTCAGGTGGCAGAAATATTTATTATTGTATTGCAGTGCACACAAAATGGCTGGACAGAATACTTTTCGGACTGATTGTCTATCTGGTTAGCTTGTCTATTTGTCGGCCCCAACCAAGGCTACTAAAATAAGTTTAACATTTTCACTCAACACTTTATTTGAAATATCTTTAGCCTCAGCTAAATGAAAAACCCAAAACGAAACAGCAAATACACATGTTTGCTTGCAACTAACGTCAATTGCAGTTGAAGCAATCAGTCATCAAAATCAATCGAGCGAGAATTAAATTTAGCAATTAGAAACCACAAAAGCCTAACGAAAAATGTTTGCATTTATTTATCAAAGCAAAAATGCAGTCAGAAACTAAGACCTGACAAGATATTACTCAACTATTAGATACCCTATTAGCAAATAAAATTATTGCAACTTAATTTACAAAACTGAAGTCTGTTTGCATTTACCTAACAAAATAAATTAATTTTTTATTTAATAGTCACCGATTGAACTAGACAATAATAAATTAACTAATGCACATATCGTAAAGCTAACGTATGAGCCATGCTCGATGCTCCCAAAAATGTTACAGCAAAAACAACTAAAATAAAAATCAAAATCAATCATACGACATGTGCGACAGCAAAAAAGTCAACCAAATAGAAAAGCAAGAAAAAATGAAAAAAAGCAAAAGAAATATAATTTAACTGCAGAACTGAGTAGCTGACAAAATGCAAGACAATTTCCAGCTCAGACTCTCAAACTGTGAGCCTCCTTGAGCTCCTTACTCTCAGCTACTCGTTGATATTTGCAGCGAAAACATTTATGTAAACTTTCATATTATAAGAATTGCATTGTGCATGGCTGACTCTTTGTCTGTCTGTCTGATCTGACTTGCTGTCTGTCTGTCTGTCGGCATATCTTTATGACCGAGTTTGTTTTATAGCGGCAGCAAGAAAACGACATTTGCCAATATGTTTCAGTGCTGACGCTTCTAGTCCCTTCATCCTTCGTCAGCGATGAACAACTTTTGTGACGTCTATTGAATTGCCAGCTTTTTATTTGCCAGCTGCATCGTTTTCTACTTTACCAGCCACACACTCGTCCTGAAAGCCCTTGTGTAGCTAGCCCATTTGTGTTTTCTTTTCATTCTCCGTTGCCATGTAGACAACCTTGCCACATCTCATTCCTCACAAAAATAGAATAAAGCCATCGCATTGTCTCAATAAATTTATAGTAAACTTTGCTGACTGTAAAAGACTAAATTCACTTTTATATACTGCATTTAAGTATTCAAAATTAACATTAGAGAACTTAAAACTATAATTTTTGAAAGTAATTCATTCAAAAAACATAAAAAACACAAAAAAACAATGTTATTTCTTTAGTTAACTTAAAAATAAATAAAAATCTTTTACACTAGTCTTAAAGTATTTAAACTTTAAATTAAAAATATATTTTTGAATATATTTTTAAAAAAGATTAGTTTATTGATGAGGTTATCAGAACTCATGAAACTATAAACAAATTGTATTTAACCTTTCTTATATATCTCCCAAAAATGTATAATTGTATATATTGTAGCTACATTAAAGTAGATCCACAAACATGCTCTCATTCCTTTTAGCCTAGTTTATGTGTTGGCTATTACCATTATTTCTATATCTCAGTGGCCTTTTTGGCAAAGCTTGTTAGATCTCATTTCCATAAAAGAACATTTATTTGGAAAATTATTGAGCTGCTCCGTGAAAGGATTTGAGCAACAAACATCAACTTGGGGCAGTTTTTAGCGCACACGTTTCTCAATTTCTAAATGCCCAGCTTGTCTAATATATATATATATATATATATATACATATTTAAGTCTGCTTTGGCCTAGTTGGCCAAATGCAAGCTAACCTTATCGACCACACCCCCTTCCATATAAACAGCACACAGGCTACGAATCCCAGTTTTTTGGCTGCCAGAGCTTACATTTTTGGCCCAAGCCTGGCGCTGATACCAACAAAATATGTGGCCAATTATAGGTAAAACAGACGTTTTTACGTGCAGTTTGTTTTTGCTTCCTTCGGCTTCCTCTTCATGTTGTTTTCCGGGTTGCTGGGCTAATTTATGACTAGCAATGGCTGCGGGCATTATTTTCGGGTCTAGTCGCATTGTTGTTCAGCATAATCATCTGCCATTAGTCAGCTGCGATTCGCTTAATCGCCGTCGGGCTTTCGGTAACTTCAAATATTTAACGCATATGTAACGTGAGCATTGAAAATTATTTACAGCGTGCTCTCAAGGGCAGCACGTGCTGAACAGATCCCAAAAGCATTTGCAGTAAAATACAAAAACCACAATTTCTGTGCTGCTTCACATATACATATATTTCTAGATTAAGTGAGGCACTTTAGTTGGCTGTCGCTCTGTCTTTCTCTCTATCTCTCATTTTTTTGTGGTTTATTTACATAATTATTGTATTTTTATATATATTTATATATTGTATATTTTTCAACTCGAGTCTTTTTTTTTAATTGTATTAGTTAAATTTTACATAGATGACCATAATAATAAAAAAAAAAACAATTTTACAATTTTATCGTTTTTATTACAAAAATGATAAGTCCATAAAAATGTCATGTGAATCTTATCAGTGAATATATATACAGTCTTTTAAATGTACATAATAATTCTTGCTGCTGAAAATTTAACTGACTCAGAGCATATGTTGTATAAAATATGATATATATATATATATATATATATATATATATATATATATATATATATATATATTTATTTATTTATTTATACTTGATATACTTCCGAAGCTCGCCTGAAATAATTGAATTCCTCATGAAGTATATTTCTTACTGATATGTGCGAAGCTAAAGCAATTCATTTATAATGTGCCAAAAGGGATTTACGCATAGCGGGAATACGGCTCAAAAAATAAAGCAATAAAAAAAGGCAGCTATAAATAAAATAACGAATCCCTAAACGGCAAATACTTTTAGCATGCCATCATGATAAGGATCCATTGCTACAAGGTAGGTGATTCGAAAATACCCTGCAGTCAGACATAAAGGGTTTACGATATGATAATATAATGATATGATATTAATTTTATATGATATATGATGCACAAAATTTGTTTATATTGAATTCTTGGATTTTGTACTTCTCTTTCTTATTGACATAATGAATGAAATATTTGTTTTTATCGAAATACACTTTAACGGCCTATATTTCAAGTAATTTCTTAGGATATTTGCATAATTGGCTCAAATTAAATCAGTTTAGATTTTATGTCAACATTTATGTACCAAAATGTGAATGTTTTATAAATCAAACAGTCTACATTATTAATTTTTATACGGAGGACACGTAAGAGGACACACAAAAACAATGCCGACGTCAACGTTGTCGCAAAGATAAAAACTAAAGAATTTTTGGCAAATGGACGACAGGCAGTGAGAAAAGCGTGAGGCAGCCAAAAAAATACAAATGGAACAGTCTAACAACAACAACAACGACAACAACAACAACAATAAACACAAAATGTCAAATGTTGTCAGTGTTCGCTCCTCGGCCAGCTTGTCAACGCCAACTTTGCTGTTGTTATTATTTTTGCTCCTATTGTTATTGTTGTTGTTGATGGCAAATATTTGTGCAGTCAAATAAAATACATATACATAAGCAAAATAAATTGTTGGAAAAAGAAATTTGATTTGAAATTGAGGCAGCAGACAGCAGAGGTCAAAAGTTAGGTAGAGCACAGGCATTATATAGAGCTCGACTCGCATTTATTATATATATATATATATATATATATATATATATACTAGCAACTATTTTGATGATGTGTTTATCAACTGTCAGAAAGCTGACAATAAGCCAAATGGATTTCTCGACTAGGCTGGCCAAACAAAACTAATGTAAAATAGTGCCGCAATATTTGCATTTTTTATGTAAATATATATTTCTAGCACAAATAAGGGAAACGCAAATAAAGGCAGAGAAAAAGAAATTTTCATATTATGCATAATGAAATGGGTTTCTAAGGGCTGAAGTGATAAAAAAACACTTTACTTTTCTCATTTTAGCTCAATTCTCATCTTCTTTTTTTGTTCTCTTAACCACGCGCTTCGAACAATATTTTTCGTTCTACTTAATGAATGCAAATCAAAACAACAAAAAGTCAGATGATAATATTTATGCAAGATAAAAATACAAAAAAATGCTCCTAATATGGCCTTTGAAAAATTAAACAAATATAAATTTTAATCATTATAATACTTAAATCTTTTCCCATCTGATAAAAACCAAGAAAAAAACACATTTAGAAATGCTAATGAATTTAATTTATTAAATTAAATCAATTAGTAAAAACTTTTGAAATCTAACCAAATGCAAGAAGAAAGAAAAATCCTAGCTAGTTAATAAAATTTTAACCAAGAATTTTTGCCATTTGCAGTCATTAAACTGACGACAGCTATTGAAATTTCGATGTGTCTGAAACTGGACCCAAACGCACAATTTAACAAATTCGCAAAGCCATTTAAAATCATTTGGCAGATAGAAAAGATTCACTTACAGATAAAACCAAACACTTTGTTCCATATATAAATATACATATATATTTATTTGCTGTTTATGTTTTGGCTAACGCCGAAAAGTATGCTAGAGCATAAATTAACACTTACATTTTATGTGTGCAGAAGACGAAGGCAGAAAAAACAACAGCAAACTTGAGCAGACTTCAGAAAACAGATGCCAGACGGCCAGCTGACTTGACTGCAAAGAAGATAAGAAGTGTGTTATATATATGTAAGTTAGTATATACACATACATACACATATATTTTTTTATATGTATATAATACGGTATAAATACGTAGAGACGTAAAAGATACACAGCGAGTCAAGCTGGGCACTCAATTAGTTTTATTTGCTGTGCCAAAGTTGCGGCCAAAGGCAAGAATACAAAAAATCGTACACAAATATAGAAAAAGAAGAAGAAGAAGCTAATGTTTATTTTCATTTGGTAAGATATTTTCAGATATTTCAAGCGGAATTAATGCACAATTTTCGCAGCGTTCATTTGTTTGTTTACTTATGGCTATTGACTAACCATTGATGGGCGCTGTCGCAAGTCGTTTAAGCACTTAATTTGTGTGTCGAACATGCATAGAGTATACAGGACCACGTCCGTCCACTACAGTTGCCAGTAATAGCCAAACAGGAACCACATTTAAGCCAAGTTTTGTTGCAAAGGGCGTTGAGCGTCGCAACGAATTTAAATGTCAAGTATAAAGGAATAGAATAAAGGATCAGACTAGAATATACCCAGCACATGGATATGGAATTGGAAGCAGAGTTTTAATTTACTGAAAAGTTTGTCCTGAATTGTGGAAATTTACTACATATTGCCATAAACTATAATTAAATTGTCTGAATTTAAATTGATTTTTTTTTGTAATGCTTAATAAACGTTTTTCTTGCTCAAAAAATAATTAGTAAAACAATAATTAAGGTAACAAATTTTACATTTAATAATTTGATTGCTACTTTTATTTATTTTTCTTCTAGCATACCTCATCAGTACACAGTTAAAAACTACAGGATATAGCAAAAATAAAGGCAACCACTTAAAAAGCAAAGAAAAAATTCGCACAAGTTTTGCGGTGAACGATTTTATCTGCAGCATGGAAAATCCTTTGCTTGGCACAGAAAAAGGTGTTGCCCGCAACCGGAACGCGACAGACGAGCGCCAAAAGCAACACAGACGGACGACCCACACAGACTAACTGGCAACCCGCTCCCAGACCACCCAAAACAGAAGCAACCTGGCGCATTGTTGACTCGCCGTCTTGAGAGAGGGTTGCATTGGGTTGGGCCAGAGATTGAGTTGGATTCGGGCTTTGGGTTTAAGCTTGAGTGTGAGTTGGGGTTTTGGGGTTAGGAGCTGCTTGCTTACGATTATGTGTGTCAAGTGGACGCCGCTTGGGTGCACCCAGCCAGGACATTCGGTTTCAACTTGCCGCAAGTTGTTGCTGCTCTCTCTTCGTCTCTCTATCTATCCGTCTATCTGTCGGCCTGTCATGTCATTCATTTGGCTCGCCTTGTGGCAGGTCAAAAGCAAATCGCTAAAGTTTACGCCAGTGCGTGGTTAAGTTCTTGGCGTTGCTTTTAAATAAACAGAGCACAGCAGGCAGCCATGTTTTGAATATGATTTAATTACTGCTAATTGCTGCCCTCGACTAATTAGTGAGAAAAGAAACTTCCTACTCCCAGCTAGAATTCTCTATTGTTCCCAACTCTGTCTTGGGCCGTTCATTTCCATTCTGCTTTTGTTATTGTTGTGCAAATGCAAATGAAATTGAGTGTGAATTGAATAGCTAATGAGCATTTGCTTTTGGCACTGTTACACTGATTGACATGTTTAAGACACAGCTTGTCTCTTGCACACGATTTCCATTTGATTGCCCCAAGCAAGTCAATTGAATCAAGTGAAAACGCAAAGGTTCGCTAATTGTTTAACATGTTTATATAAGCGACTAAGACTTAATTAACATAATTTGCTATCATGAACTTGTGTATGCCTATATCTAAAATATTAAAGCACCTTTAGGCTACGAGATCAATAAATTTCGAACTCCCGCTCTTAAGGTTGCCGATTTCCGAAGGATAGATTCATGGCTAAGTAACTTAAATTATTTAATTTATACTCAACAATTTTATTAAATAGATTTTATGCTACTATTAATCGTAATTAATTCTAATACAATTTCGAAATTGTGGTTTACATAATCTACAATTAATTGCGGATTTAAGGAAATTTAATGTCATATTTTCGATTTTTCGTTTCTATAAAATGAAGTTTGATATATACAAGCATAATTATATATATAATATGTAATAAATATACACCTTTTGTAATGAGAACAATTTAGTATAAACACTTTTGGTAAAGTTGCCTTTATTAATCGTCAATTTTATTAAACTCTTTTCTTAAATTATGACTATACAAACAAATATAATTATCGTACTAAAGCCAATCAATAATTCTTTTTGTTGTGTACCGTAGACGTGTATTACTTAGTGGGTAATGCCCTGCATTAGTTTCATGAAAATTTGTGTGAATTAATTTTTTCATCTATATCAAATGTCTATGGAGACAACATTTCCTTTGAATGCGCATCATGACGTCAAATGTTGATCATTCGATACGCTTGTGCTAATCTGATGCGTGCTAGCGGCTTTACTACCCCGGCTTCAACCATTTCCGGCATGCACATAGAACACGCCACGGCAAATACAACAACAAAACTTATTACAGACCAAATGGCAATTTGGACCATGGCTAATAAATCATTTCTGTTATTGGAGCTGGCTAAGCGCAGATTAACGATGAAAATAGCAATAAAAAATAACCATAAATGTACACGAACCTGATGATTTGGTCATTGTGATAGTGAGTGAAAAGTTGTACACAAATGACAGCAACAACATCTGATAAGTGTACACGTGGAAAACAATAAATCTCCATTAGGTTGAGCCGCTTTCATTAACGGGTTTTAGGCACTATAGCAATGCATGGATAAGCGCACATATACATACATATTCATATGGCATATAGTGCATACGTATACGTAATATCCACAGATGACAAGGTGACACTAATACACATACTCCCACACACACACACACACACACACACTTACGGGCTGTCAACGCTTCATACACCTGTCGTAAAAATATTTGCGCAAAATATTTTAAGCCGCATTTTGACAAAGGACCCAAACTAGTGCACAACCTTAGCACAGGTGACTGCTGCGGTGCTGCCAGAAGTAGCAGGTGTGCTGACGTACAGGCAGAGAGCCAGCCTGCTTCCAGCTTCCCTGTCCGCGGGACGGCACTGTGCAAATATGACAGCCATTGTTGTTTTATGCCATGGGCCGAGCTCTGCTTATCTCCGTTGGCCTTTGCATGTTGTCTAAACAAATAGGCGTTGCTTTTTGGCTCATCCCCAACACGCTGGCAAATGGATTATGCAACAATGCTGCAACAACAAATGTTGTCACAACATTTTATATAAAATATCACAATTTTGCGGTTGGCTTTTATGCACCAGTATAAATAATATTAATATCTGCTGATATTGACGTGGCAAATTCAATAAATGTTGCCTAAATATTTATAAAGCTCTTCGAATTTATTTTCAATGCTCAAATATAAATGCATTCAAATTGTATAAAGTACGAATTTGTGCATGGAATTTTCTATATTATTAATGATGCGTGTTTAACATCCACGTTTAGCTCAATGAAATTTTCAAATGCTGAAATTTATAGACTAAACGCAAACTTTAAATTTTTTACGAAGTTTCGAAAATTCATTAAATTATCTGTATCTTAATATATATCTATATTTATATCTATATCTATATCTATATCTATATCTATATCTATATCTATATCTATATCTATATCTATATCTATATCTATATCTATATCTATATCTATATCTATATCTATATCTATATCTATATCTATATCTATATCTATATCTATATCTATATCTATATCTATATCTATATCTATATCTATATCTATATCTATATCTATATCTATATCTATATCTATATCTATATCTATATCTATATCTATATCTATATCTATATCTATATCTATATCTATATCTATATCTATATCTATATCTATATCTATATCTATATCTATATCTATATCTATATCTATATATATATATATATATATTTTGATCTATATCTATACTGGCAGTTTGCAATTTCAACAAATTAAAATTTAATCAAAGCTAAGTAACAAACAAACAAAATTCCATAACAAGCAAGTCGCTTCAATCAAAAACTCCACAGGCACCCACACTCATACATACAGCCGTACGCAGACGCTTTACAATTGACAAACCAATTGACAAGTCACTTAATTGTGGCATTAACCGCAAAACATGTTGGCAGTCAAATGGGGGCAGTGCGCGACCAGTGCCGTTTTGAGCGCATCAACGAAGGGGTTTCAGCTTAAGGGTTGCAAAACGCAATTCCACCCACACCAATAAAAAAAAAAAAAAAATTCTTAAAATTCCCACAAAAACATGCAGATTGAGTGCAGCAAGGGAAATTCGATATTTAATTTCTTGCAACCGCAAACAGAGGAAAACAATTTGCAGCTAAACAAACCTTTGGGTGTGCGAGGTGGTTCAATTAGCTATGGTTTGTATTAAAATTATAGGTACAATTTATATATATATATATATTTATTTACGTGATATGCAAATGTGTTGATTGACAAACAATTCAATTATGCCATGGGCCAAGCGAAGTATCGTGAGCTCTCACACAAATGCATTCGTTGGCAATGTAAACTGTGTTTAGCCCCAATTAGGGTAGCTCCGTGTCTCCGTGTCGAAGGGTGTTTGGAGCCCGAGTAAGTGTCAGAGCTTATGTTGTGCTGTGCTTTGGCCATAGCATTCACATTTCCACATGTATGCTAATTTGGCAGCTAGAACGTATGAGATTTTTGGCTTTGTCCTACAGTTAGACAATGGACATTCTTCTGCGGCCATTCGGTTGGCTAGCAGAGGGAAGTTATTTGCTAGGCGGATATTTCTGTGGCCATGTTGTACTGTTTGTGGCCTGTGTGTTCTGTGAGTTTTGTGTGTTCTGTGCGCTTTGTGTGCGAACTGTTGTGTAGCTGCGTTGAAAATGTTCGCCACGCATTATTTTCATATGTCTGACTGTCATTGGGAATGAATCTGCGGCTGTTATGCGCCCCATTTCAATGCGGAGCTGTCGCAGCGTCGCAGCTTCTCTGGTTTTGTCTGTTGTCTGCTGCGGCTTTTATGCGAAATTGCTTTTTTCGGCATTCAGCTTTTGGCAGTTTATTGTCAACCATGATTGTGTTTTGTTTGCCAGAGGGGCGTCTGTAACCTCATCCGCAGCATTCGGCAGCTCCATTTGGATAGATATAATCGGCTAAACATTGCAGTGATGTTTCACATTTTCCTGCTTATCTTATTTACACAGACTTCATAAAGCAGCTGATAAAATTGCATTGATTTGAACTCACAATATTTAATCCTGTTTCGATGTCAATCTAATTGACACTTGTTCATTCTTCGAGTCTATTATCTATTGTCTATCAAATGATTTTCCAAATTTCAATTTAATTACTTAAATTGCAATTAGCCGCAATAATAAAGTCATGGAAGCTGTCGACTTATTGACACGTTCTGGACACTTCAATTGTCCTAATTAAAATTATTTTAACACGTCCTGCACACGATTTGACAGGTGAGATTCCCAGAGCTGTGCATGAAAAGACATTTGATTCGTCAACTAGGACGAGCGAGCAAAGTGCCAAAACTCGGTCAAATATATCGCCCGTATTAATCAAAGGAGGAGAGAAAATATGAAGCAAATTTACGGTTCTGTGTGCGGTTGCAGCTGGTGCATCATTTGGCATTTGGCCTGACCTGACGAGGAAATTGAGAAAACTGCTGTAAAAAGTGGCAGCTGAATGCGAGAGTTGTGCAAGTGCAAAGTGCATAAATCGAATTGAAATGAAGGCATCAAAGGCAAGTGAAATTAAAATCAGGCACAAAGCAAGAAAACTTCATTGCAAATGCTGAGAGCATGTTGTTGGCCGCATTTACCACATGCTCGTCACACACACCCGCCCCCAGATGGGTGTTTGATGAACCCATCTGTTATGCATATGCCCCACACTCGATTGAACTGTAGCCAAAAGTAAAGCAGGTCATATGGAAATCTTTTCTCATTCGACTTGCTACCACAATTTCTCATTTCTTTTGCATGTTTTTATCCCTACGAATTCGATTTTAATGCTATTCCCTACGTTCCCAAAGCTAGAGGCAGCAAGAAACTGATTTCAAATTTTTCGCTTCAAATTCCACTTTTACATCATTTGCAAATGAAAAATCTGTAAAAGTCATTAGTGCTCGGCTTCATTTCAATATTTTCTCTCTTTTAATTGTGAGCTGCGCTTATGCTTAACTATAGAGTTTCTAGTAGAAGAAAAGTAAAGTAAGCCCATAAAATGAATTAGCTAAAAATAATTGCTTAAAGAGCAGAAGAATTCCTAATTGACAGACCTCAGCAGTCTTAAGTGTTTTAATATATTTTAACTCAGTTAAGATCTAACGACTGTAATTGCTCTTGAAACATTAAGTAAGTAGACTATAATCTGTTAAAACTCACTCAGATCAAAGGTATGGCATTAGATACATAGCTACAATCAGACACTCAATGAGAACAACTCAAAGAGCTACCGACATCAAATAAATATATATTTATATTCTGGCGCAACTTCAAAAGAGTGCCAGCAGCAACTCAAGTAGCTGCTGCATCTTTCCAAAATTTTGTTGCTTTCAAGTTACACAATTCAATTAAATCACACAAACAGAGCTGACCTTTCAGCGCGCTGTATATATATATATATATATATATATATATATATAATATAATATAATATATACATATACATACATATATAAATGAAATCTTGAGTTATCTGCGGTTTCATTTGCATGTTCATTGACATTGAAATGCGTTTCATGGTCCGTTCACTTCTTCAGACACTTAATTGTTTGTCTGCGCGTCAAGCGCATCAAATTGTATTCGAATTGAAAGAAGCTACGAAACTTAAAAAAAACAGAGCTAAACAAGTAACTAAACTCTAGTCGAGACTGCTCGACTAAGAGATACCCTGAATCCATTGAGCTGTAAACCAATCATAAAAAGTTCATTTATTCATTAAAGTAACCAACACATGCACACACACACATACAAACATATGCATGCACGTAATATGCACGCAGCGCAGTTTTGCGGCTGCAGCAGAGGCTGTACTATGCAAACTTTATTGTTTAATAACTTTTTTTCTAGACCTATGTTCTTAATGAAATTTTCGGGGAGTGATTATGACATCTAAATGTACCTATTTGCCAAATTTCAAGTCTCTAGTATTTGATATACGTGAGTTATCGTTTTTGTTAAATTGTGGGCGAAAGGGGCGTGGCATCAAAAATCCAAAAATCACAAAATGTGCGGATTCAATATAGCAATCAAACACAACTTAGTGCACGATTCTATCTTTAACGGTGTGCACGCCAGAGCTAAAAAACAAAGCGATATTTTCGATAGTTATCGATAAAAAAGAAATGGGACGAGTTATCGAAAAAAAAAAATAAACTCGTACAGCGTATGGTATTATCGAGCATTTTGCTTTTTATTTGAAGTCTCTAGCTTTTGTGGTTGCAGAAATCCAGGTGTTTACACGGACGGACGGACGGACGGACGGACGGACGGACGGACGGACGGACGGACGGACGGACGGACGGACGGACGGACGGACGGACAGACGGACAGGGCTAGTTCAACTCAGCTCATCGAGCTGATCAAGAATATATATACTTTATGGGGTGTGGCACGCCTCCTTCTGCCTGTTACATACATTTGCACAAAAACATTATACCCTGAAATTTCCATTTTCAATGGATTCAGGGTATAAAAATATATATATATATATATATATATATATGTATATATATATATATGTGTGTATATTTATGTAGCGAGAGGCACATCAAGTGGCAAACTATTTCAGCACTTCGATTGCCAAAAATAACTCAACATTGAATTTGTTAACCTTGAATTATTTCAATATATTTGCGTGGTATTATTTATTAAAGCTCCCAATTGAATGTCAAAGCTGAAGCGGAAGTCTCCTCTCATAAATTTAAATCTATTATATTTGAGCTGTCTATCAAGACACGACTATCTCAATTGCGTAGAGTATGCACATAATTGTCGTGTATTATGTTTAGTTATTATCAAGCGGAATTAATGACAGTAGTTAAGCCAAAGCTACCTTATGACAATTAGTTTCCTTTTTTTTTTTACAGTAATATAAATATTTTTCTTCAAAGTGAATCTTGCAAAAAATTAAATATAATATATATTAAATTAGTGCATGATATGAATATGTATATATATATATATATATATATATATATATATATATATATATATATATATATATATATATATATATATATATATATATATATATATATATATGAATATATTATATATTAATGAAATATAAGTATGAAAAAAAAATCAATTAAATGCTTCAAGTTCCTAAAAACTAAATTTGAAGTGTATTTTTTGTTTATATATATAATAAATGTATATATATATAATATATATATATATATATCTATACATATATATATATATATATATATATATATATATATATATATATATATATATATATATATAATACATATATATATATATATATATAAGTTAACATTTTATTAATTGGGTCAATGAAGCGGAAATGTCGCTCGTAAGGTTTGTGCAGCAAAAAATAATAAACAAAAAAAAACTTTTTTTAATTATTTTTTTTTTTGTTTTATAAAGTATTATTTGTTTACTTTGTTAAATTTTCGCTGAAATTTTGCTTCTGTTTTTCTTTTAATTTATGGGCTGTGTTTTCAACTCTCACAATTCACGTTGTTTATCTTAAGTTGGCAACGCTTAATGCACTTGATTTTACAATCAGCAATTCATTTAGTAATTATGTACATAAATTTTGTATAATTTATTATCTTTTCAATTTGTCAATAACAATAACTTGCCTGAGAGAAAGAAAAAAATTTGATCTTTGCACTTATAGATAGACGGAGCGACCGTTCGATCGATCGACCATTTGCTTGAAGCGTCTAAAAGCAACTGACTCGCCGCGGGAATCTCTACTAAAACCAGTTTAAAAAAAAAAAAAAAAGAAAAAAAAAAATAATAACAAATAACAAATAAATAGAAGTAAATAATACAAAAAGTAGCAGCTATATTGTTACTTAGATTTCTGATTATCAATGGCATATAAAATAACACTTTCAATGAAAACGCTCAAAGCTCTCTGATTTGTATCATATAACCGCATATGAAAATTCCCCCTAATCAAATACTATACATAAATTATAGTATAAACTCGACAGAAATTAATTGCAGTGCACATGTCATACACCACAGCTGCGGCAACAAGTTCTGCTCTACGGTTGAATATATATTTTTATTTATATAGCTAGTTTACAGCTTATTTCGCAACCAAGTTTCTAGCATCTTATCGGAAGTGCAATTAAAATAAATTCTATCTTAACTGATAAGCCAAGTGGGAAATTTTGTTGAGAGGCAGAGCACTGTATCATCATCATCAATTTAATCTTTGTTTTCATTTATTTTTAGCTATTTTTTAATTATTTTTTATTTTTATTTTGCATTTAATCTTATACATATAAACGGCAAAGAATTGCGTTGACTTTTTTGAAAGAATCATTTAAATATTCAAGCTAGAAGAGTATTCGGCGGATTTTTAAAGAATTTTCTTTGCCAATATCTTGATTACAATTCGACAATTCGCCCACCATCAAGCATCAAGATACCAATGAGAAAAATTAACGCTTTTCAAATAGTGAATATTTATAACTCAATCAACGTTTCATTACTCTCAAGTCACATTTCAAAAACATAATAACGACATCATAATAACAATTTCTTAGTAAACAAACGAACAACGCGCTTATAAGGTTGGTGAACTTAACGGTCTATGGGGAATGTTGTAATCAGAGTGCAATTAACGAATCTACGAGATGAGATAAACAAAATGAAAAATGCATGAAAATTTATACATATAGACGAAGCGCCGCTGACCAAACACATTAGCGACCTGCTAATGAAAAGCACAAATGGGCCGAATACTGATTTAGCTGGCAGACAAGCAAACTAAGTGCCAGACTGAAAAAAAAAAAAAAATCTCAAAAATGAAACCACACACACGCACAGTTAGATAGTTATGTACAGTGCTAAATTATTTTTCAATTTACGCACAAATGGCATGCTAATGAGCCATATTAAATGTTAGATTTATGGAAGCATTCCCAAAAGACTGCGACAAATTTAGAGCGACCTAATGAAGAGCTACTAAAAGCTGATGTGAGGGGTGCGCACATCCATTAGACCGAACTGGAGCAAAACAATTAACAGGTGCGAGGATTCTCAATTACAGTTAGGTGCAATCGATTGAATGCTAATTGAAGCACTCATGCTATGTTCCATTAACCAAAGATATCTTAACTTTTAAGGTTGGCTTTAAAAAATCATGGTTCTACATATAATATACGATCAGGGAATGTATTTAACAACAAAAATTCTAAAAGTGCTTATATACTAAACTGAAACTACTAGACATTATAAAAATTATATTGGAACCTTTAAAAATACTGCAAATATTAAATTTCTTTTTTCCAGGCTATGTTAAAATTTTCACAGAATCAAAAGAAAATATCATGAAAAATATTTTCTACAAAATGGGTATAGACATTAGATAAACGCATATCTCCGTTAGGGTATTTGAAATTTTACACTTCCACGTTAGTTTTTCAGCTTGCTTATCATTACAGCTGCTAAAAAAATGTTATGGGAGTTTATTTATTTTTGTGTTTGGGGCAATTACCGTGGGGAAATTATCACCGTATGGCTAAGTAGCTTTGAGCGTGACTAGAGCCTGGTACTCGCATCTATAACACATATATATATTTATTCACATATATAAAATTACAGTTACGCCACTTTTATCGTCGAACACACGCTGACTGAGCTGTGATTCAGTTTCATTAGCATTAGAACATGTTAACAGGCCTATTTCCTATATAGCTCTATATCTCGTGATTGCCATATAAAATGGAAGCACAAATATTTTGCATGTTCGAGCGAAATGACCCGCATTTGATAAGCTAGCTATTCTGATGATTATATGAGATCAACAGCTGGGTTAGTCACAGGCTCACATAATACATCTAGTTATGTTTTGTCACATATATTTTTTATACCCTGAATCCATTGAAAATGGAAATTTCAGGGTATAATGTTTTTGTGCAAATGTATGTAACAGGCAGAAGGAGGCGTGCCACACCCCATAAAGTATATATATTCTTGATCAGCTCGACGAGCTGAGTTGAACTAGCCCTGTCCGTCTGTCCGTCCGTCCGTCCGTCCGTCCGTCCGTCCGTGTAAACACCTGGATTTCTGCAACCACAAAAGCTAGAGACTTCAAATAAAAAGCAAAATGCTCGATAATACCATACGCTGTACGAGTTTATTTTTTTTTTTCGATAACTCGTCCCATTTCTTTTTTATCGATAACTATCGAAAATATCGCTTTGTTTTTGAGGTCTGGCGTGCACACCGTTAAAGATAGAATCGTGCACTAAGCTGTGTTTGATTGCTATATTGAATCCGCACATTTTGTCATTTTTGGATTTTTGATGCCACGCCCCTTTCGCCCACAATTCAACAAAATCGATAACTCACGTATATCAAATACTAGAGACTTGAAATTTGGCAAATAGGTACATTTAGATGTCATAATCATTCCCCGAAAATTTCATTAAGAACGTATGTCGAGAAAAAAAGTTATTAAGCAATAAAGTTTGCATAGTACAGCCTCTGCTGCAGCCGCAATACTTCGCAGTGAGCATATTACGTGCATGCATATGTTTGTGTGTGTGTGTGTGCATGTGTTGTTAACTGTTAATGAATAAATGAAACTTTTTATGATTGGTATTACAGCTCAATGGATTCAGGGTATCTCTTAGTCGAGCAGTCTCGACTAGAGTTTCGTTACTTGTTTATATTAAGAGTTAATATTTTATTGTCTGTTTGTGGCATCCCAGATGCTGGACCGACTTGAAAAAAAAAATACAGTTTTATAATTAATACCATATATTATCCCCCATGAACATCAGAGATCAAAGAATTTTTGCAAACAAAATTATATATGTATAATATAATAATTTAAGGAAAAACGAGAATCATTTTCAAAGAATATATAGAAATTAAAAAAATATAATATGTATATTTTAAGAAAAGTAAAAATAATTTAAATTTTTCTCTTTTAATATTATTAAATATTTTTTTCCTATTTCTAAATAATTAATAATTTATTAAATATGTATATTATTACTGTATTCCATATTTAAAGAACTGGCTGGCGCCCAGTTTCAACTTATTTTAGGACAAAAGAATATTATAAGACAAAGTTAGTTAGTTAATTTTTTGAATTCATCCAGAATGTTTCATAGTTGCAACTCTGTAAATAAAATTCCCAGCTTATTTCTTAAAATTGTTAAAGAAAATAAGGTTTATCTCTAAATTTGCCCTTGTCTTTTCACTAATGCACTCTAACAGACAAATAATTTTTCAGCGCTTCGAAAATATTTATCTTTCTTCAAAAGTGTTTTTGCCATCTCTTTATCTCATTTGTCAATTTTTGGCGGTAATATAATTAATTATACCTTTTCATTTACCATTTGGGTGGCTTAAGTTCGCATTTAATATGGCTTACCTGCAAATAAAAATATTTTAAATTAATTATTCTTATGATTAATATGTCAATAATGAGAGTTGGATAAATGCATTAATTTAATAACTATAATTAATTATGCACGCAATGAAACGATTTAACGGGCATTATTGCATAAAATGCTAAAGTAGAACATTAATTAAATTCCAGTCAAAAGATAACAGCCCCATGCAACAAATGAACTCATATAATATATATATATATATATATATATATATATATATATATATATATATATATATATCTTGCGGATCTCCAAAGTGCGTATACGTAACACATACTCAACTATTTTCTGTCGAGTTATGCAGCAAAGTCGAGTGGTTTCGTAGTGCTGTGCACCGCCAGGTACCTGGCACGCAGTAGGCATCTGTCAGTAAACGTTTACTCTGAAATAAGCCATCTCTCGACTCTCAAAATGCTAATGCAAATGGCAGACAGCAGACGCAAGTGAATCTCATGGCACATTGGGTAAGCTAAAGTAGAACTTGGAGTAAATTATGCGACTCGACTCTGATATACTGTATGCCAGCAGGAAGAGAATATATATTACTGAAGTGCCATATAGAGAACAGTAACGAAATAATAAAATATTATATACCCAAAATATATATAAAATATGAGTTCTGCATTCCAAAGATGTATAGAATTCTAATCTATAAATAAGTATTGGGTATATAAAGAATATGAAAAGAAGAAGATACATAAATCAATAAGAAGTTGATGAAGCTCTTGCTTTTCTATTCAATAATTTGCTATGTTAACATTTAATATTTTAGATATTTTATTATTAATTTTCTTTAAGTAATTTTTTTTTATTTGTTTTAGTTATACTTGATTTTCTTTAATTTTCTCAAGGAGTATGCCTCAGCTTGTAATTCGTTTGTGAGTATTCATTTTAATTGCTAGCATATTACGCACTAAAGCTCTTATACTACACTTGGAGAAATAACGAAAATGTTTAAAATTAAAGCAAATAACTATAAATAAAAATAAAAAAAAAGTAATTTATTTGTTATATAATAATTATTAATAATAGTATTTAATGTAACATATTATTTAAAAAAAAAAAATATGTCTATGGGTTATCTTACTTTGCGCAGATTTGATTTCAACTTCGTTTCATTTTTGGTTGGTGTTGCACTTTCAGATCTTGTTGATGGCTTCAGACCAATTTCAATTAGCCAGGGTGAAGAGCAGTTCTTGACAGCACTATAGCCTTAGTATTTACATACTTATATATATATATATATATATATATATATATATATACATACACGCTGTGCCCTGTCCACCAACCAATGTTAATTACGCAATTGACTTAACAAGCCATCGCATAATGGCAACAGACTCAACAACAACTGTCTGTCGACTTCTAGTGCCATTTACCATTTACCATTTACCATTTGCCATTTGCCATATTGCCATTAGCCTTTTTGTCCATTTGGCCAACAAGGCTCGAACGACATATATGACCAACATTATAATTATGCAGATTTCAGCCGCAATTTAAGTACACTGTTCGTGTTTTGGCCAACAATGCGCTTCACTGGTCGAGTGTGTCGGGCCAAAAGATGCCCTAAGCGCAAAGTAGTATGACGTATTTAGAAACTGATGATGATAGATGATTAAATTCTATATGATGTCTGTATATTGAATGAAATCTTTCATTGAATCAGTAAAGGAGTGAGATTTATCGACTTATTAATTTATACATAATATACATTGAACTAACTCTCCTATAATACTGCAAAAACTAAAATACAAATTAGCTAAAAGCAACTTACAGCGAGCAAAACACCTTTCAGAAATGCCGGGGTCTTTTTTGGTTAGATAGATGGGGATGGGGTCTGTTATCTGCGCCCGCATCCTCTTTGGGATTGTCTTACACTTTATGCTCATTTACATTTAAATGAAATTCTTTAGCTGGAATTTCTTTAACGTTCCTTTTTTTTTAGATTTCTTCCATGTTTATTTTTTATTAATTTATTTGCTTGGAATTTAATTAGTTTTAATGTTTGTTCTCTTGCATTTTGTTGCCAATTTTATTTTGTTTTCTACTTCTTCTCGAGGTATATCGCTCATTTTGTCTCTTATCAGCATTCACGCGATTCGCGCGTAGTGAGTGTTTCTTCTTCACATTTTTATGGTGCAACTTTTGAGGATGCTCTTTTCCAAATTGCTTTACTTTTCATTTTTGTTGTTGTTGTTTGTTGTTGCGGCGCAATTAGAGTAATTTTATTTAAATTGCATAAGCGCATGCAAAAAGTTTGAAAAGTACATACAAAATTTAATAACTTTTTGTATAATTAATAATACTAATAAAGTAAGAGAGAGGTAGAGTGTTTGTGTGAGTGAGAAAGAGACAGAGAGAGAGAGTGAGAGAGAGAGAGAGTGAGAGAGAGAGTGGGAGATAGAGTGAGAGAGAGAGAGAGAGTGGAAGATAGAGTGAGAGAGAGAGAAAGGTCGAGTGAGAAAGGGGGAGAGAGGGAGTATAATTAATAGAGAGGAGATTCAAATTCGTAATGCTAAATATTTATTTTAGTATTTTTTTATATTCAAAATAAGTATATATGTATATTGGATATATACATATACATAGAAAAAAGCATCAAATTGACTTCAATTTTAATCACGCAATAATAATCGAAATAAAAATAAGTATTTATAATAATTATAGAAATATATTAAAATATTCTGAGTGACAAAAAAAAATAATAAAACTATTTGGAATATTATTAAATGTCACACGCCTATTAGACATACATGGGTCAGTGGATTATCAATAAACTGACAGTTTCTAGGTTTATTTTAAGTACAATTCGTATGTCTTATCATTTGTCTGTATATGTATTTGTGTGAATCACAGTCTTGACAACAACGGCGGGACTTAACAGCAAATATTTATGATTATATAGACATGTGGGATTTTCTCTGCGATAGAAAATAAAACTAATTAATTAACAAAAGCATCGGTGGGTCAGTGGTAGAATACTCGCCTGCCACGCGGCCGCCCGGGTTCGATTCCCGGCCGCTGCAAAATTATAATTTCAAATATTTTTATTATAACGACCAATATATGATTTGAATATACGTTTAAAATGTTATTCCAGATTTTTTTTTTTTTAATTTAAGCGCTAACTTCTATAAATATGAATAAATGTGCTATGTATAAATTACTTCAAACTCATTGAATATACATTTCAAGTACTAATTTCGTTTCGGAAATTAGAAAATAACTCTAAGCGCTGCCTGCACATTGTTAAATTAATTTCTAAATTATGCAACATTTCGAAAATAAATTAAATAAAAACCTTTCTCAATTTACTATGCACGAGAGAAAGAGAGAGAGAGATAGAGAGAAAAACACTTTTCATATTTAGCGAACAAAAAAAAAAATTTGACAGGAAAATATTTTGGCAAATTCAAACGCAGTCAAATATGATATGTACTAAAATGTATACAAAATGTGAAGAGTTATTGTGGCATGGCAAAGCGGCAAGCAACAAAAAAAAAAAACATGATGTGGGAGCCCGATTGTAATCCATTAAAGAGTTTATTACACATTTCTAATTTGCAGTCGGTGTTGAGGACGCAACAAGTAATCAATTATAATAAATAAATAAAAAACAAGACAGATATTAGTGGGCAATAAAAAAAAACCTAAAACAAATTATCAAATACATTAAAACTTCTCTGAAATTAGCAAATATCATACATATGCATACAACATAAAACATATATACCCCTTTGCCAATTTCTGTGAATAGGGTATGACAAGTAAAGCGTCAAGTACTTATTGTTGTTATTATGTTTCGCATATTTGCTCTTGTAGCTATCGTTGGCTTATCGCTAGCAAGACTCTAATTGCTTTTAGTCTGCTGACTCGCCCAAAAACTCTAGCTGCGTGTTACCACAAGCCCCAGACAGCAGACAACAGACAGAGTTGTATCAAAACTCCACCGCC
Organism: Drosophila mettleri; assembly: GCA_035047625.1. Taxonomy (NCBI): domain Eukaryota; kingdom Metazoa; phylum Arthropoda; class Insecta; order Diptera; family Drosophilidae; genus Drosophila; species Drosophila mettleri. The sequence goes on along the minus strand of JAWNPI010000035.1, from coordinate 9,902,665 downwards.
ACTGCCACCGCCTCTATTGTTGAAAGAACCCCAACACAATAACCAGTTATGAATTCTAACGCATGTGGGAATTATTATAGAGCCCTAATATGAAAAGAAAATTTGAGGAAAGAGAAAAGCCCCAGGGGTAAAATTAATTCCACGTTGTCAACAGTATTTTTGCATACACCGAAACAGATACCAACAGAAGCTAAACAAGGAAAAGAGTTAGGAGGATGTATCTATCTGCATATGTGGTTCTTTTTTTTTTTTTTTTTTTGTTCCATCCAATGGGGTTGTAAGTTTTAATTATAAACTGAGGTCTCCAGGCGCTGTCGCTCTGTCCTGCTCAAATTGTAGTTCAACGTTTTGTTAATTTGTTTGATCCTTAGCTGTGCTTTGCTGGTTATTATATCATTTAAACTGATAGTTTATGTCCCTCCCAAGACCACGTGCCTGATGGGTTAAGTGTGTGCTTCAAGAGTTTTAAGAGTGTCGCCAAAAGAGTTTTACTAACTACAAAAGTTTGACTTTACAATGAAAGCAGCCAATTGTATGCAGTCGATGTGTTTTAACATCATAAAACCCAAGCCAACTGGAAAGAATCTTAACATGTTTCTACTAAGTTCTTGGCTAATTGCATTAGTAGACTTTATGAAAAGTTAGATCAAAGGTTCGACTTTTTCATAAACTTTAAAATGTTGAAATATAAGTTCGTAAAGAATTTTACCTTGGTCAACAATTAAAATTTCGCTCAGCTGTACGATATTCAAGAGGTAAAGTAAAGCTAAAGCAAACCAACAATCAATAAGCATCGGTGGTTCAGTGGTAGAATGCTCGCCTGCCACGCGGGCGGCCCGGGTTCGATTCCCGGCCGATGCAAACGGACTTCTTTTTTACTTAATTATTAAAATTAATGAGAAAAATATTAATAATTTTTATATATATAACAAATCATTAAAGAAAAGAAAAAACAAATATATAACAGAAATCTTTATAGAGTGCAGCAGGTGGAGTTAGAGAAAAACGACTGAAAATTTTGACCTCCCTATGCTTTCTCTCTGTATGCACTGACAGCGCGTAGAGTTGATCCGTGTAAAAAATAATATAACATTTGACATTGAGGGAGTCCTCAAGTTGTTTAAATTCTAAACCGAGTTTTTACTGGACCGAACTCTTTTCATAATAAATATTTGATGTTATTAACCATGAAGTATTTAGAACTAGAAGATATATAGCCCACAACACAATAAGTAAAATTGGTAAGATATATTTCAATGTGGGCAGCAAGAGCCAAAATATGCAAACTATTTGATAAAGCTTGCATTGCATATGGCCATAAATTTTAGAGTACATCTAACTAAGCCGCAAAGAAAATATTGCCCAAACCAATCAAAATGTTATGGTAAAAAATAATAAAAAAAAAAATTTAGAAAAATGAAAAAGTGGAAAGGCTCTACGATATTGTGCTGCACGGCCCTGACCATAAACTAGACTATGAATTTCAATGCAGACGTCGTCGCAACAGTCGCGACAACGACTAAAAATGTGCCGCACACATTGCCACAAACTGTGGCAGGCAGTTTCAGCGGCCTCTAAAATTGGTCGCTTTAATTGCAAAAACTCTTTCGTTGCCTGTGCTACTTGCATCACAAAAAGGACAGTAGCAACAGATACATAATATATATATAGTATGTATTTATATATATATGTATTTATATATATATGTATTTATATATATATATCTGTATATATTAATTGAACAAGCAGCAGCACGAGCAAAATAGCCAGCACAAGTTTTTGTTCATTTCTCGATGCTTTCGATGCTGTCCGGCGAATTCAAAAATAAAAGAAAACAAAATCGCGTTGAAATGTTGTTCATCTTTTGAGCAAAGTCTACTTTCGAATTTGGCAGCTGGGCACATCAAACAATCATTAGCATCAAGTGCAGACGACAAAGTTTGAGCTCTGGACGCTAAGAATGAACAGAATGAAACATTTGAGCGGGACACAGCAAAGGCAATAAATAAATATACATGTATATATATAGTAACACGACATACAGAATACTCTATACACATATTTATTGCATGAAATTTATATAAAAAAAACTTTGAAGATATTTAGATTATATTTTAAATAAAAATTAATACATAACTGACAGCACAAAGGCCTAGAAGCTGATTAAAGCTATTTATTTTATATTACTTTTTCACTTATATTTTCATATGAAATATACACCTATACAGGGTATACATATATATAACTTGTCAAGTTAACTTTCGAAATGAACTGATATATAGTATCTTATCTTTCAACCACTCTCTCTCTCTTTCTCACTCACTTTGTCCCTCTCTATTTGTCCCGGATTACAGCTTTTTTTCACATTTTCGTTTGCCTTTTCAACAACTTTAATGAAGCACTCTTAATTAATCTTAAGCTGTAGCTGCATCTTTGAAATGGGTATTAGCTAATGCGCTTCAACTGGGGCAGAGCAAACGAAGTTTTTATTCGCCTATTTATTTTTTAAGCTAATTAAACAGATGAGTTGAATGAAAATATATTGCATTAATGTTTTTAAATAAAACTTGTATAAAATATGTTCAATAATAAATCTACGATAGTAATTTGTTACGTCACTAATATTTGAATTTCTATTCATAATGTGAGAGTTATCAATACAATGCTTTTTAGATCCAATTTATGGTAAAGTATATTTTATATGGTTTTTGCGTTGAGTAGTCATACTGCAATATCTGCTCCGCATTGTTTATCACGCCAATGCCAATTTAATTTGCATTACTGGTCTTTTATTGCATTTCATTAGTCACAATTAGAAGTGTTATTCAAATATAAAATAAGTCGCAGTTATTTCAATTGTTATTTGCTTTGCCCAGCGATACTATATTAAATCAAATATAATTATAAAAAATATAATTATATATATATATATATATATATATATATATATATATATATTAAAATATCTGTTACTAATTGCATGTGATTACCGTTTAATTATAAATTATATTCAGTGCTAACAATTTTTTTTGCAATTTTCATTATATGCCCATAAAATTTTAATTCACTTCTAATTTTATTGCAAAATTATTTTAGCATCAAATGATTTTTCACTTATTACTAAATTGTATTTTTAAGCCGAAATAAATTCATAATTCATAAAAAATAAATGACAACTGGGCGTGGTAAATTGTTTTAATTTGAATTGATTTTATTTCAGCCACTCATAGATATATGCTAAAGGATAATTACAACAAAGTTTTAATTTCAATCAATTCTTGGGCCTAATAAAAACATCAGATTATATCCTTTTGTGAAACACAATTGTCAATGTCTTTGAAATAAACGCTAAGCCCAATCCTTTTTCTATATCTTTGTAACAATGCCTCATTCATACTTTGTCCCTTTCTTAAAATTTTATTCGATTTTCAGTTCCTTTTCAATTGCTGGATACTTTTAAGGCAAGGCAACAGGCACATTACTCAGCCAATTTAACAGAGCCCCAAACGAACAAAAGGACAACAAAAAAAAATCCTCGACTCAACTGCAAACTTTTCATAAATCCTTATGAGCATTAATAATCATTAGCTCATACATATCACATGCTTGTATTTCCAGCAAAGCCAAGCAAACAAACAAACACACAATTCTAAGTTTCTATATCTTAAACTGAAATGTTCTACTTCCACTCTGTGTCAATCCTACTTCCTCCCTCTTTTTTTCTCTCTCTCTCTGTCATTTATATTCTCTACATTTATGATAATGCTTACGGAGAGTAGATTTAAATTAATAATTCATAATTAAGATATATTTTAAGTAAAGTTGATATTTGTATATATTATTTATATATATATTTTTAATATATATTTTTAATATTTGAAATCTATATCAATATATTTATAATATACGAAATATCAATAAATAAAATTTTAAAAATATTTTTTTTAATTTATTTATTTTCTATGTATTATTTTGTAATCAATGTGCAAAAGACAATTGAAAAATATTATTGTACAGGATATTAGTTCTCAGTTAATGATGATTTTATTTTATTTATCTAATATATTTTAATACATCTTGCAACATACTAGTTCTTCTTTCAGGGGGTATCTAGTAGTATATATTTTAGTTTATTTTGGCTTTGGCTTTTGCCATTCATACAATTTGTCAAAATTCACTCAGCTGTATGAACAAAAATTTCACACACACCCACAATAACCAGGAAAGGGTTGTGTTAGGGACGGCAAATAGAAGAACAAGATGAAGGAGGAAGCATGAGCTTAGAGCAAGTCCAGTTTCAAATCCATGTCTACACATAAAAAGTAAACATGAATTGCACATTTTTCACATTTCGCACATAATTTTGGTTTTTTTTTTATTTTTCGTCCCTCTCTCTCTCTCTTCCATTTTCCCGCTTGTTTGCCTACACTAAACAACAAAATTAGGGTCAATTTTTTTGTTGATTTTATGTGTTGCTCGTTTGCCCCGAATGTGTGTGTGTGTGTGTGAAATATGCGTATTGTGGTTTCTTCTTGCCATGGTGTTCTTAACCCTTATCAAAAGCTTCCTTTTTCCTGCATAAATATATTTTTTGCTCTACTGATTACAATATTATTTCACTTTTTACTCGCGACGGATTTATGTGTACTTAACCAATTCTCTAGACGCACTCTTTCCTACATTTCTTTTTAACGCAATCATAACTTGGCAAACGATTTTCTGATTATATACATACATACGTATATTGCTGTATACTTATATACAGTTTTCCTTGTTTTTCTCTTGAGGCACGAAATTTGCATAAAATATTTGGGGCTGCTAATTTGTAGGAGCATCACTACAAAACGAATTCCCATTTAAATATAATTTGATTTTCGCGTTCTTTTCTTTTAGTTTTTCTAGCGGAATTCTGCGAACGGATCTGACATTTTCCTTTTCCTTGTGGCTTATCTGCGCCCCCAAGCGAGTCGCGTGAGTGCACTTATTTATGTCAAAGTTTTAAGCAAAAGTTTTTCACGCAGCGAAGCGCACCTGGCGCAATGGATTTTTCAACTCCTTCAACTCGACAGGTTCTCCCGTTCCGCGTTAGTTAATTAATACCACAGCAGATACGCGAGAAGCTGCTCTGATGGATATATAGTATGGTATAGTACATATATATTATATACACACATATATCAATGGCCTTTGCTTTGCGAAGTTCCAATTGGAACTGGTTAAAACTTTTAGTTTGCATTTTGTTGCCAGCAAAAGTTATCTTGATCTGATTTGCTTGAGAAAATAAGTTGGGGTTTTTTTAATTTTGAAGTACTTTCAGGCAAGATTTTTGAGATCTCTTGCCTGAATAAGTTTGCCCATATTATGCTATAGAGCGAATCATCTGAGATATATAAAAAACACATCATATATATATTGGATACAAAAATTTGCAAGCATTTCCTTAGTAAATTTCTTATATTCAAGCGATCAGATTTATTTGATTAAATTATTAATTTTAAAGTGTTTTTACAATATGTATTCATTTTTAAATCAATACGATGCGGTTTTAAGCAGTTGACAGGCTCAACTGTAAGAACGACTAAAAAAAACTTTACCAAACAAACAAAAACATTCTTTGAAAATATGTGAGAAACAGATTAAGTTATGTTACAATGAGAATTTCAAAGAAATATTTTGGAGTTTGCATAGCCCAAAATATTTTTCTCTTGTTTATCAACACTGTTCGACCATAAGAGGCTTATTTGAAGTGCTAATCGATGTGTTTATGGCCCATAAGCTACAAAAATGTGGCCGATAATTGAGTAGAGCTGTCATAAATGTCACAAGTTAATGTCCCGCCGGAGAAATACCCAAACAGATAGAACAAATAACGCAGTAAAAGAGTGAAAAGAAATAATACAGAGACTGGGAAAATAGAGAACGTGAGAGCGAGGGCGAGAGAGCTTACACAAACAAAAGCAAACCCCCAAAATCATGGGAATAAATAAACATTTCAATGCAAAACGGAAACATGAACGCACAGACAATAAGTGTGAGCGAGACAGGGCATAAAATTATCGCTCTACCCCAAGCTTAAGTGCCAAGAAAAATATGCAAACAAGAGCAACAGCAAAAGAACGGTAAATAAATGCACAAAAGAAAAGAAAAATAACCGCCTTCCATTTGCGGATGACAGGCGGCATTTAAAATCTTACAATCAGTGCAACAATTTAATAAATAAGTGAAGATGTATGCTAAAGGAGGGCAGACACACACTAAAATTGGCTAACTGTCTGCGTGTGTGTGGGTGTTTATGGGTAATAGCTGAGGCTGCTGCAAATGACATGTCTGTGTACATAGGAAGACCGTTCAGCACACAACGACAATCAAACAGCAACAGTTCCCGTTGCCGTTGCCGTTGCAGTTTCAGTTTGCACAGGCAAACTAAATGAGCCCAAGGGTAGCCCAGCGGGACTATCGGCCAGTGAGAAACTACTGCAAAAAGATGCATAATATCAGCAAACACTCACTGTCGTCAGTCTTTCACTCTGTACATTGAAATTATTCCAGTTTTAATTCGGTTCCACTTTATAGTTATATTCTGCATTTGAATATTACAATCTGCAATCATAGTCCGCACTTTCCATTTGTTTTCGCTCTTTTTTGCTTGCTCTCTATCTCTCTCTCAGTTATTGTAACTGAGCTAGCATTAGGCTTCCATTTGATCGCTATCGTTTGTTCTCTCTTTCGTTCTCTAGTTGCTTCTTCGCATAGCATTCTGATTTTGAGACAGTACTGCAGGGTTTATGCACTACACACACACACACACACACACGCACACAGCTAAGCTAGTGAAGTAAACAGCTGCAGCAGCCGCAGCCACAACACCAACAACAATAGTACCATCAGCAGTAACATGAGCTGATGCCCATCACTAGCAACATGATTAGAAACAGGCGCTTGGCACTGCGACAACAGAGTCAGACGCTGCAACTGAGGCTATGCACCCGATAGCCGTCGCACTCACATACCCAGACATAGACTTACATATATACATATATATATATACTCTCGCATACGCACGCACATAAACACGCACACCCGCTGCTGATGCCAACAGCCACTTGTCTGACTGACATTAATAAATCGCTTTTATAGCATCATCTCAGACTGCTCTGTCTGCTGCAGCTGAACTAGCTACATTTCCACTAACTTCCACTCTCCGTCTTCCACACCAATATGAGCATTTGTTTTTGTCGCTTGTTTGCTTTCTAAGTTGAAGCCTGCCTGCACTCCGGGCTACGCATTATTAATTCCACATCAATGCCCGGCGCTTGGCCACACAGTTCAATGCATTTGCTCTCTCATTGACACACTGTCTGTATATCGCTCTCCCACTTACGCTCGCTCTCTCGCTCGCTGGCTTGTCTGACCCGAAGCAAGCGCAAGATGCACTTTAGTATATTTACACATACACACAAACCTAGATACAAGACAGTTTTGGAAGTCGCGTAATCGATGCAAACGTCAAATTTCAACAGTGGCATCCCATAAAAGTGATGACAGTGCAAAGGGAAATGATCGTGAGTTTAAGATTATGGCTACCACAATATGAAGACATTAAATGGGATCAGGTTTCTTTGTGTGTGGGCTCTTCCGTGCACTTGACATACTTTTCGAATGGATTATTTACAAAAAGCATTGTCTATGGCTAGATAAATTTGAATAAATATTAAAACTTTATCTTTTGTCTACACTCATTCATTTGCATTATTTTGCGTAGTCAGCTGCTTTTAATGAAATTTAAATTCAATTCCTTCTGTGCATTTACAATTTTTCAATTAACCACATGCATGCATATCATTGTTCATCTCTGGGGGCAGCACTGTAATCCATCCATCAAGCTGCTTCTATAAATATTAAATATTATAATCTACAACAATCACATGTCCCATGCCCTCTCGTCAGTGCCTAACCACAAGCGGACTATCTGTGTATCCTCTCTCTCTCTCTCTCTCCCTCTCTGTATTTTAATTTCTTTATCTCCCTCACTCTAAGACACACTTGGGAGTTACAGCATGGTTTACATTAATCTCCGAGGCGTCACCTTATTGTGTGGCATATATTAAATTGGGAATACGCATTAACATTTAAATTTGTTTTCAATTTTGTCAACCAAGAATTATTATGTAGATACTTGTGAGTGTGTATGTGTGTGTGTGTGTGTATGTAGTTAGCCTCCTTTTTGTCACCTCCTGAGACAACAAACTCATTCGACTTCATTATGTAAATCAAACAAACAAAGGCTTGTGAGTGGATTGCATAAATCTGGCACAGTTTGGTTTGGTTTTACAATTGTTGTCTTATCTAAGCTAAAATGGTGTCTAAGTATAATCAATATATGTTAAATAGCTATATAAATAAGAACCAGAGAGATGGGCATTGAAATTGTGACAGCATTTTAGCATAATTAAATATATTAACATTTGGTCTATATAAAAGCAAGCGTAATAATACTTGAACAGTGTTGTCATCAAGTACGACTACTGTATTATAATCAGAGATCAGAGATCATATATAATATAAAATCCAGATTTAGTAAATAACCTTAAAAGTAAATGTTCCCATTACTCATATTTGCTTTGTTATCATATAATTCTCACACGGTTACAGCATTGTAAAGGTATCGACACTGTTTGCTGATGGTTTTAAAAAGAACCCAAGAAAAAGATTTATTGTCAACAATCAAAGCACTGTATACTGTAATATATATATATATATATATATATATATATATATATATATATATATATATATATATATATATATATATATATATGTATGTATGTATGTATGTAACTTAAAATTATGTATAACATTGTTTGTATTTTAAATGTGCAACAAATATATGTTACAAATGAATAAATGATGTAAGCTTTTAACAATGTTTACTGACTATATTGAAGCAAACATTTGATCAGCTGCTACTAGCTGGAATCACATTCATATATATTGATATTTATGTGAATATGCATGATCATGCAATATAAATAATAGATGTTTGTATATTTGAAATTTTCCAGCTGTCGCACTGCCAATTCAGCTGATTCATTGTTGAGTCTATTTATTTTTTATTTCACACGTTTTTTTGCTTAAATTGAAATTTGATTCGCGTTGCTTATGCTAATGCCACGAAATGTGCACAGTTCAAAGACATTTTTGAAAAACTGTGTCAAGTTCATTTTGCACTTTGTCTTTGGGATGCTATCAAAATTCAATCTAAGTATATATGTATATATATATATACATATACATTTATGTGTATATACATATTTATACACATATTTCACCTTCAATCAGAAAAGAATTTGTTGCTTATTCAGTTCACAGCAAAAGTAAGAATGAAATTTGTAGAATTCATTTTTGTTTCTCGCACTGGTGACAAAAAGGAATTCTCATTGCGGTATTTGCTCAAATGGTAGCCCCACAATTTAACGAAATATTTTTCGACTTACGCTCCGACAAATTTTGAATGTGTAAACATTTACTGTTGCAGGCTTGTCAATGAAATTGAGTCAACAGCGTGTACGCACCTGCAAATAGAAATTAAAATTAAGTTAAATAACATATTAATCGATTTATAAATATTTATTTAGCCATACAAATTGGTTAATTGTGAAAACAACACAATTTTCTATAGAAAACAATAAAATATTTGTTTTTGAATATTTATAGAGTTAAAATAATAGCCAAAGATGTAAGCAATTTCCATCTTACCCACATTGCACAATTGAAACATTAAGCAAACATTGATTAAATTAATAAATATTTATTAAAAAACATTTTGATAAATCTAAAGAGAAGTTCACTTTTGTAATTTTGAATTCTTGAGGATTATTTCAACCCCAAACAATAATCTATATTTTTTTTTTTTGGTTTTTTTCTTTTGGCAATCTATATTTTATATTTTGTTTAGATATATATATAGTATTTTTTTGTTGGTTATTTATAGTCATTTTTACATTGCTACTTTCGTTTACAAATTTTCTCATCCATTTTCCATTGAGCCAACTATTTGAACCAGATTTAAAAACAGCTTTAACGCGATAAAAATAGTCTAAACTTGAAGCTAAAAACCAATTTGGCATTTGTTATTGTGCTCGAAAATTTGACAGCTGAAAAAGGAATTAATTGAAGTCAATGCGGGGCAACTAATCAGCAGCTGGACAGCATGTGTATACCACAGAAAGTGGCGTTGCATTGTTCCAAAGCGAAAGCGGACAAGCGCAAAGGTGTATTGTGCACCTGAGCAAACGGCAAATTCAATTAAAACGTGTGCAAAAGAAGCAATGAATGGCATGGGCTAAGTACGCGGGGGCATTGCAATTTGGCACCCGACAAACGTGCAGCTGTAAGCTGCACAAGCCAAATACGCAGCTCCGTGTAAGGGTATTGAAAAATGTGGAACGCATGTCAAATGCAGCAGCAGAGCGATGCACATTATGCGAATGCCTTGTCTGCTTTGCTGTTGCTGCTGCAGCACTTTTGTAGCCAAACAACAGTGGCAGTCAACTGCAGTCTGAGGCAGACAGAACATACGCACACTAACGGCCACAGTATCCACAGCCACATCATAAAAAGTTGCAGCAACATTTTTGGCGCGCGACCGTGGCAACAGTTATTAGTGCCACATGTTGCAGCGCTGTGCATTGTTGGCAAAAAAAAGGCAGGCAACTCCTAACTAAGCCAGACTTATAAAAGAATTTACAATTAAGGTGAGCTGCTGCTGCTGCTGACACGAACTGCACTCAACTACACTCAGAAAAATATGTAAACCGAATATATATATAAAGAATAAATAAAAAAGAAAAAAAAACACACACACAAAAAAAAAAAAAAAAAAAAAAAAAAAAAAAAAAAAAAAAAAAAAAAAAAAAAAAAAAAAAAAAAAAAAAAAAAGAAAAAAAAAAAAAAAAAAAAAAAAAAAAACCCAATTACAAAAACATTATACCCTGAAATTAATTTGAAGAACAATAAAAAATAAGGTAAAATAATTTTAAAAAAAATCATTAAAACAATAAAAGAAATATATAAATAAATGTATATATATATATATATATATATATATATATATATATATATATATATATATATATATATATATATATATATATATAAAACATATATTATAAATTAATATATATGTGTATATAATATATAAATAAATATACATATAATTAAATTATAGTCTCATTTTTGCTTGGAAATTAAATAAAAAATAGGAAAGAGCAAAGATACGTCAAAGAGATGAGTCAACAAATGTAGACGTAGGGAGCTAATAGTTGCATAGGAGAATTACACATATACAGAGCCCGCAACATGCCCGCTCTCTAATTAAATAAACGCTTTAAAAGCAACCTTGCTGCAGTCTGAAAAAAAGTTAAGTACTAAATATAACTGAAATCAACCAGTTAAAATGACAGACTAGAATTTGCTCTAAATTCTGTGAAGAACTGCTAGAAGTATACCAAACCATTTATATATAGGAAATGCAATGTATATCTCTATGTATGTATATGTATGTAAGAATATATATATTCACAATTTTCAGTCTCTAGCTAAACTCTTGGCAGCTCGCCTACCTGATTAAGCATATACTTGAGACGACCACTTATGTCTGTTATATACGTTTACTCACAAATACAATATACCCTATTTCAACTTAGCTTTCAATGAGCTCAGGGTATGAGAAGAAAGTGCACATACATAGAGCAGCCGCCATGTAAACACAAACAGGGCAGAGCAGGGCAGAACTGGGCAGAGCAATGATGGGCTGGGCAGGGCTGCATTTAACAAAGGCGCCGACCCCCAGTTACGCTCTACTAATTTCTAGTTTAATTATTTTCAATTTCGCACAAAGTAACCGCGACAACAACAAACACACACTTGACAAGCAGAGAAGCGAATGTGCAATTCAAGTGCAGGTCAACAGCAAAAATGTTGACGTTGACGACAACTAAAGCGTGGAGAAAATGAAAGCAGAGCGAAAACTGTAGCCAAAATGTAAACGCATATAATTACTAATTACAGTTTAGGCCATAAAGGAACTGCAATACAAATTAGCTTAATAAATCTGATATGTGTGAAAGCTTAAGCAAAAAAAAATTGATCAAATACTTGTCTATGCTGTTATATAAATATTATGTTACGTATGTATAAAAAGAGCCACCTGTTAGTTTTCGTTTCATCTGTTTATTTGAAAAATCAGGTCAAACAATATTGAAATGCGAGCATTGAATGCATTTTTTATCGCAGATGTTTAAACTGTTAATTCAAAAATAAATAATCCCTTTTCATGTTACACAATTTACCAATATTTCAGAATGGCAAATACGATTAAAAGTGCTCAAGTGTTGGAGATTAACATGTTGCAGATAAACATTTATATAATTTTGTTTATAGTATTTAACTGACATTTTTTATGATTTCGCTTTAAGCGCTAATAAAACCAATGAGAAACCTTTTAATTTTATATATGTATATATTTATATTTATACAATATTATATTTATTCGTTTACAAAGTGAAACAAATATATTTATTTTGGTTAACTTATTGACAAAGATTTCAAATGATGAATTCAATAATACGATTAATATCCTCTACTGATTTAATATAATTAATATATACGAGCTGACCTATACAATATGACAATTTCCCAATTCGAAACTCATTTACCTAGGCGTGCTTTATGCAGTCCGAGGCGCCTGCCTGCACATGCGTAGCTCTCATGTCTTTTCATATGCATACCACTAAAAATTTTAAAGAAAGTTTTAAGTATATCTATCTCAATTTCCAAACATCTAGGCATCTTAAGCACCAACACAAAAAATTGTAACAAAATACATTAGTTTCGACTTTTCCACATTTTCATTCCAAAGCTTCTTCATTTCAGAATAAATACTCAAACTAGCAGTATGTTATATTTAAGTAACTACGGTTAGCTGCCATTAAATAAATTAAGTAAGTGTAGCAAAAATTTGCAGCGAATGCGCAGCTCCATCAACTAATGTGGCAGCGAGGAGCAGCCAAAGGCAGTGGGTGCCATGTGGCATACACAGGTTGCAGTAATAATCCAATTAGATTTAACTGCAACGTAGACGACATGTACAAGGGAACAACATCAGGTGCTACATACGCGGCACTTACACAGAAATGTGTGTAAATGTACAATAAAAACTATTTATGTAATTAAATTTGTATTGCAACTAAAATTAATTAAAACCATGCGCAAAATGGCATGGCAAATAGTACAAAAAAAAAGACTTAATAACTAGTAAATATATATATATATATATAAAACTCTGCTAATGGCAAAATGAAAAGAACTTTTGTAGACACAGCACAGCAAGCCCATTAGCTGACAATTATGAATTCATGTTCAATAATTACTAATGTTATAAAGAACATTGATGTGCACTAGATGCACACAAGTCCGCAATGATATGCGACTATTAGACACTCTATAAAACACTTTAACTTTTATATACCGCAGAGAGCTATCATATACATACTAAACACAAAACAAAATAGACAGATTCAAGAGAGATGAAACTTGTGAAAGTGCTTCAGTGGACATAGCCTACATGATCACTTTGATCTTATTGGAAAACAACGAACAGCATTACAAAGAAAAATATTTATATATTAAATATATAATATAAGTCTAAATAATTATATAATAAAAATGTATGTAAAATACATAATATGCGCAGAGTCTTATATAATAATTCAATCACAATATTTGTATATGCCCTTCTAAGAAATTGAGAGAAGCACATACAAAGGTGACAACATCATGTGTATCTATCAAATAAATGAGGGCGAGAGTACAGGAATTGACTTTTATCTTATCTATGGAACTATTGAATACAACATGTGAAATCAATTGAAAAAAAAAAAAAAACAGCCACAAATGACGGCATGACTCAGGTCAGACACATTATTAAAATGGCGTGTCGCTTGAAACGCCAACAGGAAAAACACTTTAAAGGCCACTCGAGACAAAGGAGTTGGGATTCGGGGCGGGGGGCTACAAAGCTGAAAATCAACCCCAAGCAAGACTTCAACTTAATTAAGCAAAAGACTGCAAGTGTAGCTCATAAAAAATATCAGTTGTTCAAAACCCCAGAATGACACTGAATATAATGGAAATGCCAAGGAACAACAACAGCGAAGGCAGCAGCAAACATGGCCAGACACGTAAGCATCATTAATCAAATGTCCAGACAAGTGTAAAGTATAAGCGAGGCGCACGACAACCCTGGCCAGGACCCTCGCCGACCCAACGTAGTAGAGAAGTAAAGAACCCCAAGGCGGCGTTTAAGGCCTCGTCGGAGCCTGGCGCCTATGCACACGTACCCAGCACAAAGTGGTTTGGCCCACTCGACAAGCACTTGAGGCGCGCCCCACCTTTGCCTGTTGACAATAAACATTGCGATTGCCAACGACAACGACAGCGACGGCGACAGCGACGGCGACGGCGACGTCGACGCACTTTGTCAACGCACAAGGAGGTGCCGGAGCTGGAGCCGCTAGACGACATTCGCAGGACACGCAGCTGTAGGTGCCCTTACTCCAAAAAATCCAATATTAAGCGTCTGTATAAACCGCATTGTTGACATGCTTGACAGTGGTGACATTTTAGTTCCCAGGTGAGATTAATTTCGCTATTATTGTTGCCACCTGGTGTTTCTATCCTGTTCCTCTCCCCCTCCTTTTATTTGCCAAACATTTCTATTGGTGTTTGTGGAATTTTACGAGTGTGTAATAGGCCAAACAAGCCAAAAAAATAATAATAAAAATAAAAATGACACAGGTACTTCATGTTGAAACTTAACTTTATTTGATTTATTTCAAATAAGTTATTTTAAATTAATAATTTATGATGAATTTATTCCTTTTGCAAACTGAAACATATTTTTACTAATGCTTAAATAAAGTAATAAATAAAATAAAAAAAATATATCAAATAAAAAAAAATAAATAAATAAATTTATAAGTAAAAAACAAAACAGCAAACACAAAAAAAAAACAGATATAAAATAAAAGAAGTAAAAAAACAAATTCGAATTTTGTATTTGTATTATTTGGTCCAAAAATTTAAACAAATAAAAAATGATTATATATACTGCAAAGCTCAAATCTACAGCCAAATAAGTCGCCTTATCGCATTGGTTTTTAGAGACATTCCACTTCAAAGAGAAAAGAGGAAGAAAAACAAACAACTGGCGCCCATAAAAACAGATAGGCACAAGTGTTAGATCAACAATGAAACTTCATAAACAAAAAAAGGAAGATAAAAAAATTAAAGCAACAAATCTAATTTCAAATGCATCTGAAGAAATCAGAGTATGGGAGACATGTACGTGTTTACTCATCTAAAAGTGGTACAAAGCATTTCAAGGTTTCCGTCAAAGACAGGGTGTGTGTGTGTGTGTAAGCAAGACAGAGAGAAAAGTACAAAAAAAAAAAAAAAAACAGACAGATGACACACAGCAAGTTATTGTATTCAGTTCTGAACGAAACGATTGGCATTCAATTATCATAGCCCCCGAGTTGATTAATATTTATTTATTTTTTATTTACACTGATAAGGAAGGCCTTACTTATCGCACAGCGCTCATAATTAATTTAATATTAGATAAGCCATTCAATTTTTTCTCTTTTTTATTTTATTAATTTTTACAATTTCCATTTCATTTATTTACATAATTTGCACTCGGCAAATCTCAAGCAAATATTTTTACTGATAAATACTAAGTGAGCAAAACTTGTCAGCTAGCAAAAAAGAAGCAAAAATTAACTGAATGGAAAAGTCAAGTCAAGTGCACTTGCAACTGCTGCTGTCAAAAATTGAATGTTAAAAGCCATCAGCCATATATTTCATAAAATTTGAATGGAAATTTATATGAAATTGAAATAATATTTGCTTAAATATTAAATTGAATGCGACAGGATCAAAATGCAAATAATTTATTTATCATACATCTAAATATATATATATAATTATAAATCATATGAGCAATCGCTTTCTTTGAAAGACTAAATTCGCTTTTATTCTAGACTCAGTTTGGACTGCAAAGAAAATAGGTTATAATACGTAAATATATTTTGGACTTTAATCACATGTTCTGCAGTTCGCATATTTATGAAATGAAAGTGTAAACACGAACGATTTTTGTTTCAAATTTGTTTTGGAAAAATAAATCTTCTCCGCAACAACTTCTTTTGACCTTCTTTAACTATCCTAGCCCCTTTTTGTCATACTGAAAATACAATATAATAGTAATTTTTTGTAATTATAATTTATTGAATATCCTATTGGACATATTGCAAATGCAAATAAAATTATTTTATCTTAAATATAAAATATCCCTAAAAACATATTGATCAATTTTTATTTTATTTGGAGTCTCAATTCCAGACAAGTATCGATATAAATCCATTATTATTTTGTGTATCCTTAATAACTAAATTGGGTTAGGCTGTGCAACTCAAATAGGTCTATAAAAACCAAGTTAGAGCTTATACCAAATTACAACCATTTTATTGCACCATAAAGACTACGAATTTATTTGATTTTTTATTTTAATTGGCAATTATTTTACTATAAACTTAGCACACTCAATAATATCAAAGCGATTTTCACGCACTTCGCCCTCAAATTACATCAAAGTATTGTCAACAGCTTTTCCGAGCCTAATTCGAAAGCTTTAGACGTTGATTCCTGAACAAAAAAAAATATATATATATATATATATATATATATATATATATAAATCAAAAAAACGAGAAAAGCAAATGCTGCTCATTACGCACGTCAGAATCCAATTTGTTGTCACATCTTGACGAACATAAAAAGAAAAGTACCAAAAGCGAAATCAAAGCGCGTTTTGGGACACGCAATTTCAAAGATTAAATCCCGCACATTACAACAAATGTGAAGTGGGCGTAGGTGGATGTGAAAGCCGAGACGGTTATCCTTTTTATTACATCCAAAGCATATACGAAACCGAAGTTGCAGCTCGTTTCGACGCTTCATCGGCGGCTGTCCAGTTCATCGTTATCGCATAACAAGAGCAAGAAAACAAAATACACAAGTCGTCGTCGTCCGCGTCGGACAGCCAAAAACTTTCGACATAATAATAAAAATTTCATGCCTGCAAAGCGTAGCCAAGGAGTCGAGAGTCGAAAGCAAGGCGACTGCCTAATGGCAGAGGAGGTCGCCAAGTTGGTATAATATTAAAGCTGCTTAAAATCATGATTATATTACACATACACATCGCTGGCAATGTCAATACGGACAGCTTATATCGCCATGCTGTGCTTATATAAGCCAAGACAGTTCCTACAACAATTTGGCCCAGACGAGGAAGCATGTGTCTGACGATGTGCGAAATGTTGCCAAAATAACAATGAAATTATGCGATAAACATTGACAACACCGAGATGGCAATACTCTAATAAGAGGAAGAAAAATTTAGAAACAATAATAGAAGCTTTACCAATTTTGAACAAGAAATGTAAATAGAACTTATCAGTTAATTTATATTAACTAATTTAGTATTCCATCAATCTCTAATGCAATTAGCGTAGCTAAGTAGAGGTTGGCTGATTTGATAGAGGTTGTATAAAATAAAGTTATTAAATATATAATATATATAAATCCCCTAATACCCGGAATAATTTCGTTTGTCATACCCTATTGCGTGGGCGGTTTATAAGGGGGTTTTCGACAACTGATTAAAATGCATGAATCAAGTCATTGAACTTTATTCTGGAAATATACGAAATATTTTTGTTAGCTGATTAAATAGATTTGTGTCATATGCACGGAATGCCGAAAATGCATATACAACCCAATATATACTTATACATGTTGTTAATAATCTTAATATTCGCGAGTAATGAAAATTTTCTTCTTTTTTTTCCTTTTCTTTCGTGTTAAGCTTTTATCCATTGTTTTTACGCCTTCAAATAAATGAGTTTTTTGGCTGCAGTCTACAAATATAAAATACAAGAGCGAATGAGAGGGGCAAATAAATATATGACCTCATGGAAAGAGTCTGTGCTGGAACTCGGCCAAAAGTCGCCAAAGTCTTTGCCATTATTGGTTTAATATTGTCAAAGTTTGTTTAGCTTCAATTTTGTTTCCTTTGGAAGCAGCTTCTCGTATATCACAGGCAAGCACATATCGATATATTTAAGTATATGTAGGATATGCTTGGCAGCTAACTTTTTTTATACCCTGTAGACATTCCGTTTTGATGGAGCATGCCAAAAGTAGCAGTAGCTAATCAGAATTAATGAATCTAATCTGCTTATTTTACGAATATGTGCGATATGTACAGATGGTTTAATAGCTTTAAGTCTATGCATTTTACTCTCAGGCTTATGTCATTGAATAAGTTTATGTTGTATATTTATCAAATATATATGTACATTTGTATATTTATCAAAATGTCAAATTATTTATATGTTTACTATATTTCAACAGTATATATATCGATCGGAATAAATATTCTATGCATATTTTTCGATACTTATTTTATATTCTATAAATTACTACATATACTTCACTATCCGCCTTATATATGTCTTTGAAATATATATTTGAAATGTCAATTATCTCTCGGAAATATTGCAAAATAATATAAGTATCGATAAATATAAATGTTGATAACTCATTTTTTTTTTTTCAACATAAATTATAACAGCTCTAAAAAGATTTTATGACTACAGGGCATCTTTACGTAGAGCCACTCTCTGTCAACACGCACAAACTTCTTTTTGTTCGCCTAGCCTGGTTATCGCATTTATTATCCCATTTCAGACAATGTTCTCGTTGTTTTTGTTCCAGTTTTTGTTGTTGTTATTTATTCGCATATGCGAAAGTTAAATTGCGTAGAAATTCAAGTCGCGTCGTTATCTTTGGTCGCCCGTTAATCTGAAGTCTATATAGTTATTTTATGATGTGCATGTTTGCTGGCTTCTATTTTATTACATGAAACACTCGTGACAGCTTTGGCTCTCCAAATTAAGTGGCTGATATTTGGGGTGGTGGGGTTACGAGATTGCCTAACAGACGTCGCGACGTCAAAGTCGTCTTTAAGTCTGCTGCTGTGCGTACATACTCTGCTGTCTTTCTGCTTTGTATCTCCTCCATAAATTATTTCATTCGCTTAGCCTTGTTTAGTTGATTTGACCAAATTAGTAAAGAGAACTTTAAGAGCACAACAACAAGTTAAACTTGTTATTGCGGTTGCATATAAATCAGTTTTATGTTTGCGGCATCCTTCAAAAGGGTTTTTTTGTAGTTGTTTTAGTTATTCGAATTATTTTTTGGGACTTTGTAAATTAATTCGAACAGTGATTTTTTGCGATTTTAGGATTTTTGGGGCTTTGTTTAAGTTGTGGCCTGTTTAGAATTGATAATAAGCTGCGAATACCCAAGCAAAGCACGAATAGTTGAATAGTTTTAAATTTATTTAAAATTGTGGAAAGTACTGTAGAATAAGAACAATCTTATTATAACATGATAAGTGATATATATATATATATATATATATATATATATATATATATATATATATATATATAAATAATAATTGAATGCCAAAATATATATTATCAGATCACATATTCAATTCTGAATTCATTAATATTCATTCAATAGCATTTTTAACAATTTTAAAACAACTCCAACAAAGGCAAGCTTATTTTATATTATTTTATTTATATATTCAAGATAAATCATTTGATTCGCACACTTAAGCCACCACAATAACAGGCTTGTTTGACAACAATTCTCTTAATGTTTCTAGCAACACCCTGAATTTTCTGATTTAATAGTTGATTAATTTTAACTAATGCACGAAAACTCGGTAAGACATTCAGACATAATTAACTACAATTGGCTTGAACTTTAGATATGCGGCTAATTAGCATGACATGCAAGTCGCACGATTCCTGCGTCCGTTGCTCGACTGTTCATGACAGACAAATCAAACAGACAAACGTTTAACTAAAGTATACTTGTCACACACACACACACACACACACACACATAGACACTCATGAGCTCACGCACACCCAACTGTCTGGCTGTGTCCAAGTAGTGGCAAATTGTGCGTCGTCCTTTTCTTTTTGGCACGCAAAATTCTTAATTACATCCGTTTGCGGGTCGGCGCGTGTATCCGGATACGCGTTAGCCATTAGGGGAAAACCCCGCAGTGGAAAACCGCAGTGAACAGCACGTGAATAAGTGAACCGCCAGTTGGCATCTAGTCACGTTGCCAGCTCAGACACAATCACCCACCAACCCACCATTACCATTACCACTACTGCACTGCCACTCCCCATTCACCCTCGACTCTTGGGAAAATATACAACAATTGCTTGTCACCAGCTGTCCACAGTTTCCACAGCTCGCCGCTTCTGCTTCTTTCTGTCGCATTTTTCGCACGTATTGTCCAGACTTTGAGTGGCTGCTGTCGTTTCGGAACAGAGTAGACCATTCGAAAATCCACCCCCGCCGCCTCGGACACATCCACCCGCTATTTACTGCTGCTTTCTGTCACCTTGTGCCCATTCAGGCTGGTCAGGGCGGAAAATTCCAAGAAGTAGTTATGAGAGTGCTGCTGCTGCTGCACTCGACCCGCTGATTATTAACCACCTACTGGGTGCTATATATAGATTATGATGCTCACAGTTGACTTCATATCGAATTGCTTAATTAGAGTGCAGTCGAATCGAGGGCTCCCTGATAGATAGTAAGTAAGTTAGTCTGTCAGCATTTCGTTAGTTTCATCAATTTGCTGCCATTGTTATCAAAATCGATAGTTAATTGAATTCACTCATATCTAAATGACATTTTAATCTATTTCATCAGGGTGGGGCCACAGGCCACATACGCACGACACATAGCTGTGTAAATGTCATGTCTGCATGTATGTACAGGCATATAAAGTATGCTCGTGCCCAATTATTTGAGCTGTCGTAAACTCAGCTAGACCTATGAACTTGATCTTGATTGCACTGAAAAAGAAGTCCACAATTTTTATTCTTATTTATATTCAACATTATTTAGTATTCTTTTTATTCCAATATTCCAATATGATTCAGCTTTGATAAGTATAGCTAAAATGCATTGAATATAGCAACTGTGTCTAATGAGAAGCATTGAGTACAGCTTGAACTGGGTCTAGCATATGAGACACATTGGGAATCCCTCAGAAGTACTTGTTCCCTTCTTTAGATTTAATTTAACACTAGTTTTAGCATATGAATTCTACTTTAGAGCACCCACAGAGGCAGCTTAGAAAAGTAAGCATATGAAGAGTGATCATACTGAATGTAATACTCCTGCTCACACAGCTTCAATTCTACAAATTAATTTCATACTCAAATGAATTAACAAATATAATTTCAGTTTGGCATATTTAAGCATAACTATAGTATAGACTTCGCTAATTAATTATTTTAAATTATTTATATTTTTATTCGAACCAATTGCCACAGAGAGTATAGTCTAGACTCTCTTAGAATTGAAAATTGACTATATTATATTTAAAATATATAAATTATATATTTCTATGTTAACGAGAGTGACTTATTTTAGCCATTAATGTTTGCTTATTTGATTAATTATGCATAACCAAAACGCATTCAGGCTTATAATAATAAGAAACTTTTTATTTTATAATACAATAAAATTAGCATAGCAATTTATTTGATTAATGAATACGATAGCATAAATATATAACAAAATGTGAATGAGAATTTAAATAGAGGGAGTATGTAAAAACTAGTTTTGCCATTTAAATCGACAGTTCATTAATTCATGCAGGAGCAAAAGGTTACCAAGTAAATAAAAAAAATGGAAAATAAAAATATATATATATATATGAAACAAACAAAGACTAAGCAAAAAGCCACATAATTTAACCAACGAACCGCAATGAACCCGCTAAGTGACCCCTTCACGACCCCCTTGACATGATACAGAGGCGTCGCTCTGAACCCCGACGACTTTGATTCTCAACAGCTTGGCCCTGGGAAACGCAGGAGAGATTGGGGTCTAGAATTGCGCAGCCGTCGGCTGTTGATGTTTTTCATGAAACCTAATAAAGCTTTCATTAAAATTTTGTGTGTACCCAACCAACTTTCATTTGGACTTGTGCACAGTATTATTAATAATGTGCCAAGGAAATGTGCCAGACACCCGGAGACCTCTTAACGCAATGCCGATTATAATTAGCATGCTAATCATCGTATTGTTGATAATGATGACGATGATGCTCAGCTCAAAAGTCAGCAGAACAGGAAACGCCGCAATTCACATTATAAACTTTTGTCGACTATTTGTTTTCGCCACTGATTTCCATCCCACTAGCACAGCTACATGCCACATTCCGCAAATCGTTTTGCCAGTGAGTTTCCAACTAGTTTCACGTTGTTTCAATGCTTTTCCCATTTGCTAATTTCACATCATTGTCAACACATTTTGCGTTGTGCTGCTCCGTGTTTAATCCGAATGTCAAGTGCAATACTATTCCATAGAACTTAGCTGTCTAATTTGAATTGTAAATTGTTTCATATAAAATAGGAAATAAATAAAAACAAAATTGTTATAGTCTATCCGATTGAATTTTTTTTTTTTTTTTTTTGCCAATTTTTAGCATTTGAAGTTGACTGAAACTAGTTTTACTCAAAGCTAATTTTACTTTTTATGTTATACTAGATTAGACACAAAAACACTCTTGGGGTTATTGACCTCATTTTTGCTTCAATTATATGCAACATATTTGAAATTTTTATAAGAAATTCTGAAAATTCAGAAAGTATGTTTTTAATTTTTTTTTTTTTTTTGAGTAATCTATCAAATTTTTCAAGTGAAATATGCCTCTAAATAACTCTTCGGCTAAATATATAATTACGGCCGTATGTGAATCATTAATCAACCAGTTAGTCTTGCAATTAGACAGCGTCGCCTTGACTGAATTTAACCTGCATATAATAAATATATAATGATAATAATAATATATAATAATAATAATATATTAATAATAACATATTAATAATAATATATTAATAATAATATAATAATAATAATATAATATAATATATATGTATAACTTAATAAATTAAATTTTTTTAATTTACTAAGCTCAAATAAATAAAAATTATTAACAATCTGATAATAATAATAATAATAAATTTCTCCTGGAATATTTTTGAAGACATTTTCAGCAATTTGTAAACTTTCTTATCGACCATTCCTTAAAACTACATCTAGTTAGTGGCTAGAGGTTGTGACTAGCCTGCGTTATCAATTTTAACCTTCGACCTGGCAACTGTTTAGCCGCGGAGCCCAAATTAAGAAGAAAAACAAAAATATTTACATAAATTAATTGACCTAATTGAAAAAAACTGGAATTTTTAAGGCGCAATTAATTGTCTTGAAGAATTTACTATATATGAGCTAAATATATATATAAATAAATATATATATATACGATCTGGGCTGTGGCTACTTTGCAGTCAAGTGCTAATTGCTACTGTCCGAGCCGCACCCGGCTAATGTTGACATCTACAGATTGCATTATAATACGAGCTTCGAAAGTTCAATGGCATCTCTCGCTCTCGCTCTCTCTCTCTCTCTCTCTGTGTCCTCCGTCGCTGAATTACCGTTTCTCTCATTTCCTTCTCTGCTTTAACGCAGCGGTTGTTTAACTTGATACGTATTTGGGCGCGTATGGCTGCACTTTTCATATTTCTCTTTTGTTTCATTCTTTTTCTCCTCTTTAAAGCACATTTCAGAATGTTAACTGGATGCTGATGCCGCTGATGAAGTAGAGAGCATGATTATACAGTTTCTTTAGCAGCTTTCAGGCAAACAAATCGTGCATAAAGGCATAAAGGAAGTTCCATCTTCTGTCTCTGTGTGTGTGTGTATGTGTGTGTACGTGTTTGTATGTGTTCGCACAACATCTTAAACCAACTAGAACAAATATCATTTACAGCTTTTGACCCACTTTTATTTTGAGCCAAAAGCCTTTCATGAGCTACAGCCAACGGCGATTTCGCGACGTGTGTGCACATTTTTTAATACCCTATATTCCCTAAATATATATATTTAAATGGGGCATATTGGTATCGAGTAAGGATAACGATTACTAATCGATATATTCTCTTTATATTTGCATATCAATTTGTCTCTTTTATATTTATATATTATTATTAATTTTTTAACAAGAAAAAAATCATAGAAATGAGATTAATTTGCTCCTGAAATTACAGGGTAACATGAAGTCGCGAGCTATTGATTGAAGCCCTTCGGTTGTGATATTTTCCTGTGCCTATGAATATAATAGTAAAAGTGAATGAGGTTTTCTTCGTCCTTCTTCTGCTGCTGCTGCAACAGTTCCTGCCGCTGCTCGCAGGCATTCGCTATGTCTTTTTGCAACTATTTTTTATGATGTTGCCGCTTGTGGCAGCCACTGCGGCCGCTGTCGTCGCGGCTATTAAATTTCAATTATTGTTACATCATTCACACACTCCGCAACAGCTGCCAACGACGGCAACGGGAAACGACAAGTGAGCAAAGCGGAATATGCTAAATGGAAAATGGAAAATGGAAAATGGAAAATGGAGCAAGCGTCGATTTGTTAGCAAATGACATCAACTTTGGATTCAGTGTTGGACCCGCGTCAATACCTAGTTAAATTTTGACATTTGCACATTGCATGTTTCATGATGTGGTCTCATTGACTTTTGTTGCACAAGTTAGAGTTAATTAGCGTTAAACAAGTCAAACAAGCTGAAGCCAAAGAAATTGGCACGAATTTTTATGCGATTCGCGCGAAGTGCAGCAATTATCGATAAAGCGCAAGCTATCGTTGAAACTGTTGCTGCTGTTATCGATTTTTATGTTAAGTTGACTAAGTGAGTTTTCACGAAGTTCGCATTATCATGAGCACTTAAGATTAATTTTCAAGAAGAAAAATGACTTTCAACTCATCCGATGAAAGTGGAAAAACGCTTGCATAAGATGTATATCAGATCATTTAATTAATACTTTGAAGATTTTTCATTCCTTTTAAATGGATGCTAAGACTATATAATTAATATACAATATATATATACTTAATACTTAATATACAATATATGTGTAAACCATTAAATGTCTAAAAAATGTTAACTTAATTCAACTTCAAAGAGTGTAAAATATATTTATTTTACTTGTTAAATTGATGAATTGATGAATTATTTTAAAATGGATTTTGATAAATCGAAGCTCTAATGCAAAATGCTCATAATAAACACGAAAGAAAAAAAGTTGAGTCATATCTAAAATAAAAATGAAGCTAACTAATTAGAATTAGGCAGGGATAAGCAGCTAGTCCAATAAAATCTTAAAATTAAACGCAGATGACTTTCTAATGCTATTTGATAGATATTCGAACGAGACAAACAAAATGCTGTTGGGCAAGTTTTAAGCTTGAGCGGGCACACGCGTATTAGAAACTTGGCCGAGACCGTTGAAGCTCATTAAAGTCAGCTGCAGCAGCAACAACATGGACAACACCTCAATGGCATTTTAATTGCAAAACTTCAGCGACAACAATAGCAACTACAACAACAATAACAACATAGACTAAAGCAATTGCCAGTCACCAGCCGCCAGCCGGCAATTTCCGCTTGCAGCCAAGTTCTTTTTGTATTTGTTCGTCTTGAAATTGATTTGCCATGTTAAGATAAGACAACATTTTATTGTTTTATTGGCAGCGTTCGAGTACAAAGAGCTGAGCTTGTTTCACATTTATTGCTTTGAGTTCTCAGCTCTCAGTTATCCATAGTTGTGCTCTAGAGTTAAGTTTGCTTGCTGCTGTTTTATTTATTGTAAGCCGATGGAGCGTAAAAAGGTGAAGTCAGCCAAAGCCAAAACCAAAGCAGTTAACCTATAAATTATCTACTGCTATATGACCATATATCTTTATCTATATATATATATATATTAATACATATATATATATACGAATATGGCTGAACCATAGTCGTAAAAAATAAGAAACAACGACAGAAGCCCCAAAGACGAAATGCAACTCAAAACTTGCTGACATTTTGGTTTATACAGTTGACGACGCTGCAGTTGCCGGTTTCGGGTTTTTTTCACCCATTTTTTACTACGTTTTTTACTTTTCCCATAACGACTAGCCACTGGCAACATAATTAATCGATTTTATGCATTTTATGTTGCGGTCTTCGTTGCGAGCAATTGATTGAACTAGCTGGAAATGCTTAAGGTTGAGATCCCACTGAGGCATTTAGAAATATATATTTTGATCGAATAAACATAAGTGCAAGATATAGAATTACAAAATAAAAATAGTTCTTGTTACGAAATTATTTAAATTATTTTTTTTTACTAAAAGAAAAATATTCATCCATTCTCTATATTTATTTCTATACTAAAATCCATCTGTAGACTTCAGATTCAACCGTTTAAGCTTAAGCTCAAGCAGCACAAAATTTGCAAGCAAATAATTTGCTATGAAAACTCTTGAAAATTTCTTGGAAAATTCAAATATTTACCCGCTTGAGTACAGCAATAACAAGTGGAAGACAAAGGAGTTGTGACGTAGCTGGCCGAAGGAAAAACTGTTTGCTCACCTGTAAAGAAAAACGAAAAAGTTAAATAAAAACACACACACACACACAATTTAAAGGTAAGTCGTATAATTTTATAATGTAATAAGAAATCGTGGGGCGGGCCTAATGACATACGTCGAGCAATCCGAGTAACGCTTTTCTTGGAAATTAGCAAAGAAAAGAATAAGAAGTAGGTAGAAGAAGAAGCGCTTAAAAATAACACACTCAACTAATTAGTTTAAGCAGCCAACTTCTCGAGCTGGGGATCCGATTGTTGATATTGAATAAGGATCTGAACGGCCATTGAGGTCTGCTCTGCGGATCTGCGTCTTATCGCGAACATGTAATTTAACTAAATATGGATGCATGAATAAATTCAATGGCATAATGAAGATAAACGCACTAAACCAAGACGCGAGCCGTTGCCAAACGCAGGCAGTAACAAAAGCCCAAGCAAAGGCTAAATATGCTAAATAATAGAATACCCTGTATTCAAATACAAATATTTAAAGATCCGATTGGGCTGAAAGAAGTTCAAGATATTTGAAGCCTTTAAAGAATTTTCTTATATATTCACTTTCAGTTAAAGTTCTTGGTGCTGTGTTGACAATAGGGATCGCTAGCATACCCTGTTTGATGTTAGCTACTGCTGGGTATACAAAGAAATAATACTAACAACAAGAAGCAGCAACTGGCATGCCACAGATTATCGTGGCACGCAGACGCTGGGCAAACTGGCGGCGGCGGCAACTTTTGGCCACGACAAGCTCATTTGAGCTGAAAATCCAAACAAAGGCATATTTAAATGTTTGGTAACATTTCGCGAGGCAGAAGGACAACACGCAGCAGCAGAAGCAGCAGCAGCATCAACTACTTGCAACTGTGTGTGGGTGTGCGTTCGTGTGTTTCTCTGTTTGAGTGTGGCTGCTGCAAACTCCTTTTCGCTGTTAATTTGCCAAACAATTGGCAGATAGCCAAGGCAAACGGCCCGACCTCAAAAACAACAACAATAACAGCAGCAGCAGCAGCAGCAGCAACAAAAGGAAGCCAACTAACAAGTCAACCAAAGCATAGCTAGACGGAATGACGACGCGCCCCAAGGCGCTGGCCCATGTTGCAACTGTTGTTGTTGCTATTGGTATTTCGACTGCTGCGGCTGCTGCTTCTGCTGCGGTTCTTGTTGCAGTTGCATATTTTGGCGTGCACGTTTTGCTTGTTGACTGTTGCCTGTTGTTGGCCAACAAATATGCCAGGCAGCCAAGCAGAGGGGCCCGGCCAGAGCCAACCACCAAGCAACTCTTAAGACCAAAAATATAAATAAAACGAGTTGCGCCACATCCCGCAGAATAACAAACATCGCAGAGCGCCAACAACTCCAAAAACTGCAAACTTGATTTACAAAAACAAGCCAAAGCGCGCTCGAAAGGCAACAACTATGCGGCAACCAACAAGTCGAAGTTTTAATGCTCTCGCCGCAAAACTCACAAAAGTCTTGGTTAATAATCTACACTGAAAGTTTTTATACCGCCCAACAAAATTATTTGCGGCATTTGGAATGCCAACAACTTTTATTTTACCTTAGGTAAAAAGTTCAAATTATGTAAAACATAAAGAATTTGCCAAGGAAACTAGCTGCAGAGTAAATTGTATATAGATTTATATAGATGGCAATGACAACTAACTGCAAATAGGCATATTTATTTTAGTATCTCTACTATATGATGTTTGGCTACTATTTGAAAAAAAAAACATTGTTATAGATTGCATAATCCAAATAAAATTACATTTCATTTATTTTCTTTATGATTTTTCTTTTTTCTTCCTCTCTCTCTCTCTCTCTCCCATATCATTCTTCTCTTCAACTCTCTGCCAACCTCTCACTTTTGCTCTACCTTTCATCAATCTGTTTATAATAGCAACGTAACCCACCGTCAGAGAAGAAATCACACACAGTGAGTGTTGTTGAATCAGCCAACTTTTCTAGCCTCTAAGCCCCTCTTTAACTACCACCCACCTCCCCTTTTAGGCATACAGAAAATGCAATATAAATGCTAATGTATTGTAATTACAATTTGTGATTGTCATATTGGAAACATTACAAATAAATAATAAATAACAAAGAGAAAATCAAATCTCTAGAGTGCTTCTTTTTATCTGCTATTAAGCTCGCTTCTGTGCGACTATACACATCCATAAAGATTAATTCATTTAGATCATATACCCACCAAATATGTCAATTTCTGGCATACCCTTTGCCTAGGGTATTATAATAAACGAAGGTATTTCAGAGCCGGCGCTCCAATAAGAAATACAAAGCAAGAAACTGGTTCCCTTTGGCTTAATCCGGCATTCTTTTGGGCCAGTTCGTGATTAACTGTGGACAGTTAAACGATAGACAAGGGCGCGCGGAGTACGGAATGGGCAGATGGAAAGAGTTGAATGCGATTCAGCGATCGTCAAAGATTTGCTGCATGTAACTCAATCGCTGGCGCTGATCATTAGGCTTTTATGTTGGCCTGGCCAAGTTAACTGCCCAACTGACTGGCCGGTGTTTCCGTCAGTTCGTCTGTTTAAAAGTCGATTTCAAGTTCAGACAATGGCAGCGCTGATTGATGCGACTCATCAGAGAGGGAGCGAGTAAGAGAGAGACAGATGCAAAGAGAGAGAGATAGAGGAGGATAGGTAGAGAATGGGGGCCACAGCCGGTCGCTATTGCATTTTAAACAATGCGAATACGCAAGCTCCTAACATGGCTAAGTAGTTGGGTTCCTGTTCATGAACTTAAGGCAATATATATAAAAATATATATACATATATATACAAAGACATATGTACACATAAATTTCATTTTCTCGTCTTTTGTTCAGCGAGTTTTGTTGCTCTTTTCTGCCAAAACTAATGACTACAATTTTTGGGGCGTTTGCCTTCTGATGGAGATTGATTTTTTTTATTTGGTTGGGGTTTTTTAGGCATTGTGCCTGGCGCCGCTCTCATATTATATATATATATATATATATATATATATATATATATATATATATATATATATATATATATATATTATATAAGGACAGCGACGATGAATGGCAGAGCTGATTTGATTATTTACTTGCCACAAAAATCAATTTGACGGGCTTTTGACGATGCGAAGGCAATTTTTTTGAATTTTATACGTGACTTTTGGCTCACAATGGGGATAGAAGTTAAGTTTTCCTTAAGACAAGAGAAACCAGCATATTATGTGGTTAGATAAAGTGAGGTAAATTGTTGGCAATTTTGGTTTTTAATAAGAAAACTTTAGAAGGGCGTCAAAACTATGGGAACTTAATAAAGTAACTATAGTAAATGTTAAGCAAGAAATTTTTAACAATTATTTATAATAAATACATATAAATTACAAACTGAGAGCAAAAAGATTTATATATCTGTCGATAAACACATTACAATCACTTCTTCACCTAAAGACAAAAATATAAAAATTTCATTTATATATGCATAAGAGTAAATCTAAGTATTACAAATATATATGAAGCATGTTTAAGTTATAAGAAAAATAATGCATATATAGAGAAATATTAACCTATAGAACACAAAGTTATTTCATGAAGTCAATTAAAAAAGCTGCAAAATTGAATAAGAGATGCCATCAGGAACAACACATCGGACTCAAAAAAAAATGAAAAAAAAATTAAAATAACAAAAGCTATGCCATACTTTGCGGAAGTTCAATAAACCACAGTCAAATGAAAGTATAAACTTAAAATAAATTAAAATAGCAAAAACAAAAACAAAAATGTATGAAAAAAGTGCACACGAGTAGATATTGTAATGGAGCCGAGCTCTTAAAATAATATTTTATTATTATATTTGTTTTGTTTTTTTTTTTGCTTTCGAGCCGCACGTGGAAATTGCGTAGCAAGCCCAAAAACAACAAAAGACCAAAATGGAGATAGGTCGACGCCTGCTATAAAGCATGTAAATCACTCACGCGCAACTGGCAACAAATTTTAACGCAAGAGCCACCCGAAAAAAAATGAAAAAATTGTAAAACACAACGACAGCAATGGGGCAATGTGTAAGTGGGGTCAACGGAGCGGGTCAGTGCAGAGCAGCCAAGTTGAAACGTTTCCCGTTTGGAGGAGGATGCAACGCACCACCAATGGATGGGCAAACGGTTTCGGCATCAACTAAACACTTATGACTTATTCATATTTCTGTGTAATTTTGTTGCTGCATACAAATTAATGACACTTTAATTAGGCAGAGATGGCCGCAGCAGCGAGTGCAATAAAAACTACCATAAAACGCAGTTTTATAAAGCAACATGCTCAACAAATTTAATTAAATGCTGCGGCCGAAGTGCATGACAATGGGTAGTGCGTGAATGCTGCAAAGTAAAATTATTTTATATTTTTCTTTTTAAAAATTATTTTGAATGCGTGCAAAGAATTATTGTATTATAGATGTATTAAAATACACATTAAAAAAATAAAATTTGACTTAAGCTTAAAATTGTTTTAACCTTACTATATTTTAAAAGTAAGATTTTAGAAATTAATATAATAAACTTAATGAACTCACATATTAGAAATTTGAGATATACCATATTTAAATATATTAAATATTTTCATAATAATTTGATTAGTTAAAATTTAAACAACATTTGTCTTACTCTTTTTAACTGTGTATTGAAGATAAATATCATATTTAAATTTCATTTTCAATATATTAATTATTAATTTTAGACCAAAATTCTAAAATCATCTAAAATTAAAAATATATTAAAATAGTTTTCAATTTTCTTATTGATCTAAAATATATAAATATATTAAAGCTAAAGTTCATCTTAAATACAGTGACCTGCCACAAGCTGACCTAATTCAACAACTCTCGCCATATTCAATAGGACATTAAAGTGGCAAATGTAAATGAAAGCAAAAAAGCGTCAAAGTGCCAAGAGCCGTGTCAACTGCTGCCAACAGCAAAAAGGTTGAACCAAAAATGTATCGCGTGGCAGGCAAGGGATGAGCGCTTATCGTGACTCTGGTAAAAGTTTATACGATATATACGTACTCATATTACCAATTAATAGCATTTTACGGAAAATATTATTGATATTATTGTTTTTTAAGTCTTTAGTTTAGGTGTTGACAACTCTGTTGCAAATGAAAGTTAAAGGGAAAAATTTCATGAAAACTTATAAAACTTTGAAGTATTCTAGATAGAATATATATATATATATATTTGTTCTTCTGTTAATAAGTTTCCTTCTCTTTGATACGCATTAAAAATGTTTAACAAGGGTATAATATATACAAGGCACAAACACAATAAAAAAATTATTGTGTCTGCTTAGACTAATTCTAGTATTTTAGAATAGTATTTTAATTTTTTTAGTAAATGCCAAAATTAATGTAAGAGTCTAGCCTTAATCTATTAATTCAATTCACGCAGTTTTCAGGGTATTAACTTGTCGATCACTTTTATAGTACGCACTCTTAGTTCTATATATACATAAACACATGCTTTAAAAAAAAAATCAGCAATCGCAACTCGAACTGCGACTGCGACTGCGACAGCAACTTTATCATTGCAGCACATTATCGACAAGTTAGAAAATTGTCAAAGCCATAACGCATTAATGTCGCTGAGTTTTTATGACAACCTATCAATGGCCAAGCTAAATAGCTATTATAAATGCATAAATTTCTTGAGGAAACCAAACGGATCGTTAACTTTAAAAAGAACATTCTATGAAAAAGAAAAAAAAAGCACCAGAAAATATCTATAGATTTAGTTTTATGAGTTCAACTATAACTTATGGAGTTCAACTATAACTTGGTGAAAGATTTGCAACTAAGTAATTAACATTTTAATTGCATATTCTTCTTTCCTTTTCGTTTCACAAAAAAAAACTGGCGTTTTAATCATTAAGCTTTTGAACTGAATTTATTTATTTAATTATATAAATTGAAAAAAAAAATCACATTTTTTACTGGCTTTCTGGACATAAAGAAAGTTAATCAGTTTGACTTTGCTAAAACCTTGAACTGGCAAAAGTTACCTTAAGCTTTACCAACTGCTATTTGCGGTAATCTACGAGTTACTGAAGCAAACCATTTGCTTTACAAATAAGTATTAATTAAACTGAAATGCATTCACAGAATGATTAAAACTACTTACTAATCAGCAACTTGAGTAAATAAATGAAGAAAGAACAGCTGCTTTAATTCATCCCAACGCTAATTGAAAGTAATTACCACTGGCACTTAATACACTTACTGATTGAAATAAATTTAGCTTTGTTTTTTTTTTTTTATTTACTTTTAGATACACTCTAACTGCAAAACTTTGAAATATCGTTTAAAAAACACACATTCACTTCTGAATGTGCCATATTTCAACTATTTTTAAACGCCTGACACATGCAGTGAGTACAATTTGTCTTAGTCATCTACTCACACTGGTTTTAGCCTAAATACGAAGGGAAATATACTCATTGAAGAACTTGAGAGTCGTCACGGGCTGACTTCCCCCTCTCGGCTCTCAGAACTGGCCTCACTGTGCGCATTTTTCAAGTTTATTACTTGAACATTTATCATTGCATTGAGTCCAAACAAAGTGCAAGTAAATAAATTAAAATGCGTTCAAGTATTTTAGAACTAAATAACAAATATATACAATTTCGCTGTAAAAGCTGAAATGCTCTGTCAGGGCAACTAAATTTGTATTTAAATTGTTTTTTTTTAGCTTTAGTATTTCATTTCTATGGTGTGAAATGATTATGAACTTAATTATGGTTTTGATGATTAATAAAAATAAATATGCCGCTAAGAATGCTCTATTGATCATGGTATTTCAATATTATTTTTATTATACTAGATTCTTATCTAAAGCTCTCAGCTCGGCTATTAAAAATAAAAATGTAGTTTTAAATTATTGTTTATCATTGTTTGGCTTAACTTTATTATTATCAATGATAGAAAATATTATGTTATCGGAACAATTAATCAAAAGAGTTTTATATGATAGCATGATAGATTTATACTTCTGACAATATATATTTCTATATACACTTCTGCTATCGAGCTAAAGTGCATCACATAACTATAATACATTAGATTTATAGTGTATGTAAATGTATAAAAGCCGCAAAAATGTTGCATCACGAACAAAATAGAAATCAAAGTTCAGGTTTTTCTATTGAATCCATTTTATTTTTTATTTTGTGCAATAATATTGCGAATGCTGTGCTCTATCTGAGGCGGAAAGAGGGAGAAACCTGGGCGGCAGCTCTGATTGTGTACAGCAACAAAATCAATGTAAACAAATCGCGCGCACACTCAACAATAGCAGCAACTGAGGTGTGTCTGTGTATGGGTGTGAGAATAGACTAAGGATAAGTTAGGGTAGAATGCAGGGCGTTGGTTTGGTTGGAATATATATATATATATTTATATATACATATATATATATATATATATATATATATATATATTTACGATATGTAAGCGAAAACTAAGAACAATGTCATGCAATCAACTTTAGGCCAAGTGCAGTCAACCAACAAGAAAAAAAACCGCGAGCAACAACAAAAAGCAAAACTAAAAACAAAAATTGTAAAAATGAAGCAAATGCAGGGTAGTCGAAGGGATAAACGCCAGCAAAATCATAATGAAAAATGTTCGTTGAGTGCTTTTGTGTATGTGTGTGTAAGTTCTTTATTTTTACGTCATAAGGTGCACAATTTATTGTTGCAAGTTGCACTTTTTCAACATTTTGTGTGTTATAAATTCTCTCAAATTTTAGCTCGTTCATTTTACCACAACTTTTTATCGATTTAAGTGCTGAATTTAATATGGAAGAATTTTCTTCTTCTTATGTCGATTCATGTTTGTTTAGCTGCTCCTTATTATGCAGGCTTCAGTCATGCAAATTTGTGGCAACTTGTTGTTGTTTGTGGAAGGAAGCAAATTATTCAAATTGATTTAATGAAAAAAATCGAAAAAATTCAGAAACGAAAATTGATTCTATGTATTGATAAATATTCAGAAAATTTGTATTTCAAAGATAGAAGTAGCACATGCCAATCTCTTAAATAATAATAAGTTCTAAACAGTTTATCGATTGAAGATAACGCTTTCTAGATAGTTGGTTAACTGCTTACTCTTATTATTTAAAAGATAGACATAACTACTAAAATGATATATTTGAAATAAAAATTCACTGAATATTTATATATAATTTAAATTTAAATTCATAAGCCTTAAAAACCATTGATTCTATATATGAAAATATAATGCAATTTATAGTTAAGTAGTTTTCATCAAATAATAAGAATCATATAAAGGCTCACATATATAATATTATATTATGTAAATATCGATATAGTCGATTTGGGAAAAAAGTCGAAAACAGACAAGCAAAATATTTATTAAATGGAAACTTAAGTAAAATGTTTAATATAAAGTAAATAAATAATAAATATATCGATATTATATATTTATTATTTATTTTTAAATATATATTTATACTATATATTTATTATTTATTTACTCTCTTTTTTAATAACTATCTATAAATTGAAGAATATATATATATGTATATATACATATATGTTATGTATTTTTCTAGATGTCGATTACTACCTTCAACTATTTGTTGTGTCTGCTGCAACACTATCGCTGCATATTCAATGCAAATATTAATTACAGTAATTCTCTTTGGAAAACTCGTTATTATGAGATTGCAACTAGTTACTATTATAGGCACGAATGTATTCAGTTAATATGACCCAACGTCCATATGATTACGCCTCATCTTTTATATCTCAATATTAAAATGCATTGAAGCGGCACATGAAATGTTTGCCACTTGGCACAAAGTATTCGATTCCATTTGCCATGCACTAGGCCCCATGATTAATTACACGGCATAATAAACGTGCTGTAAGTGTGGCTGTGTGAGTGTATCTTGCGGCCTTAAAAGCGTGTTTACCAAATGCAATTTTAACGTTCTGCATTTGGTTTTACGTAATGTTTTTCAGATCATTTTTACTTTCTCTACTGTTGTCAATAGAGTTATAGTTTCTTCCCACTTTTTCTTTTGTAAATAACTATAAACGGCTACTTCTATATATGTATGGATTTGTTACCTAGAAAAGCTATGAATAATATAAATATATATAATCTATATAACGGAGTTCATAATTTTATTTAGCAATTAAGTAGTTAAGCATTTTAGATAAGATTTCAAAGATAAGGCAAACTTCTCCAATGGTTTCATTACGAAAGTCTACAAAGTTAAAGGGTATCAGCTAGTCAAAAACTTTAGCATTCAAGCAATGCACTCGCTCAGATTGCTAAAAATTCATGTTTTTTGTTTTTTTTGGATGAGCCAACATCTAATTTAAGGTATGAGCACTCTGATGTGTGTCGGCTCTGTGGTTTATTGGTTATGGATTTGGCACACAAACTCACAGAGAAAAATTCAATGTAGCTCCCATATATGCACCGCATTGCAATTTTATATACAATTTTTTTGTTTTACATTTTTTTTTGCTCTTTGTTCTGAAAGTGAATTGACTAACGGGTCAAGGTTGGCAGAGCGCGTAGTGCTCTTATTTATAAAGCCATATGACGCACATACACATCGCGGGGATGTATGTATAATATATATATATATATATATATAAATATTTGTGTGCGTCGCACGTTCTTTTTGTGGAAACTCTGCGAACTTACATGGCATTTTAAGGCAGTTGCCAAAAAGTACGGAACAGCAAATATTAACTATGACATTTATGACACACTTTTCTTACTTGGCTCCAAAATTACATAGAACTTGCAAGCAACTAAAACAAGAAGAATAAGCAGACGTAGACAGCAGCAGCAACAGCAACAGCAACAAAAACAATTGAGGCAACTCAACAGAGTGCAAACAACAACAATTTATTGTCACGTGCCAAAAAGTACACACAGCATATAAAGCAGTGTATAACTTTGCCAAACAAGCGAAGTGAGTGCAAAACAATTGAAAGGGTATAAAATTCGGGATGCACATACCCGAACGCCTAAATACACTAAATTAAGTTTTAAAATTATCTACATATATAACAGAGACACCCCAATTGATTGATTATAATCGATACATTTCTATGTTGTTCATGTTAAAATCGTATATTTTTTACCCGTCTAAATCGATCGATATATAAGCTGAGTTCTGATATATATATATACATATATATACGTTCTTGATCATCAACTAGGGCATACTTCATTAATCATCTACTCTTATACTATCAGGCTCTATTGAAAGAGAATTTTTCACCTCAAGCCTCTTAATTGAAAATAAATTGCTCTAATTACAGAAAGGATTTGCAATTACTTATAATTGTAATTGTAATTAGTAATTGTAATCTACTGAGTCATCATTGAACTACATTATAACTTAAGTACAATTTTCGGAACAACATTTTTTACTTATTCAGTGAACGAAACTCAAATTGGAATTTAATTGAAATATGTTAAAATTATTTATATACCCATTAGATAGAGTATTAACGCAAATACAATGACAACTTTTTGGCATTGCTTACGAAAGCTACTAACCGAAAAAAAAAACTACAGAAAACACACACAGAAACATCGAAGCAAAGCGAAGATGTCACAGCAAGTGCCATAAATTGTGTGATTTCACATAAATATTTTCCCGTTCAGCTTCTGCTCATTCAACTCCATTCCATACTTTAAGTTTGCATGCGTTTTATATATTTGCATATTAAATCAAGTGTTAAAATACAGAAGCTCAAGCACTTCTTTGAAAAGTAATTGAGTGGCAAAACAGCAGAACAGCTCATATTTTTGCGACACGAAAGAAATGATGTATTATGTATTATATTTTATATATTATATATTATATATTATATATTATATATTATATATTATATATTATATATTATATATTATATATTATATATTATATATTATATATTATATATTATATATTATATATTATATATTATATATTATATATTATATATTATACATATATGATGATAAATTACCAGCTGTCAGTCGTTCAATTTGCTATTGTATATATATTTATTTTTATGAAGTATTTAATGTTATCATTTGTAGTTCGACAGCTGCTAAACATGCTTATGCATAAAACATATTTTCAAATGTTTTTTAAATTTCCTTTGTATGGACAGTTTTTCAGCATTGATACCAGCGCTTAACAGTGTGGAAAAGTGACAGACAGTGTACAAAAAATATAGTGTATAATGATTTTTTTTTTTATAAAAACCATATATTGACATTTTAAAATGTGAGGTGTGATAGACATATCTTAATGCATGTAAAGCTCAATGTTAGACCTATATCTGCTACAGCTAATACTGCCCTGATTGAATATGGATATACATAAACATTTATAAAATCCGACATTAAATTTAAAAACTTTTTTTTACTAATTTATGTGTTAAGTAGCTTTAAGTCGGTTACATAAGGGTTAAGGGTTGCGCGGAGGCCTACTGTTTACATGCATAATAATTTATGACTTATGCAACAATTATATATTCATGATAGTTTCTGGCTGACGCAATATACCAATCGATATTCCTTGATAATTTCCGCTTTTAAGACGAAATATGCTAACGCTTTAGCATGATGAAAATTCTGTTGAATCTCCCAAGAAAAATAAAAAAAAACACACACAAAACAAAAATGTTACGAAAAGTTTACACAATTGAAAGAAAAGAAACGCAAAATCTGCAATATCCGTTAATTTGTATGAAACGATTTTTTTTTTCTTACTGTTGCTTTCTTGTACTTTTCATCTTTTGCAAGTTTTTCTTTGCAAAAGAAAGACAAAAGAAATAGCCGCGTAGACAGTTGAAATTGTCTCGCGAGAAGCGAGAAAGGAGCTGTGAGTAACGAGAAACTAGACTGCAGCTAGCTAAATACATGTGAGTGCGTATCTGTGTGTGTGTGTGTGTGTGTGTGTGTGGTATGTGCATAGCTAGTTCCGTTTTTGGGAACTGCCAAAGACAAACAATGGCAATGTCAGACAGTTTTTCCGGCATTTCCCTCGCTTTGCCATGCGCCGCACGTCGAGGGCAGCTCAAAGAAAAATGCCGACAAGATGCTGAAAAACTGAGCGGTGGGTTTGGCATGAGGGTTGTGGGCGGTGGCTAAATTGGAAAAAATACCAACAAAAAAATAGCATACACACACACGCACACATTTCTTGTAACATTTGCCGTCTGAGCGCTGAGAAAAGGACGTGAAACGAGTCAACGCTAAGCGGAGTTGTTGTTCTTTGTCAATGTCGCGTTTGCCAGCGAAATAGGCCGAAACTAGGGACAAATGAATTGACCCAAGCTTCAAATTAAACTCACAGACACTTAAATTTATATATATGTATATAATATATATATATGTGTATATATATGTGTATATATAGCAGGCATATCTGCACATATTAGACATGCATTATCATAACAAAGCTGTTCCCTTTGGCTGGCCACGCGCCAACAAAAAAATCAAATTATACGCCTCGAGGCACGCCCACTTTTGACTGCAATATCAACGTAAAGTCACGCCCAAAGCCTGGCCACATTCAGTAAGCAGCGAGGCTAATCCTGTGCCAATCGCTCTGTTCCGTCATTTTACATTTTGCTCTCCGTTTTCCATTTTCCACACAATCGTTGCAACTTGGCCCCAAAAACCTTTGCTCTACTCAATTGCTAACAAACTTCAAGCAAAGTAGATATAAAATAAAAAAACAGCTTAGATAACATAAATAACAAATACGTTTTATAAGGATTAAGCTGTACTTCAGTCTATAGGCCACATTCGAAAAATCCGAAAATTGCCGATTTTTATGCTAAACATTAAGGAAGAAGATACATAGAGGAATAAAAGATATAAAGCAAATACAAACGAGAACTAGAAAAATGAAAATTCACAAAATGCCAAGTTAAATAGTACAAAAAAATTTAAGCTTTAACCAACAAAAGAAAACAAGAAACTTAGCAGAAAGAGTTACAAGTAAGCAAACGGTAGTTAGGAATAAGTAAGTGTTAAATTTTCCTGAATATATATATGCATGTGTTAGTATATATATATATACATAAAATATACAATGGAATCGCCTAAAAAAAATATAATGGAAATCATAAAGTAAAACTCTACAAAATAATATTAACGAATAGAAAACAAAGAGCAATGAAAATGTTTAAATTATTATATTGCAAATCTACCCATATATAAATCAATATGTATATATGTACAAATATACACACAATTATATAGTAGTTGAACGTACAAGCACAAATTGTACATTTGTGCACTTAATTAATTAATTGATTGTCAAGATAAATCAATTACAATTACTAATGTATATGAGCCAACTATACAATATGTATTTACGCACACACACACATGCATAACTATATTTTCCAATAACATCAAAGTTCAGTTGAGCTCATCTATAGGTAAACTGTTCATAGAGCAAACGCTGCAATAATGAAGCAGCAAATGAATTGGCAATAATTTTGCTCACTTTGTAAATAAGTAAATTTATGAATAACTGGAAAATTGATGTGAAAGCTAAAGTCAAAATTGAGCGAAAACTGAGATAAACAAAAAAGTAAAAATCATATAAAAATAAGTATGAATGCTACAGACGAGACGGCTCGACCGGGAGATGCCCTGAGCCCTTCGTGGTGATGTG
Organism: Drosophila mettleri; assembly: GCA_035047625.1. NCBI lineage: Eukaryota > Metazoa > Arthropoda > Insecta > Diptera > Drosophilidae > Drosophila > Drosophila mettleri. Next base: position 9,862,235 of record JAWNPI010000035.1, on the reverse strand, counting down.
CCTCACAATCTAAGTTTCTTTTATGTATGCATGGCAAATAACACACACATATATGTATACACGCATGCATGCACGCGCTCTAGTTACCGCGCAGTTTACGCAGTGACAGCACTTTTTCTATGAGATATTAATCGTTAAATATATCCCTCTGAATTAACTTTTTGAAATAGATTAGTGAGAGGCGGAAAATTTCCAAAATTTTATAAAGAATTCAATTTATCTGGATCAACTCAGCTCGTGATCCTTTATGGGGTGTGGAACGCCTCCTTCTGCATGTTACACACATTTTCAATAAAATATTATACCCTAAAATCTAATTTTCAATAGGTACAGGGTATAATAAAAATAAACAGAAATTCCCTAAGAAATTTCCAGCACGAGAGCGTGCGAAAAAGTATCTTATTTATGATTTTTTTTTTTTTTTTTTTTTTTTTTTAATTCTTTTGCGGAGGCGTGTGAAATATTTGTTGATTGTTTATATATGAATATAATGTTAAATAAATTTCTTCTTTTCGTTCGAAGGCACAGGTTTAACCAATAAGTTTGCTTAGCTTCAAAGCCAATTCCTTATGCCCTTACAGTTTGTTACTTTCTAAATTTAGTTTTCAAGGTTTCTAGGAGTGATTGCTCATTATTCTATGAACAAAATATGTAACAAATAGATACATATGTAACAAATAGATACATAATACATAAGTAACAAATAGAGCGAACTATTTATTTTAAATGTTTTTGAATATACGAGTATGTAAAGAACAAAACTTTTGAAAATACTGAAAGAGCTTCAAACTCGCTAAGTAAAAAGTTTTTATATTCATACAGTTTTCTTAGTACTTAAAGCATTTGTAGAAGTCTATAAAAAAAATTGTTTTTTCTAAGTTTTTATAACACAATATTTTTGGGTTAAAAAATAATATTTTTTTCTGGAGCAACTTTTTTTTTTAATATTTTCAAACGCCTACTCTATTAATAGATATACATATCATTTTTTTTATTTGCCTGTTTACTTTTTGCACTCACACAGTGATGTGTACACACATTTTGTGGCTGGCTATTTTTGGCTATTTTGTGCACAAATTCTGCTTTCCGTTGAAGCACAATGTGTTTAATATGCTTATAATTGGACATGATTTATGTACGCAAGTTAGTGCGATGTGAAGGGCCCACACTGAGGACTGAGGACTGAGGTCTTATGGGTCCCAACCTTCGGTTGCGGTCGATCGACGGGAAAGTACTGAATGCAAAAGATGAATAATTTCTGTTATGTTTTCATTTATGGCGTGTTTCGTATGCGTATATATATATATAATATATACCAAAAAAAATATTGTTATTGCCAGCAAATATATGGCTAAGCTATATGTCCTATGTATCATTCAGCTCGTTAAACTCTCGAATATGTATATACCAATATTTACTTAATTTAATAATTAATATTAATAAAGGACACTTTTAAATAGTGTCATAAAAATAATTCCAGAAATTGTAGGCTGGATTTAATAATTAAATAGCTAAGAGATCAGCATTTCTGCAAGTTATACCGATTGTGAATAAAATTAATGTTCCGTTTTATATAAATTTCACACATGTATTTATACGTGAAGTCATACATTGAATCCACACATAAGCAGTTATCAAATTTCCTGAAAATCTTCTTTTAATTATAAAGCAAAAACATTTTATTGACGTCAATCCAAAGACCCAATTCAAAGCAGATCAAAAAAAAATAAATAAAATCAATAAACAGTGGAATAATCTATATTCGAGAGAGCGATATTTGCTAGATTCCAGAACTAAATTGAGTAGAAAAAGGAAGATAAAAACAATATATTACCAAGACTTAAAAATTTAAACAAATCAAGCAAAGCAAAAAAAGCTTTAAATAATCCATTAACAATGTTTAATGGCCTTGGCAACAGAACAAAAACGAATACACAGGAACAAAAATTTGAAATTATACAAAATGTGGAATAAACAATAAAACGAAAGACACAAAATCAAATTGAACTTTTAATAGGCGCTGGCAAAGGCAAATGCACAGAAACAGCCAAGGCAAGGCAGAGAGACAGAAAATCTGAAATCAGATTAATAATTGCTGAGAGCAAATAAAACATAATTAAGACAAAGCAAACTGAAAAAAGAAAAAAAAAAAACAAAAACAAAAACAAAAACAGTGTATACGCACAGAAGCGAAGAAAAGAAATCTAAAAGTAAACTATGAGCACCAACTACCTGTGCAGTAACAATAACAAAAATCACAGCACAGAGAGTAGAAGAGAGCGTTGTGAGAGCAGCAGGCAGACAAAATGTATTGCTGTAGGAGAGAGCAAAACCGGTATCACAAACAAATAAACAAAGCGAACGAAGACAACACCAAAAACATGGGTACATGCATGCATGCCTACATTGTCTTTGTGTGTGTGCATATAAGAAAATGTAGCCTCGCATAAAAAAAAAAAAAAAAAAAAAAAAATCAACGGCAAAAAATGCAACAATGAGAAGAGACAAACGCAAAGACCAATGAAAATGTGCACGCTGACAGGTTCAAAAGCAAAACAGGAGGCGAAAATGAAATGAAATGAAATGAAAACCGGGAGCTGAATTGTCGCCGTCGGCGTTGCATGCAACAAGCTGCAGCAGCGTATTTTTACACATTAGCGAAAATATTTGAATCATTTTTAGTCTCGTCGGCGACCGCATTTTGTGTTATTTGGCTAAAGTAAAAGCAAAAGCAAAACAAAAACAAACGCGCGCGCTCTTTTACGCCCTCACACACATACATACAAACATGTAGCACCATGTATGAATATCACGCATAAAACGGTACTTTCATCACATGTGATTTCACAACATACCCATAACCACATACATATTAAAATATATTTTTATATCACTCACCTTTCAACTGTAAATTGTTGCTTAATAGTTGTTTGCAACTTGCATAAATATTATTTGTGTTTATTGCTAAAATATTTGATTACACATTTATGTACATATCTGTATTGATATATGTAACTAAATTGTGGAATGGGCTAAGTAACAACAAAATATAAAATCACAAACACATGCTCGCTCACACTTGCACACACACGCCAATGCACACGCACGCCTACACCAACGGTAATAACAGCACTTGTGTGCACTTTGTGCTTCTTTTTTTCGTGGACTTTCGGAATGGCGCTTAGATTTTGGATTTCTGTGTATGCGGGCACTGTTGTTGTCGTGGTTGTTAAACAATAGCAGATTGTTCTTGTTATTAGCAAAGAATTCGTTAAGGAAAATGCTTTATATTTGCAATATGTATTTCATTTCTTACATATGCGTAACGGTTAATTGCTTTTATAGCTCCTCGTCATCATCAATTTTTTGTTGATTATTTAACAAATTATTTGACACTTAATCATTATTTACGTACACATAAACGACGTAGCGAAAATACCAGCGGCAAAAGAAGCGACGCAGTGACACGACGGTACGCACGGACAAGAGAAATATTACTGGCGGAAAACACTGTTAACTTTTCTTATAAGAGCGCGCCAATAACAGCATAGATATGGTCGCGTGTGCCGACATAGCACGAAGCGCTCTAATGCAACATCAACAACTAGACCAACACTCTTTAGTGCTCATTACAAAATATGCTTTTATTGATATGTTGTAGGCTTAATAACTATTGATCTAATCTGAAAAACAGCTTGTAATAAAAATATGTGAATTTAAATATTTGTGTATAGCTCTTGCGTCGTGAGTTGAAATCAATCACGCGTGCATCACACAAACGCCATGTTAAATATAGTTCTGTGACTTAACAGTTCTATTCCAGCCAGAGATGCGCAACTGACGTAATTATGAGTTGGCAAGATTTTTTAGCCTTAATTTTTGATATGCCGGAGAATAATTAATTTATAATTGAACGTAAAATGTATAAGCAAAATTGGTATAAAAAATAAAATTTTTAGTATTCAGTCATAAAATATTGCCAACTGCATCAATAATAACTTGTTTTTATCACATATGGTATTAAAATAAATTATGAATTAGGCATGTAAGCTTGCAGACTGTTCGGCACCTATGTTATGTTAACATGTATCTAACATTGCTGAGTAAAAAATCGCAGAGAGCAACAGCTGCGCTCGCTGACTGTTAAATAGGCAGCGAGCGTGAACATAACAGAGAATCTATCCAAATGCTTAGCCGTTTTTAGCTAACTGAAGAATTTAAGCATTTCTAGATTTTAATATTACAAATTTGAGGAACAAATTTTATTTGTTTTGACGTCTTGTATAGGAATAAATCTGCATTTTCAGCATCAGTTTCTCTTCTCTAGTTGCAAACGCATGCTCGACCGCTTCCATGGTCAGCGCGATGCACTGACTCTTGGTCAAGCCAAAGGATTCCGTTGCCAAAAAGAATTCATTCGATAAGCTCGTATCGAATACGCCGCTGTCATCAGTACAAAGTACTTTTGGCGCATCTGCCAACATCAGCTGCTTGAGATGATGGACGCCAATGTTGGGGACAGTTCCGGACTTGACGTTGCTCGTCAGACAACACTCGATGGGTATGTTCTCCTCCTTCATGTGCTCGAAGCCAGAGGCAGATAGATATGTGCCATGGCCACAGCGCGACATGCCGAAGCGAAGCATCTCCTTGATCTCCAAGGGATTGTCCACTTCGGCACAGTGTATGGCCAGCTTCAGGCCGTGATTTCGAGCCTCAGTCAATACGGGCATAAAGTCCTTGAATTCACCCTGATTCGGATTCCCGCTAAAATCAATGCCCACTATAATATCTGGCTCGATTGCGGCTAGTTCCACCGCCAAGGCGACAGTTTCCTCGGCGACGGCCACCGGCTCGGCACGATTAATGGACGGCAGCAGTTTTACCTTTATCTTATACAGATCGCTGCTATTTTTTATTACACCCAGCACGGTATCCAGATAAGAGCGGCGCGACATATTACCGTTCGACTTGGGCGTGGTGCGTAGCTCCAGATATATGACATTATCCTTGGCAAAATCGCGTATAACCAATTCGGTGGCATTTTTCAGACCCTCCTTGGTTGCCGTCAGCTCGTGAACGAACCCAAACTTATCGAAGCACTCGTCCAATTTGGCGTCCTTCTCAAATTTAATGAAGCGCTCGCACAGCATGGAGAACTCTTTTGTCTTCACGCCATACACTTTGGCGACCAATTCGCGGATGCTATCGATATTCAGGCTGCCATTGAGGTGAGCGTGCAGCTCGATTTTGGGTAAACCTCGCAAAAATTGAAGCATTTTGAGTAAGTCAATTAATTTGAGTTTCAATTTATTGTCAACTGTGTTTTGGCAGTTTGTTTATGTTTTTACAGTGCTTTGCAGCCCTGCAATTGTCAGCTGTTAGTTATCAGCAGGCATTACATTAACATTCACATGTTAATAACACATATAGTGATACTTAATAATTCAACAAAAATATTTAACTAAGCTGACTAATTGGAATATAAATCTGTTCTAGCATATTAAATGTGATTTTCGCTTTAATCTTTCACCATATTAATATTTATTCAATTGAACGCAGTGGCTCTGTTAATTAACTGCTGATAAGTTTCCGATAGCTCAACAATCGATATAAAGGTACAATTATCGTTTATTTAGCATAATGAAAATTATACATAAATATTACAAGAACTTATTCTAAGCTTACAAAGAGAGAAAAAATCTGCTTACTGCCATGTCGGATGCACATTTGGAAGCGCCGCCTTCGATGCGACTCACAAACGATGATTTTCGTAAACTGTTAGCTACGCCGCGTGCACCGCCGCCGGGTTCTTCGAGCAGCAGCGCAGGCAGCGGTTACCTGGCCACCGCTCAGTTTGCGACGCCCTCTGCAGTCGGTGAGAAGAAGAAAAGCCAAAGCAGCAGCGAACGCAATGATCTGCGTCGCAAGAAGAAGAACTTCTATGCAGCACTTAAGAAGCAAGAGGATGTCAAGCTGCAGGAGCTGTCAGAGAAGTACAGAGATCGAGCGCGGGAGCGACGAGACAATGCCAATCCGGATTATCAGAACGCCAGCACGCCCGGTCATGGCAGCAGCACAAATGCCTATCGGGCCGTTGCGCCCGATGTGAAATCCAGCGTAGATGCCGCGGAGCGCAGACGTCGCATCATACAGGAGTCCAAATTCTTGGGCGGTGACATGAAGCATACGCATTTGGTGAAGGGTCTCGATTATGCACTGCTGCAGAAGGTGCGCTCCGAGCTGCACTGCAAAGAGGCCGAAGAGGAAGAACTGGCCGCCGCCTTGGCACGAGAGAAGTTGGCCGAAGAGGCCGCCGCTGCGGAGCAACTGGAAGCGGAACGTCGGGAAGCAGAGGATATAAATGCAATCAATGGCACCATGGCGCGCAACATATATAATCTCATACAGGCGCGACGGTCCAAGGAGGTGCCCCGCAACGAGCTGTTCGCGCCTGGACGCATGGCCTATGTGATTGACATGGAGGATGAGATGGACATGGACATACCGACAACCTTAAAGCGCTCAAAGTACGAGGTGCCCGTGGCACGTGAGGACATTGCAACACTCACAACCAACGATATCGTTATCAATAAGCTGTCCCAGATCCTCAGCTATCTGCGAGCGGGCGGACGCAACAAGAAGAACAAGAAACGTGACAAGGATAAGCCGCTATTCTATGAGAAAGAAATGGAGCATGTGCGTGGTAGCAGCAGCAGCGTTCCCGCCACAGCTGGCAGTGGGAACGGCTCCATGCCGACCACCAGCAGCGGCAGCAAATCCTCGAAAACTCTGGGCGACAGCATCTATGATGATGTAGGCGATTATCAACCGTCCAACTCTCGGAGTGATCGCCATCACGCTAAGCCAGCCAAAGCTCAATCCTACTTTGGAGATGCACCCGCAGAGCCGGAACCGGTGATCACAAATATACCGCCGCCTCCAAAGATATCAAAGGCAATGGCCTCACGCTTTGCCAACGAACCGGAGGGCTATGCCGAATGCTATCCGGGTCTGGAGGAGATGAACGATGCCATTGATGATTCAGATGATGAGGTGGACTACACCAAAATGGACTTGGGTAACAAGAAGGGCCCGATCGGTCGCTGGGACTTTGATACGCAGGAGGAGTACTCGGACTACATGAGCACAAAGGAGGCGCTGCCCAAGGCTGCCTTCCAGTACGGCGTCAAGATGCAGGATGGTCGCAAGACGCGCAAAAACAAAACCGAGAAGAACGAAAAAGCCGAACTCGACCGCGAGTGGCAAAAGATTCAGGTGAGATTTGGCTTTAGGCAAAGAAAGAAAAAAAAAAAACATTTATTTATTTTTAATACATCTTTTTTTTACAGGGTATTATACAGAAGCGCAAGCTGCCCAAGGACGGAGGCGGTGGTGGCGGGGACGAACCTGACTACAAATCAGCTAAATACTAAAATACAGATTGGATCACAGAGACTTGCTTCAGTTAATAGTGAAAACTCGTTCAAGGATTCATAGGAAAACTTAAGGAAAATCTATTACGATATATATAATTATATATATAATATAATATATATATCACATATTTGCTTAGATTTTGTGCAAGTCAATCAATATCTAAAGTCATTTGGATACACATTTGTCTTGCAATAAATAAAGATCTAAAATCATAAATATTTTAAATTTTTCTTTTATATTTCTTAAGTTATTTGAAATAATTAAATTCAATTGTAAATTGAGTCTCTTCCGAGCTGTGTGAGCGGAAGTGTGTCTCTTCCTACGATCGCTCACATTTATTCACTCCCTTATGCTTCCCCTCCCCGGGTGCGGTAGTTGCTCATCAAAAGAAGTAAACCTCGGAGCGTCAAAAGTTTTGGGGGTGGACCGGACTGGATCCCAATCGTAGCACGGCTGTAACTGAAAATAATTTCTTTAAAATGTTTCATTGAATCTAAAATGATTTATAGCTAATTAAATTTACACTTATTTATTTATTATTAAATTTCTAAAAGAATTTTTAAATTTTTAATATAAAAAAAATCGATCAAAAATGATTTATTTTTTAGTAAATCCAAAATAAATTTGTAATATAAAAAATGAAAAAAAAATGTTTTTTTTTTTTTTAAGTTAAGTAAAAACTAAAAATTTATTGACTTGTTTGAGCTCCATATTTATCAACCCCTCGGGCATTATTAGTGGCTATCTAGTAGTCCTCCTAGTGGTCATGCAAGCTATAATATGAAATATATTAAAGCTTGCTTTTATTTCGCCTATGTGTAAAAAAAAAAGATAAAGGAAAAAGGATTTATATTTATATATATATTCATATGTATAAACATAAATATAGAAAATAAATTGTATTTGATTTGATTAAGAAATAAATTATGTTAATTTAATTTGCAAATTTTTTTGAATAATTAACTGCAGTTTTCAATTTATCAAATTAAGAAATCAAACATTTTTAATAATTGCCTGTATTATTTTCTAATATTATCTAAATAAATCATTTATGAAATAAATCAAACCCATTGGAAATTCAGCAAATAGTTTGACTACATTTATTTGAAAATGATCTAATGAATTAAAAAATAAATGATTTATGGAATTAATTCTCTTTGAATTAGGAATTATTTTGAATAAATATTTTAGAATTTATTTGCACTTAGCCCAGTTTCAAATGGAGAGAAAAACGCATTTATTTGAATATATTTTAAACATTATGAACTATTTATTATAATTGTTGTTGTAAAACATTAAATATACGTATATGTATGTAGGTGTACATGTATAATTCTTATTTGCTCACACAAATAGATAAATGTATATAGATTTATATATATATATATAATAATGTATATATATATATATATATATTATATATACTAAATATTTTTAGCCACTTTATCACTATGCTTATATATTTTTTCGATATTTCTTTCGTGCCTAATAAATGTGCCTGATCTTTGAGCTTCTACTGGGGAGAGGAAGGCTGAGGCTAGTCGGGGCAGACTTATTGGGAGTGTGTACTATATAGATATATATATTTATATATATATATATATCGAACTAAAAATCAACAGCAGTTAAGTTTAATTCCTGCTCTGTAGCTATGCCTAAGTGCGTGTGCTCTCAATAAGTTTGGCGTCCTTAAGTGTGCTTTGCTGTATATATAGATATATTTATGACACTCAGATTCCGATTTGCAATAAAATAAACAATTAACACACACACACACACACGTACACACTATATGATCCATGCTCGGGAATGCTATTATATATATATATATATATATATACTCATATATCTGTGCTTATTGCATATCGTATATTGTATATCGTATATCATATAGATATACACCTCAACCTATCCCTACATATTGTTAAGACAAAAAATATTTAATTAATAATAATTTCTACGTTAATTGCATTTTAAATTGATCGCAATTCAATAAACCCTTCGCATTGCACAAAAGACTTAAAAATTATGGTTTCAATCGCTTTTCAGGTTTTTTCCTGTTTACAGACCAAAACCAGATTTCAATTCTAAAAATATACATATTTTTTTAGCTCTATAGGCAGTTTAAACAAATATCTATTTTAAAAATGCAACGCAATACAGTAATAATTAATAAAATGAATATAAATACGAATAAATTTGATTGCACGCTTTCTCCCAATTAAAGAAGCAATTACATAATTATTATACCTCAAGTGGAAATTTTGGAAAACATAATAAAAGTTTTTATAAATCAGTTGGGTTCATATTTCTTTGAGAACGATTTTAAGTCTTGTTGCACATGAATCGTTAAATGCAATGCGAAGGGCAAACATTTTGCTTTCTCTATTTGCTGGGTTTAGAAACATAATTCTTTGGTTTTCATTTAATTAAAAAAGTGCTAAATCTTTGAGTTGCTCCGACGATTTGGGTTAAGTTGTTCCTAGTAAGTAGCTCTGGCGGGTTCGGTGTGCTGACAATAAATACAATTACCCTAGCTTAAGTCAGAATGTGCCCCAAAAAATTCAATGGAAAAAAAAATAAAATAAAATATGGACTTAATGGCTAACACGAGTCAAAAGTTGTGTGTGAACAAAGCGTAAGTGTGTTAGTGTGTATGCGTGTGTGTGTCTGTGTGTGTCTGTGTGTATGTGAGTTGCCCTAAGCCCATTCCATGGTGCCACACTGGATTCAGCTAGCGAATGCGCACAATTGCCGCTGGCGTCGCCTCTGCTGCCTGTTGGTCGGACCTCAGTCATGCCAGCTGCGCGTTAAGGAGAGCCGGCGGCGCTCCACCAACTTGATGTCCTTGACGCACAGATCGTGCTTGGAATTGCTGGCAAAGCGTATGACCGACTGGGTGGTCACCTGCGGCACATGCCGCAAATCCAGCCAGACGAGACTCTCGCACTTGGACAGATGCTCCAGCGAGTTCTCGGATACCAGGCGACAGGCGCTCAGATTTAGCTCCGCCAGGCGGCCAATGGCCGTCGGCGAGGTGCCAATCTGTGCCACACCGGCATCGGTGATGCGTTGGCACGAGGAGAGATCCAAGTGTTTGAGATGCGGCAACGATTGCATTATGTAGCGCACAGCCACATCCGAGATGTCCGTGCCGGCTAGCTTGAGGGTCTTGAGATCGCGTAGACGTGTCTTGGAATCACTCAAGCCCGGCCGCGAGTCCTTTGGCGGCGACAATATGTCCCTAATGGCCGCATCGTTCAGGCCGCGCACAAAACTCAGGTCGAGTATCTGCAGCGGCGGGCAGAGGCAGGTGTGCAGCGCCAGCACCGCCTGGATGGGGCAATTCTGCAAGGAGAGATTCTTGAGGGCGGGCAGGCGAGCCACCAACCACGCCAGTTGTCGCTTGGCCAGCTGCGTCCAGTCCAAGATCAAATGCTCCGGCTGCCGGCGCACAATGGCCGTTAATAGGGAGGCGGATATTTTAAGCTCGGCGCAATTCATGCGCTTCCAGAGATCGGGATCGACAGCGGCATTCGACCATGCCTTGCACACCGAACAGCACGTGACGAGCGTCTCGGGCGGCAGATAACGGAATATGATCTTCAATACGGTAGGATCCAGTGCCAAATTGTGGGCGCTGCTATTCCCATGACCGTGACCGTGACCGTGACTGTGACCATGGCCATGGCCATGACTGTGGCCACCTCCGTGATGCATATGGTGATGGCTGTGTCCATTGGCGCCATTGCTGTTTAGAGAAGATCCACCGGCACCACCAGCTCCGCCACCCGCTGCACCTGCTGCGCCCGCCGCACCGCTTGTGCCGGCGCCATTGTTCAGCCCATTGCTGGTGCCGTTGCTCAGACCGCAACTGGTCAGCGTTGAGCTGGATGTGGGCGCCGGACGCACCACATACTGGGGCTTCTTCAGCACACGCGTGGACGAGTTGAGCATCTGTTGCGCCAGCTGCGAGCGTATGGAGTTCTTTTTGCGTGATCCTCCGCCACCGCCGCCGCCACCTGCGCCATGACCAGTTGATGCGGCACCAGAGCCAGTTCCTGTGGCTGTGGCATCCATGGAACTGGAACAGGGCGCATCGTTGCTTTCGTGCATGCTGCTGCTCACGCTGGTGCCATCGTCGCTCTTGCGTCGCTTCACCTTCTCGCCCAGCAGAAGCGAGGCATTGGGCGATATGCCCGGCGAGGGCGTGTCACAGCTATTGTTGCGCTCCGTCTTCACCTCCAGCTGATGGTGACGCTTGAGGCCGTGCTTCCAGTGGGTCGTATGCATGCCGCCCGACTCCATTTCCGACTCGCTGGTAAATACAAAATCATTGTACTGACCAACGGGCGCCGGCAAAGTGCTAACAGCGCCGCCGCCGCCACCGCCGCCGCCGCCACCGCCGCCGCCGCCAGCTGCCTCCTGGCCCTCGTTGGCGCTGTTGCCGTGTGAAACGGATACGCGTCGCACCTCCGACGACTTTTGGCGAGCACGAAAATGTCGCGGCTGCAAAGGAAGAGTGATAAATAAATTAATTAACGACAAAGGCTTATGCCTCTCCACTCTCTTAATGCCAATAACATAGAGCAGAGTTTGGTGCTGTTAAAGTGCTGCAGTTAACATAATTATGTTAACGCTTAACAGGAATCGGGTATAGTCCAATTGGATTTAAAGCAGCTCAACATCAGTCCGTTTACTCACTTTGTAGTCGTAATTTTTGCCGGAGCGACAGCAGCTGGGACACTCCCAGCTATTGGGCAGATCCTCGTTGACAATGCCCTTGGCATCGGCCGCATCGTCGGTGCCATCCAGCTGGGATAACGCACAGTCCGGATGAGCGATTTCATAGCAAACGGAGCACTCCATTAGCGCCGATGGGCCCTCGAGCGAGGCCAGCTGCTTGGTCTGGGGCGACACCGGCGTCTGCCGCCAGCCATCCAAATGACAGTAGACACACTGGGCCGTCACCGGCAGCATGGGCGACAGGCACTGTCGCATCATGCACGTTTGCTTGGCCCGTCCAGGACCGCCGAATTTCACCATGTCCATGCAGAAGGGGCACGTGCCGCAATCGGAGCGCTGGCAGGCGGCACAGTTCTTGCAGCGCGTGCGCCGTCGCCTCGGCTGGCCGGTGCCCGTCAGATGTGGCGACAGCTTGGCGCCACCCTCACCCGGCGACATGCAATTGTCCAGCGGTGTGGCCATGCCGCCGTCCACATAGCTGGAACTGGAGGCTATAACGCTGACGGCATTGCTGCTGCTGCTGCTGCTGCCCATATTTGTGGGACTATGGCTGTTGGCCTGGCTGCCACTGCCATTGCCATTGTTGTTGCTGCTGCTGCTGGCAGCGGCGGCTACGGCATTGGCCAAATGCATCTTTTTGGGTGGGCGATACTTCATCGTGTCCGTGGGCAGCACAAAGGTAGCCTCTGCAAATGGAATAGAAAGACTGGAGTAATAACTAAACATGCTGAGGTATGATAGAATGCGCACCTTGTTGCGTGGACGAGCCATTCTCCAGCTGCTCCTTCTTAAGCACCCCGTTGCTGTACTCCACGCCCTGGCCGCCGTAGTTGTTGTTATTGTTGTTGTTGCCGCTGGTGGAGTTGTTGCTGCTGCTGTTGCAGCCATTGCTGGAGCTGTTGTGCCCGCCCTGGCCAGCCTCGGACTCAGCCTCCCTGGCCGCCTCCAGCTGCTGTTGCTCGCGTATGACCTCCGCATTCTTGCGCGCAATCTCCTGTTTGATCTCCTGCTTGACGCGTGTGCGATCGTAAATCTGAAAGAGTGTCGGATGCTCGGCGGCTGGCCGTAGGACGGACATGCCCGTCACGGCCATATCCTGTTGATCCTTGCAGTGTCGCTCGACCAGCGTGCGCACATCCTTGATGAGTGCAACCGGATCCAGGACAAGACTGGGCACATTCTTCTTCTGCGGCGGCAGATCGTACAAATACATGACGATCTCCTTGAGTCCAAAGAGCTCATAGTGGGTGAGATGGATGTGCGGCCGGGCGGACATTTCGATCTCGCTGGCCGACGGCTCACCCTCCAAATGGGAGTGACCCAGCAGCGTGTACACATAGCGTGCCAGGACATACCACAACATCTCGGTAAAGAACGGATAACGAAACTTTTGCGGCACCTTCGTGTTGTCCTCAACGCTGGCCGTCTTCAGCTGCTTGACAATGCCAAAGGAGTGCAAGAAATTGCCACCGAAGACCAGAGATTGGGTGGGCGTATAGACAGCATGTATCCAGCCGGTGGGTATGAAGAACGTATTGCCAGCTGTTAGATAGACACGGGCACACTTCTCGACCGTATCGCCAAAGAATACATCCGCCTGTTTACCCGATAGCACCCATTTCTCATACAGCTGGAGATTGCGATCGGTGGGTGGGATTAGCCAGAACACTTTGCTGCCCTTCAATATGTGATACCAAACAGAGGTGCCGCCAAAATCAATGTGAAAATCTGTATAGCAATTCTTAACGGACATCAAACAATACTTTTGCACCTTGGGATACATCATGCCGCCCAAGAGATTGGTGCCCTCTTTTTGTGCATCTTTCAGCTGCTTGGGCCACACCACATCCACCCAGTCGATCTGACGCACAATCTCTGGACTCTGGACAAAGTGATCGAGTCGTGTGTGCGAAAATTCCAATGATATAACATTCAGCAATCGATCCTTTTGCGGATTGTCATAGTATTGCTGCCACTCCTTCATCGTCATTTGCAGATTCTTCTGCGTATTGACATCCATGACGTCCAGCAGGCGACGTGATCCCACACACAGACGTACATCGTTCACAGTGAACTCTTGGGCATCGGGCATCCGCAGACCCAACCCGTTCTTCTCCCTAAACAGCAAAGGTATATTGAAACCATGTTGCTGCAGGAAGCTGAAGGGAAGTAAAAATTCAAATATCAACATATTGTTAGCTGACTGTCGCACGACAACTAACTTAACTTTTAAATTAAATCTATAACCTCAATTTAGCATTTATTGTTTATAAATAAACAAAACCAGGAAATAGTAAAATCTAAATAAAACATTTTCTATACACGAGATGCAATGTGGAACTAGTTCCGATGAACAGGGGAATATGAGTTATCTACTTACGAGACTGTTAAATCGCAACCGCGCATCTCCCGTACCATGCCGGCCTGCGCGAACTTGGAGGATTCGAGCTTTTCGGCCACACTAAAGCCGCGCGCGCCTTCCGCATCATCATCGCCCAGTAAACATTCCTCAATGTAAAATTTGCGCTGCTTGCGCTCGCGCTGTCATGGAAGAGAAAGAGAGAACGGAACACATTAATAAATGGCTAACCGGGAGTCGGAAGACCAAGTAAATGCCTAAAAATATACACAGAGGGCGGCGTCAACGCTGTGGCCTGTTCCGCAGTTGACGTCGCTGTCGCTAGCGCTGTCACTGCTGCTGCTGATGCCATCAAATGAATCACAGTTTCTCTATACACCACACATCGGCGATTCACTCTATTCACCACACTCTCTCTCTCTCTCTCTCTCTCTCTTAATTTCTGTTACTCTCTCGCACCTCTGGCAGTCGAATGGGGCTCGACCCATCCGTTTAAAGTCCGTCGTTCATATCATTTCGTTTTCATTCGCTAGCTGGCCTCCGAAGACGACGCACGGAACTGTGTGCCGCAACGCTGCTGCTTTCAATCATCATGGTCGTATTTTTCTGGCAGTTTCGGCGGCAAAGCTAAGCGCACCACCACCCGGTCGCTATTGTTGCTGATGAGGGCGCCTTTAGGGCAGATTTTGCATGCATTTGTAAAGGGCAATGGAAATTGTATTGTCGACCGAAGCACACAGAGTGAGCTCCTGTTGCTGTCTCCTTTCTGTGCGCATGCACCGGCCTTGCACTTTGAATAATATTGGATGTGTATATGTGTTCCGTCTGTGTGTATGTATATTTATGGCTGCAGCGCCGGCTAGCGGGCGGTAGTCAAAACGACTGTTGCGTTTTACACCCATCATTTTTATTAAGAAGCAGTGCACATACATACATACATACCCACATACATACACTCACAGGAATATATAATATTGTATGCATATGCATGTTTGTCTGTGGCTTTGAGTTATTTTTGCATTTTAGCAACTCTGTGAATCTCAGCTGTGGTGGACTTGTTTGAAAAAATCTATATATGTATGTATGTTCGTTTTTTGTTTTCCTATTTGTGGGACTGTCCTCATTTGGTCGGTTTGTATTTTATGTCCTTTTTCGTTATTTGCGGACTGCACGCCCGTACGCCCGGCTTCCAATAATCGCCTGCTCCACTCCAATGCAGAAACTTGTTTGGCGTGTTCTAAACGTTTGTTGTTGTTTACTGGTTACTTATTGTTGTCAGACAGAAAAAGCTTGTTTTGGCTGCCAAATGTCTGGCAACGCCAGTGGACAATCGACAGGTAGAAATAATACAACACAGCATAAAAGTGCGTGTCTCGTTTACGTTTGTGAATGCGAGAGTGTATGAGAGTGTGTGTATGTGTATATGTACGTGCTCGACCACAAGACAGTCGCGTAAGTGGTCCGAGTTGCTAGTGATTCTGATGCTTTTGTCGTTGTTGTTGTTGTTATTTTGATGAGTGTGGCGTCACCGAACGTAACGCTAACCGGCTGGCTTGCCAGATTGGCGTTTGGTTAGGCTTAATGTATTCTATTAAGGTGCTAATTGCGAACGGCCGCCACTGTCACATGCAGAGCTCCTCAACGAAATTGCTGTTAGCTATCTAAAAACAAACACATACACTTGCACATACATACACAAACTCTACATAGCTGCGATAAATGTGCGTTTGTAGCATGTGCTCTCTGGGATTGGGTTAGTCATTTTTTATATCAATTTTTCATAAGCTACAAGAGGCGATACTAACTCACAACTAGAGATGAGAGCGTGCTTGACTTTCTGAATATGAGGTGAAAACCGCACGGAATATATGTGAGCGAGGGCTATTGTGGTAAATATATTTTACAATTAGCTATATTATAATGTTTCACTTTATATATGCAAACTTAGAGAGAAAAAAATTTTTACTTTTATCTAACATATAAAAATTCGAAATATTTATTTTTCTTAAATTGTGTTGCTATAAGTGTTTAAGACTTTGTTATATTAAATTCGAATATTTATTTATTGCATATCTTTTATTTCAAGTTGGCTCATCTCTAGCCAAAAGAATCAAGAGCCAGAAAAAGCGCGCTTCCTGCGTTTAAAAAGCCACGCAACCACATATGTATGTGTGTATATTTGTATGTATGTAGTGATGAGCGCACTAAAATATTCATGAATTTAGATGACATTGCCAAAGGTAGCACACGGATGACGGGAAGGTAGACGGTGTATGTTGTTGTTGTTGTTATTGTTGGCCTGGCCAACGAGCGGCAGCAACAGCTGCTGTCCCAATTTGGTGCTAATCAAATGCACAAGCAAAGTGAATACAAGATACAATAAGCAAACCTTATGAACGTGTGAGAGGTGGAGAGAGAGAGAGAGAAAGAGAGAGAGTGGGACCACAGCACACAAAGAAGTGCTCAAATAATCACTAGAAATGTAGTGTGACCGTGCTTACACACCACACCACAAACACAGTCATACGTACGCATATAAATACATATGTAAATTAGCTAAGGCTGTTATCTACGACGATACTAGTGCACAAGAGACACACGCAAACATGAAATAAATAAAGAAAAAAAAAAGCGAATTAAAAACGAAATGCGAACAGCAACAAACAAACAAAATGGCAAAGAAACTGCTTTTGGTCATGCGGCGGCATCAGTTGAGCTTCAGTGCTCAACGGGCGCAGTGCCGTTGCACGGCTCACCTTCTTCTATCTGCGAGTGAGATGGTCTTTGTGTATGTGTGTGGGAGATAGAACTTGTGTTTTAAAGAGAGTGAGTGAGTAACAGATTGAGCATGTATTTATTTATATAGATTGCCAATGATATTTTACAATTGCCGATCACAATAACAACAACAGCAATCGAGAGTTAACGGTATAAGCAATAACGTAGTTTCCTAATGATTTTCTTTAGCTTATCAATCAAAACGGACTTTTGTTCTTATCTCCTATTTGTTGTTCCTCTTGCTAGTTCAATTACTCACCAATTGTCGGCGCTGCACACCTTTCGGATTCGCATTGCCGCCTGCAGCGACGCTGTTGTTATTGCTGCTGTTGCTTTTGCCAGGCGACGACCCCGTTTCGGCGGTGGACATCGCCACGAAATCTGTTCTTTTAATTTGCACTTGTAATTTTAAAACTTGACACACCTCGTTCTCTTCGTTTATGGGCGCTCTAATCAGCGCTGCTTAAGGTTTATTTGTTGTTCTGCTTCTTCGTTTTTCACTTTTCACTTTTAATTATTTGCTGTAATCAGAAAAATAGAGAGAGAAACGAACTTAAAGATTCATGAAATTTACAGCCAGTGCACTTGTTTGTTATTGTTGTTTTTTTTTTTTTCCTTTCGCTAAAACGACGCACAGTGAAATACTAATTGCAGACAGCCTTTATTACTTCATACAAATTGAGCTGGCAGCGAAAAACGAACATATACACACTCACGCCGAGTTACGGGCGCTATTATGCGCTATGGGAAGCACGCACTTACTTGTACACACCCACACACGACGAAGACGACTAAAACCAGAGCCACAGAGCAGAGTGTGCTGTGCCGCCAAGGCAAGCCGAGTGGAACTCAACATGGTGGGCTTTTGTTATGTTTTGTGTAAAATTCACCACGCTTCTCAACTGCCAACCAACCAACCAACTAGTCTGTTTGCCTGCCTACTTCTGTGCTACGTCAGGGGCTCGGCTTTAATTTCGTTGAGGGATTCGCCAAGCACCCACATGTGCGCCACTGCTCCGCAGCTGCTGCTTCTGGTTCGGCTATTATTTCACAGGTCAACGAAAAGAAAAAAACTTGTGGTGTATTCAGTCGTAACGTAGCGTTGGGATCGGACCTGCCTGCGTGTCGCTTGCATAAATATAATGTAAATATGCGTTGCATCTATTTCGCGTATTTTGTCATGCGACAGCGACATCAATATAAAAACTCACTTATCACATCCCCCTCCAGACACGAAACACCCACATAATCACGCACACGTACATCATTTCGCATTGCTTTCCCATGAACTTGTAATAAATATTCTAATTTTGCACTTGAGCATTTGTGTTCCGATTGCTACGCGTTTACTCTCTGCTAGCTGGTTTTATCCGATTTTCCTGCTGAGTATATCTTGTTATTGTTAGTGGTGACTTTTTTTTTTAGATATGTAAGCGTCACCACGCGATTCAGAAACTAGCGAACGACGAGCCGACATCGTTCTGGTTAAACCTTTTTTTGTTTTTGTTTTTGCGTCTCCAAATTACACTCGTTTTAGTTATAATTAATAATTATTTATATTTGCGTATTTGTATTTGTATATATATATATATATATATATATATAGGTATCTGAAATATATTTATATATAATATAATAAATATATTTATATATAACGACCCGGCCGTACAGACAAACATACATATGCCTCACTGTTCACATCACACAGCCACATGCACACATACATACACTCGACAGCATAATTCTACGTACAGCAGAAAAAAAATTTTTTTTTTGTGTTCCGTTGACTCTAGAATCTACCATAATGCACTTATCGGAATAATTCCTTTTTTATAGTATTTTTCGCTTATTTAACTACCTATTTGCATTTTTATTTTTCCCAAAATAATAATATTTATATTAAAAAACAATGTTAACAAAAAACCTTACAGGAAAGTGACGCAGCAAAAGTCTACGTACACAACAATTATACTGCGTACAACGCCGAGTTTTGGCAAGAACCGTTAGATTTTTTTACGGTTTTTCCTTTTTTTTATGCGTCTAGACTATGCTATGGAATTTTCCATTGCCACGAAAACAATTATGAACATGGTTTATCAAGGAGAGTAAGTGGAAGGGAACCTGTGTATGAAGTTCGAAAACTTATACTAAAACACCGGTTAGAGGGCTAATCCTGTAGAGAAATTTGAAAATTCTTAGTGAGAATACATTCCTCATGCCAAGAGGCTTACGACAAATTATGTGTCGTCTGGCTTTATATTGTTAAAGCCCCGATCTGGCCGACTTTAGTTGTTGACAGATAGAGAAAAAAAACGTATTGTCCAACTGGTGACTTCAATTCCGAGAATAACAGAGCGACAAGAACGGGTTGAAGTTGAAGAAAGATTAGCCGAATCTGTTTCCCATGATACCATTCGGTGTTCATGGTCATGTTGGTCGTTCCGGCCGGTTATCATGCTAGTGTTGCTGATTGGAAACCGCACAAATCAGAGGTCAATATAAAACAGCGTATGGATTTCCAAATGACCACTTTTGTGAGCCGCCAAGCTACTGGAACAGGGTCATTTTATCAGAGGAGAGCATGTTCTGCATATTGGATATAAATGGAAGGAAGTTATTATGGAGAAAAAGCGGAGTAGCCTTAGAAAGTGAAAATGTACTTTCGGCCGTTAAGCATGAAGGAAGAGGTATCGTGGTATGGAGGTGTATGGCGGCCAATGGAGTTGGTAATCTGGTGTTTATATAATCGACAATGGACCATAAGGACTATATAAGGATCCTAAATGAGAATTTAGACCAAAGTGCCCAGAAATTGAGGATTGAGGATGACTATTGCTTTCAACAAGACATTGATCCGAAGCAAACAGCCCACAATGTAGGGCTGTGGTTGTTATATATCGCCAAAAATCAACTTAGATCACCTCCCCAATCGCCAGACCTGAATCCTATTAATCATCTGTGGGATTTATACGAGCGTAGGATTAGGCAGCGTACTATAATCTCCAAAAATATGCTAAAGGAGGTCCTCATGGACGAATGGAGCAAAATAACGGCAGAGGAGACTCGAAAGCTGGTGGATTCAATGCCTCGACGCCTGGAAGAAGTTATAAAAGGAAATGGATATCCAACAAAATATTAAAATGTAATGGATCCCTTAAAAAGAGCCGATGAACTGTTGTGTACGTAGACTTTTGCTGCGTCACTTTCCTGTAAGGTTTTTTGTTAACATTGTTTTTTAATATAAATATTATTATTTTGGGAAAAATAAAAATGCAAATAGGTAGTTAAATAAGCGAAAAATACTATAAAAAAGGAATTATTCCGATAAGTGCATTATGGTAGATTCTAGAGACAACTGAACACAAAAAAAAATTTTTTTTTCTGCTGTACGTAGAATTATGCTGTCGAGTGTATATGCCCGCAAATACATACACATATGTACTATTCACATACACGCATATATGTATGTACATATGTGGCTCGTAATTAATTAAATCTCTAATCAGTGCCGTTTAATTTATGCAAATGTGTTGCATTTGCAGCTCACAATACAAATTGCACACTTGGAAAAATGTGAGAGATTTGGATTTTTTACCCATTTTTAACACTTATCGAAGTTTTTAATACGTCGTCGGAACACGCCGCAAAACACACCCGCACTTGATGAAAACTGAACTACGACTGACTAGTGTGACCGTGAGTAGACAACTGTAAAAATGGCTTCTATTTTATTACCATTATGTTAAATCCAACAGATTCTGTACAAAACGTACTGAAATGAAAACGCTGTCGTTAACATTACGATCTCATATTAAGA
Organism: Drosophila mettleri; assembly: GCA_035047625.1. Lineage (NCBI taxonomy): Eukaryota > Metazoa > Arthropoda > Insecta > Diptera > Drosophilidae > Drosophila > Drosophila mettleri. The sequence continues at coordinate 9,841,095 of JAWNPI010000035.1, read as the reverse complement.
TTACTTAATTTTATAACAGAAAAGTGACACTAAAGATCATGTGATTTCTTCAAGCACACTTTGGTCGAACCGCCACTACCTGCAATATTTTCAACTTCCTAAAATTGTTCTTAATTAACGTTGTTCAATGTACACAGCTTTTTAACGTCCCCAACCTATGTAAAGTGTCATTGTGGCAGTCTACAGTCAGCTGTTATTGTTCTGCCAGAGTTACCAGGCTCTATCAAATCTGAGTACACAAAATACATTTAATATACTTTTAATGCAAATAAAATGAAAAAAACACTTACGTATGAATACATATGAATATTGTTATCGTAAAATTAATCAAATTATAAACAGACATGCTGCTAAATCTACTGTTTGCTTATGCATACTATAAACACATCGACCCTTCACTGTAACGTAGTGCAGCTACAGGTCCTCATCCATTTGCTCATCAGACTTATTTAAATTCACATTGCATGTATTGTTATTCTCAAAGAACTCCAGCTCATCGTCATAATCATCGAGATGCCCGGCAGCCGACACTGCATCCATTGTTGTTGAATGCGACGCTCGCCCTCGCACCTGTTCCTTCGGTAGCGACTGTGACTGCGGTGCTTGCAATGGTGATGGTTGCCATGGCACCAAAGCTGTGCATGGCCTTGGAATTGTTTTGAGTAGCCATTCGGGCGGCAATACGCCCGGCACTGACATTGGAGCCACGCTCTGTTTTAGCTCATCGCAGATCACAATCCGATTGGCGTTGCGCAGTTTCTGTTCCAGTTCCATGGCTGCCATTTGATAGGCCGGATTGGGATGATGTGTTTTGCCCGTACTGGTTGAGGGTATATCATCGGTAGCCAACCCACCGTTCACACTCGGCACACTGTTATTGTTGCCCACTGTGCGAACGGAGCCGACACCATTTGCATCTCCAGAGATTTGTAGGCCACTAAAGTGCGCCGTTATTCGTTCCTCGGTTATCAGCTGTTTTGGGGGTCTATTAAAGAAAAGTGTATATATATATATATATAGAACATTGATATACATTCAAATATTGTATAAGGCATGCTTACAGCCCGGAGGCTAGTTGCTCCAGAGATTTACGCTTCTGCTGCCACTTGCCGCATTGTGGATCAGTCTCAATATTATAGTTAGCATTTGACCCGAATTGCATGACACCGCCGGGCTGTGGTGCATTCGTTGTTGCCAGCATCCAGGGCATTCCATCAAGCAGCCAAGGATGTGTCGCTGGATGCGCAAAGACCACCCGCTGCTCCGATTTGTGCAAATGATTTTGATCGGGGCCACCATAAGACCTACAACGATACAAAAATCCCTGACCCAACATAGCTGCATATATAAATACAATTTACCTACTGCATTTTATGTCAATCCTCGCCTTTAGATAAATCTTGCAAAACTTGTATTATTTTTGACAGTCAGTTTTTAAGTATTTTGTTTTGTTGCTTTGCCAGCGTTGCCACTTGTGTGCATGTTTTCGACTGTATCGATACTTTTCCATGCGTAGTACTGCTGGCATAGAATGTACTAGAAAATACCAAAAAAAAGCATTATAAAAAGCGCGCAGGCGAAAGACTTTTTAAATATTTTACAATTAAAGCGCAAGTGATCAAGTGTTTAATTAATTGTTCGATTACAAGTTAATTTAAAACGCATAAATAAAAAGTGATATTTTAAACAGTTCAAAATAAATAAATATAATTATCCAAAATGCGTTTCACAAGGTGAGTTTTTATTTTTATATGTTTCATGTAATTAACAATAATATAAATATTATTATAATTATTTTTAATGTTTATAAATATATTATTAAAATTTATTTACTAAAATATCTTTGTTTTCGAAAAAAAAAAAAAACATTTGAGTATCAACTCAAAAAGTGTTTGTAATAGTAATAAAATTATTATTATTTTGCACATTAACGATTTTACGCACGCACTGACGTCACAAGCTTGTCCCCTTATTATTTAACTTTGTTTTCCATGTGGTAACAGTTTAGACTGCTGCAATCGACGCTTCACTCACACTTTCCTCTGCTTATCACAGAATTATTCGAAAATAACATGTTTTTCTGAATTCAGTCTCCGCGCATCGATTGATTCGCCCTGGGAACAACATCAGCAGACGCAGCATCACTTTCCAATGACGCTTTCCAATAACAGACAGTTGCTGTTGTTTTTTTTTTACTTAGGTAATATCACTCAGTCAGCGAGTTACTAGGCACCATGTATATATTTAGCGCATTTGGGTTGGGGGTTGCATCGAATGGGGCTTATCAGCACAAGACAACTGATCAATCGATCCCCCCTGGGCTTTTATTGACGTCACAAGTCGAGCCGATGTCTTGCGATGCAATTAGTAATCACGCTTAACAATTTCGTCAGGCTGGAAAAATACTTGTGCTAAAAATAAAAACATATTTTCTAAACTGAGTTTTTTTTTTTTTAGTTCTTATACCTCTAAGAGCTTTTAAGCGAAAAGCAAAATCAACTTTCAAGTCCCGCTCTTTCGCTTTGATTAATAGCGTACTCTCTTTCTCTCTTATGCATAATTGATGGATAAAAGCTTTTAGCGTCTCGGCACGTAAAATACAGCACGTGTATGCGATCTTTGCTGCTGCAGCGCAGTTCATTAAGAACAATACAATCGATCGGTTTAAGTTTTCCAATTTGGGTGTAGGCAGTGCACACTTTAACCAAAGGCAAGTGACATGAATATTAATAAGTAAATTGTGGGTGCAAATACAAAATAAAAGTTCAGGACCTTTCTGCCCAGACAGTTTAAATGATTTGTTGTTACGAATCGCTAATTTTTAATCAAAATAAACAAACGGCAGCAAACTGATAACATCAGCTGTCACCCCCAAACACATCAACACGGACGGCAGTCTCTTAAATTTAGCGAAAGGGGTCAATTGTCAATGCACGTGTTATTATTTCTGCATAGAACATTTAATTTAAAATTAAGCTCATTTTTTTCAAGGCCCACATTTGTAAGCCTACATCGATTTCTTTATGTGTGCAAGAATAAGCATATATGTATGTACATATGTATGTATGTATTTACGTGTGCATGTGTGTGTTTGCGTGATTCGGTTTTATCGCTTCTATTATCGTTTTCGGCATTGTTATTTTGCTCTTTTTTTTTTGCAAAAAAAATACAAATTTTACCGTAACCAAATGTGGCCAAGTTTTAGTTCAATTTATGAGAGCTGATCAGATTTTTTAAGTTGCGAACAAATAGCAGTGGAAAATTATTTTTGTATATTGGAAAATTTTTTTGCTGTTGCTGTGCAAAATGTCGAAATGCTTAATCAGAGCATTCGCTTCCCCAGTGTGTGTCTGGACGAAACATTATATGCATTCGGCAATGCAATCGCGCACATTGTCTTGGAAATCGCATGAACGAAATTTGACACTTCGTTTAAAATCCAAGCAAAAAGTGTAAGTGTGTTCTCTCAATGCTTCGGTGTGGCTATGTTTCTTGTCTAATTTACAAATTAAACTACCTTCACGTGCCTTAGTAATAACAGCTGTCGATTACAGAGCGTTGCCATATCGCAGTACTTGCGATAAATCTGGTAGCTTATCCATGTTGAAATATATATTTCAAATCAGGTTTTTCTCAATTATTTATCGTGGTGAAATTACATGCATATATGTATAATATGTATGTATGTATATTTATGGTTAAATGTATTTGTTTTAGAATCTATATAATATAAAAGCTTTACGCAAAAAGCTTAAACCTGTTATCAATAACGTCATTTAATGTATGTCGCGAAAGTGATTCGTTGTTTTCGTTCGCTCATTTCAATACCTGCCAGTGGAGAGTTAATGTTCGCCGGAATCGGGTATATACACACATGCACGCAGCAGTACTACTGTGAATAGTAGAACTAGGTTCAATATAAACGCATATGTATATGTATGTAAACATTGAAGCGCTATTGTATAAACAATTTCCAAGCACCATTAATTCAACGAACAACGCAGTATCTGCTGTTGCAAATGAAATCACACTGCAGACAGAATAAACCATGAGTCATTCTGACGTGGCTGCGTAGCGAGCTGATAAATACATATTTTTGCCAGTCGGGCAACATCGGGGAAGTACCTGTATCGAATAAGACCTGTGCTCGCCACGTTCAGTAACACGATCGGCTCACTTTCGTTTCGAACGAGCAGTGAAGCGGTCAGAAAGTTTAGTTTTCAACTGCGACGCAAAAGCGAAGACAAAACGAAGTGAACTGCACAGACTGAGCAACACGCGCTCACGTGGTTAATATTACTGCAGCAACATCAACAATGAATCAACAACAATTCTTTGACCTGGATCAAGGCAAGAATATATCCTATATGAATGATTGTTCCAGTACGAGTGGATATAGCAGCACAAATTCTCCCACATCAATGACGCAGTCGCCATCACATTCGCCGGATACATTTGTCTTACAAAATGAATTTGCCAACCTTAATTTACCCGCAATGTCAAATTCACCTTCACCACAGCTACACCAATTACGCGGTTCACCATATCAGCAGCCGCACACATCAAATCAGCTGCTCCCAAATGGCAACCTCTGCATGGAAATTGATAGCAGCAGCAGCAACAATATATTATTAAATGGAAGCACAAATTTCGGCAATATGTACATGCCCATGGATCATTTCTACGCAACGCCAAGCAGTGTAGGATTTTCGACAAACGATGCGGACGCTAAACCTGAATACACCGCTGTGTTGGAAATTGCTGAACAGCCGGTGGAAAAATTTCGTTTTCGCTATAAAAGTGAAATGCATGGAACACATGGTTCACTCAACGGCATCAATTCGAAACGGACACCAAAAACATTTCCAGAGGTAATCTTACGCAATTACAAAGGACCGGCAGTCATCCGTTGCAGCCTGTTCCAAACGAATTTGGATAGCCCGCATTCCCATCAGTTGGTGGTGCGCAAGGATGACCGCGATGTATGTGATCCACATGATCTGTATGTATCGCAGGATCGTGGCTATGTAGCTCAGTTCATCAATATGGGCATCATACATACGGCCAAGAAATTCATAATCGATGAACTGCTGAAGAAGAAGAAGGAACGTCGGATCTTCCAAATGGATCGTCGTGAACTGTCCACCAAACAGTTGCAGGAGTTGCATCAAGAAACAGAGCGTGAGGCAAAGGACATGAATCTGAATCAGGTAAGTCATCAACTAACGTTATTCATGGACATGTGCTCACCGCCTGTTTACATTCCAGGTGCGGCTGTGCTTCGAGGCCTTTAAAATTGAGGATAATCACAGATGGACACCCATTGCAGCGCCCGTCTTTAGCAATCCTATTAACAATCGCAAATCCGCACAAACGGGCGAACTGCGCATCACACGCCTAAGCAAGCCCACGGGCAGCGTCATGGGAAACGATGAGCTCATTCTGCTCGTAGAGAAGGTTAGCAAGAAGAACATCAAAGTGCGTTTCTTTGAGGAGAATGATGATGGTGAAACAGTGTGGGAATCATATGCTAAATTCCGTGAATCGGACGTTCATCATCAGTATGCGATTGTCTGTCAGACGCCCGCCTATAAGGATAAGGATGTCGAACGTGAAGTGGCCGTCTCCATTGAGCTGATACGTCCCTCCGACGATGAGCGCTCCTTTCCTCCATTGCCTTTCCGTTATAAGCCACGCGATGCAATTGTTTCCCGCAAACGGCGACGCACTTGCTCCACATTTACCAGCAGCAGTAGCAGCAGCAGTAACAACTCATTGGAATTGCCCAAAACTGTGCCGCAGCAGGGCGTGGTAAATGTATCGCAACATGATCAGACGATTAGTCAGGAGTTTGGTCGAGAGTTTCATTTGGAACAATTGATAAATGCGGATTCGTTTCGTAAGATACTCGAACAGGACTCCGTGGAGCTGGAGAAGCTGTGCGTCCCCAGTATTGGCGAATTAGAAATAGATGGGTTCCAGCCATCAGATAGCATAGATAATCAAAGCCGCTCTCAAGTCAGCAGATACAATCGCAATCTGACCGGCACCTATCTGAGTAAAATCTTTGAAATATTCGAAACTGTTCGACGTGCGGGTGATAATCAAGAGATCTTCGAAGCCAACAGCAAAAAAGTTGAATTTATGTTCACCGATCATGCGCAGAAGAACGTGAACAATGATACGCTGCTGCACGAGGTGATTAGCCAGCCCAAGGATAATCTTAAGGTGGCAATTAAGACGTTCCAGGTGATTGCTTTCTTCAAGCTGGAGAGGCTGGCCCATGCGGCACAAAATGCGGATGGCGACAGTTGTTTACATGTAGCTTGTCAGCAGGATAGGGAGCATTATATACGACCACTGTTGGGCCTGGGATGTAGTCCAAATCTACAAAATCTAGCGGGCAATACGCCTTTGCATTTGGCTGTCAAAGAAGATCGAAACAATTGCATTAAATTATTTCTCAATGGCCCCGGCGCAAAATTGGATTTGTCGCTGGTGAACGACGATGGCTTGACACCGCTACACATGGCCATCAGATACAATAAATATGATGTGGCCAAGAATCTAATCAATTATGACCGCAGCTCCATAAATGTAGCCACCACAACGGATGGCAACAACGCATTGCACATGGCTGTGCTCGAGCAGAATGTGGAGCTGATCGTTTTAATACTGGATGCTGAGAATCGAATGGACATATTAACGAGTACGAATTCGGCTGGGTTAACACCTTTAGAGCTGGCACGTGCCAAGGCCAATGATCGTTGTGTTCGACTGCTGGAGGAGGTGTATCCGGATAAGGGAGCGTCCGCCATGACGTGGATACCAATGAATATCAAAGAGGAAAGGGACTCCTCATCTGCCGAAGATGATGAAGAAAGTAATTCCGAAATACCACAACAAGCGATCAAAACCGAAGAAATCGAAATGGTTTTCAAAACGGAGGAGGACAGCACTAAAAATAGAAACGATGCTAAGCAACAATTGGAGGAATTGCTTAGCAGCAAACCCAGATTTGACAAACTGGTGGCTCAGCTCAATGAGCCCACGATCAACAATGCGAACGTGCCTAAATGGAAAGAGATTGTCGATAAATCCGAATTGAAACGGCTCGCCTGGCTCTGGTCCAGTTCAGAGGGTTTGCTCAACTATATACAAAGCAAGTCGAAAATAAGTGGAAATGAATACAAACACTTTGCCCTTGAACTGCAGAAGCTTGGTATGCTTAATGCTTCCGATTAATAATATATGTACTAAAATATATTAGGCAATATTTTGATACAAATATATAATAATAATAATAATATATATATATACATATATATATATATATATATATATATATATATATTTTATTAGGCTTAACCACAATTTTTGATGTATTTCATATTTAATTGTTCAATAAAATTTTACATTTATCTCTACAGAAGGGAAAAACCCCATTGCAGTAAAATTATACTAATGTGAATCACCCGGCAAAATATTAAAATCAGTCTTTGCAAGGGGAATCACCGCACAATCATTCTATGTGTACTTCCCCGTTGGTGGTAAACAAGTCGAGAGCGGAGATAGAAAGAAAGAGATAGCATGATCCCTTGGCGGTGATATAACTCATTTTATTATACACACACACACATGCATACATTCACATACATACATACATATGCACCCACGCACGAAAAAGATTGCTCTCTGCTTACTGCGCAGCTTGCGCAGCAGCAGCAGCAGCTGCGTCTGGGCTGCGTTAGGGAATTTACTTTGGGAAAATTATTATTAAATAAGTTCTAATAAAATTTGCATAGATGCGTTTTGCTAAAGGTCAAGCCTCTAGTATTTGAAATATATTATTTGCGAATTATAGGAGAAAGGGAATTGGTATCCGGAATTTATTCATTATATATGTACATATGATGTAGTATTGCTATCTTGAATGTTTATCAATCCACAACTTAAAAATATAAAACAAAAAATATTTGATTCATAAAGATAATGATTATCTTATCCGTTTCCTTTTTGAATGATATAAAACATATTATATTTTGTATAATAACGTCATTCCCGTCTTTCACTCTGCAGTAACATGGCTCAAATTATTGATGGCAAGAATATTGCTAACGAAATACACAAGGAGTTGGCTAAGGAACTGAGCGAGTTTGTGGCTAAAGGAAATCGTGTGCCACACTTGACGGCCATCATTGTGGGCGATGATCCAGCTAGCAAGAAATATGTGGAAAAGAAATCCGAGGCCTGTAAGGAAATTGGCATTAGCAGCCGAACAATTCTGCTACCCGAGTCAACCACACAGGCTGAGCTCCTGGCTGTAATCGACAAGGAGAACAAGGATGAGACTGTGAATGGTGTATTAGTGCAGTTGCCTGTGCCAGCGCACATCGATGAGCGCACCGTGTGCAATGCCGTAATTGCTGACAAGGATGTGGATGGGTTCAATGAGATCAATGTTGGTCGTTTGGCTCTAGACATGATTGGTATGGTGCCGGCCACGCCATTGGGTGTTAGGACCTTGTTGGAGCGTGCCAATATACCCACTTTCAATCGCAATGCTGTCGTAGTCGGTCGGTCCAAAAACATAGGTCTGCCCTTGTCAATTATGCTGCACTCGGATGGCACGCATGCCGCCAAGGGTCTAGATGCCACAGTCACAATTTGTCATCGCAATACGCCAGCCAAAGAACTGGCCAAATACTGCCGTCAAGCTGATATTATTGTTGTAGCCGTGGGTAAGCCAGGTTTGATTACCAAGGATATGGTCAAGCCGGGCGCTTGCGTCATTGATGTGGGCATTACCCGAGTCCAAGATGAGGCCGGCAAATATAAACTAGTCGGCGATGTCGACTTCGATGGTAAGTAAATGATCGACGACTACCGAATACTCAGTATACAAAATGACAATAATTATTATTTGCAGAGGTCCGTCAGGTTGCTGGACACATTACTCCGGTCCCTGGAGGTGTTGGTCCCATGACAGTTGCTTCATTGATGCAAAATACTATCCGGGCGGCCAAGAATCAGGCCGCAAACCAAGCCAATAAAAATTGATGACCCTTGCCGAATTTGACGATTTCATTTTTGCTATCAGCAGCGGGCTCACCCAGCGGGCCATAGTATTTTTTATTTAATCCACTAATAGACTATACAATACTAACAATCATAACAAAATAACAATTTAATAAAGGACACAAATATATTTAAAATATGGAAAATAATTGTCATTTACTTTTAGAATTTTCTTTCAAGGAGTGCAGCCTTAGTGCCGTACTGCAAAAGAGAAGCACAAAATTCAGCAGATGAATTTATTTAATTATAAAATACATTTTTGCCATTATTTTAATTTATTTTTACTAAACTTATTTTCTTTTGTTTTCGTTCGTCCGTCAGGAGCTCAGTAGTGCTGCCATATTTTTGTTTGAATTGCTTCAAGTATTTGTGGCAAAGCGATATTTTTAATAATGATATACATTGTTTAAATATGTTAATTAATATTTAATTTATTGATATTAAATTTATAATATGTATAATGCCTGTTTATTATTTTTCACTTGGAAAGAAACTTTACACATAACGTGAATAATATTATTAAGAAGTGGATACCTTTTGTTTTGATAGGCCGCCTGGGTACGATATTGAAGTGAATTTATGACAAGGTGGTAACTCTGTTAGTCGGTCGTTATGGTGTTTTCATATAAATCAGATTTAGTTCTCAAAGTAAATATTCTACTCAATATTGTAATTTTAGCAAAATCCCAAGTTTCTGGGGATACAAATATTTCAATCGACATGGATCCCATATTTTCGTGCAACTTTGAAGTCTTTGGACAAGTGCAAGGTACATTAGATATACAACGATCGTTAGCCACATTCGCGAACCTCTAATTGTTGCCTTTTTCTTAATTCTTCTTTTTGCAGGCGTTTTCTTTCGCAAGGTAAGTCGAGTACAGAATATCGTGTATAAGTTATCAGAGGAACCTTAAGCTTATTTGGTTTATTACATACATACATATGTATATGAATATAGTACACAGAAAAGCAAGCAAATGAACTGGGAGTGCGCGGTTGGTGCATGAACACCAAAAACGGCACAGTAAGGGGTGAACTGGAAGCTCCGCTTGCAGCGCTTAACGACATGTAATTGCAAAATGGGATTATTAGTTAAAGTATGTTGTCTCCTGATTGTGAATTTGACTGCTTTTAGGAAGGACTGGTTGAGGAACAAAGGTAGTCCAAGCTCGAAGATTGATCACGCCGTGTTTTCGCCAGTCAAGGAAATTGCCAATTATACCTTCAACAACTTCACAATCATACGTTAGTTGGAAATAAGATTTTATCCTCAAAAACATACAGCATTGGGAAATTATTGCCAACTACAACCTTACAACTAGGATATGAAGCACAGAAGAAACAAGTGTTTGGTATTCTTTATTTATTCGTTTAAAAATAGCTAATACTAAAATAATTTATTCTAATACTCAGGGTATTATTGGTTATCCTTTCGGCCCCGTAATATTTCATTCAATAATATCGTCACACCCAAAATGTAGAAACTTGAAATCCAATTGGTGATACTTAAGCGGTGCCTCTTATTTAAAATTAAAAGTCAAGAATTAATTTATCATAATATTTATTATTTATTTGCTTTACAATATCCATTATAATATATCTCAACAGAAGCAAAAACAATAATAATGTTTATTTAGTAGCAGAGTTGCATTTTACGTAGTAGCATTTTGTCACGGTTAGGTGCTGCCATTTGTGACCGAGTAACGATTTAAAGTAACCATTTGTAAAGACATCTCACTTACACGCATAGCAACACTGATGCGGAATCGCTCATACAACTGCATGAGTGCGAGCGGGACAAATGTACGACCAACATGCGTACTTTGGTCTGGCAGCACAGAAACGAGTACAGCTCCGAATACACGTCGTTTTGCCAAAAGCGTAGCAGGGAGCAAATGAAAAAAATATATAAATGAGGAAAAAATTTCGTGAACTAATAACGACAAATATACCAAGCGCGGACAACGCCGCTTTAGTAAAAGTCGATAGATTTAATAATTGCGTGCGTTGTGCAAGCGTCTGAAATTGTGCGTATAAAATAGTAATAAATTTTAAGCAATTACAAATTCTTGCGTGCTTCTATATGTCGGTGCATGTATGTATGTGTTTGTGTGTAGTGAACAGTTTGGTTACTTTCGCGCTGAAAACGTTTTCTACTACTTTTTTGTTAAAACCGAAAAACATATGTATCTGTGTATATACATCAAGAATTTTGCGATAAATGCGAAACTGTTTATAATACATGGTATTTTGAAGGCGTTGCAGTAAATGCCCTTTTTGTGTAAATGCAAAGCAAAATGAAATAAGTGTGTAAATAACTGAAAATAGTGCTAGACATGTAAATGTATGTGTGTTTGTACATAACATACACGTATGTATATACATACATATAAGCTGTAGACTCATGCTTGCGTCTGTACCCAATACATATATGAGTGTGTCAGTGTGTGTTTTGTTTGTTTGTGTGCTTTATGCGCGCACATATTGTAAAGGCGCGAGCTACTTAATTGCCAACGATGAAAAATTCAATAAACAAAATTACATAAAAAATATGAAAAATAAACGACCACGCATCTACTTGAAATGCTTCCACACAAGCGTAATGAAATAATTTAGATTTTCATGCGCGCAGCCAGAGATTTCGTCAGTAGTTTCTGCCCATTTGCATTTGTTCAAATTCGTCGCTTGAAACGCAGTGTTCTATAGTTTTTTTTTTTTTTTTTTATTGCGCATCATTGTGAATGAGCAATAGCGCGCGCTCTCTTCCGTGCTCTCACAAGCGGCACGCATTAGAGCCCGCGCTTGTGTGTGTGTGTGGATGTGAGTGTGTATGTGTTTGTAAGTGCTACACATACGCACGCGGTGCCGGAAAAGACTTCCTATAGGCTATAGGCGGAGTAAATGAAGATGATAATAAAATTAAAAAAAAAAAAAAAAAAAAAAAGAATAGGCAACCAAAATAATAGCGGAATTTGGTTAGCTATCGTTTGTTATTGCTGAGTAGGTATATTTATGCAGATGTCAGATGTATGCAGTTTACATAAAGCATCCAACTCCTATTGACAGAAGAAGTCATCCAAATTACTATTGCAGCGGCTGTTTGATATCACTGTTAATTTGTGTAATTATTGTTATCGATTATGCAAATGTGTGGCAACTTTAGATAAATTATTCTGCCATTTGCTAGAGTAGTAGGCGAAACGAAACGAAACGTGTTGAGCTCTGTGTATGTATGTATAAGCGTATGTGTGGGACTGAGTGCGTAAGTGCAAAAACAAAGTGTGCTTCAGTTCGGTGTCAGTTTTCAAAATAAATAATTGAATTAACTTTTGAAAAATTGTTTTTTCCGTCTCTTTTGAAGCGATCAACAGCAACCCCTCCCCCACAGAGCAATAAAGTGCATACAGTAATTAAGTGATAGCGTTAAAGCCGATTATCGTGGCCAAGTGTTGTGTAGCTCGATCCTGTAATGCAGCTGGCCTACCAATAGCGCCGCACAAGCATGGCACCAGCGCTAACAGCCGAACCACTGAGTCCCAAAGAGAAGCTGACCAGCAACGCATCGCCAGCCACCGGTACGCGACAGTCTGTGCGTAAATTGGACTCGCCCAGTGATTCTGTCAAGAAGCCATTATCCCTGACAGCCACGACGCGTGTGACACGGTCCAAGGACGCGGCACAGCGTACGGGCTCCCCAATTGTACAGATTAACAACAAACGTAAAAACAACAATCACAGCAGCAACAATAACAATAACAATAACAATAGCAATAGCAGTTGCAACAGCACCAATACCGAAGCCAAATCCGTAGAGCATCAAATGGGCCTGAGTGCTGCAACCACACATGCAAACAGCGACGGCAGTGGGACCGCCTCCTCCAGCTCCAATAGCGCCATAAACAACGACGAACCAGGTGTCACAGCCGCACCAGCAACAGCCGATAACTCCGCCGAGCACAATAACAATTGCAAGGACAATTCAACGGCAGAGTTGCTGGCAAATCTGACCAGTGAACTGGAGGAGGCAATCACAGCGGAAATTTATCTGCGAAAAACACTGCCCGAGGTGAGCCACAGCAAGGAGCAGCCAGCCGAAACAGAAGCTGCCGCCGCAGTAGCTGCAATAGCACATTCCGTGCAGTTGCTGGAGCCTGCGTTAATGGCCGAAACGGAAGCCCAGTCACAGTCGACAAGTGCAGCAGCAGCAGCAGCAGCAGCAGCGTCGGCGGCAGCGGCGGCGGCGGCGGCGGGGACAACACCATCACCAACACAAGCAGCAGCAGCAGCAACACTCACAGACGCTCTACAGCGATTGGCATGGACGGAAATACTGTTGCCCCACAACGCGGATAGCGCGACGGAATTGGCTGCCTCTGCGAAAATTCCAGATTCTATTGAAGGTAAGCCTTCCCAAAGATCTATTTAAGCTCCAATTGGTTTACTGCGGTCCGCAATTTTGGTTGTAAACATCTGACGCGAGTCCACGCCCCGGTGTCCAGTAACGCGCCTATTTGTTTTTCTTGAACATTTGCTTGTTGTTTTATTTGACACGTTCAGTTGGAGCAACTTTTAGATCGGGCCAAATTTCATTTATTCCAAAGGTCCAGGCGTAACTATACGGATTTTTTTGTATATTTTTGTTTATGTTTCTTCATTTCGTTTTTTCGTCTATGCTTAACATAAATTCAACCTATCAGTTAACTGTTAATTGTTATTTTATCAGAATTTTATATTTGAGTTTACTTTAGTTTTTGTTTTATAGAAACAGATTTCTATAAAATTAAATTGTATAAACTATACATACACCCAAGACCAGAAATATTGCGGTACTCCCCAACAGGACGACGACTGTGAAGCACAAGATAAATGTGTAGTTAACAGCGCTCAAGTCTATTTAAACAGCGTGCGTAATGTTCGAATCGCTTACAGATCATAGAAATATACCAAATGTTAATTGCTATAACATAACATAGTAATTCTGGCAAAGAATGTTAAATGTTTACAATGGTTTTATGTGCTCATGTTATGGCATATGTTAAGTCGTTACAGCCGTTAAATGCTAACAGAATTTCTGTTTTAAGACTAATATATTTCTAATATTAAAATTTATTTTATTTGCCAATTTTCAGAATGCCTTAGTCAACTCGACGGCAGTCCCAGCGTTCCATTGCCGCCCAATGTGGACAAAGGCGAAGCGACGATAGAAGCCGGAGCTGAGGCGTCCACGACGCCCACAAGGCAACAACTGCAACCACAACAGCAACAACAACAACAACAGCAGCAGCAGCAACAGCAACAATTGCAATTACAACAACAACAACAACTCACCTCACCACAGCATTCAACAACTGCGCGTCCATCGGGCGCGTTGCTAACGCCACAGAGCACGGCTAGCTCGATCAATTTCCTTAAGGATGGCGGTGATGGCGTCGTGCTCGAAGATCAGGATATTGAGGAGGTTTTAAAAGCCCTCAAAACATTTGATGGCGCGCAAGTGAATTCGGAGACAATTTATAATTTCTTTGATGAGATTCCCATGTGCTTCACATGCAACGAGGAGGAAGCAGCGGTCGCCGCAACAGCTGAAGCAGCAGCAGCTGGCACAACTGCATCAGCGTTAGCAGGATCAGCAGCAGCAGCTGTTGGTGCATCAACTGTGGGCGGCAGCCACGAGATGCTCGAGTCAAAGTCTAGCTGTAGTGCAGCAATTTCGCCGCGCCCCCTGCAGGAGAGCCTGGCGGACCTAGAACAGGAGCAATGTGTGCTAACGCGCAGAATTGACTTTCTGCTGCGTCGCATGCGCAAGTTCCAGTCACGCCAGATGTGCCGGCATGCCAGCGACGAAGTGGGCGGCATTCTGGAATGGTCGGCTCGCAGCTCACACAAAGCGGCCCCAGCAGCGCCTGTGCGCAGCTCCAAGCTAACCGAGCAAGAGGATACCGTCTTGTCCATTGTATCTGGACGGCCCAGTAGCAACTTCTGGGAGGAACAGATCAAGCAGCCGCTGCCCGCCAGTCAGATGAGCAATGTGCTGCGGCACATTGAGACGGCGGCGCGCAAACAACAAATCTGCCATACAACTGGCGGTGGCTCTGCCTCGCTGGCATCCTCCTCATCGTGGTACAGCAGCGCGGCGCAGCCGGGCAAGCGGGCGCGTAAAACACAGCAATTGGATGCCAGCATCAACAACAGTACGATACCTGGAGCAGCTGATGGTCTCTTGACGCCACGTACCGATGAGATTGTGCCGAACTTTGACAGCTATGTGACCAGTGAATTGACCCATGTGTCGGGCTTGCTGCACACGGAAATGCGCGAGGTGCAGAATGCCATCGACTCGGACGCCACTGAATCGAGTTCTGGTGGCGATTCTGCCGACGAGATGGTCACCTACAACAATTCCCAGCAGTTGTCATTGCCAATGTAAGTTGTGCTCTTCTATTGAATTCTCAGTGTATATATTTAATGTTAAATGAATGTTAGAAACTCTGCCTTAGCATTAACATAGATAAGCTCTCATGATTCAGCTATTCTCTTCATCAATATAAATTTTATCGTAATGTTTTCTCGCTCTATTTTTTTCTTTGTGCAGCACACAGCGTGCTGTGTGGCGCTATTCGCGAGATCGCGCTATCATAGCCTTGCGCTGGGCTTGGCTGTGTGCTCAACTGGCCGATCTAGACATAAAAATCCGCCAGCACAATGATGTGTACAACGATCTGTGTCGCACCAAGGGTGAAGTGCTTTTGGAAACGACGAACGGGTACACGGAGCAGCCGACACAGCCAGCGCTACAGCTAGATCCTGAGCAGGCATCTGGCGACTGGCTATGTAGTCGGGCGCGCCCTTTGGTGCTGTCCGAGTTTCGTAAGCGCAAACTCTTCCAGACGACGAATATGCACACAATATCTAAGAAAGCTGCTAGGCCGAGCAACATCAAATGCGGTTGCCAATGGCCCCAGGTGCCATGCACTTTGTGCACGGGCCGAGCGGATCCGACGGCGCCAAGAGATTTGCCCGAAACGCTGATGCCGCAGAATCGTGTAGCCCTGCTCGATCCCGGCTATCATCCGGTGCTGAGCTTCTCCAATGGTGAGTTGTCAAAGTTAGTCCTCAATTATGATTGCTAAATTAATGGAATTTGAATTATGTCGTCGTTGCAGATGTTTGCCAGTCGGTGCATTTGGAGGCGATCAGTCGTCAGCCTGATTGGCAATATCGTGTGATGCGCAGCCAAGCGAAAGCGATTGTCAAGAGCGTCTGGAAGGCTGAGCGCGAAGCGATTGCGTCAGCCGGTGGCGGCGCAGGCGGTTCGGCTGGCAGTGCCGGTCGAAGACCCGGCGAGGCGGCTAAGCGTCGCTATGTGCGACGCAAGGAGCGCAACAATAATAACCAAAACAAAAGCAACAGCGGCAACAACAACAACAATAATAATAACAACAACAACAACAATAATAACACCAACAATAACAACAATAAAGAAACAAGTACACAAAATAATAATATCAGCAACAGCGGGAGCAGTGGGCTCGTCCACGTGGGATTGGATAGTGGAAACGGTACTGGTACTGCTACTACTTCTTCTTCTTCTACGCCTACTACAACGCCACTTGTGGCCAACAGTAAATTATTGTAAACATGACAAATTCGATAATTGATTATTAACATAAAACAACAACAATTTGCATCTTTCTTTCTTTTCTTTTTCTTTTTTTTTTTTTTATTTTTCTTTACGCATTTCTTTTATGTTACACGGAACATTGCCAAACGCACAATTACTCACACACACACACACACACACACGCACACACACCATTCTCATCATCATCTTCTCGAACAACAATTGTGCAATAACAACGAACAACAACAAACAACAAAACGAACAACATTTGTTTTATTTTGCAATTTGTTTTCGTTTATCTCTCTTCAATATTTACTCGTGCTTGAACCTTGTTGGACGCCGCAGCGAGCAAAAAGCAGCGTCAATTGGCCACGAATCGAGTCGGAGCGCTGCCCGATACACAGCAGCAACAACAACAACTAAATAGCTATGCACTGATCTCCGGCAACGGCGCCAAAAAGCCACGCAAATCCGGCTCCAAAACACAAAATCAAACACATTCAGCACACATTATTAGCAACAACAATAGCCGAAGCAGATGCAGCAGCAGCAGCCACCAGCCCAGCGCTGGGGACAACAGTAACAGTCGCCTTACCGGAGACACGCAGTGGGAGCAGCACAGTCGCCGCAATTCTTCCGAAACGCACGGACCACGTAATGAGCGGTGAGTAAAGCCAGAGTCTATGTGAAATTATATATATTTAATTAATTCAATAATCCCTTAAATGAATGCCACTCAACAGCTCCTCAGAGAGACGCAATCGTCTTATTTACGACATTGATAACATCGTAATACCCTATAGCATGGCCGCGCAGACGCGTGTCGAAATACTGCCCTACAAGGAGATACCAACGCCTAAGTAAGTACGCATTTATATTTTGTGGTTGAAAGCCAAATAAATATATTTTTGAACTCCTTAAAAAAAATAAAGGTGGCGTATTGTGGACAGCGACACCGAGCAGCAGTCGCCGAATAAATCTGATAATGCTGAAAAGCTCACCAATGGCTGTGCGGAGGAGGAGCAGCAGCAAACGGAGAAAGCGCAGGAAAAGAAGACAGCAACACCACCAGCAGCAGCAGCAGCAGCAGCAGAAACAATAGCAGTAGCTGAAGTAGCAGCTCCAGCGATTACACCTACTGCAACAGTCGAAACAGCAGCAACGCAAGCAGAAACAACAGCAACAACAGTAGCAGAAACAGCATCAATCCCTGCAACAACAGAAAGCACAGCAACAACTTCAGTTGCAGCAGACAAAACAACAACAAAAAAGCTGAACAACAACAACATCAACAACAACACAGAAAAAAAGACACCGATCAAGCCAACTAAGCCAAATGGCATGAAGTCATCGAACAAGAAGAAGAAACGATTGTCCGAAACCATTAAGCAATCAAAGGAACAGAAACGGTCAACGCTTCGGAATGGACATTTAAGGGGAGAAGAAGAGCAGTTGAAAATTGAGAATAAGGAGCAGAAGCTAAAGCTGGAGCTGAAGGGGAAGCCAACACCTCTCAATGGCAAAACCAAAAAGCACAACAATAAAATCCCTGTGAATAATAATGTAAATAAAGCAAGCATACCTGTTGCCACGCCTGCTCCTGCTGCTGCTGTTGCTAGCAAAGGAGCGCCTGTGCTAATTGCAGCCGACAAAGTCAAAGCGGAAGCTGTGGAGCCACCTAATAAGCGACCCAAACTGCAGATTGCTCAACTGACGATAGAAAAGGCCCAAGAGAAAAAAGAAGACGCTGCAGTAGAGCTTGCCGTTGCTCCGCCTGCTGACAATGTGGATGTTGATGACGAGGAGGAAGAGGACATCTCGGATGAGGCGTACATAGCACGACATCAGCAGGCGCTCATCGAGGAACGGCGACGTTTTGAAACATTCTTAAAGTTCCCGTGGAGTACGCGGTCGCGTGCCAATCGACGTGTGGACAGCCGGGCTGAGTCAAGCGGCGCCAATACGCCGGATCCCGCATCGCCGGCTGCCTCACAGCTTACTGGACCTGCCGCTGACAATGAGAGCATACCCTCGCCGCTGGCCCAGGCCATGTTGCAGCATCCGCTCGATACAGCTACAGGGGACGGCGACACTCCGAAGCGACGACGCACCACATCCAGCAAGCTAAAGGAGCATGAGCGTCGCAGTGCAACGCCAGAAACTAAAGAGGTAAGTGCAGGTGGAAGCATTTACCACACAGGTGACACAGGTGCTAACAGTTTTTTTTTTTTTTTTTTGTTCGGCAGGAGCCGCCTCCATTTGAGCCGCTACAGTTTCCTCTCTCCGAGGAGGTCTATCAACGACTGCTCGCCGAGATGTACGCTGAGCCAAAAGAGCCGCCAGTACCTGCATCCGTTGTTATGGCAGCCGCCGCTCCGTCTAAGCGGATCAAAAGCAAATCAGTCTCTTCCAATGGGGATGGCATAGCGAGCAGCTCCAATAGCCGACGCAGCAGCAAAGCCAAAGCTACAAATTCCGGAAAATTAGCCCATATAAATGGCGGCAAAAGTGCCGGAAAAAAAGCGGCGACGAAATCACATCAGATCAATGGCGGCAAGGATCATAGCTATGACGATGGCATTGACTATCTGCCAGAAGAGGACGATGATGATGAGGAGGAAGAGCTGCTGCTGCTAGAGGAGGATGATGATCATCATTATCTGGCGCCACCAGAGGATGATCATCTGCCAGACGCAAGCACGAACGAGGATAATGCCTATAATGCCAGCATTGATGCATATCTGGGTCGTGAGGGTCTAGACGATGAGGAGCTGGTTGAAGATCCGTTCATGGACGACGACCCCAATGATCCCGAATGGAGACGCAACATTGGCGTACGTCATGAACGCATGCGCAAGCGTGTGTAAGTGGAGTCGGCAGCAGATGTGCAGTGGACAAGGAGAGTAGCCCGCAGCGATTAGCAAAAAACCAACTGCGAGAGATCGAGTAAATGAGAAGCTGGCAACGAGTAGCGGAGCAGCGACTGAATGCTAGCGAAATGTAATCCAAAGCTATTTAGACCGTGTGAAATGTGAATTTGGAATTTTAAATTAATTCGTTAAATTTTTAAATGAAATCGCTTCATAGCTACTTAGCTAACGACGAGGCATCTTTTAATATGTTTTCCAATTGCTTTTCTAATTAATGAAAAAAAAAAAAAAAAATAGCAGCGAGAGTTTTACTTAAAATAAAAACAAACTCAGCGCGTAACGCAATGGCATTGCAGCATATTTTTAAGCAATTTTTAAGTTATTTAGTTTTAAAAGAAAAACATATGTTATATTAAAAGAAAACAAAACAGAAACACGCGCCACACACAAAACAAAAAAAAAACACATGAAATATTCAAATGTAAATAGAAAAAAAAAAAAAACAAGTTAAGCATTAAGAGAAATGTATGTATGAAACTAATGGATAAAGCTAATAATAGATAAAGATAATAATACAAGCCTAGATTAGCACACACACACACACACACAAATACCCGCTCGTTTGAAAGTTAAAGCTAAAAAGCATAAGCAGTAAGAGAAGAAAATCACACTTGGGGCTACAAGCCAAAAGTGCGCTACGTTTAAAATATGAAGATATAAATTAAGTTAGTTATATGCAGATCGCATGATCGAAAAAAGGAAGGAAAACAGAGCAAAAACAATGAATATTCATTTTGATTTTTAAATTGTATTCGTACACCTCAACAAAAAACAAAACAAAAAAAAAAAGCAAATTTTTTGACGTTTTAAAGAATAATTTAGCCTGATTCTTTTTTAAACTAATAAATGAAACAGTTCAGTTTATTAATTATTAACCAGTTTAAACAGGCATGCTTATAAATATCGTAAAACAAAAAAAATTAAAATACAATATATATATTATATATATGTATATGTATATGTATATGTATATTCGTAGCGTGCGCCTCTTCAAAATGAATTCATGTATTTAGTTATTTAGGCGCTTTAATTTCTACTACCTTTTAAACAAACAAAATAGTTGTTAACTTTAAACATTTAAATTTAAAAAAAAAAAATACAAAAAAAACTTAAATTTAACTTTAAAGAATATCCAACACTCACAAGCATATATATATATATATATATATATTTATATATGTATAAGTGATAGAAGGGTTATTTGCGTAATCCTCTTGAAATGTTAAAATTTCTATTTTTTCCATTTTCTATATAAATATGTATATTGCTTTTTTCGTTTTAAACACACACAAACGTTAATTAATTGAAGAAGTGAAATGTGTATATGCAAAAAAAAAAAAAAAAAAAACAACAACAAACAAAAACAAAAAACTAAGGACATTTAAAAGCAAACAAATACAAAAACTCTATATTCGTAAAAATAATTAAAAATCAGAAAAAAAAAAACAAAAAGCATAAATCAAATGTTTTTTTTTTTCCCGTTGTTTCTTGTTAATGTGCAACAGATGTGGGGTTACTTAAGTGAATTATTGGGCTTGACGCTCAACATGTGCTTCCAGTTACAATTCAGACTTGGATGAGTCAACAAGATGCGGGTAAATGGCACTGGGTTTGCATATTAGAGGCTACTCCAAGCAATTCTACACATATTTCCAGTTGTCTACGACTTTGCTATTCGCTCTAATTGCAACTGCGCAGGCGCTGGTGGTTGGAGGAGGAGCTGCAGCCAAACCCAAAAGCTGGATGGAGCAGCAACTGATGCTGTTACGCAGTGGTCAGGAGAGACAACAGCGCAGCCTGTTGAATGTGAAGGTCAAGTTGAATCAGGTGATCAGTAAGATGATCTCCTTTACGCACACTAAGCAAAGCGACTCTCTGCAGGAGTTGTTTGGAAATTTGAGCAAAGCCCTAGGAAGTTGGCGCGAAATGCAGGAACGAGTAAATCAACTACACTTGAGTTTTCAGTGGCAGAACGAGCAGGCAACAAGAATGGAGGAGATGCACTCAATGCTGGCGCTGCTCGTCGCCGCAAGTCAAACCCCACGTGAAGAGCAGAAACAAAGGGAAGATGACGCATTAGAAATGGCAGCGCAGCAAGTGGCAGAGATTAAAGCGAAAAATAAAACTAATCAAGCAATTGTGGGTGAGTGTGAAAATAGCTCAAATAAAAATAAAATTAACTTACCTGATACGCGATTACTTGAAGAGTATTTGCAGCCCGCCAAGTCGGATTGCGCCGAGCTGGATGAGCAGCTGCAGCGTGTGGATGGTGTTTACAAGTTTCTGGAGCCCGAGCTGAATGAGAAGCAGCGCGATTTGAATGAACGTTACTGTGCATTCGCGACAACTGGAGCCGCCTGGACGGTGATACAGCGACGCACGGAGCAGCTGGAGAATTTCAATCGTAGCTGGGATGAATATCGAGCAGGTTTCGGCAGCTTGAACGGAGATTTTTGGTTTGGCAACGAGTTCATACACCGACTTGTGTATCGCGACGATTACGAGCTGCGCATCGAGCTGCAGGATCAGCTCGGTATGAAAGTGTGGGCCGAATATGGAATTTTTCGTTTGGATAGCGAAAGTTTCAACTATCAATTGGTGATTGGCAAACTGAATGACAATAGCAGCACGTCCGATGCTCTCAGCTATCACAATCGCATGGATTTCAGGTGCAGCGACTGGGATAGTGGCTGCTCGGGCTGGTGGTTTGATCACTGCCTGGAAGCTAAGTCCAATTTAAATGGACAGCGTATTATATGGGGCAACTGGCACAACGAATATTTGGTGAAAGCATCGCGTATGCTGATACGCCCGCGTTACTTAAGTTCATTAAATACGGGCGATAATTATGACGATGATTCTCCATATAGCTATTAGTTTCAAAACTATTGCCAGAGATTAATTAAAAAAAAAGAAGGAAACGAAGCAATCTCGCCGTAGTTACTAGAATGTTGCTACAAATAAACGTTACCGCCAAGTTGTTACTATTGCTGAACGCATCCAAAGCAGCATAGTATCGACGTCTTAAAGTAGATTTGAGATTATATGGTCACACTATCATTCAATATCTTGTAAGGTCTTAACGCACAATAAAGCAGAGACAGCCATTAAATCAAATATTTAATTAGTTCAACAAATATAATCAAATGGAAAATGACACAAAAGTTGCAACAAGTTGGTGGCTAATCTATACATTTTTATTTTACGTTTTCAGGCTTGTATATTTCTAAAAAATATATTATTATATAAAAATACAAATATATATATTAATAAAGTTGAGTTGTTATTTTAAGTTTTAAAACTTACAATAAATAAATGAATACACGATATTTTTATCTGTTATCAAGCATAGTATATTTTAAAAAGTTATTTCAATATTTTGGTGCTTTCAACCTACGGTCACACAGTCACTTGTTCGTGTGCGTGAGAGTGCGACAGAAGTACGGCCGATTGCAACGCGACTTGCAGTAAAGGAGAAAAATTAAATGAAGTTGTAATCGTATAACTTCCACTGCAGCAAAAGTAAAAATAAATGTTTTTGTGACCAAACAAATTAAAATGGCGCAAAGGACTGGCTAAGAATAAAGGTGTAATTTTAGCGGCACAAGTAAAGTAACAACCACAACAAGGGCAAGAACAAGACGTTGGTGCGGCCACTCCTTTTGTGTCCGTTGTCTCGCTCCAGAATCTGTAAAGATGTTTGTGTGTGTGCGTGCGTGCGTGCGTTCGTGTGTGTTGTAATTGAAAAAGTAAAGAGAAAAAATATTGTGGCTACTGCATTTAATTAAAAAGTAGTAGTGTAGTAGTGTAGGCAATAAAAGTGAAAATTCTACAAAGCAGCGCACAAAAATGGCAAAGTGGTGTTTTTTACGTTTGCTGTCTGCAAAAGGTTAAGCTAACTTAACTAGAGATAAGCGAGAGAGCATAGACACGCACACAGCTTTATACATACGCACACAGTCATATATACATAGTACGGCGGGTGCGCGTGTATTTGCTTGTTTATGACTCACGGCTGGCCCTGTGAGTGTGACTGTTGAGTGAGTTGTGTAAGTGCAAGTGAGAAGGCGCTAGAGCGCTACCTACGGCAACAAAACAACAAAACACGCTTCAATAGAATTTCCCAAGCATTTAAAGAAAACTCCAGCGTTGCAGAAAACAAAGAACATTGAGATTAAGATTCAGTGAGAGAGTGAGAGCGATAGAGAAAATATAAAAATGAGTTTTGCCAAGTGGTTCAAGAAGAAGGAGCAGATCTCCGAGATTGGTGCCCCAACAAATTTCCAGAGACATTTTCATGTCTCACGCAATCAAGAGACAGGCGATCTGGAGGGCCTGCCAACGCCATGGGTGCGCCTGATGAACACACAAATTACACGCGATGAGCAGGACAAAAATCCAGATGCCGCTTACCATGCGGTCAAATATTACAATTATTCAATTAAAAAGAAAGAGCAGGAGGTGTTCAAGCCGTTCATAACGGAGGATGTTATACACGAAGAGTCCAAAGAGATTGATAACTATGTCAATTACAAGAACAAGCACAAATCGCAAGATATCGATAAGTCCGATGATGATGGTAGCGGTAGCTCAACGGCCACAGAGAGTAGCAGCAGTGGCTGTGGCAGTTCCGCCGCTAACAGTAACAGCAGCAGCCTCAACGACAGCAGTCAACAGTCAGTCCTACCGCTGGGTGCACTCGAAGAAGTGATCAAAGAACTGGAATCAAGTTTGGGCCGTGAAACGCTCAAGCCAGTTAAGAGCCATAGCGGTCAAGAGCCGCCGCCTGTGCCCCCCAAAAAATCGCCACATCAATTGCCGCCCAAGCCACAAATCAAACCCAAACCCTCGAGCATTATACAAAATAAATTATCACGGGATCTGCGTAGCCTGGATGGAGTGCTGCCGAAGATCAACACTGATACCATTATCATCAAGCCCGCCGCTCCAGGCAGTGCCAGCCAAGAGGGTAGCCTTGATGCCGATGCGCCCGAAGAAACAATTTTGCGTCGCTCCAAGGAGAAGAGATCACAGAAAACAGATGCAGAGATTTACGATGAGCTGCGAGCCATTTGCAATCCAGAAGATCCGCGTGAGCGTTACAAGACTAGCCAGGAAGTGGGTAAAGGTGCATCGGGCATTGTATTTATAGCCGGCGATAAGCAAACGGAATCCCAGGTGGCAATCAAAACAATTGAAATGAAAAATCAATCCTCCAAGGATCTCATATTAACCGAAATACGTGTGCTCAAGGATTTTAATCACAAGAATCTGGTCAATTTCCTCGACGCATATCTGCTCGAACCCGAGGATCAGCTTTGGGTGGTCATGGAGTACATGGATGGCGGTCCATTAACAGATGTCGTCACCGAAACAGTAATGAAGGAACGACAAATTGCGTGCGTCTGCCGAGAGGTCCTCTATGCGATTAGTTTTCTGCATGCGAAAGGGATCATACATCGAGACATCAAATCGGACAATGTCTTGCTCGGTATGGATGGCTGTGTAAAGGTTACAGACTTTGGCTTTTGTGCCAACATCGAGGGCGATGAGAAACGTCAGACCATGGTGGGCACACCTTACTGGATGGCCCCCGAAGTGGTCACTCGCAAAAAGTATGGCAAAAAGGTGGACATCTGGTCGATAGGCATTATGGCCATCGAAATGATTGATGGTCAACCGCCGTATCTGTATGAGACGCCATTGCGTGCCCTCTATCTAATTGCGGCCAACGGACGACCCGAAATCAAGAGCTGGAGCAAGCTGAGTCCCAACCTGCAGGATTTCCTCAATCGCTGTCTGCAGGTAGATGTCGATTGTCGGGCCACAGCCGATGAGCTGCTCAAGCATCCATTCCTCGACGATTGCAGCGAGGTGAAGGCTCTGGTGCCCAACATTAAGGCTGCTAAGAAAGTGCTCCGTCGCAATGTATAGTTAATGTGCCAACAGCATCATCGAGCTGGCCAATTGCTCTATGCGTGATGTGATCCACTCTATCGATGCAATCGTCTACTGTTTCCGTATATCCTGTCTGGTCCCCCACTCTCTGTATAAATTTCGACAAAAAACATAAATAATAATAACTGGAACAAAATGCTGATTAATCTTTTACGTAGTCAACAACGAAACTAATCGTAACAAATTACGATATATATATGTATCGGTCCGCCTGTCGATCAGTCCAACTGACGCATGCATTGCACATCGCTGGACGATAACAACGTTAATTGGTAAGTTTCCGCAGCTATTCAGAAATTTGTTATTATAAATATGACCCATCTGTTTATCACTTATTTATATGCATATGCCTCTTTGTTGAATAAGTGGGATCGTTGAAAACCATTTTTTAAAAATGTGTTCTTGTTCTGATATATTCTATGTTTATGTTTTTAAAGCTAAAAAAGTAGAACACTTGTTTGTTGAGAGTTTACTAAAGTGGGAGAAATTTTGCAGTTGCAGACAAGTTTTTACTGCGCTTTAAATATTTGGAAATGTCTTGTAAGAAAAATGGCTTAAATCCAGATATTTGTATCTGCTACGCAAATATGAGCAAATTATTTAATTAAATGTAAATTTATTATTTTGTTTTGTTTTAAATATTATCGAACAATGATCAACAGACCGACTAACTAACGATATTTTACTCATCCACTAATTTGCATGCTATGCAATTGCAAAATGCTAATATCAATATTACAAATTTCTTGCAAAATAAATATGTCCAAAAACAAATATTAAACATTTTCTTCGCTAGATTTCAATAAAACATTTAATTGGAAGATAGTTTTTATGATATATATATATGTATATTCGTCACATATATATTGTTAACTACCTATGGGGACATCAAAAATAAAAATAAAAAATAAAAAGTAGAAAAAAAACCAGTTTTTAATACAATAGACTTGTCCAATACTTTGAATCAGTTAACAAACAAAAAAAAAAATGAAAAACATCAAATGCTTGAAGTGAAGGGTCGTCAGTTGGCAATCTGTTGTACCAAATGAGTTAATGAGCTGCTCTAATCAGTTGATATACCTGTGTAACAAATTAAATTCGATCAAGGTCTCGTTCAAGATTTTCAGCATATTTTTGTATACGTGTTTGTGTTACAATGAATGACTAAACAGATATCATGCGTTTATTTATTTTTTTATTTTTTAATCATAATAGTGTTGAATCATCTTTACCAGTACTTTGTGGCAAATTATGCAATTTAAATTGCGGTTGAGTTAAAATTAGTATTGTGGTTGCAGTGCTGCAACAACTTAAGCTAATAGAAAAGTGAAATTTAATAATTATATTAATCATTGATCGTGTGCAATCGGTTATCGATAACTTACAAAACTTGTGCGTTATCATAGACTACTAAAGCTTTCTTTTTCCCCTAAGATTGCTACATATTTGCTTCTGTTATCAGCTAAAATAGTAAGGTCCATTGCACGTAGTAAACACTGGCACACAGACGCACACATACACAAGCATCTATTCTCATATGTGTAGCAACAAATACAAAAATTACGTATGTGCGGCGGCAGCTAACCAACGCCATTAAATACGCTTGTTCGCATTTCCTGTTGGTCAGCAACGAAAAGACTGGAAAAAACGCATTGTCTGCCAAAAATGAAAAAAGAAGAAAAGACTTTTTCAAATAAACACTCACATACATAATCATTAAAAAATACTTCCGATTCACACACTGCGGACAATTGCAGAGAGTAACATCTACACACATGCTCCGCATTTTCTTGATATTTCTTTTTGCCTTATCAAACAGCATTTAGGCAGTCGCGCAGTTCGCACACACCCAAACACATGCTTGCATATCATGAAAATCATAAAATCCCCGCTGCTTTTTATCAAATTCTTAGAACGTTTTTTTTTTTGTTTTTAAACTTGATTGTGATAAGCACAAAAAATTGAAAAACTGCTGTGATCTTTGTCTAGCTAAAAGACGTGCTTAGTGGCAGTGTTGCTGTGTAGCTAATTGACGTCGTCGTAGAAGTCGTTGTAATGTCTTCGCTATTGTCTTTCTTTCTTTGCTTCTTTCCGTTTGTCTGGCTGCATTTTTCCATCATTCACCGCCATCCACTTATTGAATTTAATTGCTTGTGCAGTTGCGACGGCGAAGGCGACTGCTGCATGAATTGGACGTTCCTCTGTGCTATTTTTACACTCTCACTGTTACTGTGCGTCGGTCTAGCTCGCTCCCTCACTCTCACTCGATTGCCCTCTTCGTCCCACACAGTTAAATATACTTATTTATGCATATGTGTGTACATATATATACACAGAGTGCGTGCAGTTTTTTACCGGATCTTCGGCTGTTTATTTGTTTATATTCGCTGCTAATACTTTTGCTTTCCGTTTAGCTTTGCTACTCCCAAAAGTGGTTACAGCCATAGATACTCTCCTATATTGCTTAAATGAATAAATATGTATGTATGTATGTACATATATATGTATGTGTAATTTCGCAAAATGTTAGCTTTTTGTGTGGCACAAGTGTTGTGATAACACGTCGACGTCGACGTCGACGTCGGCAGCAACACAATGAATTATCGGTTGCAAATATTTAATTTAGGAAATCTATATTTGCTTTTAAATTGACTGCCTTACACATCTATACAAGCATACATATTTAAAGACACATTTATGTGTGTGTACACGTGTATACATACATATGTATGTACGTGTGCTCCCGCCTGTGTGCATTTCCAGTTGCATGCTGCTTCTTTGCCGGCTCCAGTTGCGACTGCGGCTGATGTTACTGTAGGGAGTGGCGCTGTTGGGGCCAAAGTACAATTTCCAGTCTACGCGTATGTGTAAAGCCTTGCAAAAGTCCCTACACTTGAACATTGTAAATATGCAGCTACATACGTGCACATATACATACATATGCACATGCATATATATGTTCATTTGTCTTCATACCTATCGCTTAATACTTTCGACTCTTTCTCTAAACGATTATGAACGACAGCCACTCAAACGTTTGTTGTGTAGTTTTTGTGGCCGCTTGCTATATTTGCCTAAACAATCGCTAAGCAAAAAATAACAAAAAACTAGAGAATGACTAAACCCAATTCCATTTCGCGTTCAATTTTCGTACCGTCGCGAACCAATCCACCCTACCTTTCCCCACTCTGATAATTTCACCTTGCGCACAAAAGGTTTTACGTTATACGTTTTGAATTTTCTGCTTCTGTTTTGGCTTTGTTTCGTTTATTGAACCATATGACTGTCATGCCTTGGGCTATAGCTGCTCTGCGCATTGTTGTTGTTGTTGTTACTGTTGATACGTGGAATTGTTGATGATTCACTCAATGTGTATTTTGGTGGGGAGGAACTTTGTGTTGTGAGCTCGCTTTTCATAACAAACATGGCAACCGACCTCCATCCACCCGCAATCGCAACCGCATTTGACATTTTGCATGAGTATATTTGTAGTTACATACATACATACATACAAACATATAATATGTATGTATGAATCAGTGTACATATGTACATGTAAATGCAGAGCAACATAATATAATTATAAATTGTTGGTAAATTTGTAACTAATATTACGTACGAGATTACAGGTTTTCGTTAGTCTTGCAAGTCTCAGCAATTGCATTGTTTTATTGTATTGTGTGACTTATACAACAAGTTCCACATGCAATCCACATGACACAACACAACAACAACTTCTGTTGCTGGGCTTGCATAGCGGTTTTCAAAGCCTGCAATGATATTTTTGCTGCTCCGCTCAAAACTGGAGCATGAATATTTTTTTAAGACATAAATCAGCTGCTGATGCTGCTGTCTTCTGTTCTCATTTGCATGAAATACTGCAGATAATTGCCGACATAACTGTGCTTATACTCAGTGCATTATATGCATTAAAATAGGGTATATAGGCTCTGATCAAAATATACACTGTATAGACTGTGAGACGTGGAACGGTAATACCGAAGATTGACTGTCGTGTGACTGGGGCAGCTGTATTAAATATGCATGTGGAATGTAAATAGCCGGAATCGATACTTTGTGAGTGTGAATAGAATACAGAAATTTCATTGTTCATTTGTCATTTGTGTAGTTATTTTTGTCAACGGAAAATTGTGTGGCAACTGATGCTGTGAAAACGCGCATCATCTCCCTTATCTTGGCAAATTATAAATATAACTACGAAAGTACAATGCGAGTCGAGTCGAGTCGAGTGGCACGGAGGCAAAATGTCGCTGGGGTTTTCATTGAAATTTAAGCGTGACTTTAGCGCGGGCGCTTCACATGTCGATAAATGCACACACGCATACGTACGTATATGTATATGTATATTGTATATGAACACATATAAATACAATTATTGCGCTGATAATTGACTGTGTATGCTTTAACAACAAATACAATAAATAAATAACAATAACAAGGCAACTTTTTGTGTTTTGTATGCGCCACCAAACTGACGCTAATAAAACAAACCTGTTGCGCATAGCGGGCAGCACGAAAAATAATAATAATCAAAAAGGAAGAAACTGTTTTAATTATGCAAAAATTGTTCAGATAAGCGCAACAATGCCATAAGACTGCATACCTAGTCCCCAATTGGTGTGCAGTCTCTCTCTCTCTCTGTCTCTCTTTCGGCTTCTTCTTCCATTCGCCATGTACATACATACGTGTTTACACTGTCCGCAATTCCACTTGAATATTGTGTGTACACACACATACATATGTATGTATGTTTGTAAGCTTGTGTATTTCAGCTGTCCATATCGTAATCACATTGATAAACAGCAACAAATTGATAAGACAAGCGAAAATAATTATTTACCAGTTAAATTTCTTGTTTCTGTTTTTCTTTTATATTGGTTGAGTTGTTTGGTTTTGCCAATAGAAATTATGCAACGTTTATCATTAATTAATAAAGGTCGAAATGTTAATTGAACAAAAGTTCAAGAGTACACATATGTATGTATGTACATATTTACCTAAATACATAAAAAAAATTGTATGTACATATGTAAATGAGTATCAGTATCTGTAATCCGTTCGATGTTTTTATGTTTGTGCAGACATCATTGCAAATATTTACCCTGCGCTTAGGGTTGGGGACAAGTGCACGGGCACTTTTGCAAATAACTCGATGAAAACTCCAGTCGTTTTATTTGTCAGTCTATAAATATGAGTTTTATATGCACACGTACATATGTATATATAAATTTAGACTAACTTTAAATTCGTTCATTCAGTTGCAAAAAAAAAAAAAAAAAAAAAACATACGTTTCATGCACGTATTTAAAGTGTTTTCCCACTAACAGCAGATAAGGGACCGAATTAGTATTGAATGCGTGGCTATTGTAAAACTGGATAAATATGTGTGTTAATGTATGAAAAGGGCAATTACACCATTATAATTTATATATTTATGCCTACGTGTATAGACAGTCTATGAATAGCTGTTTGTTTTATTATATGATTAATATTATATTATTATTAATACTAATAAATAGTTCATTATTTCTTATATTATATACATATATATATATATATATATATATTTATATTAGTTCATTGTGTGCTATACTCAGCGCTTAATATTAAAAATAAAAGCTTGTTAAGCTGCCTGTACGCGTAAGCAATCCACTGCTTTTAATTGAATAAAACTTCCAGCTTGGCAACAGAGAAATTAGCTTAGTCAAAGAAAACACTAGAAAATACAGCGTTTTATGCATACATCCATACATTTATAATATATTTATAAATACTCTAATTTGTATAGCACGCTACTGACTCATAATAAATTTCTAACAAAGCCAGCCCTATTTTAAGTAGTTCTAAGTCACGGACAATGTTGTAATCGATAACAGTAATAATAAAAATGCACATCTCTATTTACAGCACAAGGCTTATGGAACGGCTTATGGAACGGCGCTAATCACAGCAATTGCAGCAACAAGAGGAAGCCGAGCAAAAAACAGAAGGTGCAAAGTAGTGACGTCACGGCAGCAGCAACAGATGAAAAAGCCACTTACGATGTTTGGTATTGATGTAGATTAGGCGCCCAACAGTTGTACTGTTATTGTTTTTTCTACTTTTTGCGTACTATACATATTTTATTTTTTGCCCAATATGATATACATGCGTATAATTAATTATAAATATTGTTATATAAATAACTATATACATATTGTAAGTATATACATACATGTATATGACTGGCTGAGTGTGCCCCTGCGTATACCCAAAGCGGGTATATGCGAAACGATAACGATAACGATAGCTTGCAATAGTTTAATTTTATGTGTATTTGACATAGGCATCCAACTGATATATGAAGGGAAAAGTATAATGAAATACTGTAACTTTTTAAGTGGACATTAGATTGATAAATGTTTAAATAGTATATACATATTACATAATTGTGATTTAAGCGATTTTATCAAAGCTGCATTATGCAATTCTACATAAAATTCGTCGTAGTCTCTAAGTGCAAAAACTACAAAAATTAAATATGCAATACTTGTAAATTACCAAAAAGAAAAAAAAAAATCGTTAATAATGTGGCAAGTGGAAACGAGTGTAACAAGTGCCATTAGGACTAGCGAGCAGCAGGGAGAATGACACAGCAACAACTACAGAAAATACCCTAGAAAATTAAATATGCCAACTAACAACAATAAATTACCAATTAGAGAGCAAAAGAAGATATATTTCCAAAATAAATTCATATTTTGACATGGTTCTATATTCCAATATGAAGTAGTACAAAAATAAGCTAAATTAAAACAAAAAGCTAAAGAAACAGAACCATATTTTACCGCAATTTCAATTAAAAAGCAGAAATGAAAACTGATTTGCCATAAACGTAGCGCACAAATAATGATATACGAAATATTGAACTATATAAATTTTCTGTGCTGTTATCTAACTAACGATAATGTGTGTGTCAAAGAAAAATCATGATAATTCTCCATGGAGTATATATATATATATATATATAAGGCACATACCTATACAAACTTAAAATAAAGTAGTTCCCATGGAAATATATTCGCGCAGATGCCAAATACAAGTATAGCAAAGAGAGAAAGGGAAAGAGTATGTAAAAAAGAGACGGAAGATAAGTGAAAGGAAATAGGTTTAATTCCAAATATTTGTACGTATGTATACCTTAGCCGAAATAATCAACGAGTTTACGTTTTGGCCTTTTCGATTTAGTTGAAATATTTAAATACTCTTTCTAAAATTTGTGTTAATAATCCATAACTTAGCTAGTTGCTGGCTTTTGGGCTTTATGAAACACTGAATTGAATGGAAAGACTATTACAACTTCGGTGCGCCGATGCTTAGCTTTCTTTACTTGTTATATATATACATATTATGATAATATATATACAATTTTTATGCCGTAGCTTTTAGTAGTATTTTTTACATATTTCCAAAAACAGGCAAAAGTCAGTGGGATTTCCATATTGCTATTTTAGTAGCCAATGACTGCTGGTTAGGAGTCATAGTTCAATTAAAAATTAATGAAAATCAACAAAAAAAAAGTAATTAAATAGAAACAAAAACAGCTCCTATTTTAACGCCAAGTTAACCCTGTGATTGCATCGATAAATGTGAAGTGGAAATGTTTGCATTTTGACAATACTTTCTTTTTGGGTACTTTGTATCGATATCGATAGGATTTGTGTATTTATAACAGCTATTTCGACACGAAATTCGCAATCACAGGGCGAGCTCTATTTTAACTATTTAGAAAAAACATAAATTACATTCGGTAAATAAGTACGTAAATGCATTTTTGCATAGTTTAGAGCTTAAATGAATTATTCACTTTAATCAGATTGCTTAACGACGACGAAGAAGATAAAGTTAGCTTCTTATTTAGGAAAAAGGCAACGAACGATACGTTTTCTAATTGGATAAACAGAGAAAAACATACATATAAAAGTATTCTGAGCCAGTTGGCAGTTAACGCAGACATACCCAAACATACATAATCGCAAGCCGCATTTAACTAAATAACGAAAATAATAATAATATAAATATATATATATATATATATATATATATATACATATATAAAAGAAATACAATTCAACGAAATGAAATGAACCTTAAATCTTAAATTGTAGCATAAATTTTTTATACGCAATTTTTATTGCTATTGTAAAATTTAAACGAAATAAGCAAATTGTCTGTCATCCAAGAAATTTTGATAAAATCCTTAATCCGTTGTATTCGTAAACTTATGAAAACATGCAAAAGTAATATTTATATTGATGTAATATTGTATACATAATATACAAACAATTGGCGCTATTTAAATTTAAATATAGTTAAAATACACATGCATAATTACATACGCCAATTGATATACATACATAAAATAATAATTAAATAAGTACTTGCAAATACCTACTGGGGAACTATACAAAAAAAAACATATTGTGTGTGTTTTTATTATTATTGTTTCCGATTTTATGCCGCTTTTACACAGAAAATTCCATTTAACGTTTTTTGTTTATTTTATTTTTAATGCATTTCTTTTTGTCAGCAACTGCTTAACTAAGTCGTAATCGTATATTACACATTTAATTATAATTATATAATATACATTAATTCTGCAATTTAATATGTATTTTAATTTTAACAATTTTGAGCTGATAGTATGAGAAAATGATTATACATGTATTTAGTTTTAATCTACACACCCACTACAATAATTCACTGTCGCTTGAGCGTACGGTTTTAAAACTTACAATTTTATACGCACAACTTGTATGTATTATTTTAGTTTGCACTGTAATTTTTATTTTGTGTTGTTAAATATATCGTTATTTACTTATTCGACCAAAGCACTTTTATCTATTAATTATATTCCCAATAGCAAAAACGATTTTAGCGAATGCTTATGGACCGATTTTACTTATCCTGTCGTAGCTCTCAGCCTTGAAAAATCTTGCAAAATAATTATATGGTTTATTTCGCCAAAATGATTTATCGTATAACATTTTGAAATGCCTCCGATTGAATATTATGCATAGAGATGATAAAGTTGCATCGATTGCATGCAACTATCGATTAAAAAGAAGAAATTTTAAATTATGAAAATTTGCTGGTAGCGTTGGCAAAATTAAATTTCTTTCTGGTAAAAGAGCCTTGAGAAAATCCATAGCTAAATTGACATCAATGATTATTTAAATATTTTCTTGTATAGCATAAATTTCCCTTTAAGTCAAAACAAAAGTAATTTACAAATCATTTGTTGTCAAGCACCAAATTTATTTCAATGAAAAGTAATCATAGCCAAGTATCCTGACGATACTTGCCTTGCGAATGTAGCTCCTTGAGCCGCTGAGTGGCTTCAGCTTCGTCTATGCTTAGAACCTGTTGCAGGCAACAGCGCAGGCTTTCAGTAATGGCTTTGGTAATCTTAGCACCATCGGCACATACGTATAAAACAGTTGAGGGCTGTTGCAGCAGCTCGACAAGCTGCTCCGCATCTTCTTGCAACAAATGCTGCACATATTTCGGCTGGTCCGCAACTGAGCTACGGGAATAGCAAAGACGCAGGCGACTTATGATTGAGGTTTTTTGCCAGCTAAGCAGTTGCTCTAGTTTGAGCATGGCATGGGGCGTCTTGGCGCCGGCATAGAGCCATGTTTGCCCTTTGGCCAATTGTTGACATAGTTGCTTGTGCGCCAGAAAGCCTAGGAATGGGGCCAGGCCTGTGCCCACAGTGATAAGAATTTGGTTGTTCGTTAGCTCCGCGTCTGTATAACGGAATGTATTCTGCATGCGCGGATAAATATATAGTTGGACTGGCTTCTGTTTCTCTCGATGCTGCTTAGCCTTGGCCTCCAGCATGCTAGTCGTTACGCCCGGCTTACGAGTGCGTATGGAGTAGATGATGCGCAGCTGTTGCGAACACTCTAAAGGGCTGTTAGCTATTGAATATGGGCGGGGCAATAGGCGAGGTAAGTGCTCCGCTAACAGGGCAAGCGTTGGCTTACAACTGGCACATAGCTCAAGCAGATCCAGAAAGCATAAGCCACGCTCAAGTATGAGCGTCTGATAATGGGAGACGCCTTGTTTTGAAGAGAGACTCGCCAGAAAAGAGCGCTCCTTCAACTCGCTGGTGCAGCTGGCTAAAGCGCTGAGGAACTGCTTTTGGGGTACGGAGCGCAGTGAGACGCAATGCGTTAAAATCTCGCTCGGAGTTGTCATCTCGGGTATGTGAGTCGGCACTTTAGCGCTTTTCTTGGCGCAGTTTAAGCTGAGTCTTACATGGCAGACGCTGTCTGCCTGTTGAGACAAGTTCAGCCGTTGCAGGACATGGGTCACATCCTCTGGCAGATTGCTGGGTAGTACGGCTACTGTATCTCCGGGATCGTAGTCCAGCTCACCCAATGATGCTGTGTCTAGTGTTAGCTCCACTACCCGCTTCGTCTCAGTAGTATCATCTGCGTCAACAAGCACTTGAGCATCTGTTATGAGCACTGCCCTCGGCGAGTCATTAGCACGTGCGAAGGGAAACTTTAAGGCACTTCCACAATTTAGCTGACCGCATGGTTCGAGCTGCGGTTGTTGTTCTGTGTCGTCAAAGACAACTTCAAGATTAATTTCCAATGGTTTGGCAGGCACATAATCAGTCAGTGTAAATGCTCCGATATCCACAGCAAGTGGCGAATTCAAGTCAACACCCACCATTCTGATGTTTACAACTGGCCAAGTGTGACCAATGCAAAAACTAAATGTCTTTATTTATTCGATGAATATTTAATTATAATG
This sequence comes from Drosophila mettleri, assembly GCA_035047625.1. Lineage (NCBI taxonomy): Eukaryota > Metazoa > Arthropoda > Insecta > Diptera > Drosophilidae > Drosophila > Drosophila mettleri. The sequence goes on along the minus strand of JAWNPI010000035.1, from coordinate 9,804,681 downwards.
AAATTTGCATTGAATTTATTAATCGTAAGAGTAAAATATTACATTGTATTGTAAATTTAAAATCGAAAAATTTATAGACATATTCTCTGCACATTATAAATTAAATATCGTTTACATTCGCGCTCATCTCTAAATAAGTGCTGCTGTGTTTTAAAGTAAGAAAATAGCAACTCACAGCCGTATGTCAGTGTGTCCACATTATGTGAGTGCTAATATCAAAAAACAGCAAACGCACAATAAAACAAATCGTAGTAGTCGAAATTTCTAGTAAATATTGAAAACTAGGTGTTAGCATGGCAGAGAAGGCGACTAACGACGAAGAATTCCAAGATGCGGTTGGAGAATCTGTGGCTCCCATAGAAAAACCAACACTAAATCCTCTAGATAATGAAAAATTGATTGATGACATTATAGAAAAGAACAGTAAGCTACGCATTGAGGAAGGAGAAGCAGGCGCTGTGGGTGGCAAGGAGGAGAACAAGAAGGAGGATAACGATGACAACAGCGGTGATAAATGCGAAGAGATACAGCCTGATGGAGAGCTGAGCTTGGAGGAGCTACAACTGCAGGAGAAAGGGCTGACTCCTGAACAGCTGGATGCTAACAAAGAGAAGGCGAACACACTAAAACTGGAAGGCAATGAGCATTTCAAAAACAATGAAGCCGAGCGTGCCGTTGTAGTATACACAGAAGCATTGAACATTTGTCCCTCCACGAATAGCAAGGAGCGTGCTGTACTGTTTTGTAATCGCGCTGCGGCCAAAATGAAGCTGGAGGCCAATAAATCTGCGATTAGCGACTGCACACAGGCCATAGAACTTAATCCGGTATATGTGCGTGCATTGCTACGGTAAGTGTTAATATATAACTGAGAAACAACAGATATAATAGCCATTTCTTAAAAGGCGAGCCAAATTATACGAGCAGGATGACAGACCAGATGAAGCGTTAGCAGATTATAAGCGCGTCTACGAAATTGATCCCGCTCAGCCAGAGGCTAGAGAGGCTCAAGTACGTCTGCCAGCTTTTATAAATGAACGCAATGAAAAGCTGAAGACCGAAATGATGTCGAGTTTAAAAGGTTTGGGTGATATGATATTGAAACCCTTTGGCTTGTCTACCGCGAATTTTCAAATGCAACAGGATCCTAACTCTGGTTCATATTCCATTAATTTTAATCAAAATAAGAGTTAGTACGCAATGATGTGTCAAGTTTGTTAACAATATAAATTGAGATAAATCATGAAAAATTCATTTGTGCATTTCAATACTGAACAGCTGATTGTAACTGGGCCAGTGTGTACAAATTAGTGACCGTATGCAACAGTGTGACCACTGGTTCAAGCGACAGCTGACTTTGACACCTGCTGTCTTAATACTGAAAACGAAAGAAGCAGAATCGTTTAATTTAATTGAAATTTAATGCTGTTTTTCCATAAATATTTACAAAATTAAATTCGTTTATTTCACGTGACACTTTCGCAAACTTGCGTAACATCGGGAGTAACCGCGTTGCAACATTTTTAGGTGTCCATAGTGTCTAAGCTATTCGGAAAGTCTATTGTGTTGTTATGGCGCTGTAAATAATCATACATAGACAAATGATATTTTATTAATAGTATTGAGTGTGCTCAGCGTATGTTGCAGTTAAACCAGAGTATTTATTGATACTCGCATAATGTTTCGCAGTCGTAGCTGGTTTGGCGGCCCTTGGGGTGGACGCCCCAAAAATCGCCTGTCATTGGATCACTTAAAGTATTTGTATAGCATCTTGGAAAAGAACACAACCGTATCGGAAAGTAATCGTGGATTGCTGGTTGAATCATTGCGGTGCATTGCCGAGATTCTTATATGGGGTGACCAACATGATTCTCTGGTGTTTGAGTAAGCAATGAGCTCAATAATTAAATATAATGAATAATAAATTGGACATTTTGATCTTTTCAGCTTCTTTTTAGAGAAAAATATGCTCTCATACTTTCTGCACATTATGCGTCAGAAGAGCGGAGGCTCCAGTTATGTTTGCGTCCAGTTGCTTCAGACACTTAATATTCTCTTTGAGAACATCAGAAATGAGACATCACTGTGTATGTAAATGTTTATTAGAATCGCCATAAAAAAAACATTTCTGTTAACCAGACACCTCTGTTACATGTAACCTTTACATGTTGCACTGTTATTGTCATGTAGCGCGAGTATAATAATTCAATTTCTTTGTATAACAGAAATGTTTTACAGTGGTTGGTCGCATATTAGATTTACCCAAATTGTGCTCTATCTGTTTAATGCTAAATAATAGTTAACATTTGCAGATTATTTGCTTAGTAATAACCATGTAAATTCCATAATGGTGCACAAATTTGATTTCTCCGATGAGGATGTTATGGGCTATTATATACTATTTCTAAAAACGTTGAGTCTCAAGCTAAACACACACACTATACACTTCTTTTACAACGAGGTGAGTATTCTCAGAGATGGCTAAGCTGAACTAAAACAATGTAATTATCTGTGCTCTTTATTATTAGCACACAAATGACTTTCCACTGTACACGGAGGCTATTAAGTTCTTCAATCATCCGGAGTCGATGGTACGCATTGCAGTGCGCACAATTTCTCTCAATGTGTACAAGGTGCAAAATGCCAGCATGCTGCGTTTCATCAGGGACAAGTGAGTGGGTGAAGTTAGAGCAAAGAGAGTCAAGTTAGCAATTTATTCCCTGAATTTATTAGAACGGCGGCGCCTTACTTTAGCAATCTGGTTTGGTTTATCGGCAAGCACATATTGGAGCTGGATACTTGTGTGCGCACAGATATAGAGTAATAAATGAATATACTTTAATATCGAATTTTGTAATTAATTTGACTCCACTCTTTTTACAGCCATCAATCGAATCAGAAGCTTTCCAATTTGGTTGCCGAACATTTAGATCACTTGCATTATTTGAGCGATATCCTGCTGCTGGATATCAAGGACTTAAATGCCGTGCTCACTGAACACTTGCTGCACAAACTGTTTGTACCTTTGTATATATTCTCTTTGACGCCAGCGCCGCCGCCGCCTTCTCTGGCTGTGGTCACACAGAATTTGGCCGCTGTGCTGAATCGCAATGTGGATATTGACATACAGGAGATGCAGCATCCGCGCGTTAGCTCCATTGTGGCCCTCTATTTGCTGTCGCTCGTCTTTTTGGTTGTCACCCATGCACCGCTGGTGCACGCACTGGCTTGGGTCATATTAAACGGGGATCATAGTGTCTTCAAAGAAGGAGCAGCCGAAATACTCAACTCGTATGTGGAGCATCGCGAGGTAGTCGTGCCGAGCTTTGGTGAACCGCACGAGAGTCTTGAACAGGCATTGGACACGGTTGTTGGCCATACGGCTAACTACAGCGGCGATGCAATTAGCGAGGACAGCGGCGTTGAGTCGACGCCAGCAGCGACAGCATCGCCTGCAAGTCGGCACATAGAAACGGTCGCTGAGGCTGCGGCCACCCGGTTGCGCAATATTACCGACGAGGAGAAACAGCTGTTACAACAGTCGACATCAACGCATGCTTTCTCTGAGCTACCTAATCCCTTTCTGGACACCGTCTTGCAGGCACTCGATTGCACAGAAAACGATTATTTAGCTCTATTATCCCTCTGCCTCATTTACGCCATGTCGCACAATCGAGGTGAGTTCGACTGTAAGAGTAAAGATTCAACTTGAGCTTCAGTTGCTCCAGCTCTTAGCTAACTTTACCTCTTTCACGTCTTTCTCTCTCTCTCCCTCTCTCTGCTCATTTCATTGCTTTTTGTGTATGAAAATAATATTTAAAATTATAAATATGCGAACACAACATGGCACTCTTACCAGATGGTACGTAACTTGTTCATTCCCCCATACTAATGCATTAGATGCTTTTAACTCCGCATCGAACTCCGTTTACTCACACGATTTTTACCTATTCGCAGGCATGAAGAATGAATGGTTCGAGCAGGTGCTGTCAAAGTCGATGCGAGGCTCGTTTAGCTATAAGACGGCGATAATTGAACATCTCCTTAATATTATCACCCAATCGAGTCTACCATGTAAGTATATCTATATCTCTTCATTCTTAAGATTATTTGTGTAATTCCCGTTTCAGCGTGTCGGATTCGTTTAATCACGGTTGAGATTGCATTGGAACTTTTGTTGACCTTCACAAAGCCCGCCGCAGATGATGCACCCAGCTTAACGAGCTCACAACAGGGCTTGCTTTTCAGTGCTCGTAATCAATCCATGGTTGTGTTGCGAAACTTTTACAAGTCAGAAGATATATTCCTCGATCTATTCGAGGACGAATATAACGAGATGCGCAAGGCACAGCTGAATGTCGAATTTCTGTGCATGGACTCGACAATTCTGTTGCCGCCCACGGGCACACCTCTAACGGGCATTGAGTTCACCCGTCGCCTGCCTTGCGGCGAGGTGGAGAAGGCTCGACGAGCCATACGCGTCTACTTTCTGCTGCGTCGTACGTGCCAAAAGTTCTTGAATGAGAAGGAAACGCTGCTGCCGCTGACGAATGTGGTGAATCTGGTGCAGGTGGACAATGTGCTCGATCTTAGTGAGTTTTTGATGATCACTTTTATTAGTTAATTGTTTGAATGCATTTACTGTTTATAGATAATAGTGATCTAATTGCCTGTACTGTTGTCTCCAAGGAGAATGCGAAACAACGACGTTTTCTGGTTATTGATGCATTGCAACTTATACTAGTGGAGCCAGACGCCAAGTTGTTAGGCTGGGGCGTGGCCAAGTTTGTAGGTTTCTTACAGGATGTGGAGGTGCAGGGCGATAAGGATGACTCACGTTGCCTTCACATCACAGTACATCGTGGCGGAGTCACTCATAATCGTACGCCGCTTCTGTCCGCCAAATTTCTGTTTGACGATCACATACGCTGCATGGCGGCCAAGCAGCGACTGACAAAAGGACGCAGCAAGGCTCGTCAAAAGAAAATGTATCAAATCGCTCAGCTTATCGAAATACCCGGGCAGTTGGACTCGCCGCTGTATCCGGTGTGCGCCACCTCCACGCATTGTGGCAATACGCGTCTGGCGCAAAAGGCTGCCAATTTAAGTGCGAGTCGAGTGCCCGGCTTTGCAGCTGTGTTGCGCGGCAACAACAGTGCTGGCGTCAGTCGTACACAGATGGCGCAGAATCGCTCAATAGAGGGGTAAATAAATTGAAAATCTTTAATCATTAAAATTTATTAATCATTAAAATTTTAGCATACGTAATGAAAATGGCAGTCGCTCACGTCGTCGCAGTCCCCATGGTGGCTCAAGTTCATCATCGTCGATACGAGCGGGTAATGCAGCTCTGGATCGGGATCGCTCGCCCAGTGCTAGTGGCTGCAGTCATAGCTCCTCGCAGTCCAGAGAGAACTCACAGGCACGTGGCTCCGGCAATCGCTCCCGCGAAGCTAGTCCCCGTATGCCGAGACCTCGGTGCGAATAGCTAACACGATTTTGTTGCATATTTTCTTAGCTAACTTATATATTTTCTATGCTTGGCAGCTCGGAGGAAATTCCTTTGGAAGATTTTCCACATTCACGTAATAATAGTCCACACTCGCGGGGTACTGTCGGAAATGCATCTCCATCATCACGCTCCCAAACTCCATCCCGCATGTTGCACTTCGATCAGATATCGGTGCACAGCGGCTCGCCACGCGAGCCGTCGTGTCTGCTGGGCACTAATGCGTTGCTGAGCCAATTAAATGGTAGCGTAGCCATTGCAAGAGAAGTGATTCCAATTCAAAGCTCGGAGGAGACGTCTTTTATAGGCAATGGTGTAGAGGCAGAAAACAAACGTAAGGGCAGATGCAACATTGAAACGGTGTAATAACATTATTTTAACATTGCTATAACTGTGCATATTGTGAGAGTTGAATTGTCGCTAAAGTTTTGTTATTTCGATTAATATTAATTTAGTATTCATTTAGAAATAAAATTTACTTTGACAAATTAGAAATTTTAAACGTATATTGAACAACTTAGTATTAATTTAGAAAATATAATTTAATTTGATGAACTTAAATTCATTAAAGAATATGAAACAAGTTTACAGTTCCTTAGCAGCTGTTATGATTGATAAATTGGTCGATAACGATTATTACTTATTGTCATCACTAAACAGCTGTGGCTTGTTTTAGGGAGCAGCCGGGTGACATAACCCCCAACATTTTGTCGAATGATATTCAAAACAAATTGAAACTCAATTAAGAATGTCCAGCTATAAATATAGCGAGCTTATTAAGCTTGGTACCCAGTACGCGCGTCGTATGAATTATCTCTCGAATCGCATCTTCGGCGAGGTAGCGCGAACAACAAACGACAAGTCAATGAAGGTCTCAAACAACGCTTACCTTTATTTTTATATAAAGTATACTAAATTGTGGATTTTAATAGGTTGTTCGCATGTTTTCGGAGGAGCCTATACATAAACGCGACTATGTGGTTAACTGGTATCCACGACATGTGGAAACCCATTTGCTAATGAAAAATTTAAGGGATTACGGTCTGTTCCGCGATGAGCACCAGGATTTCAAAGAGGAAATGAAACGTTTGCGCAAACTGCGTGGCAAAGCGCCGCCAAAGAAGGGCGAGGGCAAACGAGCAAAGAAATAGAAAATAGATGCAATGAAAACTATGTAATTTGCATTATGTTTTTATTAATGTCAACTAAACATCTTTTGGTGTCAGCAATTTGGCATTGCCCGCGAATACAATATCGTCGTGCTGCTTACAGTCATACTCCACAGTTGCTATTTTTCTCGCTGTAATTAGACGCACTGTTACTAGGGTGTCCGTTTCTATTCGACATGGTTTCAGGAACTTGAAGCTCTGCTCGAGTACCACAGTGCCTGGTCCGGGTAATTGGGTACCTATAATGCCAGCAACAACTGCATTAAGCAGTGCACCATGTACTCGGCGCTCTGTGATAGGCATGTTTTTGCTATGTATATAATTAGAATCACCGGTAAACTGAGAAAATGTTTCAAGATCCTGCTGTGTAAAGCGTTTTATCACTTGAACCTGCTTTAGGTTCACTTGTGACTGGCTGCACAGCCGTCGACGTAGCTGTAGCAGCATTTTGGAGTTCGGTTATCTCGTTTCGGGAACCAAAATCTTCCAGGAAAACTATGGAAAGCTTAATAACGCGTTCGTCGTTCGAGCATTGACGCCAATGCAGCACTCGCTTGAGCAATGCTGGCGTTATAATTTCCTCCTTGCTGCTCAGACCTGCGCTAAGCAGTTGATAATACAGTGCCAGGCTATGCAGCACGAAATCGGCTGACTCTGTGTTTAGGAATATGTTTCTGAGTATTGCAATTTTTTCAACTATAAATTTAGCGGTGTTTTTATCTGCGAATTAAGGAATTGTTTTTTTGTATAGCAATCTAGCATATTGACCGAAGATATTGTTACCTAAGCAAAAATTGCACAATCCTGCTATCGCATGTAGCTGAAGATTAGGGTTCTGGGTGTCCAGAGCTGCCACAAAGACATCTAAAGCCTCTGCTTCATGCAAATGGGGCCAATTTATTGGATCGTAGGCAAAGTTAGCCAAGTTAGCGGTTACCTGTTCCAATGCCTCTGGAAAAGATTTGTACGTATTTATATCGATATTGTTAACAGGGCTGCCGGAGTCAGTGCCAACAAATGCTTACCGACGTTTGTAGATGTGTAATATTCATCCACCAGGTGACCAATATATTCACGTCGACCTATGCCATTTGCTGGTGTCTTGCGTTTTAAGTACTGGTGACTGGAAAACATCTAGAATTAAAAACACTTTTAAAGCAACAGGTAAGTTAAAAAAAAAAATCACATCTCCTATTTGCTTGTGAACTTAGGCATTCTCTGAAAATGTCCACATTGTAGCTGTCACTCATTAAACAAAACACGGGAATAATATTGGTTGACTGATTTTTTGTATTTACCAGTCAATTAGTGAATGAGTTAAATTACTCTTTATGACAATTAAACTTATAGTTTTAATGTATTCTAAGTAACATTATGCTTAAGTCAAAGACTTCACAGAAATGCTGTAACTGTATTTTGTTAATAACAGACTTACTCCACACATAAAACTTATGCTCCTCATGCCCCTTTATATTTTGAAAATAATGTAAATATTTCGAAAAGTTAATTCTTTTGTAGATAATTAAAAAAAAAAACCAATAAGTTAGTGATTTGCAATAAGAAAATTTTTATTATAGTGTGTACAAATATCTAACAATTTATGAGCTAAAAATCAGCATTTATGTACATCATTGAACACTCCAAATATCTTAATTTTCCGTACGTTAGTTAGGTACTGCCGTTGCAACCAGGATCCTGATTGGAAATATTTGAAAAATAGCTTATAGCTGCTGCGACTGATTTCGGTGGTATGTTAAACAAAGGATGGGTGGGTGCAAGTTCGTTCCTAAGGTCACCAAGCACTTGGGGATGCATAGCGGATTCTGAATTTTGAGCAATGGAAACGCCGCTCAGCGTGTAACAGGTGTGATACAGATCCTGTGGCCTAAAGGAAAATTGGTAATTATATGATTCCAATAATAGCCCATGTTGGTCTTTGAATAATGAACTTACTTGCCAGGTTTGTCAATTAGGCCACCATTCGCCTTCTGGCAACACAGCAAAATATATTCTTGCAGTGCTTCTACATCAAAAAGGGGCTTTTCCATGGATTTTTCAGATCCAATCAGTGTGGCCTGCGTTATTGGAATGGTGGCGCCTACCCAAAACGAGTAGCAACCATCTACAAGCTTATTGGTGCGTCCCTGAAAGCCACCCTCATAGATCATTTGACGACGCAAGGTCCACTGCAGCAGCGCTTTCTTATCGCATTTGTCCGCTTCATTGAGTAATGCCAGACCGGCAATGCCGCAAAAAGTGTAGCCGCCATGTGCCTCCAAGTCGGGCGCTCCGCCAAAGCCACCTTCGTAGGTCTGGCAGCTGGCAATCCAGTCGGCGGTGCCCGTAAACAGTTCATTCAACACCGGCTCAGGCACATTGGTAAGCTTGGCGCAAGATATGGCACAATAGGCACCACGCACGTCCGTCTCACCATCTACGTGGAGGCGATACGAGCCATCGTCATCGCGCACGCTAAATAGAAACTTTATAAGTGATTCACGATCGATAGCTTTATATGCACTCTGTGTGCCAATTATGCACAAGCTGTTAACAGCAGCATAGGTGGGTGCCAAGTGAGCATATTGACCTGGTCCGCCGCCAAAGCCACCAGTCGGTGCACGACATCTGCACGAATCATAAAAATCAAAATGAATTATCAATAATATCCACAATTGGTAGGGTATTGTTAACCTACTTGATCAGAAATTGCACAACATTATCCAGAGTCTGTTCGTCAAAGTTGAAATTCAACATTTGTGCCGACTGCAGTATCCAGTAGATGCACCACGGGCGACTGCTGTCCAAGCACTCATAATTGGATGGCAGTTTGTTAAGCATCAAATCCAAATATTTTTGGTGCTGTATGCGATTTAGTTGATTTGCTCGGGGATTTGCGAACTGTGTCTGTACGAATCTATCGTAACATTTTTCAATTGAATCCTCTGTTTTAATCTAGAAAATACATCATGCGCTTCTTTTGTTATGTTGTCTGAATACAAATTTTGATTACTCACCTGCTCCCTGGATGTTATTGTGGAAACCTTCTCGTCGTCGTATTGATAATTTTTAAGCTCTGCAAAGTTGCGAAAAGAGAGCTCGTCCGATGACCACATGGTTTTGTATCCGAATTGAAAATAAAACTAATATAAATACAAAATTCTGGTACTTGTAACAAATCGGTTGAAATATGTTTGATCGAACGACATGCTAAAGTGAACTAAGACGGAACCACTGATTCGTTTGCTTAAATAAACAACATCATATGTTTCTGTTAAGCAACATAGTTCTGTTCCTGAGCTGTTAACAGCAGTGGAAATATGTAATTTTTTTAGGAATACCAAATTAATTAGTATTTTTATTTTATAATATATTTAAATTAGCTAAATACGGTTTCAGAAATTCGATTTTAGCTTTTATTGTAGTTATTTTAATAATATGTATAGTGATAAATTTGATAGCAAAGGCCTAACTGACTTCTTTAATCGATTATAATGGAATAACGAAATGTAACTGGAAATGAGACGTTACAGAATTCTTGTATATATAAAATTATTCAAACATAACGACATTTTTGTTTAAATTTTTATTTTTTATTCACAGTTTTAATTTCAGACGCTGCACGTGCATCTCCTGTTGAAACTGTCAGCTGAATTATTTCAAAGCATCAGCAGCTCAAGCTGAAAGGCGACAGAATACGTGCATTTACTCCAGAGTCTTAGTTATTTATTAAGTATTATTTCTTTTAAGATTTTAATAATTTATTTATAAAAAAAAAATAAAATAAAAGTCAATTCTATTAATTTGTACGTTCATATTTTATTGATTACATTTTAGAAACAATACTCTTCAGTAGATCCATTACAGAAATAAAATTAAAGTAGCTAATTAACTTATTTCTTAGGATATACCGTACCTATGTATGCCAGTCACATTTGCGTTTACAGTTTGATCATGCTCTTTATCGGCATATTAATGGGTGCGGGTTACAGAAAAAAGAAACCAGACGACCTCGACAAAGTTGTCGCAAAATATATGTATATGAATATGAGTCTTATACTCACAGCATAGAGGAATGGAAATCGACACGTTTTCCAATAGCAGCCAAAGAGTGTTCGAATAAAAAGTGAAATTAAGAGAGTATAAACTTCTTAAATGGCATCGCACAGTGCATGCATACTACAACAAGAGTAGCTGAAGCGAACAGCTACAAAATCTTAAAAATAAAGAAAACAACAACAAGCTCTTTGCATATAAACACGTTAATACAAATTTACTTCCAGCCGTCAGCGATTTCAGGCAAAGAAACAACAAGCTGTGCCACAGTTGCGACCACTTCCAATAAGCAAAAACGAAAGACTTCAATTCAGTTTGCCGAAGACAACGAACTCGAAAAGAGCTTAACGCGGACAAAAAAGCAAAAGGCCGAAAGCTAAAATCACGTCTACGCCTGTGTCTCCCTCTCTGTCTCTCTTTCTCTGCTACAAAACGGTACGTGCGCGCATGCGTATGCGTATGCATAACTCTGTATATATGCTTATACACCGTGTATGTATATGTGCATGTGTATAAGTTTTGTGTGTAAAGCTGGCTAAAAGTTAAATGCACTAACAGCAACATCCATACCAACAACAACAGCAACCAACGGCACAGCAAAAGAAATAACGAATAATTGAAAAGAAATCAAATGATAAATACAAATTTGTTTTTGTTTCCAAAAAATTAAAAAAAAAAAGGTTTGTGAGCAACGCAAGCGTTTTGAAAAAGAAACCATATGAATGTGTAAATGTGCGCATTACTAAAGTGTTAACTGTGATTAACTAAGCCAAAAGCAGGCGCAGAAAAGTGAAATGCAAAGGTCGCATACATCAACAAATTTGTTGAAGTGAAAACTAAAGAAAAGTGCGTCTGGTCTACACTTCAGCTGTCGTCGCAGCATTCCCTTCACATTCTCTCAATTTATATTGGATTAGCTGCAGCTAGGCCAACACAATTTCTCTTAAGCTTTATCATCGTCAGCAAACGGTACAATTATATATATATATATATATATATATATATATATATATATATATAATTGTATATATATGTGAAAGTTGTTATGTGCCAGACACAATAGCAAAAAAAAAAAAAAAAATCACAATCTCATTCTCACTTATGCTTGTTGGTAGCAAGATTTATATTTTTCTTTCACTTCTGCTTCTTCTTCTACTTATTTTTCTTCGCCTTCTGTTTGGCTAACGGGTTTTGAGCACGACTCTGGCAACACTTTTCCTTTTTATAAGCTGCATATAAAACGGGCTATTTTGCGATTTAGATTCGGTCTTATTTTTTGCGTTGTCTTGGCACACAAACTTGTTTCAAGATAATAATAACAACAAAACAGACAAAATTATTAAAAAGAGACACAAGCACACACACACACACACACACACCTGAAAAACGAGTTGTTCTATAAATTGAAAGCTTTAATTAACAAAGAGCTGTTAACTATGGCTAGATGCTATTATACCCAACATTGCCATTCCCTGAAATTAGCGAGATTAAATTGTTTCAAGTAAATGTCATCAAATGAAACTATTTCCAATTGACATTTTTTTTATGCATGCCACTCAATGTATTATTTGCACAATTCGAAAGGCCTCAACGCCCACGCGCAAGTTAAGCGTCGCAGCTAAAGAGTTCGCTGAGTAGCTCATTGCTGACTGAAATCGCTGGCGCTCTGTTGCTCGCTCTCTCTCTCTACATCTCTATTTATCTCTCTCTCTCTTTTTCTTTTGTTCTCTTTCCAAATGCTTGGTCTACTTTTTTTTTTTTTGCATTTAAGAGCCGTGTCTGCCATTCGTTTATTTACTTAAATCTTATATGCAAACTCATATAAAAACATTTATAAAATATATATATAAGCTCAGCCTCCGTTATAGCCACTGTAGCCTGAACTTACCTTCTTCCGCCACTAAAATATCTCTTACTTACCTTCAGCTTCATTATGCGCCGATTCACCTCGTTCCAATGAGTACAAAAATTCCCATAATTTAATACCAGTTTCGAAATAAGTTAAGCACTGCGTAAAAACCAAATTTTTGGCTTTTCTTCTCGTGACTCAGAGCTCAATTAACCACACACACACATATATGTATATATATGTGACTCTATTGTATAGTGCCAAAGATCCTTGATTATGGCTCAGCTCATTGCATTCTGTCAAAATTGTAAATCGTTCAGGTCTTAGTGACTCACGCTCAGTTGGCCAGGTCTTGAAATTATGTGCATGTGCATAACGGTAATACGTTGGTAAATAATATGAGACTGGAACTTGACTCAATGAGTTGGCAAAATGAATAAAAAAAAAGGTAAAGAATTTTTAATTGACAGCGCTCGAGTGGATGTTGAGGTGTGCTAAGAGCTGTGAGTAGAATTGACAGATAAAGCTCACGGCTTATTCAACTGAGGGCAGCTGCACTATAATTGAATTTGTAGAACTGCGCTGAAACTATTGTTAGACTAATTAAGAACTCTTTTCAATTCTTTGAGCTTTCTTAAATTTTAAGAAATTCATTTTGAAGTATGTTGGAAATTTCTTAAAAATAAATTGAATCTTTATAATATTTCTGGACTAAGCTTAAATTAAATTATTAATGCAGAAACTATTCTAGAAAGTTCAGCCGACGCATGCAATAGTTCCCTACCCATTTCTAACAAAATAATATTTCGACTGTTCTCGAACTAGGAGCACTAGGCTTGGAGCAACTATTCTCAATATATTCTAGAGCTAGGCCTGAAGAAATCTTGAATCGAACTATTCTCGAACTACCAACGTGGCTCGCATGGCACAAATGATTGAGCCAACATTGATTGCGTCTTGATCGTAATGGCCTGCCATGTTCACTGTTCTGGTCACATTTACTGCTGGCCATTATTTTAGTCATTGTTTGGTCATGTTTTGCGCAATGCCAGCTTTAAAGTCGCTTGTTGTTCCTGTTGTGCTCCAGCAGAAACAGGTCCGAGTCTTATGATACAAGTCGGACGCAGTTGCTGCTGCGGTTGCTGCCGTTGTTGCTGTTGCTGTTGCTGTCCGGCTTGGCGTGGCCGGTTTGGCTAGGTGGGTCGGCCCATTCGTCGGTTCGATTGGTTCGTTTTCGTTTCCGTTGTTAAATGTGGCAATCAATTTCAACAATTTTCAACAGGCAGCAATGCTTGCAACTGGCAATTCGTTGCCGTACCTTGGCTACTAGTCTCTTATTCATAGATTTCTGTTATTATAACATTTTTTCTTTGTTTTTGTTTTAGACTTTCACTTTTTCCTGTATTCGCGTTTCTGCTGGGTTGCTCGGCATTCGACTTGCCCAGATACGGCTCCAACTAAATGTACTTTGAATGCTGAAATATATTGCTTAAATTCCTTAATGAATTTTTGGTTGCGAGTCATAATGAATCAGCAGGCATTAGCGTTCACTTGCATACTCTGTAAGTTAACGCCCACTGTCCGAGATATACGATAATATAAAAAGAAGTATGTTTTATGTATGCATATATGTATGTACATACAAATACTAATATGTGTGGTATAGTTGCCCTGCCTCAAGACCTGCTTTAAGCTCTTTACTCTTCTCTGAGTAGAACCGGTCTCTTATCGTAGATCTCTTAAAAAAATAGTTTAGTTTCAATTGTGTTTTTTATACCCTGATCCAATCAAAATTAGGAAATAAGGGTATAATGGGTCTATGCGAATGTATGTAACACGCAGACAAAGGCAAGAGCGATTACAAGCTGATTGACTTTGATAGATTTAGCCCAGTCCGTTTGTCGACTCATATGAAAATCGATCTCAGAATCTATCATTATTTTTTATCTCCTATTATTATTTATTATTATATCTTGTAGCTGTTTTGGAGTTCGAGAATAACTCGATTAAATATAGTAATTTTGTGTAGCGAATCCTAATCTAAACCAAATAATTTAATAAGTACTCATTTTAATTTTTACACATTACGCTGAAAATTTCAAGGAAATGCATTGAGCATATATTTATATACATATTTACATACATATTTACATACTCATGCATGTATTCAGTGGTTTGCAAATATTCTAAGAATTACAAATGCGATAAAATTTGTTTAAATTGTCAGCTGCTAATTTATGCCCTGCTGCTACGTTATTTGCAATTTTCTGTCCGGCGCTGCGGCGTGGAGGTGGTGCTGATAGTAGAGCTGCGACTCACCAACCCCAAACTGCGGGTTCGAAACTAGGCGAGGACAGTTGATTAAATTTTAATTTTAATTTTTATTTTTCTTAGACATGCTATAAATACAAAATACTGGGTATCACCTAATCGACTAGAATTTTCTTACTTGTTTTTAATCCTTTGCTGCTCGACTTTTCTAGCTGTACATTTTTATGAAATATGTGACATGAATGTTTAATGAAAGAAGTTTACGACCAAAATTTTATTCGTTACGTTGAGCACGTTTCTCTTAGCTTATTTACCTTTTCGGGGGTCAACTAGGTTTACTGACTTGAACTGGTTTTGGGAAGAGTACAAACTTATTGTTATCTATATACATATATATTCCATCAATTAGCTCTTCGAGCTGCACATGCAGAACTTATCTTAAGATGAGTAATCAGCAACAATCGCTTTCTTTACGTACGTTACAATCAATTAGTTAATTTGTCAAGTTTGGCAATTACAGAGCACATCAAAGACTTAAAATGTAATCACAATAGAAACGTATAAATTCTAAGTTTTGTAGTCAATTAGTTCTTATAGAAATCGAAGCTGAAGAGTATAGAGCATACAGAGTATATATTTATATGTATGTATATAAATATAATATATACAAAATAAAATATAAGTCAGTGAACATATATAAATTATATAAGCACAAACAAATATCCAAAATAAATAAATAAATACAGTATATGTATATACGTACATATTTGTGTGGAAATACGACATATAATGTTGATTTGAGTATATGATAGTCAGTGACTAAGTCACCAAAAGCAAATGGTTTAATTTTTGCTATAAATAAAAAATGAAAAATATTAAAAAAATAGTCACTTTGAAAAAATGCAGTTATTTAATAAATGTTTGAAATATAATAAAAATAAAATAGAGAAAAAAATCCATTCGACCGTGACAGGACTCGAACCTGCAATCTTCGGATTCGAAGTCCGACGCCTTATCCATTAGGCCACACGGTCTTGTTGTGAGGCATCGTTAACTCCGGCTATATAAACAGCAAAAGAGGCGCGCAACGTAAGCCATAATTTTTCTAGAGCATCCATAACACAAACAAGCCCTAAACCACCCTAGTACCCTAGCCTTAGCCTTGAGCGCAGGGTGGCTGTGACTACAGGCAGCTGCGACCTCTGCGTTTTTTCTTTTGGGGGTTGCAATCATATGACACCATATCGCGGACTACTGCGCAAAATCCAGATTGCTAACAGCATCCTTTGAGCTTTCTGCCAACAAGTAATTATTATTTTTTTCTTAATCAATTCATTAAATTTATGCCAGCCATGGAATCAATGTTAATTGTAATCCCCTTGGGCATGATATCATACTACATTTAAGTAGTCTCTGCTTTAAGCTATTCAATTTGAATTTGAATATTTCATTTGTGATAACCAATAATGTTAAATGTGTCCAGAATCAAAATTTTATTGCCGAATAAATACATTCGAAGAAGCCACGACAGCATAGCACAAGATAAACAAGTACAATGTTTCAACAAAACAAGGCCAGAGGACAAAGTACAATCCGAAACATTATGTCGCACAAGAATCGAGAATTATTCTTCAATTTGTCCCCGTTGACGCTCGACTTGAACAAAGCGAAGAGCAAGGATGACACGATCGGGAAAACAATTAGGAGCCATGGAATCGAGCACTTGAAAACCAACAAATCCACTTATGAGCTACTCAATTTTATATCGCAGCCGAAGATCAGAACGCTGACACCCTTAAAGCTAACGAAGCCCGATAGGATTACCTCATTCAAGCCCAAATGTGAAGAGGCGAAAACAAATGGTAAATCTGCCCCGAAACATGTAACGCCATTGTTAGCAAGTCAGCGAAGAGTTGATGCGACCGTGCAACCAAATGCATGGAGCCCCAAAATTCTCGGTAAAGTCAACATCATCAAGCCGATACGAAAATCATCCTCAGTGGATGCCAAATATGTGCCGCAACTCATATTAACTGGCATCGTGCATGCCCAGCCGAGTCTAAGACGAACTCCCTTTAGCTATTTCGATTTGCCCGATGAAGAGTCATCTGATGCGTTCTACGACATCGAAAGTTCAAGTCGTGGATTTTAATGTACGCTCAAAACTGTTTTTTACCGATCGACAAATTTGTATTCACATTTATTTCCTCTTGTTTTTAAATCAAAATTGGCTTTGTAATATTGTCTAAAATAAAAGCGAACATTTTTTTTAATATTAGTCTTCATATTTCGAAAAAGAAAAAAAAAATTACTCTGTCAATGCTCCCATCTATGTATCTGTGGTCATTTCGTCATAATAGAAATCCGATGCTCGAATCTGGCACAAGGTCCAAGCTGCGGAACAATGCGATCAAAATTTTGCACACTTTATGAATGTACTCCATATATACATGACTGTGTGTGTATGCAAGTGTATTTGTATGTGCAATGTATGTGATCGTAATTACCATAAAATCAAAACGGGCTACCGCTTTATTTCCGCACAAAATAAGAAATGAGTGGGACGATAGCTAATATGTGGTATATACATAAATAATATATATAATATATAATATATAATATATAATATATAATATATATTATATATAATATATAATATATAATATATATAATATACTTATATATGTAGTTATACAATTTATATACATATATATATATATATATATGCAGTTTGAATCGCTTTCTCTTGATTTCGCCCTATTTGATGCTAACTTAACGCATAAAAAATATTGCATTACCTTGAAACTAAGTCTGTGGTTATAAATAATATTCGCTATATATATTCATCAATTCCTTCTATATACACGCATGTAATCTGTTGCTCCTTTTACTTTTACATGCGATTCGCAGCTGCTTGATGCCTGGAAATGGCAAGGCGTCTGCCAGCTGCGTGCTTTAAGCAAGGTATTCTGGGCGATTTTTCTCATCTCGTTTAGTTTTGCATAGCTCGAGTTATATCTTCTGTCATTATGCTTTACATACATGCATTACATTTACTTTTATATTTTTAAAATTACTTGAAAGCTCTAATTCATCTTAAGGATCAAAAATGTATATCTAATTTTCTATATAATTTAAAAATGAATTTTAAAGCCATACAAATGCATTCACACCTTCGTCTACAAAATAAAGTTACTCAGTGTTTGGCTTGGTCTTAAACCCAGCTAGTACTTGAAGTCTAGATTATCGGATTATTTTAGGCGCTCATGAATCACTTGGGCTGTACATTAAATATGTTGGCTAGAAACCGGTTCGTTGCTTGGTTTAATGGAATTTTTTGCTGGTCAAGGGACGCGAGTCCTTGGCTGTCTGCTTGAACAGAGAGTAGTCATAAATTGCAACTGGCTTATCCGCGACTGGGAATTAATTAATGTTCAACTCTTGCACCACTTTAGCTACATTTGGGGCTGATTGGGGCTCGGGCAACAACCGTGGGAGATGTCTGCGGTGCGGCATCGCCCGATGGCACCGCCAGCCGCCGGAGAGCATGGCGACAGCGATGAGAACAACTTCACCGACGACGAGAGCTCGCCTCTGACCCACGATATTTATGGCGGCAGGTAAGTCCTCTACATTTTCTCCTATGTATTTCGATATGCAAATTGTTGGGTGGGGTTTTCCCTTGGCAAATATTATGCTTTTTGCGAAAGCCAACCGGAACCACCTCATTAACGTCAAAACAAACAAAGCTTAATTGCCGTTCCCACATGCAGAGCGACTCGCCTTTGTTCAGATCTCAACAAATCACTTTCAATGTCGATTGCTCTAAGCATTCCGGAAGCATAAGCTGCCAGCAGCTGGAGCTTGAGCATATATCGAAGTCTGGGACAATATTGGATCTGGCTCTGGCTCTGGCTCTGTTACCCCTTAAGACTATGTCTAACTATATCCTTCGACTCTGCTTGCAGCCAACGCACAATACAGGAAACAAAAGGCTGGGATGTGTTTCGGGATCCGCCAATTAAGATCGAAACCGGCTCGACGGCAAACCAGGAGTGTCTGGAGCTGACAATCAAGATACTGAAAATCTTTGCCTATATATTCACGTTTATCATAGTTTTAGCCGGTGGCGTCGTAGCCAAAGGAACAGTTCTATTCATGACCTCGCAGGTGCGCAAGGATCGCAAAATTGAATACTGTAACAAGGATTTGGTAAGTCAATTTTAAATATCTCAAAGAAGTTCCATTCCAATGTCCAAGCATTGATAGGGTCGCGACAAGAGTTTCGTTGTTCGCCTGCCCGAGGAGGAGCGCATCGCATGGATATGGGCGCTAGTTATTGCATATTCCCTGCCTGAGATCGGGGCTCTGATACGAGCGGCGCGAATTTGCTTCTTCAAGACGTTCAGGGTGCCGAAGACGGGACACTTTCTGTTCGTGTGGCTGATGGAGAGTATGAGTGCTCTAGGCACAGCTTTGCTGATGTTTGTCGTCCTGCCCCAGATCGATGCCATTCAGGGCGCGATGTTGACCAATTGCCTGTGCGTAATACCCGGCATTTTGGGCTTGTTGTCGCGCACCTCCAAGGAGGGTAAGCGCTTCATCAAGGTCATCATCGATCTGGCTGCGGTTGCTGCCCAGGTGACTGGCCTCGTCATCTGGCCACTGCTGGAGAATCGACGTGAGCTTTGGGTCATACCCGTGGCCTGTGTCATGATCTCCTGCGGCTGGTGGGAGAATTATGTGTCCGCCCAATCGCCGCTGGGCATTGTGAGAGCTCTGGGCCGCATCAAGGAGGAGATGCACACCACTCGCTACTTCTGCCACATGTTCCTGTCGATATGGAAGATTTTGCTCTTCTTCTGCGTCACTCTACTCATTTATTGGGCCAACGGCGATGAGCCCAGCAATTTGTTTACTCTATACGGCGATGCGTTCGGACCCCATAAGATCATCGTCTATGAGCTACCGGCTGGGTTGGGCGGCGTGCTGCCAGATACCTTGGAGTCGGCCAACATAGATACCGTCGATGTGGATGCTGCCTACAATACAGTGGTGTATGTCCTGCTCCTCCATATCTTTGGCGCCTATTTGTGCTACATTTTCGGCAAGTTCGCTTGCAAGATTCTTATACAGGGCTTCAGCTATGCCTTCCCAGTGAGCCTTACAGTGCCCATCGCCGTTTCGTTCCTGATCGCTGCCTGCGGCATACGCATCGATGATCCATGCTTCTTCCATGACACAATACCGGACTACTTGTTCTTTACGAGTCCGTCCAACTTTAGGTTTAACAACTTTGTCACTGAGCAAATGGCATGGGCTTGGATATTGTGGCTACTGAGCCAAACGTGGATTGCGCTGCACATTTGGACGCCCAAATGCGAAAGGCTGGCGACCACAGAGAAGCTCTTCGTGCGACCCATGTACTCAGCTCTGCTCATCGATCAGTCGATGGCTCTAAATAGAAGGCGCGATGATCAGGCGGATGTCAAAACTGAGGTAATTTCTACTTTACCCAAAATTTCGACACGTGTCAAGCTTCGCTTTCTGTTTACCTTAGGATCTGTCGGAGATTGAAAAGGAAAAGGGCGATGAGTACTATGAGACCATCTCGGTGCACACAGATCGTTCCTCGGCGCCAAACAAGCCCTCGATTAAGTCTTCCGATAACATCACGCGCATCTACACATGCGCAACGATGTGGCATGAGACGAAAGACGAAATGATTGAGTTCTTGAAGAGCATTATGCGCATGGACGAGGATCAGTGCGCTCGGCGCGTCGCTCAAAAATATTTGCGAGTGCTCGATCCGGACTATTATGAGTTCGAAAGTAAGTAAAGCCTCTCGTTAAATCTTTCTAGACCATTGCGAAACCTAGATATCTCTTACAGCTCATATATTCTTCGATGATGCGTTCGAAATTTCGGATCACAGTGACGATGATATCCAGTGCAATCGCTTCGTTAAGCTCTTAATTGGTACCATGGATGAGGCTGCCTCTGAGATACATCAGACGACGATTAGATTGCGTCCACCCAAGAAATACCCAACGCCCTATGGCGGCCGCTTGGTCTGGACATTGCCGGGTAAAACGAAGTTCATAGCCCATCTGAAAGATAAGGATCGCATACGTCATCGCAAGCGTTGGTCCCAGGTCATGTACATGTACTATCTGCTGGGCCATCGGCTAATGGAGCTGCCCATCTCGGTGGATCGCAAGGATGCCATTGCGGAAAATACATATTTGCTCACACTCGATGGGGATATTGATTTCAAGCCGAATGCCGTCACCCTGCTGGTCGATCTGATGAAGAAAAATCGCAATCTGGGCGCTGCTTGCGGACGCATCCATCCTGTGGGCTCTGGCCCCATGGTGTGGTATCAGCTCTTCGAGTATGCCATTGGTCATTGGCTGCAGAAGGCGACGGAGCACATGATTGGCTGTGTGCTCTGCTCGCCCGGCTGCTTCTCGCTCTTCCGCGGCAAGGCCCTGATGGACGATAACGTGATGAAGAAGTACACAACGAAACCCACTGAGGCGCGTCACTACGTGCAATACGATCAGGGCGAGGATCGTTGGCTGTGCACACTGTTGCTGCAGCGCGGATATCGCGTAGAATACTCAGCCGCCTCGGACGCCTACACGCACTGCCCGGAGGGCTTCAATGAGTTCTACAATCAGCGTCGTCGCTGGGTGCCCTCGACCATAGCCAACATCATGGATCTGCTCGGCGATGCGAAACGCACGATCAAGATCAACGACAACATCTCGTTGCTGTACGTCTTCTACCAGATGATGTTGATGGGCGGCACCATTTTGGGACCGGGCACGATCTTTCTCATGTTGGTGGGTGCCTTTGTCGCCGCCTTTCGAATCGACAATTGGACCTCGTTCCACTACAACATCGTGCCCATTCTGGCCTTCATGGTCATCTGCTTCACCTGCAAGTCCAATATACAGCTGTTTGTGGCCCAGGTGCTGTCCACCTGCTATGCCCTGATTATGATGGCTGTGATTGTGGGCACGGCCCTGCAGTTGGGCGAGGACGGCATAGGTTCGCCCTCGGCCATCTTCTTGATATCGATGGTGGGGTCATTCTTCATAGCCGCATGTTTGCATCCGCAAGAGTTTTGGTGCATAACATGCGGCTTGATCTATCTGCTATCCATACCATCTATGTACCTGCTGCTGATTCTATACTCGATCATCAATCTGAATGTTGTGTCGTGGGGCACCCGTGAGGTGGTCGCCAAAAAGACCAAGAAAGAGCTGGAAGCGGAAAAGAAAGCCGCCGAGGAAGCCAAAAAGCGAGTGAAACAGAAGAGCATGTTGGGTTTCCTGCAGAGTGGCATTGGCGACAATGACGACGAGGAGGGCTCCATTGAGATCTCTCTCGCTGGTCTATTCCGTTGCGTGTTTTGCACCCACGGCAAGACATCCGATGAGAAGCAGCAGCTAACGAGCATCGCCGAGTCGCTGGACACAATAAAGACACGCATCGATACCATCGAGACAGCTGTGGATCCGCATGGCCATCATTCCTCGCGTCACAATAGGCGTCGCACCACGTCCAGTGGCTCGAAGGATCATCATTTGCTAACATCGGTGGCTGAGAAATCGGGCGATGAATCGGATGAATCTGACTCGGACACTTCAGCGGAGCCCAAGCAGGAACGTGACTTTCTCACAAATCCCTATTGGATCGAGGATCCGGATGTGCGCAAGGGTGAGGTGGACTTTTTATCTAGCTCGGAAATACAATTCTGGAAGGATCTAATCGATCAATACTTATATCCCATTGACAATGATCCCGTGGAGCAGGTAAGCCAAATATTATGTTTAGCTAGATTTAATTATGCTGCGTGAAGATCGTGAAAGTTTTATGCCACCCGCAACACCTGCCGATACAAATAATTTTAGGCCCGTATAGCCAAAGATCTGAAAGAGCTTCGCGACTCATCCGTATTTGCGTTCTTCATGATCAATGCCCTGTTCGTATTGATCGTGTTCCTGCTGCAACTGAACAAGGACAACATCCACGTCAAATGGCCCTTTGGCGTCCGCACGAACATTACCTATGATGAATCTACTCAGGAGGTAATTGAGTCACTTGCAGACATCACTAACAGCGTTTTTTTTTTTTTTGTTTTCTCTCTCTCTTTATTTATATCTGTGGTATGACTATGTGTGATCACAGGCCCGCATTGCCTCCGATCTGATTGAGCTGCGGAATAAGTCGGTCTTTGCGTTTTTCATGGCCAACGCCTTATTCGTATTGATTGTCTTCTTATTGCAACTGAATAAGGATAAATTGCATATTATATGGCCGTTGGGCGTCAAAACCAACATTACGTATATCGAAGAGACATCTGAGGTTTTTAAAAATCCAATAACAATCAAACTTTTGTTTAACACTGTTTTGTTTGTGTATTTTTTATCTAAAACCGAAAAACAAAAAAAAAAACCCCATTGAACGGACCTCTAACTTCCTTCGGCTCGCTCGCTCGCTCTCCTCTCTCTTCCTCTCTCTGTCTATCTCTTCCGCTCACACTATATACGTTTTATACACACACACATATATATATTTATATATATATATATACTTACCCAATGAATGTTTCTAATGTTATATGTATATGTATGAACCCATTATTCTATGTGTTTACAAGGCATTCCTGTGTTCACTTCCTGTTTACTTGAACAACAAACAAACCCATCATAATGGTTCTGGTACATCACCAACAACAACAACAACAACAACTACAAAAAAATACTATATCATATCAGAGTCTAATGTGCCATAATTTCTAAAAAAAACCAACAATTTTAATAATATATTAGCCACAGACATGTTTAGACGTCAATATACATGCTGGCTTATAGATATGCAGTTAGGTATAACTGTAACACACTTATAAATTGGTATCACACATACAACATAGCCCTATCTCTATCACCGATAATTTGGTGCTGTAATCTGCCATTTATTCAATCGCAGAATCGTTCAATCAATCCATTGTTCAATGTTACTAACAATTCATAAAGCCAAAGAGTTTTGTGCTCATATCGTTATGCGATTCCTCGTATAGGTGCACATTTCCAAGGAGTATCTGCAGCTGGAGCCGATTGGTCTAGTCTTTGTCTTCTTCTTTGCCCTGATTTTGGTAATACAATTTACGGCCATGTTGTTCCATCGTTTCGGTACACTCTCGCATATACTGGCCTCCACGGAGTTGAATTTCTGCAAAAAGAAATCGGAGGACCTAACGCAGGATCAGCTTATAGATAAGGTATGCATATATATATATATATATATATATATATATATATATATATATATATATATATATATATATATATATATATATATATATGTATACAAATATAATTGTGTCTCATACCTTAGCACGCGGTGGAAATAGTTAAGAATCTGCAACGCTTACAAGGCATCGATGGGGATTATGATAATGATTCTGGTTCGGGGCCGGATCGCATAGCGAGACGTAAGACTATTCAAAATTTGGAGAAAGCTCGACAGCCGCGCCGACAAATTGGCACTTTGGATGTGGCGTTTAAGAAGCGTTTCCTTAAGCTAACCGCCGATGCGGAAAATAATCCAGCCACGCCCATTCTGACACGTCGCCTCACAATGAGGGCGGAGACAATACGCGCCCTGGAGGTGAGAAAGAATTCCGTAATGGCGGAACGTCGAAAATCCGCAATGCAAACCCTGGGCGCCAAAAACGAGTACGGCATTACCACAGCTCCAGCAGTAAGTACTAATGGGTCTCCTTAATATCCGCTGCAACTATAATGAGTTTGCTTTCGTGCCAGGTCAACAATAATGGAGCGTTGCCCATACCGCGTAGTGGACGCGTCTCCAATGCTGGCATCAGCATCAAGGATGTGTTCAATGTGAATGGTGGGCCAGCAGAGGTGAGTTGCAGAATCAATATTTCTTGATATACACGTTCACAAAGTATTAAGGGTATATTCGGTTGATGTAGATAAAAATATATATATTCAATATGAGCGGGGCATATCGAGAAAATTTATATCACTGAAAGATTTAACTGTAGCCCAAAAATATCAGAAATAGTTTACTCTTTAAATTATTTTCTATATAGACCAAAAACTATAGATATGCATGCAGACTGTGCACAGATCTAGAAAAAAATCTAATCTACACTCACATACATAACCAATTAACGAGTATTGGGCGGCCGGTTATGCCCGAATGAAATGTTTTTATATATACTATATACTATCTATATTCGTTGCAGCAAATTTATGGCTCGAATGGCGGCGGAACTATCAATCAGGGCTATGAGCATGTCATCGATGAGGATGGCGATGGCAACTCCCTGCGCCTGACCACCCGCAATCCCCATCAAGTGTCGTGGGGTCAAAATGTCAATGGGAATAATACGGGACGTTTGTAAACTACATATCAGACAGCTATAAATTCTTTTTAGCATTTTAGTAACTAAGTTAGCAATTCTATGGATAAATGACGCGAATTTTTCTGTATCTCACGCATCGAATCTATATAGTCTATAGTCAGAGACGTATTTTCTGTATGTATGTATGTGGCTGGAGCCTTGTTATATACACAACGAATATTATGCTAAGCTAATCACACTGCCAGTTGCTCTTATCGAATCGTGAACTGAACGCGTAAGCACAATTCACAGTCTTCGTAACTAAATTCAATTGTTAGGCTAGGCTTAAGAAATTGTGATGATGACGCGCCCATGGCTGCTGTTGGGTTTGTCTACTTAAACGCACAATACCAGTGAATGCTGACAGATAATACTCATTGTAAAGCTGGATTGGAATACCTATTTATAATATATATATATATATATATATATATATATATATATATATATATATATATATATATATATATACATGAATCTTGCTATATAGTAGTTAATAATTATTGTCAAATATATGCGAATGTGTGAAATGATAATTATTCCTTGTTTGTTTTGTAGTTGGCTTCTAGCCATAATTTATTTTTGATTAGATATTCTATTTGGTACCTTGGAAGCTGCCAACAGCTCTATGTGTATATATATATGTATATGCATGTGAGACAACATTTAGAATCGACTATGATAAAGTAATACGGACAGACACTGTCTACAAGTGTGTCCCGAACAGTTATACAGTTATAGACATATTTGTATATATATATATATTTAGTTCAGTGTGGCGTGCTTAGTGGAAGAGCATGTTGCCCTTTTTGGCTGCAATCGGTAGACGATCGTCTGGACCGACCTGTAGGAATGGATTGGGCATGGCATCCATGCGTAGGGCGGACAAATGATTAGCTTTCTTCACCACGCCATTGCCGCTGTCCAATCCATTATCGTTGCCAAACTGATGCATTAGGAATTTTTCCACAGCCGAGTTCATATCGCTGTTGCCTGGACCGGCGCCAGCGGCATTATCCTGATCGGCGCAGTCGAACATGTGCTCGCTGTCGCAAGTGCAGTCCTGGGCAGCCTGGAATTCGCGACTATAGACGGCCGTATTCTCGAAATCGCTGATGCAATTGCCGCCCTGCTGCTCCATGTCGTAGCCCTCGGGACAGGGATTGGGTGGATTGCAGTATGCTGGCAGGCTGGCATCGGTCTTTACCATTGTATTGTAGCGATTGGGCATCTCGCCCATGCCACCGGATACATACTGATGCCCCCAGAGCGAGCTGTGCTGCAGAAACTCCTGATCACGCAACGACGGATTCGTATTGGCCGATTGCAGCAAGCAATCGCTGCCGCCATTGCACAGTCTGGCATATTCGGAGCGTGATACCAGATCCACATTGTCTTTGCCTACACCAGCTGAAGCAGCAGCAGCAGCACCACCACCCGCACCCGCACCTCCCAGCTCACCCTCATTGTCGACGTCATAGTAACCCACCTGCATGTCATTATCCATGCGATTCAACAATTCGGTCAACAGAACATCAGCAAAGACGCTGTCCTTGGAGTCGAAGGCGTGCACCTGGACTGTGCCCATTAGCAAAGCGCAAAAGGCAAGCAGCATGCTAAAATCTGTAATATATATATAAATATATGCACATAACATTTATAATAAATACAAATTTAATTTTTCATCAAATACCTTTCAATTGTGCCAGCATATTGCGTTTATGTCGAGCTCTTATCTCTGCTTACGTACAAGTTTTTAATTCTTATTGATTTTTCGGGCGCTCCAGCTGTATATTATGTTTTGTATGAACCCTCTATTGCGCTGGCTTTGCCCTCTGATGTGCTAACAACCAGTTGAATACACGGAATGAATACACACAAAATACTTTTGTATTCCCACATATATATAGGTTCAATTAGAAAAATTATCAACCAGGCGCATGCGCAGGCGCCAGTTTTCGCTATTGAGAGCTTTTTAATTCATGTTAGATGAGACAGAGCTTTTGTTAATTTATTTTCATGTTAACGGGCATATGGTAAATGGCAACTTAACTTATCTATAGTAATAATTACTATCGGTAAATTAATCAGTATATTCCTGACTTTCGCCATACAGCAGATCAATCTCATCCTGCATTTGCTGGTTCGAAATTTTGTGTAAATATGTATTTGAGTGTGCGACGAGATTCTTACGGGTGGAAAAGTCCATATTGCACGATTCACATCTGCAAGGAGAAGAGTGTTTAGTACTCTAGTATAACAGTAGAATCAGTATAACAGTCCAACCTGAATTTCCTTAGATCATGACTTGTAGAGTGTGCGCGTAAATCGCAGACGCTTGTAAAGAATTGTCCGCATTCTAAGCAGGGGTATGGCCTCTCATTGATGTGAGCCCTGTAAAAAATTATGGAATTTATTAAGCAATCGCCACATTGGCAGACAAGTGCTGAGCACTCACTTCTCGTGTCGCTTTTTGGCACTGTGTTCCAGAAAGGTTTCGCCACACGTTGAGCATTTGAACAGCTGATTGGGGGAATGCATCTGTTGTCGATGTCTTTTCAATGCGATTTTAGTATTAAATGTTTCCGGACATTTGTAGCAGGGGAAGAAACGTTTCGATTCCCTACGTTGAACATGTCCTGTGACATGCTCGTTGTATTCGTCCTCATCATTGAAATATTCGCCACAATCTTCACATATGAAAAAGTTTCGCAGTCTTTTAGTGGGGCGGTTTTCTTCCAGAAGCACCAAATGCCGTTTCGCTTTACTCGACTGTTCCTCTGTCTCCGGCTCTTCCATATGTTCAGTTTCCACCAGAAATTCTTGATCAGTTAACTCTTCGGTATCGTCGTCCTTCACAGTCCAAATATCATCATTATCTTCTGGAACTTGATCCTCATCAATAATGTACTCCAACTGCTCCTCATCGATCAAATCTTCGTGCAACTCTCGCTCAGCGGTTTTTATTACACGCTTCTTTTGTATCTTTGCATACATTTCATCCAGATACTTTTGCGAAAAGATACAGCGCTCCCGAAACTTAATGGCCAAGTCCAGTTCATTGTTGCAGCGATCGCAAATATATTTTGGTAAACCTTCACTCGGGGATAGCTAATAAACAAATCATTTTTTTTTTAGTATGACACAACTGACAAATTCAAAGTCAACTTACTTCGACTCCGGTAATGAGTTTCAGATTTTGTAGTAATTTGCCTCGCAAATAGTTGAATAAATGCTGCTGGCGCTTCTTGTCTTTTATTTTATTGGCACACACACGGCAAACATCGTGGAAGCTATCCATTTTGGCACTAATATCCGAATTGTTTACGTTTTTGATTTTGCGTTTTGAAGGGTTGGTGCTATGTAAACTTAACAGTTTGAAGCACTGGATTTTACAGTGAACAATTAAAATTTGTACCAGGAATTATTGCCGTTTGTAAAAATTCAAATGATCATTTTGTTTTGAAATTGTTCAGCTATACATATTTTTATAACAGCTTATAGATATTTCAAAACAATTTTTGCGAATGCAAACTTTTGCCGGAACAATCAACAAGATAGATAAATATTTGCAGACTAGAGATGGACAAAATGCTAGTATATCGAAGTACAAGAAAAGAAAAAACATCGATAAGTATCAATAGTTCGACTAATTCTTAAAATGCACCAAAACAACAACAAAGAAAGATTTTACGCGGGACATCTGTTTATTTTGCTGGCAAATTAATTTTCTTAAACTCGTCATGTCCGCCGAAGGGATTTTAAGCTCCAAATGGACACGTCCCGATGATGTACTAAAAGCTTCTGCATAAACAAGTGCTCAGGTTATTAAATATGCTCTTTATTTCAGTTTATAAAACTGCAAAGGCTAAAACAAAAGAAGAAACAACTTGCGGCACGTGTGAGCAGCAACAACAATAATAAGCGACCTGAATTGAATGAGAATGATAAATGCAAATTACTGGAAGCAAAAATAGCGCAAAAGCGCAATAATCCATTTGCCAAGTACGTATTGTGTGTAAGGTAATCAGCTGTTCACTTAAATGTAATAACATCTACAGATCCACAGATGGCGCCAAGAAGCAAAGGATCGATGAACAACCACAAGATTCAACTGCATCTGAAGTGAGAAACTTAGTCACCAACAACTTGGCATGCTTACCATCAACAAAGCCGTCAGCAGCGAAATTAGTTTTACAGAAATTCGATGCTCAGGCTTTTGCTAGACTACTGCACCAAGCGAAGGTCACACAAGCCGATGAGGAGGATGATGCCGCTCTGGCAGCTCGACAAAAGCATACAGAACATCTGCCAATAGATTGGTGCCTCAAGACGCGTGTACGTTTCTTTTGCCCCACTGAACTGCCCGCCACGCAACTGAAAACCTCACAGCTGGCCAGCGGGCTGACCAGCTTTGTGCGTTGCCTCGACAGTAACCAGACAGAGAGTACGTTGGATATATCAGATGCAACGCGATTCAATCAATGCACCTACTATTGGCAGCATCCACATCTGCCATGGCTGACGCTATTCCCACGCAATGCTAAGGAGAATAATGGCATCACAATAAGCGAACGGGAGCGCAAGGCATTGGCCGAAGAATGGGATTATAGCTTTCGAGGATTATTTCAACTGCTTCGGGCACGCCAGTGCCCGTACTTTTACTTATGTGCCAATTCGTTTACAGTGCTTTTTCGAGCAGCTGGCACCGGTGGGCGGCCAGAAACACATGCCTTGGTGACACCATCTACTCGCGGCATGCGCAGCGCTTTACAGCAGGAGGGGATTGAGTACCGTATGCCACTGAAGCAGCAGCAGGATGCGGGAGAGGGCGGAGCCTCGAACAGCAGCTTTACAGAGGAGACCGAGGCAAACACCAGCGATAATGGAACAGGTTTGACCAATGGCCAGGCAAAGGATGTTGATGCGATCTCTGATGAAGATGACGATGATGATGATGCCTGGCTGGAGAGCTTGGGTGTGGATGAACGCGAATTACGGCGCATCCAAACGACACACGCACGAAAATTGCAGGCAGCCGAGATGAGCGAGGATTTTAGTGATAATTCTTTGCTGCTGATTGAAGGTGTCGAGTGTCAAGGGTTCTTCAGTTACCTTCTCAATGCCAAAAGCACCATTACCAGCGTTGGTCGCCTGGCTGGAGTTCCGCCCACACTTTTGGCACCCGTTGCTTTTCCCAAAGCCACGATGCAGCATTTGGTGCCACGTTCCAAGAAGGTACGACTTGATGGCACCGATTATTACAGCATTGATATCAAAGGACTGCTGTTGCCCACATTCCTGCCAAGCATTGCTATGCTCCTCTGCGAGACACGACACACATTTAGTGCCACGCTGGCCAGCAGCATAAATACCCTCTCCTTTAGCAAGGCAACGCAGAAACTGCTGGAGACCACGAGGCCTGCCGACTCAAAGGAATCCGAGGAGAGCGATTCTGGCTGTGGACAGGTTTTCGGTGAGCAAAATTTGTCCGACTGCGGTCTGCTGCCCGCCGTAGTGGGCGCTATCTGCCGTACTGGTCAAAATGCCGTGGGATTACTGGAACGTGTCTGCTATCAGCAAGGGGAGGGATACGCGTGGAGCTGACCTAGTCCTTTAAATTAGTAACAACATATTCTTAGGCAGCTATTAATAATTAATCTATATTTTCGGAAAATAAAATTTTGAAGGTAGATTCCAATTTTGTACTCCTAACCACGCTAGTTGTCTACCATGATTAGTTCATCTATACTCCAATCCTCGTAAGAATGATCTGGCAGAAACCGTCTTATTATAATTGGAATTTTCTTCTGTTTTAGTTCTTTCATAGCAATTTGTAAGGGATCTGTTTCGCCATCCAATTCAACCATAATGGGTGCACACATGGCAATCTGCAGAGCGCGCGTGCCAAGAACACGCGCACGCTCGTATTTCGTCATATACTTTGTGGTAATGCGTTTGGATTTGGGTACACCGCCGCCAGCTACGCCACCGGGCGCAATTATCTCGATATTATCAACTTCTTCCTCTTGGGCAATATCCTCATCAACGTCCTCATCGACATCATCGAAATCATCACCGCCGACGCTACAAGTTAGTTGCAAGTCAAGAAACAATTTATATTCAAATGATTTGATACGTACTCATCGTTATCATAGTCTCCATCATCCATTTTGATTTAATTTTTATTCGTAACTTCTAAAATTTAGTTGCTGAACACGCTGCGGCGTTCTTGTTATTTTTATGAATGTTTCGATAGTGGTTGTTATTCGATAAAACACCGATAGATCAATCATAGTATTTTTTGGTATTTTTAAGGTTTTGCGTTTTTAATCACTTTCTGAAATTTCGTTGGAATAATCTATCTACGTTTTAAACGTCGATCACATCCATCATAATCGAAAGATGGAGGATATGTATACCTTTGTGTTGGCATTATTTGAGGATATGGTTGATGCACGCTATCAGGTGGCGTGCGACTGGCATATGGTGTATGTCCTGGCTCATAATCGTAATCGACGCATGTACGAATGCTGACATTTCTTCGTCGCCCTTGACTTCCAACTTGACCAACATTATCACGATCGTATCTGTTTAAATCAAAGTTAGCCATCGGATCCATTCCAGGAATTACTGCTTGCTGATTACGATCATAATTGTAGTACGGATCAATTGGCTCTGCTATAGGCGTGTTCACGCACTGTACGGCAGGTGCAAAATGACCTGTAGGACCATGATAAGGTACAGCGGGCGCCAGCTGAGGCGGTGGAATCATCCGCTGCCTAGGCATAGGGATCTCTTGCTCTGGCATTGCCTGCCTAACTGGACAACGATATGATTGTGGAGGCTCTACTGGCGCACAGCAACAGGAGTCCGCTGTCACAATAGATGGCGTTTGTGGAATGGGTCGCCGTATTATTGGTTCTGGCAGGTATTGCGGTCTAAAGCAATCACAATTATTTATAGGTTGCCTGTGACGGCTTGGAACTGGACGAAGCTTAGCGATTGGTGGACTGCGAATGACAAAACAGTGCCGGCTGCGTCGTTTCCTCAGGCATCTGCAACTCCCATTCGAAGCGCTATTGGCCAACTGATCTCTCTGACGATAAGGACAATTTACAAACTGTCGTCCTTGCGGGCCGTAGATTACGTCGTTATGGTCTAAATTACATGAATGAATTAAATCGATAGAAAGTAACAAAAAGATCGATCGACTTGCCCATCACTAATCACTTTTGGTTCTGGATGGCGCCTTATTCAAATTCTGCAAAATCAACAATACTATAGATTGGTGTATCAATTGACGATTCAATTTCCATCTATATACATTTTTAAATTGATGTTTCAGTATCTTACTCGAATAGGATACTAAAAAATGTTACTATGGAAAATGCCAAATTAAAAATTGAATGAAATTAAATGATTATACTTGCCCATCATCCATTAATTGGATGCCTGGAAAACGGAAAATTTTGATAAATTGAAATTTTAAAATTTAGAAGCTGCTCCCATTTAGATGCTTGTGTTTCGATTTTCATCTTTCAAATTATAACGCCTGCTGTGCTGAATTTATATATATATTTTTTTTTTCAATTCGCTTTTCTTCATGCTCTGTTCAATATTTGGCAGGTACAATTATTGTATGGTACATTTACGGCTCTTGTTTGGCCTCGGTGGATTGTCGCAACCGTAATAAGTATTTTTGGGCAGTTGAGCAACAGCTGCAGAAGTGCATGGAATTCTGATAACCTCTGGTTGCGGCAGGCTCGGAGGACACGGTTGGACGACAACTGGTGGAGTGCATGCGCACTGCGGCCTTGGCAGATCTGATTCGGGGGTTCCACTTGGTACAACAGGATTGGACATTCTGATATTAATTTTGAAATGGGAGAACAGCTTCTATTTATTTTTTGGTGTTTGTATTTTGATTATTTTTCCAAGCAGTTACATTTGGAATTAAGACTTGTTCTCCAAATGAATTCAACTTTGAAATGAAGATTTCGATATAACTAAAAATTTGGATTGACATCATCGTTAGAAGCCAACTTTGATCAACTTGGGACCTCAGCAAGTTGACAGTTCTGGAAAAATGCTTAAATTTATTGAATACAGCAACGCTTCTTGCGCTTTCCCTTGCAATGACTGCACATTCCCTGGTTCTGTGGAGGCCTGTAAGTAAGGTGCGGTTCTGTAGGTCTTACGGCACACTGGTGGTGACCTTGTCCACCGCCGCATGGCATGGGCGGCGGTTGCATTCGAGTAATGCTTGGGGTGCAACAGCAGCCCTGCGCTGTGATCTGCGGCTTTGAGTTGCAGTTCGGGTTAGGCGCATTACAGGGCATTTTTGCTTCTTATTTGATTGAGCAGGGAATTTTTGGGATGACCTAGATGCCACTTATTCGTATTAACAATTATATTGAATTTTGTTGCTTTTTATAGAATTTCGAGTGAATATTTGTGAAAATTGTGTCCAAATGGTGAGAGCATTGATTTGATTTGCTCATATGCCCGACCGATTCTAGCCAGCCTACTATGTTGTGTCCAATCGTTTCTTTTTTTATTATTATTGTATGATGCACTTCTTCTCCTTTTTCTCCTTTCGCTGCGATTGACAGTGGCCACATGAATGGCGTACTTGTTTTGTATCATCCCGTACGTACGGCTGCACCAAATCCCGCTCTACAGGTCCAGTACATGGGTTCTCTGCTCGTCGGACGTTGGTTGGCGTGCCACAACTAATATATGCGTGTGTTGGCGGCTCTGCCGGTTTAGATTCCTTTGGCGGAGGCGATTTGACCTGCGCTGGTGGGGCACATTCGCATGTAGCCGGCGTTGACTTTTGCTTGCATGTACAAATCGGTTGCTCACGAGTTTCGGGCTGTGTACGTGGTCGCAGGCAGGTGTATGTATCAGCCAAGGGCGCCTGCACAGGTGCGTTTCGTCGATCTCTTTGGGGTACACAGAGGCACTCCACTCGGGATTTTTTTTCATTTTTTTCATATTTATCATTCTTTTGTTTCGATTTCTCTGGCTGAGAAGTTCCTTGGCAACATCCCTGTTGTTGTGATGATTGACTATATTGCTGTTGTTGGGATGGTTGGCCATATTGCTGTTGTGATGGCTGACCACATGGCTGTTGCTGTTGTTGTTGCTGTTGCTGTTGGTGTGCAGAACACATTCTTGTTTGTTGCTGTTGCATCGGTTGTTGTTGTTGTTGTTGTGATGCAGGACATGGTATGCGCTGTTGTTGCTGCATCTGCGACTGCTGCTGCTGCGGCTGCTGCTGGTTACAAGGCTGTCCATGTTGTTCTTGTCGTGCCGGTTGACTTGTTTGATCAGAACAAGGGCATGTATTACACTTGCCACAGGGAGAAGCTACCAAAATAGATACCGAACTGAGCACACGCAGATAACTAACCGATTATAGCTGGTACTTACTCATGTTGTGGCGCCAAAAAATAAATAAGAAATTTGTACTGTATGTTCTACTGCATTCAAAAATGGGAATATTTATATATGACTCAAATACAAAAGTGTTTTAGTTTTTGGGATGACGTCGAATATGTATTCTGAATAAAAGTAACTCAGTAATCGTGTTTTGTGTACGTTAACGGCTTTTGGCATTGCCAGACTACAAATAATTGACAAATGTATTGTTGCTCTGTTAAATGCCTTTGTGTGTGTGTCGTATAACTTTGAGAGAAACTTTTATGGTATTTTGTAGTTGTCGACCACTGGTCACACTGAAGCTATTTTTCTCTTGTTAGTATTTTGTTTGCTTTTTTCGAGTGGGTAGCACGTTCTGCGCCTCGTAGTTGTTAACGGCCCGTGTTTTTTTTTTTAATACGATTGTGGACTTACATTGTCAGCTACTTATAATGTTGCATTTTCAATAGGTTAGTTGTGGAAGTGAATGGAGTACAGTATAAGGTATATAATACTTTACTTTAAATTGAGAAACCACTTATCTAACTACCGTTAATACTGCGCGCTTTGTCTGTGTATTGATGTTTGCATTTGTGTTTGTGTGTGTGTGTGTGTACTGTGCAAAATTGCAATGCATATCGAATTTTCTTGATATACTAAGAAATAGTAGAAAATAGCGGAAGACAATTTCTGTTCATGTATATGCATCTATGGTTATATGGACATTCGGATATTATCAATTAATTTAAGGTAATTTTTTCAATTTAAAACTTAACTAACGCCGGCTTTCCCGCTCACTATTGTGAGCAACGCTAAATGAGTTCAAATAAACTTGAACACTCAGAAGCACACACACAAATATACGTACACGCATATGTTGCGTATTGAAATTGAAGCACCCAATGTGTACGCAAAACGAGTTGAGAATATGTTTGTATGTACATGCATACATGTGCAACAACTATCTATATATATCAATATATATATATATATGTATATTCTGTACTTACTCACAGCTGTATTCTGATAACGGTGCTTAGCGTAACGTGTATGTGTGTTTATGTTTTGTTATTGTTGATATTCTGTCATTCGCTGTCTACATTCTATATACATACGTATGTATGTATGTAGCTTAGACATACTTCCATCTCCCTTGCACATTTCTCTGGTATGTGCTTTTGTTGCTTAATGCATTTCGTGGCAGCCACTTAGCTAAGGTCTTGAAATAATTTTGTATTGCGAGTGCTATAAATATATCATAAGGCGAGTCAACCTGCGAGTTCAAATGAGGTTATAGGTGCTTATTTATCGATTGAACTCTTCGTTTTCGTTTTCTCTTTCTTTTACATTTTCAATGTGGCAAACCAGATAATAAAAGTGCACTTAAATATTTCTTTTGAAGCTTTTATCAATTTAATGATAAATATGACTCACGGAAAACACATGTTTTACCAGACTAAATATACACATATGTATTTGTATATATATTTTTGTTTCATGGAAATTTCTCATTCCTTACACAATTTATATATAGGCAATTATAAATTGATTAATAATAAAATCTACTTATCTGCTTCCATTTCTTTATTAACTTTTTTATCTTATCGGCCACATCAATCGACCTCCGGCATTTAAGTTGATAACTAAGCCAGTTGAGAATAGGTACTAAAGAACTTTAATGTTTTTGTTTACGGGGGCAGTATCATAGCAAATAATACGCCTTCAAAACTGTGCTAAAATACACAAACAAGAAACCAGGTGAAAAATGTTATTAATGTGTTAAAGTTCAAATACAAACGAGCTATAAATGTGTATATATATATATAAATTTTAATATGATGTATATATGCGATTATATTGTTTACAGCAAAGATATTATCTGGGTAAACTGTGTTCATTGCGTGCGCTTTAAGATTCATCTAAACAAAACTCTCGTTTAGCTCAACTCACAAATAACTTTGTTCACAATAGTGAATAGTGAGTTAACGGAAGCTCCGATATGATTACAATGGTACTTTAATCAACTAACTGTTGTTATAGTTACATTTATATCAAATATGTGAACTAGTGAACTTTTTGCATTTACTTATGTATATTAATTTCTCTATTTTATTTTTTGCTTTTTCTTTAAAGCTTTTCGCTTATTCATTAAAATGTTAATTAATGCCTTGCAATTAAAAGTGAAAATACAGAGAATTCACAATTAACAATTCGTTGTATGGTATTTTGGCTATATAATAAATAAAGCGACCGTTGCAATTAATTATAGAAATATGTATTATGTATTTATGTTTTTAGTATCTATTTTAAGTGTTAATTACTTTAGGTTATATACTTAAAAAGCGCTCCCAATTACCAGTCGGAAATGCAAATGTATAAAACGGAATTAAATTATAGTTTGCATTAAAACTTGTTTTTTTTTATACCCTGAATCCATTGAAAATGGAAATTTCAGGGTATAATGTTTTTGTGCAAATGTATGTAACAGGCAGAAGGAGGCGTGCCACACCCCATAAAGTATATATATTCTTGATCAGCTCGATGAGCTGAGTTGAACTAGCCCTGTCCGTCTGTCCGTCCGTCCGTCCGTCCGTCCGTCCGTGTAAACACCTGGATTTCTGCAACCACAAAAGCTAGAGACTTCAAATAAAAAGCAAAATGCTCGATAATACCATACGCTGTACGAGTTTATTTTTTTTTTTCGATAACTCGTCCCATTTCTTTTTTATCGATAACTATCGAAAATATCGCTTTGTTTTTGAGGTCTGGCGTGCACACCGTTAAAGATAGAATCGTGCACTAAGTTGTGGTTGATAGCTATATTGAATCCGCACATTTTGTCATTTTTGGATTTTTGATGCCACGCCCCTTCCGCCCACAATTCAACAAAAACAATAACTCACGCATATCAAATACTAGAGACTTGAAATTTGGCAAATAGGTACATTTAGATGTCATAATCATTCCCCGAAAATTTCATTAAGAACATAGATCGAGAAAAAAAGTTATTAAACAATAAAGTTTCCATAGCACAGCCTCTGCTGCAGCCGCAATACTGCGCAGTGAGCATATTACGTGCATGCATATGTTTGTGTGTGTGTGTGTGCATGTGTTGGTTACTATTAATGAATAAATGAAGCTCTTAATGATTGGTATTACAGCTCAATGGATTCAGGGTATCTCTTAGTCGAGCAGTCTCGACTAGAGTTTAGTTACTTGTTTTTTATTATTATTATTTTCATGAACAAGACCAGATGCATATGCGGCTATAATTTAGACTTAAAAGACCTTGAAACCAACCATTAGTTAGCATATATATGTGTGCGCACACATACACATATACGGAATACATATGCATATATAAATGAGCGCTCAGGCGAGTCGAGTTCAAAACTTAGTATACGAAAAACTTGCTGCAATTCAAGGCGAAGGTCAAAAAGCTGCATGACCGATGTGGAGAGCAGTGGTGAGTTGAGTAGAGTAGAGTAGAGTAGAGTAGAGTAGAGTAGAGGTGGAGGTAGAGAGTGGAGGGGATAGCAGAAAGTCTAAAGTATAATATTGTAAGAGGAAGAGTAGATCAAAGAAAAGTACAGAGAACAGCAAGAGAGAGAGCTGTGTATAGTATAACATCGTAGTAGAGTAGAATAAAACAGCGATGACGAGCACACTTAAGTAAAAGCACTATTATAGATATGTATGTGAGCAGTGCAGTGTGACGACGATGAGGAGAGTTGCGTGCCGACGCGCAGAGAACAGTATTGGAGAGAAGAGCAGAGCAGCGACGCGTAGAGCAGTAACTCGTTTTTGGCTTTGTTGATTTCTTGGTGCGGCTTCGCAGCTTCCTAAGCTGTGATTCTACAAAAAAACAACAAAACTAAAAGAGTATTTCTGGTTGACGCTGATAACCTTGAGCGTTGTGCATACGACGCGTAAAGCGTGCTTCGATTGTGTGGGCTATTAATGCGAATTGATATTTTTCAATTTCTGATTTTACTTGTATTTATTTTATCGTAACCCCTTAAAATGTCGCCAAATACAGACAGACAGACATATTTATCCGAGTACAAGCCGTCTAAGCGTGCTTTAGACTTTTGCCATTTGCCAAGCCACTTCCACTCCCTAGAGGACAGACAGACACACTCAAAGGTGTTTGCGTATTTAATTAGCAATAACAAAGGTTAGACAACACATATAGTATATATACACATACATATGTCTGTGTATGTATTTTACTACATGTGACTTGAGTTATTCATCGCATTGAACAAGTATCGATGGCTTGCCTAGTTTAGTTCTACGCAGCTCGAAAGGCACACAAATGGCGAGGGTAAAGCAATTATATCTAAATAAATTTTGCAACGCTTTATGAATCGTCATTTCGGACATTAGTATACAAATTATAGTATCGATTCGGTTCGCTGCTTATCAGCCGCCATGGCTGAGCACAAAACATTGATTCGTGGCAAGCAAAAATAAAAATAAAATGAATTTAGTTCTTATACTAGTGCGTGGCACACAGATAATGATATCATGCCTGTTTGTAATTACCAGTGGAAAATGTGAAAATACATTCAGCTACAAATAATACGAGGACACATTAATGTATACAGTTATTCGTTGTTGCTGGTGGAAAATTTGTTTCAATTACACAGACCGATAAATTGTCGTGTCCGTTGCCAGTGATAACAAGCTAAGAAATGGCATCGGCTATATTTGAGCTAGTAATACTCGTTCACAATTGAAAGGCATTAGCATTGCTTAAGAATTGTAACTTTTATTAAGTGGTTTAACCATCCCATTTAGTCAAATATCAAATATTATTATTATATCAGCACTTGACAACGTTCTCTCCTTGCCGCTCGAACAGCAATGCTAATACACCCTATTATGTACGCTGTGAACGAGCAATTCTGTTAGTCAGCCCGGCCTAAAGGTCTTTAGGTACTTTGCTGATGTATATAATATATATCCAGTTACTTGTAATTACAACACCTTGACTCATTAAAGAAAAGGGGAAAAAAAAAATACAATGGAGCTGAGATTTATGATGCCGCCGCAGTCGTAAAGGCACAGTCTCTTGCAAGCTTAAAGTAGTACGCAATTCTAATGGAAACCTGTTTTCTTCTTCTCCTTCATCTTCTTCTTCTGCTTCGTCGTCTTGTCTCCATTGTATTGCAGAGCCCAAGTGATCCGAAGATGACGCAGAGCGGCAGCACAGAATTTGCCAAGACGACAACAGCTGGAGGAGCTGGAGATGTTTATGCTGCTGGGGTCGGTGCCGTGGCTGCCTCTGACTGCCGCTCGGATGTGCTGCTGAACAACTTTCAGTTGAAGAAGAAGAGCTATCGCGTGCTGCTCCATGGCCAGCACTTGGTTTGGGAGCGCATGAAGCGTCAGCCCGCGAAGCCAACAAACGAAACCCAAAAAGTACCGCTGCCCGAGCAACAGTTGACGGGCGTTGAGACCAGATGCAGTAGCTATGGCACACATAGCCATATTCTGCACATGGACGACATCATCAGCGTCTGTTCGGGCAACACCAAACACGACAGCCTGCAGCCTCCGCCCACCAATCGTGATCATCAGCAGGCGGATGGCGATATGAAGCCCACGGCTCAGTTCCTGACCATCAACTATGCGGAACGTCTGAGTAAATCCCAAACGGATTGCAATCGCTGGCAGTTGCGTCGGCTCACCTTCTTCAATGCGGATGCGTACATTGTGCGCCAGTGGCAGCTGCAGTTGCAAGCGCGCGTCGCATCGTCGCCAGCCGGTGGTCAGCGCGTGCAACGTCTGTTGGTCTTCATCAATCCATTTGGCGGACGCAAGGCGGGCGCCCACACCTATGAGCGTTTGGTGCGTCCCCTGTTCCAGCTGGCGGGCATCGATGCCACCTGCATAACGACGCAGCGGGCCAATCAAATCCGTGACATACTGCTCACCCACGATCTGAGCTGTTACGATGCTGTCTGCTGCGTGGGCGGCGACGGCACCGTTGCTGAGGTCATCAACGGTCTGGTCTTTCGTCGCATGCGTGAGCTGGGCCTGGATGAGCAGCGGCCAGCCTATATACCGCGTCCCACCTTGCCTGTCGCTGTGATACCAGCTGGCAGCACGGACACTATTGTCTATAGCATGCACGGCACAGCGGACGTGCGCACTGCGGCCATTCATGTGCTGCTCGGCCAGAGGCGCGGCCTCGACGTCTGCAGCGTGAGCAACAATCGCACTCTGTTGCGCTTCTGTGCCAGCGTCTTGAGCTATGGATACCTGGGCGATGTGGCAGCCGAGAGTGAGCAATATCGCTGGATGGGCACGCGACGGTATGAGTACAGCGGGATCAAGGCCTTCTTTAACAATCGGGGCTATGATGCAGAGCTGCAGCTGCTCGAGGAGCCAACAGAGCCGGAGACGCCACAAAGTCCGGTCAGCGTCTGTTCCGAGCCGCCGTCTGTGTGCTACGCCAATTGCCAACGCTGCAGCATTGCCAGCTCATTGCAGGAGCAGCGTTCCACCTTGTTTGCCGCTGATGCTGACAGTCAAGAGGAGCTGCAATCGCAAGCGGAACAGCAACAGACGCAGTTGCAGCCAAACGACGTTGCGCCGGTTACCAGCAATTACGAGCAGCAGCTGAATGAAATCGAAACAGCTTTGTTTCGTCCCCGGCTGATGCGTCCGGCTAGTCTACCATTGCAGCCCGGTAGCTCATATGGCTCTAATGCGAGCCTGCCCAGCGGCTTGCAGTGGAAGACCATACGTGGCAATTTCTTTTTGATATGTGGCGCCAACATCACCTGTGCCTGTGCACGCAGTCCCAATGGCATCTCGCGCTACAGTCATTTGGGCGATGGCTGCTTGGATCTGATTCTGGTACGCAAAACATCGTTTCTCAACAATGTGCGGTTCCTGTTGAATACGGCAGGTCGGGCCGGCGATATTGTAAGTAATTTATTATACAAAAAAATAATTTAAAAAAAAAACCCGCTTTTATGAATCTGAATTGCAGCGCAATTTACCTTTTGTTGAGGTCTACCGGACACGTAAGTTCATTTTTCGAACGTTCACTGCGAACGCAACAGAGGAGAACTTGAGCTTAGCCGGTTCTCGCCAACCAATTGCTCAAAATGGCAACGATGCGGCCAGCTCGGAGTACTCCAGCTGGAATTGTGATGGAGAGGTTGTCACCGATCTAGATATAATAATGAGGCAAGTAGTCTTAATATT
The DNA here is from genome assembly GCA_035047625.1 of Drosophila mettleri. Taxonomy (NCBI): domain Eukaryota; kingdom Metazoa; phylum Arthropoda; class Insecta; order Diptera; family Drosophilidae; genus Drosophila; species Drosophila mettleri. The sequence continues at coordinate 9,762,736 of JAWNPI010000035.1, read as the reverse complement.
TCATATACATCAATCTATATATCTAAACTCACTTTTCAACTCTTCCGTAACGCTACAGTTCCCATTGTCAGCTCATAGATGTTTTCATGCGTGGTCCACATTCCTATAGCAAGCCACAAAAGCCAGGTGTGAGTGCGCCCACAACCCCAGCCAGCTCAAGCGACAACATTTATTGTTGCTGTAAGGATTAGAATATGGAAAGCTTTAAATTATTAAGATATTGAACATTGGCCGTGACAGTAGATTGTAATGAAGTAGATCTTACCACTGAAAATTCTAAAAATTGATATATATATATATTTATATAGATATATATATATATAGATATATATTATGTATGTTAAACGGTTTTTAGTAGTTAGTAAACAATACATTTTATTTGATATTCTATTCATCTGTATTATGCAATCTATAAGATGCAAACAAAATTGGAAAACATTCCCCTTAAAGGTGTGCATTAAATAAAGTATATGTATGTATATATTTGTACCTTCTTTTTAAATATTCTAATAAAACAAAAGGCTATCATGTATTTTTAAATCAAAATTTTGTTTGACTTTGCTACATATAAATTTGAAATTTGGATTTTCAAATTTAATGCCAGATTATTGTGACAGAGTGGTTTGCCGCCTCACAGTGTAGCTACCCTGGCCACATGTATCGATAGATGTGTGTATCGATATTGCAAAAAATACTGCTTGCAGTGCTGTAAAATTAAATAATTTTGTCGCTATCTAAAACTGTACGGCATTTTATTTGTGCCTGTCATTCTGCGATTGGTTTTGCTGTTATTTCCATTTGATTTCAAAGTAATATAATTCCGGCAATCAGAATGATGAGCAACAGCCTTACGCACTCCGGGTGGATGAATGCACCTGGTCAATTCTCCAATTTTATGGGAGGCAATAACGCCCCAACACAATTGCCTCGTGAACTAACAACCGCGGGTCCCTATGGAACCAAGCACAGCACGTAAGTAAATAGAATTAAACTCAGATTTTACTGAATTCTAAAATCTGGTACATTATGCAGCGCTGCTATAACAACTGGATCCTCTGTGTTGGGCATTCGTTTCGATGGCGGAGTCTTGGTGGCTGCCGATACGCTCGTCTCCTATGGCTCGCTGGCTCGTTACCAGGCCATCGAACGCGTCTTCCAGATCAACAGTAAAATAATACTTGGTGGCGGTGGCGACTTTGCTGACATACAGTCAATCAAGCGGACCATTGATCAAAAGATGATCGAGGATCAGTGCTGCAATGATGGCGTCGTCATGAAGCCAGCCGAATTATCCAGTTGGTTAACGCGCGTGCTCTACAATCGTCGCTCTCGCATGAATCCCCTCTACATCGATGTGGTAGTGGGTGGCGTCAACGAGCACGGCAAACCCTTTTTGGGCAACGTGGATCTGCGTGGACGAGCGTACGATGATTTCGTTGTTGCGACCGGCTTTGCGCGGCATTTGGCTCTGCCGCTTGTGCGCGAACGCAAGCCCAAGGATCGCGAGTTCACATTCGACGAGGCAACCAGTCTGGTAGACGAACAAACTACGGCATTATTTCGTAATGTTTAATAATTGTGTCTTTGTATTATAGATTCGCGAGGCAATGAAGGTGCTGTACTATCGTGATACGCGCAGCCTTTCGCAATATACTGTGGGCATTTGCACTGCCAACGATTGCAGCATTAAAGGACCTTTCAAAGTGGACGAGAACTGGACCTTTGCTGAAGGCGTTACGGGCTACTAGATTGCATTTTATAAAATACAATGTAATATAAGATACGAAACACTTTAATAAAGGCTGTAGGTCCTTCTTTTGGAAAAATTGTTCAATGTTTCAAGTGATTTGCAATGAGGGACAGACAACTTCAATTATAAGTCAATTGAATTTAAGCTGGGGCTTTTATATTTTTTAACCGTAATTGGGTATTTGATTTATTAAAATTATATAAAATGTGGCTAAATAAGTTTTAAGTTAATTTTGATCCAATGTGAGACGAATTCAAACAATAATTGTTTATAATTGCTGCTGGAATACAATGTGTCTTTAAGTCGCCAACGCCAGTGGCTCTGTTGGGCATTCAATTCAACATGGTATGCCGATCATAGATATGGCGCCTTTGCTCACGCACTTGACGCTTCCATTTGTCCTGCTGATGGCCAACGCGATTGAGAACGTTGGCTCGAGCGCTCAGCTCTTGATTGTTGGCGCCAGCCGGCAGTGGCGGTGCTGGTTCGTCCTATCAGCCGCAGCAGGAAGAGAAGGAAAATTTGAAGCGTATTAGTTAAGGCCGGTTAATGGGTTAGTTAATAAACACAACAGAAAGCTTAGGTTAGAGCGTGCGAATCGAGAAATATTAAATAAAATAAAACGAAAAGATATATATATATATATATATGTAAAACGTTTGACAAACGAAATCAAACGCTATGTGCTTCTTTATTGCCAACTAGTTGCGCCTCATCATCATCATCATCATGGTCACGATAATGATCATGCTCATCATCATCATCAGGAAGGGCAACTAGTTGACTATACTTTATGCCGGCATATTTAGAATAATTTTTATGTACATCTTCATTGGTGTGCTCCTGGTAGTTGTTCGCCTTGACGCGTTTATTAAGCAGCGGATCCAAGCACATAAGGAAGAGCATATATATCACTAAAATGGATATTATCCAAATCACAATGATGACGACCACCTAGAAAATAAACAAGTTTAGAACATATTCGGCAAACACAATATTCAGTTAAGCGGCAAACCTTAATGAGTGTGGAATTTCGTCCAACAGATGAGCATTTGCACTTGGCGCACGCGGGCAGCTCCTTGCCATTGGCATCCAATTGTGGCACCAGAGCTCCAGCACAGGTACTAAACATATTTATGAGAACATTTAGTAATAATGAAATTGCATTTTCAATTTAAAGCTTATACACACCATTCACGGGAATTGCCGCTGGCATTGCTGCTATTTGCTGTGCTGCTTATTGTTTTAAGCGTTGAAATTGTTGGTGCTGGGGAAACTGCTGGCGCTGTGGCAGATGCATTTGGTTGACTGACGTTGTTGCTACCGCTATTGGTAATGCTGTTGTTGTTGCTACTGCTGATGGGCAGTGTTTGTGTTGCTGTCTCAGCCTTTGTTGGAAAAATAAAACAAACACATTCGTCATTTAACGTTACGGCGTAGTCTTTGTTTTAACAATGCTTACCCATGTCACGCCAACTAAATAACATGTCGCCAATATTACAGCGTAGATAAATAAGCGCTTATGTGCCATTAATTTCTGCTTTAATGAAATTTTTATTATTTTCACAGAAAAATAACGCAATATTTGCAGCGACACAAAATATCTTCAATCGCCTATCGATAGGTGCGACTCGATAGATAATGTTAAAGCACAGCTGTTCTGTTATGAGACTTTTAGCGCCAGTTCAATGCTTTTAATTCATTGCAATGTAGATATTTTAATGTATTGTGTCAGTAAAATGTCAAATTTTTCAGTAAATTAATGCAATGACAAAAACTATTGCGCTTGACATTTCCAATAGCGGAACTCCATCGTTAATGTTTTTTCTCAGCTGTTATGTTATTCGGCTTTTGGAGTCAGTTTATTGAACACGCCTCCATCGTTCGCTCACCAACACTAACACAGTCTGTCAAAATCATTTGTTAGCGTGTGCCTATTTTCGCCGCAGTCGGCATTTTCTACATTTTTATATTCGGAATATTAGCTTAAGTACTTAATTGTTAACTTAAGAACAAAGACACGATGCTATACAACACACTACTCATTATTGCTCTAGTGCTGATCAGTTGCTTACCGAATAACAATGGTATGTATGTTTTGTTGCGTTTATGTGGGCCGCTGTGATTGGCCACGAAGCCCTTTCCGCCCCACAAAGCGCAATTTTCTGATTCCTATCAATACAATTACAAATACAACAACAACAAAAACACCAACAATTATTTCTTTTAGCTGCCAAGACTAACTATGTGACATGTGGCTCCATACTGAAATTGCTCAACTCGGATTATTCGTTTCGCTTGCACTCGCACGATGTTAAATACGGCTCTGGGTCGGGGCAGCAATCTGTGACGGGTGTCGAGCAGAAGGAGGATGTGAACAGTCATTGGATGGTCAAGGCACAAACTAAGAAACTTTGCGATCGTGGTGAGCCTATTGCTTGTGGAACCACCATTCGATTGGAGCACTTGACCACCAAAAAGAATCTGCATTCGCATCATTTCTCATCCCCACTGTCTGGCGAACAAGAGGTATCCGCTTATGGCGTCGATGGAGTTGGCGATACTGGCGACAATTGGGAAGTGATTTGTTCCAATGAAATCTGGATGCGAGATGCACACATTAGATTGCGCCACGTTGATACTGGCATGTATCTGGGCATGTCGGGACGGTCTTATGGTCGACCAATTTCTGGGCAAATGGAAATAGTGGGTCTGCATAGTCCACAGCACGGTACACGTTGGACAACCGCAGAGGGCCTATATATCGTGCCTAAGGACAAGGAGTCTATGCATGAAGAATATGCCCACACGGAACTGTAATGACATCCAGACATCCAAGACAAACCTTTTACTATTAGTAGTTTAATTTATATTTTAGTGGAATTAATGTAATGCGAACCAGTTTGTTTGTATTAAAAAGAACAATTAAATTTGGCCAAAAACCTGAGTTATTTTTTAAAACGTTTCTTAACACTAGCCAGCCGGGCAGGCGTTGATTATTATTTTAGTTTGTTTTGTGGCTTCGTCGCGTCGGCCGCAAGCTGTCAGTCTTTTAATTGCGAAAAAGTGAAAATAAACTTATTTATTCAAATCATAATTATTACGTGCAATACGGTTACGCGACACTTCTTTTTTTTTTTATAAATATAAATGAATTGTGAATTACGGTTATTAAAATGTAAGTATGCATCAATTGCATATAAACACACACATTTGCATGCATACGTGTTGAAAGCTGCATGTGTGTGTGTTTTAGCGCGCGTTCTTCCATTGTATTACGGTCTTTGACAGCTGTAAGCCCTTAAACAGTTATTTGTTTGCACTTTTAACAAATTTACTTTTTAATGATTAGCAGCTGTTTGCCGACTCATAGAGTAAACATTAATTATATTAATATAACAATGTATATTTGAGTGTGTATACGTATGAATGTAAACAATATCTTTTTTGTTATAGCACAATACTCTATAAAAATAATTAACAAAAATAATATTTTTGAAATTCTATGACTAACTGAGCAAGTCGCGTCATAGCCCACAAATTCTATTTATTATTGATCAAGCAGTTGAGCTAAGTTGATCTAGCCATGATAGCAGCGATTTTCTAGGCGATTTTCAGTATTTCTTAAACATTTTTATTGATAAGAAATAAATAAATATAAATAATATTTATTTATTTCTTATCAATAAAAATGAATGTCTAATTACAATTTGAAAACCATTTTTTTTTTTAATATGTTTAATATATATATTTATATAAATATATATAAATATCTACAATCTCATATTTGCTGTAGCTAAATTATTCATTTTGATTCTTTTATGGCTTTCGCTACTACTAAAACTTTTTTATATTTATATTTAGAAGTTTTGTTTACTGTTGCATTGTTGTGCACAACAACGAAGGCTACTTCTGTCTGTGGATATGGTAATTCGTGGCCATTAGCTGGTTGCATGCTGCATGCTTGGTTGGCTGGTCTGTTGTTGTGTTTCTTTTGTTTTTGGCTTAGTCAAATGCTTTGTATGCACATCCCGTCAGTCAGCAGGCTTGCTAAGGTCGTATGCCAACAGCAGCCTCTAGCTATGAGCGCATTCACAGATTTCGCATAATCGCATTGTCCTTGTAACGATTTAGACGTTAAATTGCCTTGCAGCTAGCAAACGTTATCTAACTGTAAGCCATGCAAAAATAAAATATAATCACTCAAGCCTCAGATATTAGCGGAATTAGTGCTAATAAAGAACTGATTTAGGATTACTTTAGAAAATTATGCCGAGCATATGAAAATGTTCTCATGCCCTTAGCAAATATTTTTTTATTCCTATTTATGGGTATTATAGAGTACATCTTATTTATACGAATTGATATTGACATATTATTATTATATTATGTAATTTATTATATTTAAAATTTCACCTCCATCTTGGAGATTATATAAGCTATTTCAATATATTTTCTCAATTTTCATAGAATCAATAAAAAAGTGATACTAGACTGTATATTTTAACTTTTTTGTAAAGTTCGAAGATATAAAAATAACACATTTAGAAAATTCTTGAATTCCTTGTAATAATTTAATTGCATATTTAATGTTTCTCAATACTTTTTGATTGCAAACATGTAAATATTATTCTTTTATTATATGTATCTATGTCTACTAATAGTTTATTTATTTCTTGAATGTATGAGCATATTTTTCCCAATTTATATATTTGTAAAACTTGAAGGAATAATATTGTATAGGATTATTCTAGCAATGAATATTAATATTATAGGCAGATCCTAGATTATATAATAATTATTATTGATTATTTTGCTTTATCTTGATATAAATGGAAATGGAGAAATACAGAGTAACTGCTTGCCCTAATCACCCGATTAGAGTTCTTTTGTTGCACATTTAATTGGAGTTGACGTATTCGCTCATGCTTCAGTTGCTATCAAACTAAACTCTTATAATAGCCCGATTTTATTGACAGCTTCTCATCGTGAATATGTATTGTTTGGCCGAAACATCTTGTTTGGCTTTATCGATTGTTGTTTATCAGCGGGTTCGGGCCAGCCTTCAAAGCCCTCGTCGCTGAATGCCGACGCGCAGTTAAAAATTCCGACTGACTTGACAAACTGACGGATTGGCGTATGTTTTGTTCGTAATGTGTTTTGTGCCATGGGCAACAAAAAATATTATAATATTATGCACAAGTGTGGGCGTGACTAGCCATATATGTATGCCCCCTCTCTCTCACACTCTCTAGCTCTTTCTCTCTATAGCTGGCTGTTTATTTGAACCACACACACACGCACATGTACGCCTGACATACGCACGCCTGCATGACTGAGCAATAAAAAAAGTGTTGCCTCCTTTTGTGCGCTGGACTGTTCCTCTTTTAAAGCAGATGTAAATAAAGTCAGCGTAATATAAAACACTTATTTAGAATCAACAATTCTGATATGCAAAGCTCGTTTATAAGAATGACTTATTCTAAAGAAGTTTTTAATATGAGTACCAAATTATGTAGAGCTTACGCCAAATTCTAGTAATTTCTACTCAAATAAGACTAGTTTATGTACACATATGTACATATATATATTGAAGTGTATAAGTATGCATATGTGTATATTTTGTAAGGTCAATTCTCAGTATTAACCTTGAACAAGGCCAATGAGAATATCTGGCTGGTTATCCTTTCTACTAATACGACTACCATTGCGTTCTACTCAATTCCCCATGAATACAAATTTTATTTAATGTGGCCACGTGTTAATGCAACAACAACAAGAACAATTACCATAGCAGTTATAGGCATAAATAACTGTACATCGAAACGCGCTTACAAGGTCAAAGCGAGAAATTCGAACACAAAGAGCAACAAAACGATTGCAAAACAAACTCTCCTCCGGCTCACACAGACTCACACACACACACGCACACACACATACACATGCACACACGCGTGGGTTAGCTTGTCTGTTGAGCCTTTAGAGTCGAAATTACAAATGACAACAAAAATTGAAATAGAAAGAAACGCACGTTACGTAAATCGCGTTAGTCCAACAAACATTTTCGTTGACTGAACAATTAAAATACCTAAAAATTAATAAATAATAAATTATATATACATTAAATTTGAATTGGTTACTTTGATTATTTCTTTACTGACTTAAGCTTAAGCTGTAATCAAGTCATTTGCAAGTTTCAGCTGTGCCATTGTAATTGGACGTAAATCAATTTTGGCCAATTTCGATGTACAATGTTGGAACAGACATATGTATTCTATCATAAATAATTGCGATACGCTGATTGTGTGTATGTTTGTGTGTGTGTGTGTGTGTGAGTGAGCGTGTCATACTTGGTGAGTGTCAGAGGCTTCAGCGAGTTAGCAGCCGGCCATTTGCGTGGGAGTCGACGTGTGCGCTTGGCCTTCCCATCGCCTTGCCTCTATCGTTTTGGCTGTTGCCCGTTGAAGCAGGTCTCTCATCGCACTTAACATTGAAAACCGAAAACAAGCCCCTAAGTGGGCCAAAAAGGCCTGTCCACAACAACAGCAGCAACAAGAATATCGCCTACAATAACAACAGCGATTGATGACGCCGTTCTCAGACAGAGAGAGAGAGAGAGAGAGAGTGCGCAGTAAACTAAAGCCGTTCCCATGTCAAACGCTGCAACAACAAAAACAGAGAACAGAGTCCAAGGAGAGGAAGAGAGCGAGCACGTACGCACATATGCACACACACATGTACACTTGTCGATTGTTGATAGTGAAAGTTTTTGAATATCAACAACGGCAAACAGTTTGTGGCTTTGAAGTTTACAGTATCCTGTTAATGTCAGCGAAAGCAAAAGTTTACAATCACAGATCATAATAAGACTAACAAAAAAAGCAGTAACTAATAAAAAACTAAACTAAAATGATTATAAATACATGAGCTAGGGGCATACATTAATATTATTATATTATATTTGATGTTATATTTTATATAAAAAAAAGTCTTGTATCAAATTAAATTTATTTTTATTTTTAATTTCTTTGTTTATATTTACTGACCATAAATGTTTTAACATTTTAATACTGTCAACAGCGACACTGGCACTAGCATTATCGTAACAGAACCTGCTCCTGTTAACATACAGGATGGCACTAGCATTATCGTAACAGAACCTGCTTCTGTTAACATACACAATAAGTGAGAGCAGAGCAGAGCGCTTGCCCTTGTCAATTCAACCAATCCTCCTTCATGTGCGCTCTTTTGTGTGTGTGCCTCGCTCTCTTGATTGGCAAGCAAATACCGTTAGCACAGTACTTCGTGAACAGTTGAGCGTGCAAGTTTAAGCAAGCAGACAACGTGCGCATCCACAAGAAATAAAACCGAGCAAAAACAAACTGAAGAAACAAAAAAAAAAGAAGTTAAATTGAAAAAAAAAAAAAAAAAATCACCACCAAAATGGCTGACTCGATTGTATAAAAATTAGAAATTTTTGTGTTAAGCATACATTTAAATTTTTAAACAATACTCAAAAGCATATTGTGTGGCTGAGCATTGTGTTATATAAATCTCAGTATATGTACGTATATGTGGGTGCGTGTGCAATAGTGTGTGCGTTTGGCGCGTGACTGTGTGTTTGTGTCTGTGTGTGTTCGCGCGTGTATTTTGCCGTGCACAAAGAGCGAACACAATTATTAGATATTATCCCGATATATTTCGTATTGTCAATTAAAGCCGTTTAGGAATATTAAGCATACGCCCAGTTGCCAGACCGAGATACCAAAGTAAACGACAACAACAAAAAGCAATGTAAGTTATAATAATAATAATAATACAACATAGACAACATATAATTTTGCCTCAATGTCTGTAATATTGTAAATTAAATTTGTTTCTCTTATGGTAAATTATTTATTTTTATATTTATCTCTCTTTACTTTGCGTACATCACCTGCACCCAGTGTTCAATTTTCCACAACATTTATTGATTATCGGCCACTGGCCAGTCGACCAACCCATCCCAGCTGAGCTTCCTACGTATCCTAAACCATTTGTGGCTGAGTCAATTGCTCGTTAAATTTGATAACCGCATAATTTGCGTTTCTTTTTTTTTGGCCTAATTTCGCTCTTTGTTTGTTGTCTAGCCTGGTTAGCACAAGCATAGACCTATCTTTAATTAATTATCATTGAGGCCAGCTATCAGTTCTTTCTCTAGCTGATGATGATCGCTAGTCTCTTACCGAAAATTATGCTTGGACGTAGGCCAAATGTGTTCTTTGAGTCTTTTGTCTCGTTTAGCTATTTATTTTTTATACATATATATATTTTCTAAATCATAATGCTTTCATATTGTTATCTTCTCGACATTTATTCGGCCCACGGCGAGTCCTTCAGGTCTGTTTTGCCTGCTATATGTTGCTTTTATGTGTTAGCCAGGCCCATTGTTGTTGTTGTTGTGTGTATTGTTTATTTGTCTCGTGGAGTGTGTTTGTGCATTCGGCCAGGACATTTGCCTGGCTGCCCCAAATGCGCTGTCGCTGTTTCATTTGTTGTGCCGTTTATTGCTTTTGGCTTGGCTTCCTTTTCATTTTCTTTCCTTCTTGCTGCTTTAGAGGATTTCAACTTGAATTATTTTAGCCATTTTCTGGTCAGTTAGCAAATGCGCAGACTAAAAGGAAAATGAAAGAAATGACGAGTGAATCACAGAGGACGAGTCAGAGAAATTCATTGTAACTTTCTTTTGCCATTAGACATAAATATAAGAAATACTAAAAGGAGGAAATACCCAGTAAATGTAGTGTGCAGCGACCTATAATTACCGAGCTCATCCATCTTAGGGATCAGCATTTTGGTATTTTTCTTGTTGAATGTCAAAGTTAAAGTTATTTGCTTTGCATCTTGCCAAGTTTAAGAAAGAAATAAATGTATTTTATTGATACTAGTAAGTAAATAAAGATGTTTTTTTTTTTTTTATTTTTACATCGTCCTGCTGGGTATTGTGAATTCAATTATGTTTCACGAGTTTGTTTTTGTTAATATTTGCTTTGTGAAGAAATCCAATTACCAATATTTCTTGGTAATGTTTACCTAGCTGGCAGGGTATTCACATGGACGCCAGCAGCGCTGTTAATGCTAACAGCGTGCGAGAGCGGCAGAGAGAGAGAGAGAGAGAGAGAGAACGAGCCCGATAGCGGCAACAACTGTTAAGTCGCTGCTCAGCTGATTTCGGCTGCGTTGCGTGCTTTGTCCTTGACAAGGTTTTGTTTTTTTCTAGACTCTTTATTTTCTTTTTCGTTTTTGCTGTTTTAGTAGCAGACTTTGCATTTGTATTCGCCGCGTGAGTGAAGGAGAGCGCACAAGTGAACGAAGCAGAGCGAAGAGAGCGAGAGACGCAGTTTGGCCATTTTATGCGCGGCATTCATTCGGCAGAAAAAAAAAAAGCAAAAGTTTCTTTTCTGCTCAGGCGGAAACATTTTGCGTGGGTGTTTTGTCTATACACATGTGCGTGTGTGCGTGTGTGTGTGTGTTGCGTATCTGTGTATGTTACTTTTATTCGCGTGCCATTCGCGCATACATTTTGTGTTAGCCATCCCGATTGCTTGACAGTGTTTGAAACTGCCCACAGAACTTTCACTTTTAGCCATTAATTGCGCCATTGTGGAGCATACAAAACTCATTTATTGCTTCGGGCTGGCCACAGCACAGTGGGAATACGAAATTGGATATCTTCAGGTGGAGGACGCAACTTTAATTGTCGCCATTTTATTGCTGGCAATTTTCATTTCAACTAAACCGTACGCCCTGAGCTCTCTGACAGCTCCTCCTGCACTCTATCATCATAATTTGTGTCTCTCCGGTATTTGTTTTAAGTGCCGTCGGCACGTATCTGTTAATTAAAACGCTCATAAATTTGCTGGATAAAACCTTGCCGCAAGTGACGTATATGTTCAGGTGTGCTGTGACAACTATTTAAATAAAATGTATTTTGGCTTTAACTCGAGTTGACTTAAGAATTGAATATGTTAAAAATAGTATTTCAACAATTAAACACTTTATCAATCATGTATTAGCTGTGCATATTGACATTTCTGTAGCTGAGTTAGCAATGTTTAAGGTGTGTTTATTTTTGCATTAAGACAAGTCCATTTGCTTTCTTATAACTTGTAATTATGCTAACTACTGCAGAGCCACTGTAGGTTGAATACAAATTCAGACTCTTGTTGGCAGCCGTTTGTCAAGTGCGTATACGTAATATTCTGCCAGCAATGCACACACCCATAGAGAGAGAGAGAGAGAGAGAGAGAGAGAGAAAGACATAGAAACCCTCTGCCCCTCTGTGAAATTTACTCATGCAATTTAGCTTTGTTATTGCTTAATCTGTATGCACATAGGCTCTTCTGCTTTCGACTGTGCACAAATTGCAATTTCAAATGCATGCGACATAATTGACAAAAGAAGCCACAAACGTAAATGCAAACGCAAACGCAAACGTAAACGCAACTGCCGATGCATATGCAAATACGTATGCTAATTCCGAGCGAGAAATAGAGAGATTTGCGTTAAGTCTGTGCTCACATTAATTCCAATGACAAACAATCCTGGCATGTGGCTGTCCCTAGGAATGCTCAGCGAAATTGAAGCAGTCTTTGCCAGACAATATTAAATTTGTTTCAATTTCCTTATCATTTGATTGCTTACGCCAAATAGTTTAATTGAGCTTGTAAATTGACCAATGTGCCTGAAAAAGATTTTACGTCATTTCGCAGGTGTAGCCTTTAGAAGATACCCTGTAATAGACATCATTTTTGAAGTAAGAGATTAGGATGCAATTTTTTTCAAGTCTTTTACGGCTAGGATTCTGTATGTTAAGACCCTATTTAGTATATATAAGCACAATAGAGGCAGGGCAAAACGAATCGATAGATATAGCATATTTCATATTTTGAGCACTATTCACTAGAGACTGGGTAAGCTGCATCTAAAAATATATAGACCATATATCTACACCCTAAAAGGTGCGTAGCTGTTAAGCTCCTCTTTGGATTTAGTAAATATTCTTCATGACAGTATTTCAATGTTAAATTCCATATTTTCTAAGAAATACGGAATTGTTAAATTATTAATTACAAATAATTGAAATATTGATAAATATCTATATTGAAAATTCTGAATTTTAGGGACTTTACAGAAAATAGCTTCAAAAACTATAAATAACAATAATGCATTAAATATATATCGCAGTGCCAATAATAAAATTCTAATGCCTTGTTGCTACGGCTGATAGCTACAATAGAGTCGATCGAGAGATATTCCGAAAGAATATGACAGAGATAAAGAATATGACAGAGAATAACGACAGAGTGAGACAGAGATAACAATTACTAAACGTGGTCCCGGGTTGCTCAGCGAGAGCCATGCGCCTGTTTGAGAGTGTTTGAGAAGAGGAACCGAAAGAAAGAAATGGAAACTGAATTTATATATATATATATATATATATATATTTAGTTAGTATCCATGCATATCTTATAATATCGTATATCTACCAAGGGACTCTCCCTTAGAGATTAGCATCGTAATCTCCTTTAGCATTGTCTCTCTTAAAATGTCATTGAGTTTTTCAGCCAATGCAGTTCACTGGACTGTGTCAAGTGTGCGATCAGGCATATATGAAGAGATTAAAGTTGAGGTCCATATTTTATGTGCCATCGGGCGCCGTTCACAATGGTGAAACTGACTCGATTTTATGCATAAATTACGGCCGCACACAGGTCCCGTCGAGATGCGTGCTCCACATTCGTTTTGTGTGCTTTTCTTTGCTGCGGGCTAGATTTTCAGATTTTCTGATTTTTTCGATTTTCTGCACTGCCAGCCTGGATGCGCTCATACATTACGCATACGCCCTGTGTAGCCCCTTCGGTCATTGTCAACGGACGTTGATGATAAAATATGTGCATGCAATTTGCATATGGCCAGGACAGCGGCAGAGGCAGGCAGAGCATGAGAACGACGAAAGTCCCAATGGTCAAATTGGGCGGCTAATGCATTGGGCACGCCTTCGCTGCCCAAACTCAATTAGGGCTAAATGAGCGGAAATTTATGCGAACTGAGACTGCAGCAGCAGCAGTTAAGGCTTTAATCCGCTTTAGCTCTGGCTGTGGCTGTGGCTTTGGCTTTGGCTTTGACTTTGACTTTTGGCCAAAAGTGCAGTTGCAGCTTAAATAGTTTTTCACTGCCAACTCAAGGATATCCTTGATGTGTGCGCCTGCAAACACACTGAGGGAGAGAGAGAGAGAGAGAGAGGGCGAGTGGGCGAGTGAGAGAAGCATCCTGCAATTATGAATGAAAAGGGTAAAAATGGCGACAGTCAACAAGCGAGGTGTCAGGAAACATTACAAAAGCACAGCGGAAGCGGAAATTATGCACAACTCACACACATACACAAAGTTAAACTATGTGCGTCTGTCTGTGTGTGTGTGTGAACATAGTGCGGCCAAAAATTAAATGCTGCGTCTCAAAAGGCTTAAAGTTTTGCAAACATTTTGTGTAACACTTCCTGTCATTCGCCCTCTCTCTCTCGCCCTCTCTCTCTCTCTCGTTCTCTCTCTCTCTCTCTCTCTCTCTGTCTCTTCTCTTGCTCTCGCTTTGTCTTTCGGCTTTTTACGACCTCGCTTAAGTGCATAGCCTTCAAAATTGTTATGGGCGTAGACGCGTGTAAGGACATTGGATGCTCGCTTTCAATGTTGCGGCAGGCGGCATTCATTACTCAACACTGCCGAGACATTAATACAAGCGCACATATTAAAAGCATACACACACACACACACACACACATGCACCTACACACACCCACATTTTCAAGTTCGTCGCACATGACAACACATTTACTACCGCAGCAACGGCTACAGTGGTTGTGCCACTGCTTGAAAACACTCCATGAAATTTGAAAGGCCAAAAGAAACTCACCTAAAACGAAGCTCATATTTGACTTGAATGTGTTTTTTTTTTAACAACTTAAGAGCAACGATTTGCAATGTATACAGATCGGTCGTTGAACTTGCAATTTGGCCACATATTATGCAATTCGAACCACTGTGCAGTCCCTAATGTAATGCGTTCCGAGTGCGAGCATTTAATGTGCTTCGGCCTGGCTGCCCGCCTATACGCCCATCCGCCCGCCCCTCGGCGTGTGCTGCTCATTTTATAGTTTTCATACAGCGAATGCAGCGCCAGCGACAACATTGTGGCCAACAAAATGCTGCACAAAGGCAGCGGCAGAGGCAGTGGCAGCGGCAGAGGCAGGAGTAGTGGAAGGACAAGGACAGCAGTGCGCAATGGTGATTGTGTTTGGAGAGCATCAGACAACCCATAAAAGGCGTGGCACTAACTACAACATTAACAATAACCACAAAAACAACAACAGCTGCTGCTCATAATAATAATGAGCCTTGCTCAATGTTTCTCTCTGCATATGTAGACCTATAGAGATCTGACAAATAGGGCGTGAAAAGCATATATATAGATATAGATATAGATATAGATATAGATATAAAGAGAGAAAGGGAGAGGTAAACGTAGAAAAAGAGAAATAGAGAGAGAGAGAAGAGACAAAATTAGATTTATATATATATATATATATATATATATATATATATATATATATATATATATATATATATATATATATATATATATATATATATATATATATATATATATATATATATATATATAGAAAGAGAAAGAGAGATAAAGATATAATAATAGAGATATACAAGAAGAGAGACAGATATAAAGAGATCGAAAGATAATGAGAAGGAGAAAGATATACAGAAAAAGATGGATATAAATATGGACAGAAGGAGTGAGAAAAATAAGACGAGAGATAATAAGATATATAAAAGAACGATAGAGAGAAAGAAATTAAGATAGAGATACGAAGAAAGGAATTGAGAGTGAATGAGAATGAGAATAGTAAGAGAGATACAAAGACCAAGTGATAGAGAGCTCTATATACATAAATATATAGAGAGAGGGCTTGAGCAGAGTTAGAGGTTTAAATTGCGATAGAGATAGTGAAAGCTTAATGTAAAACATCGTTTAATTTGGGTATACCCTAGTATTAGAGTATAATTACTTTCATATACATCGTTTAATTTGGGTATACCCTAGTATTAGAGTATAATTACTTTAATAACCCAACTTAATTCATTTTTGAGCGCTTTCTAGTGAATGTATCCAGTACCTGTCAAAGGTCAGCAGGCTAAGTGCCAGTTCAGGTGTGTGTGTTACTATGCATGCTTTGACTACGCTTTGACTCTGTCAAATCTGTATAAAGTGCTCAAACGAATTAAACAGGATATGCAGTGCCACGCCCTCAGCACATTTTTGACAAGCCTTGAAACGCGCCCCTTTCCGTTTGTGTGTTCGACACAAAGTCCAATGTCAAGATGCATTTATAATGCCGACCCTCTCGCACAGCTCACCACATACCAAAGCCCCGAAATGAATTATTCATTGCAGAAAAATGGTATATATACATATGTATATATAACGGATCAGCTGCGCTGTGCGAACATGGCTATATAGATAATTGTGTCTACCCAGCAGAGGTGGTATAATGGCAGTTCGTTACACTTGGGCACATTTTACTCAGTGTGGTTTGGTACGAATGCATATTGATTACATTTGTAAGGAGCTTTGGTACACATATTTGGTACATATATTTGGGTACATTTGAGCACATTTCAACAGCAGCCCAAAAGTATGCAATAAAATATTGTGAATAAGCAATAATTTCATGCTTAAGCGTCGCGATTAATTGTTCGTGATTTTGATAAGGGTGCAGATATTATATATATATTATATATATATATATATATATATATATATATATATATATATATATATATCTATATATATGAATAAATATAAATTCAGGCTCATATAATAACCGCAGTCATGGATGACTTCATTTATCTTTTTGCATATTCATAACTATTTGACTTATTGATTGATTGCTCAAATATAATAATATATATAATTGTACATAAATTGTGTAATTAAAAACATGTAATAAATCATTGATGCCAATACGAAATATTTGCTTTTGTAGTTCTTCTGCATTTTGACAATAATTGAAGGCTTTAGATAGCATTCTGTGTCGAAAATCAATTCCTTTTAAGATATTATGCGCTTAATATTTTTAAGTTATCAAAAATCTGGTGCAGAATGCAACGAGCTATAATGCTTTAATTCTGTAGAATTTATTAATTATTTCTTGGTTTTGTATAATATTCATAAGAATATTGACTTAGATTTAAAAGGCAAAAAATTTAATATAAATAGATTACTGAATAATTGATAAATAAAAAAAAATGTATTATAAATATATACAAATATAAAATCTTTTATATGCCTATTGAGCATTGCGTTTCAATTACATAAACATTAACTAATCATTTCTCTTTCTCTCTCTTTCTAGGTTCGTTGCCCACTAAATCAACTAATCAATCTACTTAATAATAATCTATAATAACGTTAATAACTACAGCACACCAATACACAAACAACAATAGGAAGGCAGAAAAAAAGCAGCAAAAGCAATAGATACCCCACACACACACTCACACACACACACATGAAGATTACAATATTAAATATTAAGAATATACACATTACTAATTAAATTATGAATAATTAAAACACAATGCTCGTATAACAGCTAAGCCCATACGCATACACACACACACACACACACCTAGACAAACTATTCAGCTATATTAATAGATATTTGCCATAGCTAGACTAGATGTATGTCAATATTTGTGCAACAGCTCAGAGGAAAAGAACGAAACACAAAACAAAAACTCAGATATCGAATATCGTATATAGTATATATACAATTTATAGATTGCTTAACTCTCTATTACAACTGTCTGCCTAAATGTACACACAACTCTTCGCTGTTTACTCGTAATACCCATAGCAATATCGTTTCCTCTATATATACAACTTTTATGTGCCTTTAAATGTTATGAAAACCAAAAAGAAATACCAAACGCTGACTGATTAATATCCCCTTCCCAAACCCGGCTATCTATCTGTCTATATTATATACTCGTATATATATGTCAAGGCAAATACCAGGCTCGTAGATATAGTTGCATACATGTAAATAGTTATATACGTCTGATTCGTATGATTTGGATACACCTAGGCTGCGCGATTATGCTGGATTATAATATTGCGTGAGCTATAAACACGGGCTAACAATGTGCGTTTTACTTTGCTATCGACTACATACTCTGCTTACGCCACAATTACAATAATAATAATTCATAAATTAATTAATTAATTAATCAATAAGCAAGTGCATGCTGCTTGAGAACGCCTGAAAACTTCGTCTACTTTATTTGCCATTACGATTTTTGCTCTTCTAACTAACTAACTCTTATACTTAGCATTAGCTGTATTCAGCTCTGTGCAGAGCTCTACTTTACTTCAGTTTCCACATACGTACTCTTATACTCATCCATTCCACACTCTTATACTCCACACACGAACAGCACTCTTCAATCTGATCTTAAACTATTTTCTTATTCTTTGGAATAAGTCTTTTTTACTCCTCTTCTTTTATTTCTACTAATTTTCTTTGGTCTATGCCTAATTCCCTCGTTTAGCAAACTTTTACACAACATTTTTTTGGCTCTATGTGCAATTATAATAAATAAATTCACCACCTAAAAAAAAGCAACTACAAAAAGCAACTTTTCGCTCGTTTTCTTCATCTAAAAAAAAAAAAAAAAAAAAAAAAAAACAAAAAAAGAAAGATAAACAAAAACTAAAAAACTAAGAAAACTTTTAATAATTGGAACTAATTATTTTATGCTTCTAATTATTTTATGCAAATTTCTGTTGAATAAAACCAAAACAAATATTTCAATAACAAAAAAAAAAATAAACACAAAATGTCACGCGAAAACTCACCGCGCCACGGCTCGATCCGGCGTCATCTGAACAACAGAGATTCGCCAGCGGGTTCGCCGGGCTCGCCACATTCAACGACCCATCAGCATCAGCATCCGCATCCGCATCACCATCACCAGCAGCAGCCACCGATAATGGAGCATGCCGGCAGCGCCCCAATATCCACATCCGCATCGAATATCGCAACGGTATTGGAGGATGGCGAGCAGACGATATTGCCGCCGCTCACCGGCTCCGGTCCGAGTCGACAGCGCTCGCTGAGGGATCGACTTAAAGACGGCATCACCGGCAGCTTCTCCTGGCAGTAAGTTCAGCTACCAAATCTTTATTTTTCTCAAAAGCTTTTCCAAAAAAAAAAAGAAAAAAGAAATCACATTTTTTCCACATTTCTTTTAGTTTCTTAATTTGTTTCAACTTGGAATTTTTGCAATTTTTTCCGGTAGAATTAAAAATTTTTTCGTTTTTGAATTGAATTCGTATCTGAGAGTTTCTCCTTCTTATAGTTTACTTAATTTTCGTAATTTGTGTACAATTTTATTATCACACAAATTGATTCTGCAGCAGCACGTAGCAGTTGTACTCTTATACAAAAGTCTTATACCACACAATATTGCGCTCCCAGCATTTCTCGTAGTCGAGCTGCAGTCAAAGATCCACCTTGATGCTAACTTTAATCCAATTGTAAATTATGCACCTTCCTAAATGCACAGCACTTCAAATATTTCAAATATTTAGGAAGCTTCAGAAAAACTTGTATAAGAAAATGCAATGCTCAGCCAAATGCAGTTTTCAAGTGATAAGTGGTAAGTGACGTTAAACGGTTTATTATTATGCAGTGTATTAATCAGAGTTAGCTGCACCTTGGCTCCACTCAAGCTAACAAGATAATAACGTGGTTTTTAAGAACTCTGAATATTTAATATTATATTATAAATTTCTGTATATTTATGGTTTTTTTTTTTTAAATAATAAGTAAATGAAAAAATAAATAGGTACTTAAAAAGTAATTCAATAAATATATAAATAAGTGAAAAAAATAAATAAAAAGAAGAAGCAATAAATATTGTTAGGTTAATTATATTAATATTATAAATTATAAATAAATAAGTAATAGAAAAATATATAAATTGGGCAATTAAATAATATTTATATAATATTATCTATTATAAATATATTATATTATCTATTGATAAAAAAATTACTATAAAGACAAATTATATAATTAAAACTTAATTTAAATATGTATTCCTGATATTCGCTGAAACTTTCTACATCCATACACAATTTAAGTATTTTAAATGCATTTAAAATGTGAATTATATTTTTATACTCTATGAATCAAAAATTCTTTATCTTCGAAAGCATCGAAGACAGAAAACTAAAAATTGCATTATTCACTTGGTGTTAAGCTGCTCTATCAATGGAAACCGTATTCTGACGTGTTTCAATACAACTCCATCAAGCGAGTTTATTATACAAGTCATCTTATGTGGGCTAAAACGAAATTGGGAACACGCAACACGTGCTCGAAGCAAATGTCAGACAGAGGAATGAATCAACTGGACATAAGTCAATTTCATTTGGCATTTTAATCTCGTATATCCTTTAGGACTCAATCAGTCTATATATATATATATATAACATTTATATATAGTACGAGTATTTCCACACAAAGTGTGTCAATATTTATTGCCATTAGAGTTGGGCGTCTTGTGCACATTGCGTATACGTGACATTTCGCTGTGTTTAACTTTGGCTTTGTGCATTAGAGCAGCTCCATTTGTTATGGATGCCATGTGGATACTCTATAAGTTTCGCCGCCTTTGTTATTTGCCATGACCTCGCATTGATGGTGGGGCGAAACCCGTTTTCATTGTTCGCTGGCGTCAGGACTTAATGCATTTCAAGACTATCTGCAGCTGCATCTTCAAGTTGGCTGCTTCCTGCCTAAAATCAGGTAATTTATAACCTTGAGACCCTTTAGGTTGGCCTTGAATGCAAGTTTTTGTATGCTCCCATATGCGAGTTTAGGGTGTTCTCGACTACTGGTTTCTCACAATTTTTGCTAAGACTTAAACTTGTCCGACGAGCAAATGCTTATAATTATTAAATATTAATTATTAATTATAATTACTTTTTTTCTCTAATTCAAAATGAATTCTTGTAACCAGAAACTGAAATAATAAAAGATTCAGAATCTTAGCTTTTTCAGTTCGTTCAATCCCGTTTCATTCATATAAATTTGTCATCGAGTTATCGTTCCAAAAAGTTATCGATAAAGCGATACTTGACCAAATTTTATTATTCATCATGACTGTAAAGTCAATATAAATGATTTAAAAAGTATATATAAATATATTTATGTCATATTCAGCATATATGCTAGGGTATTTGGCCTTCGAATAACTTGTTTCTTCCTTTATTGTTTGCCGCCTTTAAGTATTTTTGCCTTAAGTGTTCGCTTGAGTAGCTTGGGCAAGCGCATCTTGCAAGCCGAACCCGAACCCGAAGCCGAAGCCTTTCAACTGGTTTGGTCACATGCTGTAATCGAATATGTACATATATATACATACGTACACATATATATATATATATATATATATGTATATATTCTGGAGTGCTTACTGCTTGTCAGCTGTGTCTGGAACCTTGTCTGAGATCAACATCGATCTCGGCTCAGTAATTGTTTTTCGATCAAATTTTACGACCATTACATATGTGCGCCCACACACAAACAATTGTTATGAAGCTGTCCAATTGTTAATTTGCGACGCGCTGCGTTATAAACAAATCCATAAAAACAAGTCAAGTCGATAGCCGAAGGTAATGCCCCGAAATAAAGAAAAGCAAACATGGAACAGGCGAGCCCTACCAAAGCGTGGGGCGGCGGCAGAGCCGCGTATGATGTGTGAATAAGTTTTTATTGAGTTGATAATTTAAAGATGGCCATAAAGATGCCGAGCACGTCTTGAATGCCATCTGCCCCCGGGGCCATATCGATGAGATGCTAATGATATATGGGTGGATTTGATAGATGTGTGCGGGCGTTCGCTAATCCTTTTCTCGCTAAGTGTGACAGCAAATAGCTGTTGACCCTGAGCCAAAGCACGCACACCCACACAGGCTGGGCATCGCCCAGCCGCCTGCACTATATCCACTATATGTATGCTAAATATTAGCCAAGTTTTGTGACGTAAATGTGTGCGTGTTTCTGAATGTGCATGTATGTATGTATGTATGTATGTATATATGTAAATATGCGTCCTTTGCATGTTCGACTTTCACTTGCAGCTGTGATGAGCTCCACAGCGTCGGGCGATGTCAGCAAAACAATGACAATAGCAACATGTAAAGTGTAGTCAAGCTCGCATACCCTTTAAATAGCGACAAATAAAATGCAATACGAAAATAGAGCATATCCATTTCATTTGCTGATTGTAAATAGTCGAAGAACTTTTTGAGTAGTTCATAATCGATAAATACTATCGAGTTGCTCAGTTCAATAATGCAGGTGAACCGAATTTATGAACCACTCTTGAGAAAATGTAGCTCATGAGCAATCATGTTATAACGAATCAAATGGCTTATGAGCTTTAGCATGATCTGAGAGCTCTGTGCAAACTAGTTCCTTTTGAGTCATTTTAAGCTGTGTTGCCAGACTGAAACAAATCAAACCCATTAGCTCTATATGTATGTATATTCTTTGCCTGCGGGGTATTGCGAGAGCAGCTTGGTATTTATTACTGCTTCGCTCCCGGCATTGTGGTTTGCTTTTGGTATAATTTGTATTGATTGCAGCGCTCACAGTGGTGCTAACATAGCAAATTGGGCGCTAATGTAAAATGTATATATATATATATATATATAAATATATATATATATATATATATATATATATATATATATATATATATATATATATATATATATATAAATAAATTATAAATTTGCCTAATATTACAGTGTAAAAATAAAAATAAAAATAAAAATATAAAAAAATAAAAAATAAAAAAAAAAAATAAAAGCGAAATTTGAGGAATCCATAAGAATATGTTAACTGTTTTATACACAATCAAGCCACAATCCCATTATTTTTTTCCTGTTCCTTTTCTCATTTTCCTTTGTTTTTGGGCTGAGCCTGGGATATCTCTGACTTGTGCGTCGGCTGGTATGCGTATGGGAGGAGTTTACCACATAGTCGACACTTCTTTGCCCACCGTGCCAATTTGTCAGCGTTAGGGGGCGTGGCTGTTGTCAATGTTGTGGTCACTGTTGTTTCCAGTTTGCCAGTTGCCAGTTGCCAATTGGCAATTGGCATTTGCCTTTTGCAATTTGCCCATGTTGCGGTCAGTTCCAGAATTCGAATCTCAAATGCAACACAAATTGTGATTATGTCATGTCCTGCACAGCGAATGGGCTAAACGTTGATGGGTGAAGGAATGCATTACGTAGTCCTAATGGGAATGCACTCTCGATTTTACACCTAAGCAGTAATCATATTTTCTTACTTAAATTTAAGGATACTTTTGTCGGATATATAGTCAGTTGCAAAGAAACTCTTGAAATTAATTTTTTTTTTTGGCATGTTAGCTCAGAGCGCTTGTTGTTCAACAGGCTGTCTGTCAGTTGGCTTGTGATCCCGCTTTATAAATCAAGCGATTCTATGGTTGACTAATGCCAACTGTTTGCTATAGCCATAATTCCCGGCTTAACGTGCCGCTCGTGGCATTTTAATCACACTCATAAGCGTTAATCAGCGTATCCAAACAATCCATGCGATTTTGTTTAATGTTAATTTATGGCCTCCTACCTCACGGCTGTTTAATTATGGTTAGCATTTCATCTTTAACTAGCAGTTACTATTTAACATCCTGTTAGCTTGCGTACACTGTCAGCGACAACAAAACATTATTTGGCCTTATTAAATGCGACGCAATTCATTCGTTATCTGAGCACAAAAGAATCAGCCATAAACAAATATATTTATTTATATATTATATATACATATTATTTATGGATATTTTTATATCTATGCATATATTGCTTTTGGCCTATGTGGCAGCAAAATGCACTTAGCCAAGTTGGCGAGACTAATGCATAAAATTACTCGACGAAAAAAAAAAAAATGCATCTAAATTTTTCATGCTCGTTTCATATGAAAGAAGGTCATAAGCAAATTCGCATATAACATGCATGCCTAGTTCACTATACATATCTAGCAATTACTGTACCCCTCTCTCTACTCTCTCTTCTCCTTCTCACTTTCTCTCTCTCTCTCTCTCTCTCTATCAATTTTAAGCCCTAATTGGCTGCTAGTGGAATGTAGAAATTACTCCCTGAATTGAATTGTGGCCATTTCAGTTTCTGAATATTTTCTTTCTAACTAAAAATGTTTTCTAATATATCAAAGCTTCACATATGTTGCCATGCAGTGAAATTTAATGTATTTCACATGTATATAGCGTTCATTCCCTTTGTCTATCTCTATATCTTATATATGTTTTTTTCTCTATCTCGCTCTTTCTCTCTTTCTATGTATATCCCTATATATTTCTTTCCTGTTTATTGCTTTCAATTTATATCTCCATCTATCCTCTCTATCTCTTTCTCCTTATATCTGTATCTCTATATATTATATATGTTTCTTTCTCTATCTCGCTCTTTCTCTCTCTATGTATATCCCTCTATATTTCATTCCTGTTTGCTGCTCTCAATATGTATCTGTCCTCTCTATCTTTTTCTCCTTATATCTGTATCTCTCTCTCTATCTCACTCAAGCTCTGTCTATCCTATTACTCTCCTTATCTCTATCCCTATATCTATCTCCATCCCCAGCTCGATCTGAATCTCTCTTTACCTCTTCCCCCTCTTTTTTTCTCTCTCTCTATATTATGTAACAAACTTCATTTCGACTTACCTAATAACCGCTATTTCCTTTAATTGAAATACTCCGTCACACTTAATTACTTTTGAAATATTTTAGACTCTCTTCTTCACTTTCTATTTCGCTCTCTGTCTCTAGCTTTCACGACTTGACTGCAGTTCCTTGAGTTGGAATACTCTTGCGTCTGCAGTTTATGCAATTGCATTATATATTTATCATACGCTTTCTATACCTGTCTCCTCTACCTCTCCCTCTTACACACCCTCTTTCGCTCTCTCTCTCTCTCTTTATAATCGATAAATATTTTCTACACTCGACATATTTTATGTGATTTGCTTGGCATGCATTTATAAGATGTGAGCAAATAAAATCGCTTCATATCTCAGCTCTCACTCTCTCTCTCTCTCTCTCTCTCACTCTCACTCTCTCTCTCTCTGCCTCTATATCTTTCCCATTTGGACTTTCTCTGTAAACTAATCATTGATAATTGCTTTAAATTGCAATGCATAAATATCCCTATTTCCTTGAATTCGAGCATTCAATGTCGAGTGCTAGGCTAATTTATAGCCAAGTAATTATCTATCATTATTGTTTATTGGAGCACGTCTAATAAATATGACCGTTAAATATGTATTAAATGATATTTGTTGTTGTCCTTGACGATCGGCGATCGGCGATCGCGATTCGATCAGCGATTTGCTTTACAAATTTTTTCTGTTTTATTTTCAATAAAAAAAATTGCGAAACTTTTGTGTGAAACGTGTTAAACAAGGATTTGTCAAACTCTCTGGGGCCTGTCATCAAGAAAAATCTATAAATATCTAAATACGTCTAGCTCAATTAACTGTGACACGATGAACTATTGACAGCTGACCTTCATATGCCCCAGCCATTTAGCCGCTACGTTTAAAAGGTCAAGTTTTACAAAGCTTTTGCTTTTGTTTTTGCTTTTGCTTTTTTTTTTTGTTTCAAAACACATTTTTGTCTCTAACTCTAGCCCAGTCGGCATTTGTTCAATGGCTTCGCTTATCTATATAAATTTCGGAATATACTATTTCTAGCGCATTCTTATCGGAGACTACCTGATATTTTTCCGAATATTATTTACACTCATCTTCAAGGCGTATTCAAATATTGCCGCCGATAAGACGCGATACCAGGCAACTCGACAAATACAATACAAATGAAATTGCTCTAGTCGAGAGTACCTGACTAGAAGATATGCTGTATTGAAGAAGAAAATACATAAAGCTATATATGTACATAGTCAGTTGCTTTGCTTCCTTCGATATTTCATCTTATCATAAAATATTAATAGTTCATGCATAACTTTGCTTTTAGCTACAATAAATATAATAAAATTATATATCATCATATTCGTGACAGACAATCATGTGTGTTTGAGGATTTTAGGATTTCAAAATATGTTTCTTACTTCGACTAAGCTCTAAATTATCGGGTCATCAAAATATTAGCGCATTATTTACTTGTAAAGAATAATCCGAATTTGGATGATTTCCAGGAAGAGGTGTCCAGTGGTCTCTTGCTCTAAGAGTGGCTGTGCGATTCATCATTTTGTTTAGACAAGATATAGCTAATATTTTTCTTTAATTTTCCGAGGATTCCATACCATGCAATAGAATGCAATTTTACAAATAGTTTCTTATGTAAAAAGAAACCCGCAAAATACTAAAGTGCAATAGGTGTATTCAGAATGTAAATTACAAATTTATACTTTATTGATTTCCAACTATGCGACATTGATACATTGAGATAAACTTTTATACGATATATCCATTAGCTTTGACAAAAACATTATACCCCGCTGAAGCACATTTTAGTGGGTAACAAAAATCTAGAACAAGTAAAACCCAGACAAATGTCTGAAATCGAAAAAATTTCCAAATACTTTGGCAAAATATTATAAAATTTCCAGATAGCTCAGCATAGCTGAGCTCAGTTGGCCTTATGTCAACAAACAAGTCAACAAATGGCTAAATATTGAATGCCAAACAGCGCAACAAATAATACCCTGTAGCGAGTTGAATGTGCTGAAAACTCAGAGTCCAGCCCGTTACATGCTAAATCTAATTGAAGAGTATCTCTGAGTCGATTCCCCGTGACCGAAAGGTTTCTCGCCGCTTGCAGTGCTGCGGCAGCTGTTGTGGGTCACGTTTCCGAATGGAATTTAATGCTGGAAAAATTAGAAAATCTGCTAAAGATAATATGAATTATTTTTTTTTTTATTATTTATGATATAATCAGACAGAATGCCCGCCCCAAAATATTATCGAAATGATCATTTATCGAGCGAACTGAAAATAAACTTTACCTCGACCATTATAATTGAGTGGCTTTCTATAACTCGTAGTTCAGATATAAGTTCTAAGTCTTGTGATTCGCTGATGAGGCCATTATGATTAATATATCTAATTCGATTGCATCTAACCATAATTGATACTGTCAGCTGGGACAGTTGTCTAAATAAAAAAAAAAAAATAATAATAACTAAGTAAATAGAGGAATGCCAAGAATTATTATAAAAACTGACATTGACCTGAATAAACTTTACCTAGAATTCATTTTGTTCACTAAATGCGCAAAATGTTGAAATAGACCCTAGAAATAGATAAGCAAGAATTTGACTTTATTAATGTTATTTTTGTTGATGGAGTTGAGAGCCAGGCAAACTGGCAGAGCTATAAAAATTGGTATAAATGGGCAGAAGAGCATAGATATTCTGAGTTGATATAGTAAGTCTAGTAAGTCTATAGGATATATACAGTTTAAGGAATTCAAGGTATCTGCCAGTCGGATACAGCCAGCTGGCGAATAATTTCGATTTGCAACGGAAATTATTTAAATTTTTTTTTGTGAATATTTCTATTGATTTTGCAAGATGGAATATTTCTATAAAAACATGAATATATTCAATATATAAATACACAAATGTATAATATTTAAATACATAAAAATATGTGGAATATTTAAGAGCCTCAAGTGTCAATAATTTGCGAATTTAAATACTTAAGCGTGAGCACACACCTTTGTAGACCGACATCCAGTTTGCAGTTTGACAGACCAACATTTGCCATGCGAATGCAATTTGCATTCATGATTCAATCAGACGTAACACCCTTTGCAGTGGGTTACTGCAGGCGGCGTATACCCTCGTTACGCAGCTGATTTAATGGGGCATTTTGGCTGTTCATTTTTCAGTTTGCCAGCAATTAAAGTATTTAATTAACGACGTAATAGTTTTGGCTAAGATATTGATTAACTATTGCTTGGGCTGGATTGAAAGTAAGAACTGAATGATTGACAGAGTATTTATTACTCATGGATTGAATTATTGAATGATTGACTGACCTTTGACTGTGTGACTAAAATGCTGAGAAATCATTGGCTAACTGATTAATCCTGGCTTATACTCTATTGATAATTTTTTTCTTAACTGAATGATTGACTCGCTTTGATTAATAGGTTTGGCTTCTTAGCTGACATTACTTACAAATAATATTTACCCAAAAGTTATCTAATCATACCCCTGTTAGTCGCTACTATACAGGGTATACGGCAACAAAAACGCTTTGTGCGGAATTACCAGCGGGTGTCGCTGGCGGCAAAGTCGGCCGCTGCCGCAGCAGCAGCAGCAGCAGCAGCGACGCCATCAGACTCAACGTCAACGTTGAGCTGCAAAAAAATTTTATGCATTTTTTCCTTATTCAAACGAAAATTGTGTTTTCCTGTCGAGCCGGTTTTTCTTTTTCATTATTGGACCACACCAGCGATGGCGTCGTCGACGTCTTTGCTGCCAGCATTAAAGCAAAGCCAAACAACTTGCAATCAACGCTGACGTCGTTGTTGCTGTTGTTGCTTTGCTATTTTTAGTTTGTTGCAAAAATAAAATGAACAGAAAAAAAAAGTTGTCGAAACTTTGCCGAGAGACTCGTAACAGCAACAATATATATTTATATATATTAAATCTTTTGTATACATAAAAATAAAGTTTTCGTGCTTTGGCATTTTGAATACAGTTTAACTAAAAGCTGACGACATGGCCGTAAGCCAGGATCTGTCTGAGAACTCCATCAGCTGCATGTCACGAAGGCACAAATAAAGAAATTGTTAATTTAATGAAATTGTTTTTTTTTTTTTTTTTGTCAACTAGTTTGCAGGAGAGACAGACTCTTGGAGTTGACGGAATGCCTCAGACACCTGTCTGTGGGGCGACTTATTTTGTTGAGTAATATATATATATAAATTTATATATATATGGGGAGAGAGCGACAGAGAGTAGAAGAGAATACACATGGTACAAAAATATTACAAAATATAAATAAACATTTTAGACGAAACACACAAAAATACAGCAAAGACGGCGATAAATAAGACACGCGACACGATTGAGTGCCTAATGCTTGCTCTAAGTTTATATATAACTCTATATATATACTTATGTATACATAAATATATATATATATATATAAATATATATATATATTATTTTTTTATCACTTCAATAATTGCAACTTTCTAACACTCTGAGCTCTTAGCCAGCACATACAGCTTAGCTCTAGATTGATTTATTCATAATTCTTGGCTATTTTAATATTTCTGCTATATTGAGTTAATTTTAGACTCGGTGTAAGGTGCCAGTCTATGTGGAGCTTCTCTAGAAGTTGCTCACATACTAATTAGTTGCAGTTCATCTACATAAAACTTTATGCAACACGACTTGAGTCTTGTTAGACTCGCCGCAGAGTCCCATAATTTTGTTTCATAAAATTTGGACAAAATCATTTTTGTTGATTTCTTAAAGAATAATAAAACTCCTTTTGCATTCCATTAGACCTCAATACCTAATATCTTGGGTTTTAGTTAACATTTCAGATAAAATTAAATTTAAAAAATAAATAATTTGAAACTAATCATTTTAAAATAATATAAAAATTTATATATTTTATTTAATTTGAATTTCATAGAAAATCTATATACTTATGTATATATTTCCAATTTCGAAACTATTTACAAAGCAAATCAATATACGCTTCTCTTTCTCTCACTTGAGTCTTTTCAAACAAAATCTAAATAAATATTTGTATATATATTTTATCAAATATAATATCAATATACGCTTCTCTTTCTCTCACTTGAGTCTTTTCAAACAAAATCTAAATAAATATTTGTATATTATTTTATATATATTCATTCAAGTAGAACATTTTACAGATATCATTGCATTTATGCAGATTGCCTTGAGTTGAATACGAAAACTTTTCTAAAAGCTTTTTATAGTCTGCATTTATTTGGGATTAAATTAAATTAAATTGTAATAAAAATTTGCAAATTTCTTAAGATTTTTATTGAACGCTGTCGTCGCTGTTAATTAGCGTTTAAATCAAACACAAGTTACGGCATTGTCGTAAAGAAAGCAAATACGCATAGAGCTCAAGAGATACGAGGCATAAATGCAATATACTATATAGACGGCAGCTAGATATATAAATAAACGAACCAGTTGGCTAAAGATAAGTGTGCTTTGGGTACAAAAAAATGCAATCGAAATGGAATTTATATCTTGAAAATAGCTAAAAAAGACTAAAATTGATGTTTAAAAAAAATATTACAAATTAATAAAACTTAAAAATATCATATATTAAATTCAAGTTTATGTTCTTTTATTTTTTTATTAAAGAAAAAATTGAATTCAAGAAATAAATATAAAAAAGTAATAATTAAAATTATTCCTAAATAATATAAATTAATAAAATTATATTATAAAGACTTTGCTAGAAATGCTAAAAGTTGTGTTATAAATTACATAGCAAAATTCCAATCTAATTTTTAAGTAATTAAAAATTACTTAAAGTGAAATATATCCATATCAACTTAATGTTTTTTCTATCGCGTCTATTCTAATGACCAAAGAAAATTTGCCAAACAGATTTAGTGGAATATTAAAAAAAACAGAACAAATTTAAAAAATTTAAATAAATTTTCTTTTTTTTTTTAAATTGAAGAGTCATTGAATAAACAAGCTTTTTGTATTCAATAAAAAAAAAAAAAAATTAGCAAATAATAATAAAATATTAAGGCCAGCACCAGTGCGTATAACCTAGGCAGAGCAGTGTATTTCAGCACATCATGAAAACTCTACATGCTCTCAAGTAAAAGATAAATACATATGTACATATATCTGATGATATATGATGTTGCAGGTTGTTGTTGCACCGCTCAGTCGTGTGGCAGAGGAAGAGAAAGAAATCGAAATAATTGCAGGCATTTTGCATTTAAATTGCATAATGAAGAATTCACGTCGAGTCATCGTGTTTAACTGTTTCCCAAAGAAGTTCTCAATCGAAGGCTGAAGACTGAGCGTGTGTCAATTATGCATACATATAGGTATTGGTATTGGAAATAAATATTTTAGATAAATGCTCGTTTCGAGGACATTTTGTAGTGGAAGTAAATGCCTTGGTGGAGGGGCGGGGCAGTCTCACTTTCACCCCCAGCAATGACCCATATTGGTTGCTAAGGCCGGAAATGCTTGGTGACGTGTGTGCAACACACATTTCAGCTGGCTGCCCGTGCGTATGAGTAATTTGAATGAAATTACAAAGTCAGCGCGTTGCAGCGCATAGCCTCCAAAAACAAACATAGGCCTAGCACGCAAAGTAAATAAGCAGTAGCCAGGTGTATCACATGCATACATGCGTATGTATGTACGCATGCTTGTCTGTTCCGATTTGAAACTAGTTTCGCTGCACATGTGCACATTAGAAGCGACGTCCAGCAAACAATGAAATACCACCATGAAAAATCCGCAAAAACAAAACTCTTTTTTTTTTAGCAACATATGTAGTCGAATGTCAGCATCATGGCTTGGCAACATATGTTGCAGCAACATGTCGTTATGCTTATACAAAAAGAATGCAAAGTAACGTTTGGCAATTGACAACAATGATTTATAAGCAACGTTAAATTAAATTTAACTAACATCATTTAGTTAAAATGCGTGCAATATACATATACATATATTTATGCTTAATTACAAATAAACAACAGCAAAATGTATAAACAATGTGTAAGCTGCGCTCAAACCAGCAAACAAAAACAAGTTTATCGAAGCACATGGCGAGGCACCCAGAGAGCGTCAAAGACAGCAAGAGCATGAGACAACAAGCGATAAAGAGAGCGAGAGAGAGAGAGTAGAAGAATGAGCGCACTGAGCGCTCAGCGCTGCCCTACAAAAAAAAAGACTGCGCACAGTGAGTCACTGACGTCAAATTAATATGTTCCATATAAAGAATAGCCCAAAACCTATAACTATAAAGTTTTTGATGCCCTTCAGTATTTTTCCAACTAACTAACTTATATTAATACAAGTTTTTATTAGTTATTTGCTATATTTTTACTTTGTCTCAAGAGCAATCAAAACTCTTGCGTTTCACTGTGCCGCGACAATAAATAGCATAATTTACACAAGAGCGTCGACGGCGGCGGGAACGACAGCAGATACGTCGACGTCGACGGCGGCGTCGGCGTCAACCAAAGATCGTATTCGTATTCGTTGGCGTTCGGATATTTTGTTGCTGTTTGTTTTTGTTTTTTGCCTGCGGTTTGTCGCTGCTGCTTTCTGAGACACATGCACGTTCGCCTCACGGTAGAAATTTTCGATCAGTTTAAGTTTTTCATTTGCAACGAACGCAAGCAAATCGCTCCGAAGCGCGCGCTTAAATAAAAACGAAACAGAAAAGTGTCAGCAAACTCTTATTTTGTGCAGACTAATCAAGCGAAAAACGCGCGCGCGCGATTTTAGAAATAAAAAAAGGAAAAAACTCGCACACACTCCAAAAACCGTAAAGCGGGGTTACGTGCTAAATAAAAAAAAAATTAAATACGGGTTTAAATGTGCAGCGACATATATTGTAAAGTATTTAAAACAATACAAAAAGCTAAATACCCTCAGCACACATTCCCATATTTTATTAAATTGTTTAATTAGCTGTTTGCCTGTGAGTGAGTGTGAGTGTGTGAGTGCCAAAGTGAGTGAGTTTTTTTTAACAACAGTAAAAATGCTGCAGTTGCTGCTGCTGGTGCTGTTGTAATTGTCTGATATTTTGTCTGTGTTCATTTTGTGGTTAGAGTTTCGTTTGATTGGAAATGATCGCTGATGAAAAATCTAAATGCAGCTTGCCTCCATTTTAACTTGCATATACCGTTAGAGCAGCATAAAGCAGAAAGGAAAAAACGCATAGCTTTTTCAACTTGAAATGATTATTAAAAAAAAAAATTAATAATGGGTTTGTGTCTGTGTGTGTGTATTTTAATTTTAATTAAAATTTCAAATTATAATTTCTTAAATAATTTAATTTTGCAGAGTGCTCAAACTAAAGGCAGATTCGCATGGTGCCCAACGCATTAACATAAAACTAGAAAAAAAAAAGAAATAAATAAAAATTTAGTTATATTAGACGCGTGCGTGTTTGTGCATAAATTATAATCGTTTTTTGATGTCTTAACGCGAGTGGCATACAAAAGTGAAATGAATACCAGTTAGAAATGTGACTTAAACCACTTAATGAATTTATCCACAAAAAAACAAGAGAAAAATTAAAAAAGAATCAACAAAGGAAAACGCTAAGGAATCACACGAAAAGGAATCCAACTACAGCTCAGCGCGAACAGCAACAGTGATCGAGCTAAAAATCAGGTGTGTGTCTAAGTGTGTGTGTCCGAGTGATGTAAGAAATATAAAAAAGCAAGCAAATAAAAATAGGAAGCAAAATTGATTGCACTGTGCAATCTGTGCACAGAAATGGGCAAAGAAACGCCGCTTGCCAAGTCGAGAGGCAGGTTTGCATTGCCTGCCTCACACCCTCTCTTCTCTGTCTGCTTCTCTTCTTACACACATACTCTCTCAATATCTCTCTACCACTTAATATTTTGCACTCTCACATAGTTAGGCGCAGCTTGTTGTCTAAAATTCTGTTCATATTCGTTTTCCTTTTGCGCCTCTCAACGGTTTTCCATATGTTCATTGCCCTTTTAGACCGTCGCTCTTTCTCTCTCTCTCTCTCTCGCACTGTCTCTCTAGCATTTACAAGCAAAAGTCTACAACTGGAATTGTTATTGTCCTCTCGTTTTTGGCGTTTACTGCATTACATTCACTTTTATATGTATACACATTAGGCATTGTGTTAATCCAAACTAACCAACAAAATTATTAATATTATTCTTGGCTTAGCTTTTGCCTGCGGGTCAAGGCATTTGTTGAAACGTGGTTGTATGTTTTTTCATTGTTATTTCTTATGAGCGTGTAACTTATTTTTTCCTTTCTGTTGTTGCTTGTTATTTATTACAACTTGAGGCCAAAGCGCCACGTGAAACAGCTGACCAAAAGCATAAAAAAAAAACCAAAGCAAGCTAAACTTAGCCAACAGCAATTTATACGAAGAAAAAAATGAAGACCTACGCCTAATTTAAGGTCGTCAGCACAATAAAAAAAAGCAACCCCAGTCAGTAACAATAAAACGAAATAAAATATAAAAACAAAAACAAAATTCAGCACGTAAGTTTCACTGTCTTCTGCTTGTCGCTTCTGAATTTGTCTAGAGAGGCCCTGTGATGCCATTTTTGTAGAGAAACAAATGGCAACGGTATTTCAAAGTAATGAACTCACACATGCACACATATACAATTGTAACTCTATACGGTAACATATACAAACATACATATATTTATATGCACATGCTGCTTGCACATAAGCATAACTTATGCATTTACTTTTCATCACATTAAATACCGTTGCTCTCCTACTTTGCTTTGCCGTCTATGCTAGTTAGTGTAGGAAAAAAATCTGTTATGCATCAGAGAGCTAAACGAAAATTGCAATTGAATGTCTAACTGTTGTTGTCGGCAGTGTACAATTTTGTGATTTTGTAGACTAGCTGGCGGCTGATGCTGACAGTCTCCCTTTCACTCCCTCTCTCTTTCGCTTTGCGTTTGTCGGACAAAAATAGTTCGGCGCACATGAAAAGTTGTGAGAAACGTAACGTTTAATATTTTAATGCAGAACCAATCGATCAATTAGATAGTCTTATGGGTCTATAAATTATTTAAATATTCTTAAGGAAATTAATTTTAATTTTATTCTAATTAATATTGTACTCAACGAAATCACTATCTAGCTGTCAATATTTTTGTTAGTTGATAAGATTTGTTTTTAATATGTTTAATCATGAGACAAATGTATATGTATATGTACATACATGCAGGCAAAGTATATGTTATAAACAATTTCAACCCAATTTCCATTCACATACTCTTGATATTTTTATCGCACCGAACTCCAAAGTCTACCGATTCCAAGTGGACAGATAATTTAAAATAAAAATAAAAAAAAAAATATATTATTTATATTTATATCAAAAACTTCATTTATTTTTGTCTAGATAAATTTAATGCCTGCCTAGACAGGCGGAAGCATTTCACATTTATTTTCCTTTTCTCTTAATCATAATAAATCGACGCACTTGGGCGTCATGTGGGCGTGGCCAGATATGTAAATGTGATTTACAAGCTCGCAAGCAACTGTAAATGAAAATGAAATGCGTTTCATAATTACGAAATCCAACACGGAAGAGGACAAAAAGAGATGCGTCGCGTCGCGTAGATACTTTTGCATCTTTTTTATTTTTATATATTTTTATTGATTTTGAGTGACAATCGAGTCGCTTAAATTGTATTCCTCGCTACATACGTATAAAGCTTGTTTTACATGAGGAAGCAACAGCTCCCTATATGGTATGTAAACTGAACGTTATCATACGACTCCGACTGTCTGTCTGCCTGTCTAAAGTTGTAGCTATAAAGTCTTGTTTTTAAGTGCACCCCAAAACATGTATATAGTATGTTTTCATATATATATGTATCTATATATCTGTAATAGCTAGCAGAAAAAAGGCTTGTCCTGGCCACAGTAATCAGATCATTTTTTACACTCGCAGTGAAATGTTTTTACTGCTTCTTTTATATATATATATATATATATATATATATATATATATATATATATATATATATATATATATATATATATATATATATATATATATTTGTTCACTTCATTTATTTATACATTTTATTTTTTATTCAGACAAAGAGGCTTATTGTAATGTTTTTATTTTGTACATTTTATTATTTGTTTGCTTAAAATTGCGTGAAAAAAATGTCATAATTACACAAATAAATACGTGAGTTCAGACACATGAAAAAAATGAGAAAAAAAAAACAAAATAACAATTGTCTCTAACAAAGGCACTTCATATACTCCTCAAGTTGCCAAAGTATCTGACGGCTTTGTATCTGCACAAAGAGCTCTTTAAATCGCGTCTGTGCGAGCTTGATTTATTGACAATGTCGATGATTTAATAAGCGCTCTCCCATGAGAGAGGGAACAAACAGCTGCTAGTGCTAAATTTTTTTTAATCATAGAACTTGGATAAGTGCATGGCCGTAGCCACGGCTGCAGTCGAAGCTCACTTGAACCAAGAAAAATCATAGCACGTTATGCAACCTTCAAAATGAATACTGCAAACTATACTTACCATAAAAATTACGTATATTTATATTTATATAGCTAAATATATTATATTTTTTGTTCCATGGGAAAAATGTGTCCAATAATCGAAATGCGCATTACAAAATTACGAAATCTTGAATTTATACCAATTATATATTATATGTATATATAAATATATATATATATATATAATTTTTTATTTAAGTTTTCTATTACAGAAAGTTAATGTTGCATAGAAAATGCTTTCCTAAAAAAAAACTAATTATAATAAATCATATGTAGCCGACTTGCTGTGTTTTATAGGAAGTATTTCCGATTTGCATATTAAATTTGAGTGTCTAAAGCAAATGTTGCGGGCAACATAAGTGTTGAGTGTTCTATTTGGTTCCGTCTTGCGGTTGGCTTTTGTTGTTGTTGTTGTTGTTGTCACTTGTAAGCAAAATAGTTGATTGTTTTGCGGAACAGAAATCTGACGATTGATTGAGTTTGATTAGGCAAGCGCACAGATACGACTACAAAACGAGATACAGATAGATAGGTTAGGAAAGTAACAAAATGTTCGAACTGGTTTGATTTATTTTTTATTATTATTATTATTATTATTAGTCTTATTTTATTATTATTATTTATGCAAACAAAAGGCGTTTACTTCCGCCTAAGTTATTAGTTTAAGTCTTATTTTGTTTTTCGTTTTTATTTAATGCTTACAAAGTCGAGACGCAGTTGATTGAACGCTTGCTTAATTATTATTGACAACAATGGCAATTAGTTGCGAGTCAAAGATACAGATACAGATACAGATACATTTAACAGACATAGGTGCAGACACAGATACATTGACAACTAGAAATAGCTAGCCGATCGGCATTCTTGCGGCCTGCACAGGTTCACACACGAAATCGGCTCAAGTGTCACGGTTACGGATTATGTCATTTTAACGCCACAACAAACAGTCGCAAACCCTGCCCATGCCCGGCCCCCTTCCTCCCTCCCCCTTCCTGTTAATGCTCGTCATCGTCGTCAGCGTCAACAAAGCTGTCATGTGCTTTGAATTTGATTCTAATGCGGATTTGTTTTGCAGCTTTGTGCCTGCTAGTGCTGTAATATATAATAACATTCTTTAGGCCATATCGTATATCAATATATCGTATAAGAACAATTTGTAAACACACATATAAATTCTTTAATTTTATTGAAAACTTCAATCAAACGCTGGCATCAGCAGTAAATCATTTAACTTTAATTTCTTTACACATATCTATCTCTCTCTCACAAACGACAGCTACGATAAGAATAGAAAGTTGCTCTACGCCATGAGTATACCTTGAACTGTTAGCAGTTTGCTGTTTGCCACATGATTTGCGTTTTCTTACCATTATCCAATACTTGTTATATTACTACCGGGCATATTAAGTTATGCTATAAACCGCACCTCAACGCGATAGGCCCAACCCACGGACAGTTGTGGGAAACTAATTCGTTTATAATTGAGCCGACATTCTAATTAAAACAGGCGACAAAAAGACTTTGAAAGTGAATTCCTTCACTTGTATGAGGAACAGAGCTAACAGCCTCACTTCAGATACATTTCATGCGCCCGCTGCATTGGTATTGCAGTTCAATGACTCAAAGAGGGCTGCTCTTGCAGTTGTGGCATTTAATATGCATTTGATAAGCAATTGAAATCGTAGCGAATGCATTTTTAAAATTCCTTAGAGTTCTATATATATATATATATATATATATATATATGTATATATATATATATATATATATATATGTGTGTGTGTGAATATTTGAGAACTTGCCTCTCATATGGCTAAATTATGAATATAAGTCGTTTATTAGAGAATTGTTTTTGCAACCGGTTTTCGCATTGCTTTGCGAGGGAACAGACCCGCAATACCAGCTGCTTACGTAGATATACTAATATATATACTATATATATATATATATATATATATATATATATATATATATATATATATATATATATATATATATATATATATATATATATATATATATATTTATAAAAAATATTCAAAGTGAGATTAGCGAGACAAACAAGTAGAAACTCCTAACCATATAAACATTTTGGTTTGATTTTCATTTTGATTTGACTTCGGTTAGTCACAAGATAAACATCAAAACCTAAATATTGCTAATTAGCGCATTATCAACTAAATAATAAATATATAAAGCATTATTCATGCTGTTAAGTCATTTGAAATAATTAAATTAATTTGCACATTTAGTCTATATTAAGCGATGAAGACTGTAAGGGGCAGCAGTTGGAGTGGGAACTGTCAGAGCGCGACTCTCACTATGATCGCTCTGCATATGTTGTCCGAGTGAATTTAGAAAACTAAAGTATCTCAAAATTGAATCTGAGCAGGGGACGAAGCATTTATCTTGGAGTCTTCGAATTGCTTTTATTAATAACCCAGTTTGGACTGAGCCCTTTTAATAGGACATATGCAAACTAAAAAAAAAAATTATTAAGAATACGTATGGAATCTTGAGAAGTTGATTTAATTTATGGTGTATATTTAATAAATAATATATAATAATAATAATAATATATATAATATAATTCATTTACAAAAACAAAAGCAACAATTTGGAAATAGTTTATTTTTTCTTATGTCAAAGCAGGTGTAAAACTTTTTCTGTCGCGTTCGAGCTACTGCTAATTACTTTGAAATAAAGGCGAAATAAAAATATCTCAGACACAATATATAATTGTGTATATATATTTTGTTTTCGAGCACACGATGTTTATAGTTTATGTTTTATTTAGCTGCCGTCTAGGCCCAGATACATTTGTATCTTTTAGTTATGTACGCTAAAAATGCTGTGACGTATGTGGTGGCGATTTTGTTTATGATATGCCGTTCGTCATACGCTGTGCTCACCCAACTGTGGGGCACTCACAGATGAAATAAATCTATCCTAATCATTTGACTTTTCAATATTTCTTATAAGCTATGTTATAGGGTGTCTGCTAGTCGAGCGTTAGATTTCAATTGGGTATTCTTTCTTTTGCGTTTCATTTCATTTGGCTAAAAAAAAAGTGCGTCGTATGCTTTTACTCCGCCGTCGCCTCCCACGCTTTTGACAGGTGTCTGCGTTTGTATCTTTAAGATACATTTGCTGCATAAATTAGATACATTTCTTATTTGTATTCCTTTGAGCATTCGCAAAAGCGAAAGTGCATTCGCCAAAAAATATTCTAAAATATACAAGAATATCTAAATATATAGCTGATTCTGGCATAGAAAGCAGCGACTCTTATCAGCGAGTGATTAGCTTTAGCAAGCAGATTATCGACTTGTGGTCAATAAGTGCGTACTTCAGCTGCGTTGGGTAAGAATTAAAGTGTTAACTTTTTGGGTAATTCCCATTGGTTACGCTTAGCTAGAATTTGATATTGTTTACTTATGTGTTTAGGTCTTGTTTCTGCTCT
This sequence comes from Drosophila mettleri, assembly GCA_035047625.1. Lineage (NCBI taxonomy): Eukaryota > Metazoa > Arthropoda > Insecta > Diptera > Drosophilidae > Drosophila > Drosophila mettleri. The sequence continues at coordinate 9,723,075 of JAWNPI010000035.1, read as the reverse complement.
CAGGTTTCGTAGTCGACTGTTTTTGTTCTTTATCGATGTTTATTCAGTCCGCCTAACATCTGTAATACACATTTGTGTAACTCGATGCGCCCCGTCCACTCTATGAAATTAAGATGATGACGCATTTTATTAAGATGTGCCGAGCTTATCGTAGCTGATTTCGATTTTGTTGTTGATCTCTTCGAAATAATCTTGATTAAAGGTTTTTGAGATAGGTTCCTAGACGGGATGATTAAATGAATATTGCGTATTGATATTTGGGAAACTAATATCTCTAAGATCTTATATAAATTCTAAGTAGCTGCAGAAGCAGATTTTAATCCCGCTACTCTTTATAGATCTGCCAGCATATGGAATAAATTTGACATAAATGCCAACAATAATCTAGCATAATAAATAATTTCTATAAATCCTTGTTGGAATTTTGCCAGTTGCTCAGCTGGATTTGTTGTATCTGTCAGCCACGAGACCCTGTAGCCTAACGCCTTGAGGGGTCAGTCTGCGCTCTTCATTCTTCGGTCTTCAGACTTCTGATTTCTCAGCGCATTCAATTTACAGCCACTTGATTGTCGCATTGCCATTTGAGTGTGAAAAGCAGACATCATAAAATGATTATGAGAGATGATGCGTGCTCGATCATGCATTTTCCAAATATAAATGTTCTATATTAAACAGAGCCCCAGCTGCTCTTATCGCAGGCGACGCTTATCACGTGCTGTAGTTTTCCACTTGTTTTTCCAGGCTGTGGAAAATTTATTTTGCCACAGATGATTATGGGACATGCAACACGAGCTTGTAGATTAGAGCGGACGTGGGATTGGATACGGCGGAGTCCGTTGTTAATGCAACAGCTTCTGTTTCTCTCTCTTTTATATTTCGGTTGGCTGGCCGTGACATTGACATAGTAAAATTTCGTTAGTCGAAATTGATTTCTATTCATATATGCGCATTGCACAATTGTCGAACAGCGTTTTCAAATGCCTTGACTCCACAGTTGGCTGATAAAGTGGAGTAGATATATATATATATATTTATTTATATTTGTAATAAATAAAATCCAAAGTAAAGCGAATGTCTCACCTTCATGGCCCGATGCAATTTGACAAAAATGCCCTAGACCCAGACCTAGACCCACACCCAGACCAAAGCCCAGAGCCAGAGCCAGTGTCAAGCAGAAACCCATTGAGACGTGCTCGTAGCTCCCCCGGGTTTTCAAGCGTGAACTTCACTTTAGCTCAGTCGGCAATGTAAATGCCTTGAGACTGACCGGTTGTGGTCAGTTTCAGTTGCGCACTGAACGCATACAAGGTTATATATAATTATATACACATATAAATATATACATATACATATACACATGCATGCACATGAGTATTATGCGCGGCTTTATTCAAATTGCTCGTTTCCTATAGAGGAATCTGTTTTGGCCTGATGTGGCTTTATAGACGAAGTGGCCACTTAAGTTGCGCTTACAAGTTCAAAGCCACTCGAAGAATTCGCAACACAAAACACTTCAAATTGATATGGCAATATAGATAAAGCCGTAACTCCCCACTCTTAATTGTGTGCAATATTAATTCAATCTAATCTTTTCTTAAGTTAACAAACAAATGTTTAAGTAACTGATTTATGAGTGTAACTATATCTAACTTGGCTTGTTCAAACTGTCTGTCTTACAGCAGCTAAAATGTTATTTATAGAATTTTCTATTGCTATTCAAAGTGTTCTAGACTCTATTTAGACTTTGATTGATAAGTAGTCAAAAATTAAAAGATATTTATTAGTTATATTCATTAAAGGAATCGATAATCAAAGTCTTGAGTCTTAAAATATTTTATGATATTTAATTTAATTAATTGTTTTTCGATTTCTAGGGGAAAGGGGAAGGCAAAGAAATTAACAAAATATAATAAAAATGTTTCGCATGCTTCGAACTGCACATATATACTATAATACTGATATATGTGAATAGGGTTCAAGGTATAAATAGATTTCTCAGCCCTGTTATGATTGACCTACTTATAGCGGCGGCAGCACAAACTGCCCATCGTTCAGAGTAAACTGGAAGCAATTATAGCCCTGCTGTGATCTACTATTAAACGTGAATTGATGTGAGAATCGTAAATACGGCCACAGACCCAGGCAGCACGCACACACACACAGACAGAGGCACAGACACAGACACAGACACAGATATTCACTCACACCTTTGCACAAGTCAACCAGGCGTTAAACTATAACAGAGCTGACAGTTTACAGTTTACAGTTTACGGGCCCCAGTTATATTAGATGAATGCAATTAGAGAGCTTTGTAATTGCATTCTAGCTGCGCCCATAGTTAGATAGTTATGCCATAGACTCCATTGTTCTAGCGATAGCTGCGGCTCCACCTGTAACGGGGCACTTTCGATTTCGCTGGGGCGTGGCACATCGACCGCCCATTAACTTGTCCAAATTGGCGTTGTCATCGTCATCGTGTCGTGTTTTCATTGATGTCTATTATAAATATAATTTTTTTTATTATTTTGTTTTGCTTGTGTGCCAAGTGTTTGTTGTTGTTGTTGTTGTCGTAGGTTGGGCTTTTGTTCTGATGTCATAAAGTTTTCAGCTAATTTACATGATTAGCAGCTGTTTTTCCACTTAATACAGTGGAGTGCTATAGCTATATATATATATATGTGTTCTGTAGAGCATATGATTTGCTATTGAGACCAGAACTGAAGATCATCATTTGCCTCTGTTGAGATCTTGTTGTTGATGGCTTCCATTGAGGAATTGTGTCTTAACAACTTCGTGAAACTTGAACTTGAAATGCTAATTGGAGTTTGGCACTAATTATGTATATATTTACCGCTGATCAATGAGCCTATATCTTTATATATGGCATTATCACCTTTTTGATATCGAATCGATTATTTGTTGCCTCATCTCAGCCTCTCAGTCTTTTACATTTTTATCCAAAGTCCTTGTAACATAAGCAAATGATTAGCATAAGCTCTGCGAGATTTTGAACTCTGAATAGCTGAATTCGATCAGCTAAGTTAATATATGCAAACTATCTTGAAACTTGTTTATGTAGATAAATTGAAAATGTCCAAGTGGATCGCTTCAGATTAAACTAAACTATTTATAGCTATCAAAAGTTGACATATGTTGATTGAGCGAGTCTGAGTGAGCGTGAGCTGATCACGGTCCATTGCAGGTGATCATGCGAATCTCTATAGCCGCTTGCTGTCGATCTTCTTTACAACTCATTCTCGTAACTAACACGCCCTATACATTATTGCCCCTGGCTGCCCTAGCGCGATAATTGCCGTGCATTGCATGCGCTTAGATACTGGCTCGCACGGATATCTATATTTATATTCATATAGATATATGTATTTGAGTTGCGATATGATCGTCGTGCTGTCGTTAGCGTTGCAAGCGACCGACAATGGCCTGCTAATTACGGCGCTAATGCCGGTTCAATGGAGTTCATTGAAAGTAAAAGTTTAGCTAACAATAGAGAGACAGATTGAGAAAGAGACGGAGAGAGAGAGAGAGAGACAGTGTGTGTGTGTGTGTGTGAAAAAGAGATAGAATTGAGTAGTTTTGCCAGCGGGCTTTTGATGCTTATCGACAATAGCAATCGATTAATGAACGTAATATTTGCAGTGCTTAACGGTTAACTGAGTTGAAGGATCGGTCGGCAGCAAGATGAGCCTGATCGATAACGGTAAATATCGCCTGCGCAAGGAGTGGACCAGCGCCTCCATACCATCATTGGTCAACATCGATGAGCACGTGGACGGCGGCGAGGCAGCTGATAAAAGCATGAATATAACAGCTCCACTGCCACCACAAAAGCCGCCACGTCGCAGCTCCTTGGCATTGGGCCTCTTCTCCAGCAAGTCGGACAAGAGTCAGAAGCGACGCAGCTCCATAGCCGTCTCGTTTCTGCGACGTGATAGCAATAAGGTAAGCAAAAACTCACAGTGCATCCCAAACCCGGGCTCATAACGTCTCGCATCTCTTTGCAGAACTCTACCAAAGACTCCTATGAATCGGCTGTGCGCAGCGAGAAGTCTGATGGCTCTGCCACGCCCACCAACAGTCCCGAGCTCGTCTATAGCTCGGAGGAGAATATACGTGCCAGCTCACCAAATGAACCTGGTAAATTGACTTATTTCGAGGATGGCACACAATCGCGTGCCATTGTCCAGGGCATGAATCCCTATGATACGCCCAATGATCGACAACGCCGACGTCGCAGCTCGCTGCAGACGAAATTAGATCGGCACAGACGCAAGAAGATGGACTACATCAATCAACGGAGCTTGGACTCCAATCTGACATACAGTGAATCGCACAGCGATCTGACCAATGATAGTATGGCGGCCAATGGCGCCAACGCCAGCGATATGACCGGCTATCGGAATGCTGATGATAATGATGATGAGGACGACATTGTCGATCCCAATCATGTTGAGTATTTTCCGCGCGAGAAGCGACACTCCTGGTGGAACATATTCGTGCCCGATAACTTTAAAAACAGGTTCGCTAAATATATATATATATATATATATTATCTATATATATATATACATGCATATCTCGTAACTCCCATCATCTGAATTGCTCGCTAACCAAAAGTGTATGTTTAACAAACGCCTTGCAAGTGACTAAAACGCATTGTTTAGTTAGTGCCCTAAACAGAATCCCGTTGCCCGTTGCCCGTTTCCCGTTGCCCTTTTCCCGATACCCAAGTAACTAATCTAAGCGTATACCCTGTAATTAATAGCTCTGCCAAAGGTAGCTTTGCTCGACTATCGCCCAGCAAAGCAATTCGATTCACGGCAATCATTCATTCTGTATGTACGTGTGTGTATCAATGTATGTGTATATGTACTCGTATATAGAAACAATTTAAAGAAAGCTAATATTATTGACATAACACTCTACTATCTGGATTCTCATGAATTCAAGTAAGTTTGACAATCCTAGGCCAGTTATCTATAACGGTTTTATGCTATACCAAATTAACCTAAGCGAACGCCGTGCCATGCGATTCTCATTTGGACAATCCCATCCCATCATTATTTATTCTCTCTAATGAATACATCGAGCATGGGCTTCCACTTGTTGATGAGTTTTATTGTTGTGTCACTTTTGAGTGTCAAACACCTTGAGTTTTGCTTTGTAATCCGCTGTCTTTCAGGGTTAATTATCGCATTAGACACAATAATGGCGCAGAACTGTTTGAGAAAGAGATGAGAATTCATTAGCGTAGCGCTCCCATTGACTGGCCCTGGCCAAGCCAAAGGCTATGAACTCTGATAACCCAACTAAGTTACAAAAACACAATCGAGCTGAACTCGAAAATTAGCCATTATTGTATTATTTATTATTTATTCTTCATATTTCTGATCTTTCGTAACTCATTATATTAATTATTTGTTAGAGTTATTTGCCCGAAGGCAAATGCATTAGTGCTACCCATATATATATATATATATAACTATATATCTCTTATATGTTTCTTTTTAATTATTTATTTTCTCTGCTTTATATAAATATTTTTAATTTTCATGTGAATTCTTTATTCGGTTTTATTTGCGTTGCCTTGAAATCAATTCGCTTTTGTTTGTTTATTGGAAATGCATTTATTTTTATGCACATTTCATTTTCATGAATTGTTTCCAGTTTGCCTTTGTTGTAAGTCTTTTACTGCCCTTACAGGGTATATTAAAGCAGATAAATCTGAGATATCAATATCTGTCAAGAGCTATGCAGTTAGAGGGAAAGCTATATATAAATGGAGTGATATATGCTTGAATTAATTTTATATAAGTTAGAAAATTAGGCTTAAACTTTACAAAGAGAACACAATTATAAAATAGTATCAAGTAAATACCTCAGTGCAATGAGTATACATTAAGTCTGTCAAAAAAAACTTTTTACATGCACAAATGTGCAAATATTTTTTGATTTCTCTCTTCCTCAAGAGTAACGGAACAAATGTTGTCGTTACGCAAAAGTGCGCTGCTATTATCTATTTTTAGAATGCCTTTGCATAAATTCTTCTTTGGTCGACCTTCCAGGTACCGTTATCACAAATTTAAGAGCGTAGCTTAGCTCACTCAGGAGAGAAATCTGTATGTATGTATGTACATGCTTATGTATGTATGTATATGTGCAAAGCCATTTAGTGTGCATTTATTTCATATTTTGCACTTTTGTACATCATAAAGTTTCTTCACCCTCTTTGGACTTGCTATCTCTGAAAGCGTATTTAATCTTCGACGTGTCTTAATTAGCAGCTTTTGTTTTTGTGATTGGGCAGATATTTATATTTTTGTTTTTGTTGCATTTTAATTACTGCATTTCTGATTGTGATTTTATTGATCGGCGCCAGCGGCGTAAGCCTCGAAACGGGAATTGTCATCAATTTTTCTTGAACCTGGAAATATGAGCTTCATTGTTTTGCTTCTTCTTTGCACTAATTGAGGCATCGATCAACGGGAAAACAAAGCCAATTTTCATAGATAAAGCTGTACAACGAACCCACTCTTTCTCTCCCTCTATATGAATGCCAATTTTTGCAATGCAAATTAGAGATTGTTGTCTATCTATAACATGGTATTCACATACATATTTATCTTAATCAAGTGCAAGTGCTGCAATTCCCTTTTAATACACCCGCCGCCTGTGGGTGCTGCCCAACCCAGAACCTGTTGGAGCAATCAACGGCGCAATGAAACATGTAATAAGAATTAATAAAGCTGGCCAATTGGCGTATGAAATGTAAACAGCTTGCAATATTTCAATATGATATAACTGACCGAGTTTTCCTCTGGCCTGGCTCTTAGCTCTCTATAAGACAACACGTTTTACGGCACGCGATGGCTAAAACGGGAGTTCAATAAATGACTTTCAATTAAAGCACTCGCAGATATTGTGAAGATAATCAGATATTAACAATCAAAATGTTAGTATTATGTTTATGTGAAATAATTATAGAGTTATGATTTATAGAATTATATATACATATATATAAATATATTTACTATATGCCAGGCATAGACTGACAAAGCAGTAGTAAGGCAACAGTATATCATAGGTATATTGGTAATATATGTATCAATCTATCTAACTTTCTATATTATTGCACTGTTTGACAACAACAAAAATTTGAATTGTTGAGCAAACAGCTTTATTATTATTAGGTAAAAGTAGTTTTATGACCAATAAACTATATACTAAATATGTCGCAAATATATGCATAATTCATATTTGATATTTATTGACTCTCTACTCGCTTCTCAACATTTAAGTGTATGATGTACAAAGCTAATTTATATGATGACAAATATTGATTTTGTTATAATGAGTAAAGCTATTGATGAATTACAGTTGACAATGCTTGTAATGTTCTCAATTTGAATGCCAATCTTCCTAAAAATACAGCTAAGATAACTCATTGTATTAATTAACAAAAACTTACAGGGTATAAGCGAATGAACCCAAATCAAATATATTTTGTATATTTTATTTCTTATTAAGTTATGAGCTGCAATTTTACAAACCTCTTCACAAAACCAATGCGACCCTTTTTTAACGCTATCAAGAGCCTGCAGGGTATAAGCACGAGCATGACCAACTAGTTCATTAAAAGAATACTGTATTGAATGCCCCCACAAATTGTGTGCCCCATTGACGCTTCGATTACGCCATACAAAGGGGAGAGAGAAAGAGAGCGAGAGCGAGAGTGCGAGTGCGAGTGCGCGTGCGAGAATGAGAGAGATGAGGATCGCGAATTTACAAGCACAATTTCCATACAATATTGTGGCCCTTGCCGCTTGCCCCGCGGCCACTTGAAATTCTTAATTAAACGCTGGCCACACTGTCAACCAGCCTCCAGAGCGTAATCTCACGTGCCTAAATATTTGCACAGTTTGAGGGTCTGGCGCGACGTCCATAGCCTTCGGGGGCTCGCGCAGTCACATGTCCGTACGCGTATGCGTATGCGTATGCCTCTGCGTATGTATGTGTATTCTCATTCGCCTTTTTAGATTTCTATGCGCATTCACATAAATTCTCCAATGAGAATGCCTGAACATAGATATATGTATGTACATATGTAGAGACATACATATACACATATATCTACAAACATTTGCCTTTCCCCCGCATCGAGGCCTGAGCCTCGTCGTGTGTCGGCTAATGTCCATGCAGTAGTTATTTAAATATGGCAACAATTTTGGCAAATATTTAACAAACGTAAATACCTGACGCATGGGCAGCCACTTGGCTGGCAACTCGAGTCTAGCCGCGGCATCAAGGTGATGCCCAAACACTTGAATACACTGCACAACACGTTGTCTGTTGTTTGCCTCTGTGAAGGACTGCAAACGCAGCTGCAACTATCGCAAATATCAATTGCAATTGCAATAATTAAATATTGTTGAAGCGACGATATGTGGCAATCTAACAAATATGTGTGTCTCCTTATGAATATCTAATATTGTTACTCAAAGATTCTTGTAATTAAGCAAATGCTAGCAAATGTGAATTGCAAATTGTTTTATTTGATTAATATAATTAAATTAAGGTAAATATTCATCAAGGACTATTGCAAAATTTACAAAATGTGAGAGCAGCGAACACTGTAAAGCCAGAAAGTCTATCTAATATATTGTCTATGCCAATATTTTGGCAGTAGACAGAGATGATGGCTTATCTAAAACATAGTTTTATGATCTACTGAATTACTCAAGTCAACTGCAGTATTGGACTCACAGTTAAGAATACAGTTTAAGTACTGTGAAAGTAATCAAAGTTTTACTCATGGTTAAAGAGTAAAGGCTATAAGTTATTGCTTTGATAAAGTGAACTTAATTTATATATATATATATATATATATATCAGAATTTATATATATAATTTCAAGCCTCTAGCAACGAATATACTCTTTTTCGTTGTCTGAATCTAAATAAGTAAGATCAAAAGAGTCTGACTAGATAGATACACTAAACTTCTCTTTGTGCTTTACTTTAGAACAACTTTTGATCTTGAGAGTATTTTCTCAAAAATTGCAGAGCTTCATATTGACAGTTGATTAGATTTGAGTATTACTCACAGCAGATATCTTTAGCGCTTTAATTACTTTTATGGTAAATCTGATACGAGCTGTTGTCCTCAATCTCAGCAATACAAAATCTTTGTATTTTTGTCAGATATAAACAAAATGTCGATTGTTATCGATAATAAACAGAGATATCGAAAAAAATAATGCGCTTATAATTTATATAGTAATATATAGATTGGCATTATATAAAAAGATAGTGCAAACCGTGACAATCTTTTATAATATGTTTGGAATTCGACCATTATTGTAACGGAAGTGTTTCAAGTGCATTTCGAACTATTTCGCAGTGAAGTACTTGTACTTGTTCATTCAGCACTGAAAGTGTTAATTAATTGTCTGCGAATCATATTATTTCCACTAAATTACAAGCACATTCGTTTGACCCCCATCGCTTTGGTGTTATCACACGAATGATTCAGTTCTTCGTATAGGAAGCACTTTCGATGGATTCTATAGAAACAATAAACAGTATTTCTGGCTGTCAGTGTGCACTTGAAAATGTCCAAATCTCAAGTATATATATACATATATATATATATATATATAGGGCATAATGCAGAGGTACAATTTTGCGTAACGACAAACTTATCAAAGCCGCTGAAATATGAACCCAATGAGTACTTAGATAATGCACAAACTTTTGCGATTGCTTATAAATTATATGAATATATATTTTTATATAGTTTCTAATCTTACGATTTACGGCGTGTTTCATAATAAATACTTGTGCCTGTGCTCGATTGGCTTGAAATACTTGAGATTTTATATACTGCATGTGGTCAAATTCGGGGCACACGACACACACGCTCTTTATGGCCAACCATTTGGGGCATATATCATTTCTGAAGCCAATAGCCAATGGAATTATATTATATATATGCATGTACACATTTGCATAGTTTTCACAGGCAGCTTAACGAGTTTTGCTATAAATGTTAGTCATCAATCATCAATCATTGAATCAATTTATTTTGAATTTATTGAAATTGTAAATAAAATATAAATTGCAGGTGAAACAATTTGTGAAAATATCTAGATAGATAACCGGCTTTATGCATATATATTTATATAAAGAAAATAAAATGTTTCTTTAATAATTGCTTCAAAGCCGCTTGTCCATTCGTTGATTACGTGCGTCTTTGCACAAAGTCCAGCATGACCTTTGACTGCATTTATATACATATAATTCCCATAAATGATGTCGAACAACAAGGTCCAAGCACACACACACACAGCTGTACAGCTGGATATGTATTATGTGGGTGTATCCAGCGCTTATGATAACACATCATGCCAATCTCTCATCAAGAGTAACGAGCGAGCGAGCGAGCGAGGCATTGCTCTCGTGTGCTGCCCCCGCTATTTAAGCGGGAGCATTTCAGTTGGCGACTGAACACGGGTAGCGACATTTGGAGACCGCCGTCTCTTAAGTTGAGCCGACAAAAAAAAAATAAAAAAATAAAAATAATAATAATAAAAAGCAACGATAATTCGCAAGAAGCAAAAACAAAGCTCGAGAAATTGTTTTTTCATGCAAATGCAAAGTGCAAAGCATTCGAACTGGATTCTGTGCAACACACGTGTCGCTGTGTGTGCGATAATAAATTATATTTTATTTGCTTAGCAAATTGTGCATATATTAATTGCGTGAGGTGTGCGCTTTTCACATAAATCACGAAAAATTCAAATCACATTTGTGAACTCAATACAAATTACAAAAATTTCCGAATTAGCAGCTGCTGAAAAGCTGGGCTTATCTTCAATTTAATTATCATCAAATTGAATGCATAAATCATTTGCTAACATATCTTGTTGGGGCCATTAAAGGGGCTCGTCTGGCCAACTCTGTTGCCTGGCAACCAACTAAATGAATATATCAACCTAGGCGCTAATCAGTCAAGTCGACAGCTTTCGCACTTTCGGTCCACGAACTGTAAAGCGCAGAAGAAGAAGGCATAACTAAACCGCGCTAAATGTTTTATACAAAAGCTTAAAACTAATTTTTATGTAAATGTCAAATATACAAAAAAAAATTATTTCAACATGTATACCTTGGCAAATATGCAGAACGGGTATGCTGACTCAGTGAAAAGGTATGAAGATGCAATTTATTAAATATATTCTTAGAATGATAGATGAATATTTTAATTAAATATGTTTAATTAACAAATATATATATATATATATATATATATATATATATATATATCGAGCCTATTAAATTTAAGAATATTTTTCAATCACTTTAAATGTTTCTGTATACGAATCGAATTTTGAATGGTTTCTTTTGTAGAGTAAATATAATCCCCCATTTGAGTATATGTTCTAATATTCTATGCTAGTCAGCGCTATTTATTAGCCGCACATACCCTTCAGCACACACTCTCTCTCTCTTCAACCGCCCTCCCTCTCACTCTATCTCTCTCTTGTTAGCTTCTGTCATTTTTGAACCGGTTTTTTAACCAGCGTCACACAAACCAAATTTCTCAAATATTTCACACAGTCAAAAATGAAATATTACGAAAATCTTTGTATAAACAAATTCATTTAATTATTATTATTAAAAGCTATAATTTTTGTTTTTAGCACATTTTTTGTGCCTATTACTAAGCATTTGGCACTTAAGAATATTGACAAAGGGCCCAAATAACTTCCAATTGTGAAAAAAAAAAAAACAAAAAAAAACAAAACAAAGTTGAACAATTAAAAGCTGTCGGGAGTAACGGACTGCGTAATACTCTTTTTCGTGTGCAAAAAGTAGTAAAATTAAAATATGAATTGAACTCATAAATTGAGATAAGAATCAACTAGATAATTGAAATATATCTAAAAAGTAGAAATTATATTTATATGTAAATAATATTTATATAAATAACTATATAACTATAAATATATGAATATATAGAGTAGACAAATAGAAATGTTAACTATAGGTACTGTATGCCATCGATCGAAAGCAAAATAAAAAGAAGTTAAGACGAACGATTGGTTAGGTTAATGGTTTAGAATAAAAGTGAGGATAAAACTTGTCAGATATAGATACAACATTTTAGATTAATTTATAAAGCAGCTGAACAGTGAGTGAATTACTCATTTTTAGGAGTCACTGTAAAACTTTAAGAGATAAAGTTAAAGAATTGCCCCAAATTAAAAAGTAGATATCTGTATTATATCATATATGTACCATAAATATTCCTATGATTAATCATCAGTTGTCGCAATATAAAAATTTGATAGCTGTATCATATGAGATATATTGATATGATTCATCATTCTCTCTTTTCGATCTCAGCCTTTATTTATTTATACCATTTTTATAGTCAAAATGCAAGTTCATGTGCATATGGAGAGGCAGGCACAGTCCCAAAGAGTGCCTAAGCAGCAACGAAAAGATAACGGTAGCGTATTTGCTTTCTTTGCAAACAACGAAAGGCAACAACAAAGACAAAAGCAAACATAACGAAAAAGTAAGGCAAAACAGCAAGAAATAATGAAAGAAAACAAAAATGCTGAAACTTTAGCCTTAACCTAAATTGTTTTGTTATTGCTGTTGTTGCCAGGAGATTACTTTCAAGTGCAAGTTGATTTATGATAAACCCAAAGAGAGAAGACCAAAAGAGAGCCAGAGCGATAGCGAGAGCGAGAGAGTAAACCAGATGTGACCTTGTAAGGTTTTTGCGCAAATGTGAGCGGCATAAATTGGATATGCGGAAAATATCATTAATAAAATGTGAATATCTATGATGTAATACGAGTACGAATTGGGCATACAGAGCTAAGGCAGAGCATCTATAAAGTGGATGTCAGAACACATCATTAGCTGTTGTCAGTCCGCTCTCTCGCCCTGCTCCCCACTCCCTAAGCACTTTAATAACCTTTTTTTTCGAAAGGTGACATTGTGAGTTGCACATTTAATTAACCCTTTCAACCTGCTTTGTAATCTGGCTAATACAAACAAGTTGGCAATGCGGCTCTATAAAAATAACAAGCAGATAAGAAAGAATGCGGCATTATGAAAATGTCTAATTATAAAGAAAGATGAAAAAGAAAAAGAAAAACTAAAACAAAACAGAATCGAAACAAAAGACATGGGAAATTAGAAAATGTTTTCAGTTATCAAAAAGATACAAAAGACACAAGAGCCAAGACGAACTTGAAATACACTCCAAGAAAGGGACTTTAAATGAAAGATATTTATAAAATATATATATATTAACAATAATAATAATCAATATACATAGCTAGTTTTGATTTTATGCACAAAAGTTCTCATATGTCCAAGATGTATATAGTATAAATACTTGGCTCAATTTCTTCTTTAATTAATTGATTTTAGCCTTGCTGATAGAGCAATTATTCAATAAAGTTAAGACTAAATATAGCTCAGATAGAAGCTGTCTCTGCCAGCTGCTACTGCTGCTCATTGATAACTCTCGAGTTGCTCAACTTCTTTCAGCTGCTTCAGCTGACATCTGCGACTACTTCAGCTTGGCTGCTGTTGGCTGCTGATTTCTGCTGTTAACTTCTTCAACTTCCACTGATCTGTTCTATTGCTGGGGCTGTCGACTTCTGTTGACTTCCACTGTTCACTTCTACTGTTGACCTCCTCATATTGACTGCTTCTCTGACCCTGATTGTTGGCTGCTGACTGCTGACTGCTGACTGCCGACTGCTTTAACTTTGTTTGCTGACTTCATTTGTTGGCTGCTGAACCTGTTTGTTGACTGCGGCTGTTATCAGTTTATGTCATGTAGCACGTGCTTTGCTTTGCTTTGCGTTGCCTGAGAAAGCCAGAAGCTGCAGTTGGCAATTGATAAGAGACGTTCAGCGTCTGTGATTGGGCTGTGAGTGAGGCTGTTTATTAATTGGTTATACGCTCGCTCTGTGCACATTCGACAAGCTAATTAATTTCGTAATCAATATTGCAAATATGGCAAATAAAACACTGACAGCCAAATTGAGTCATCAAAGTCAACGAAATGTCGCCAGAATTTCACGTAAAACAAAATTTTGGTTTTTTTTATGGCTTGTTTTTACAATTCGCATGCTGACAGCTGCCTTTGCTGCGGCTGCTGCGGTAGCTCATGCTAAGCGGGCTGACAGTGCGTATGATTGATGAGCATATACATTATAATAAATATACGTTTATATTGACAAAGCTTGAATTTGTATTGAAACATATTTAAATATATTGGCATTTAAAGCTGTTTTTGCTGAGTGAGAGATGTTTGTGGAATATCGGAGATTATTTAAATTACATTTATTTCTTAATTAATAAAGTACGTGACAAAAATTAGTGTTTGCTTTAAGCCATATATGCATAAAAGCAATAGAAACAATCAGCTGAGCCTGTGCCAAGCTGAGCTGCTTACGGTTCTTCAAGCTTTTCTTGAGACATAAATACTTGCTTCCTCTTCAGCTTCTTTGTCAAATCTTGTGTATACACAGATATATATATATTTGACACAAAGGCTTATTAAAATCTTCTCAGCTTCTCGAACGCCTGCGTCGAGGCACGTACGCAGCATGTATGATGAAAGAGCAGACAAGCCTACTTGCCCTCTCTTTCGCACTGCAGAATCATGCTTTGTTTGCGCCATCAAAGGTCAGTTCTGCCTTTGTGTTCCTGTCTCTCTCTCTCTCTCCCTTTATATACATATGTATATCTCCCTCAGTTGCTTTTCATTCTGATTCATTTGTTGATGTTATTTACTTTGCTGCAGAGTGGTAAATATCAATTGTATCCACTTAAAAATAACTCTCAAGACTTACTGCTATTAAGTCCAGTTGATAAAAATATATATATATATATATACATATATATTTTATATATTATGGAAACTGGGAAAAGTGGCCGCGCTAATTGATTTTAGAATGTGTTAATCAATTGTAAATTTAAATTTATGAGTACGCATATAAAGAAAAAAAAAAAAAAAAACAAACAATTAATTTAAGTCTTAAATATAAAATTTATTAAGCTGTCTGGCTTTTATTCATTTGACAGCATACGCGTGAGCCCCAAACTCTAGTAGGTTTTGTTCTTTTATTATTGTTTAAGTAATATATAAGGTTCTACGAACATACGATTCGATTCGTTTCGATTTGACCAAAACATCCCAAACTACATTTTGATTACTTTCATTTATTAGGTATTATAAAGATAGACTTTGACGCGTATGCCGTGTGGTTCGGTCTGATCAAATTGTGGTAGGCGTACAGTTTATTATTAAACGTGCTCTAATGGTATAATTAAGTTCAGCTGTGACCACTGGGAATTGGCAATTTGCGAATATTGTGAACTCAAGATAAACTGGGCGAGCAATGGAGTAGAAGAGTGGCGAAAAGAAAGATGAAAAAATAAACTAAAAGAGATGGATTGGTGTAAAGAGAGTAATGAGAAAAGATGACATGAGATGAGATAAAAAATATAAATAAGAAAAGAAAAAAAATATAAATAAGAAAAGAAAAAAAAATAAAAGAAAAGAGATGAATTAGAAAGAAGACGAAAAGAATGGAGACGTTGAGAGAAAAAGAAGACAGTAAGAGAAAAAAGAGTGAAGCAATAAGTTAAATATGAAAAAACAACAAGAAGAAAGAAAATAAAAGATGATGGGATAGAATGATGAGATAGAAAGATTAGAATGAGAGACGAGGCTTGAAAGAATCTGTGCTAGAAAAACAGGAAAAAAGAAAGAAAATGTGCCAAGCTTGAGAGGAAAAATAAAATAATAAATAATTAAAATAAAAAGTAGTGGAAAGAAGGGTAAAGAAAATGAGTATGAAATATAAAAAAATATCAAATCAAATGTCAAAGTGCCCCCTAAAATATCTAGACTGTAGAACTGTTACAATAATTCATCAAAATAGCGCTATGCCATTATAGACCCCACTCCAGAACGTGACAATTCTAGAGTAATAGAGCAATAAAACTGCAGTTGAGCGCGTGCTTTCAGTATCGCCACGTGCTCCACGAGCACCTGGTGAGGTGGGTCTAATGCGAACGGCCATAAATATCAAGTAATGATCGGGAGTAGTTAAGGGTAGGGCCAGGACGTTACGTGTGTATTTCGCAATTGGCGTTTGTTGAACAAAATACATTTCATGCGAACAGATATATATTTGAATGTTTTGTATTTTCATATATTGTTTTACCTTTTCTTGTGTTGTATATTGATTTTGTTTATGATTTTCTCGTTTAATTTTCGTTTGCTCCTTTAAATTATATTAAACAAACGTGCCAGGTCACGTAGGGCTAGTCAAGATGTTTCCAGTTTGTCGCGCAGCGTTGACAATTTGGCGATACCCGTGCGCAGGTAAGTTCCGTTAATTATTACTAACGCAAAATTTAGCTTATATCACTCACACACTTACACCCCCACTCACACTCACACTCACACAGATAGCTACAACAGCATAGCTAACACCTGTATCATTTGGAATGGCATGCCTTGCATGTTGCATGCAATGTCTGCCATGTATATCTGCATGCACGTATATAATTAGTTGAAGCATGAATATGCATAACGATTTGCCCTATAAATATCACACATACTACTATATAGCCCATATATGAATATACTCTCTATTTACATGACATTTTTTTACAGCAAAAATTGTGGTCATAACCCAGCGATAAATTCAATGATTATCAATTTTCAGCTAATTCACAAACGCAATTATATAAATAATACAGAATATGGTGAAACAAAACGATTTATGATTACTTATAGATTTACAATTAATCTCAATAGACCCTGTCTTTGGAATAGCCAATTTTCGGTTCTGGTATTATTATTTACAAGTGTCACAAAGTTGGTTAAGCACCTCATATTAAAATGATTAAACGTATAAAAATAAATGCCATGAATTTGCTGTTGAATAAACAATGGGAAATCTTTTGTGCCGTGGACAGATTAGCAAAGATTAGATTAAAGAGCAAATAGCTTGATAGGGTCCTCAAACACCAAGTGCGTCATATCAATCAAAACTGTCTCGAGTTCGTCTTCATGCTTTGCATACAAACATAAGTATATTTAGATATATATTTATATATATGCCTACAACATTTTTTGGCTTGTTTGTTTAACCATTTTTATCAGTGGTTAGATTAAGGCGCATTTGACTTCTTTACAGATAAATGTTATATGATGCCCTTATATTTAAAGTATGTTTACTACAAGTAGAGCAAAAACCTGAAGTTTTTAAAAACGTAAACAAATTGTTAAGATGAATTATGATATCTAGTTTATAACTAAATGAGGCAGTATGCTGCAGCTGTTGAATCAAAAAACAATTTTGTATTCTTTTCTCAGGAATTCATCAAATGCGATTTAGCTCGAAATCATAAATGACACAAAAGTTCTGAATATGTTCAAAGATATATAAATATATAAAATAGATTTATCTATTGAAATGAAACAAAAAAATTAAAGAAATTATTGGATTGAATTCAATTGTAAAGCAAAAATGATTTAAGTATCTCCACTTTTAATTATATATTTATTTGTGCATTTTATATTTCAAATAGCTGTAAATGCTAGTTTACAGTTCAGTTTAGTTTATAGTTAATAAATCCATTCATATTTTTATATTGAAAGTATGAAGTCAATTAAGTTAAAGCTCTGCTCAAGTTATTTAGAAAATAAAATAAATAAAGGAAATCGTAGTAGAAGATAACAAAATATATGTAAAGTAAAAACTAAAAATAAAAGTTATGCATATTTACTAGAAATAGTGTGATTCGAACAATGAATAGCAAGAAATTGCAAACTATATATGGATTATATGATTATATCTGGTAGTTTTCTGAGAAATTGAAACCACAGATAAGTTCACATTGAGCATAAAAGGCCCAGAGGAAATGTAATTAAATCTTAATACATATCTTTGCTATGTAGAACAGTTACGCAGTTAGGCAATTTATACTACATTAATCTGTGTGCGTTTGAAACACATAGTGAAAAGTTCTTGAACTCTCTGCAAATCAGAGGCAATACGATAACTCGACTATTACTTTTATCATATCACATTAGATAATAAATATATATATATATATAAATAAATATACACATATATATATATATATGTATATGTATATATGTTATTTATTAAGTGCCGCAGAATAATGTTGTCTTTTTGAAGTGTTGCTGACAGTTGCTGACATGTGTCAGCTGTGCGCAGTAGATGTTCCATGTTCCATGTTCGATGTTCGATGTCCGTTGAGCAGCGGTTGGGTGACTCGCACTGCGCGAATGGTGTCAGTGTGGCAACAATTGCATTCAACCTTCCTTGGCACTTGTCATTATCAAAGTCAAAAGGCTTTAGGCTAGGGCTGTGCTGCAACCTGCTGATAAGATAAACCTGAGAGAATACTCTATGCATAATATTTGTATTTTAGCTATCGATATGCCAAGTTTCGTATTATTTTCAAACTTCAAATGAGAAGAAGAAGCAAACGTATGACAAACGTACTGCACCTGCCGGCCGCGTTTCACATAAAACATGTTTACTGTACTCACTCAAAAGTTTATTTATTAACAAATAATAAAGAACAAAATGAAATTTATTTAATCATGTGATCGCACTTTAGCTGGAATTGAAACAGTTGTGCAAATGGAATTCCTCGCTCGTCTCTCAATTTAAAAAAAAAAAAACAATGGGACTACAGAAAAGAGTTAAGCTGCCCAAGCAGGGCTGTCGTCATCCAATTTTAGAGCTAACCCAGAGCATATTTTATAACTCAAATAAAAGTGCAATTTTAGCTCAGATCAAGATACACATTTTTAGTCTATTATATTTTACCCTTGGAAAAATATATGTAGTATTTATTGTAAGGTCTCAAGATCTTTTTAAGATGCTTAAGAAAAATGTAATTTTTATTATTGTGTTTTCAACTATTTAATGGTTGATAAATATAAAATATTCTATACAGGCCGCATATCTGGTATTCCAGTAAGAGCTAATTGAGATTAATTTAGATTCGAGCCATAAAAAGCTTCATTCCACTGTGTAACTTATGTCGCCACTTACAAATCAAACACAGATATATATACATATATATACATATATATATATATATATATATATATATATATATATATATATATATATATATATATATATATATATATATATATGTAAACACATAAAGTTTATATGCCAGCAAACAGAATGGGCGCAGTTTATTTGATTTGTGAAATATTTCAGCTGCGCAATTTAATTAAAAATTGAAACATGCAAAATAGCAGGAATTGCGATAAATAATAATACATAAAATAAATAATAAATTTCTGTTTATCTACGAACAATAAGCTCTCTCAGCTGCCTCTGCGCATACAAATGCTAGAATTGTATAAAAGAATATACATATATTCTACATATATAGAGCTATCTGCTTTTATCATTGATATTCAATTACGCTTATCGCAGTTGGCGGAGACATGGACAAATTAATTTCCATTTGGCTTTAATTTTAATCAATTTAACAGAAGTTGTAGAACCAAAAGGAATGTCAACCCGAGCTCAATGCGAACAGATATCTATCAATATATGTGTATATACAGTTTAGTGACAGCTCTTCTGGCTGTCAGGCAGCTTTTCAATTTCTTGTGTCGAAAATAAAATGAAAATCGGCTTTTTCCTCAGCGGATGAGAGTGCGCGCAGGCGGAAATTACATTCTTATACCCTGTAAAGGTGGTAGCCGGCTGTATTGCTGGAGGAGAACTCTTTTGATATCGGCTCGAATGAACTGAGTTGATTTCGAATAATATTTGTAATATTTGTTGGGTATCTTTGAGTCAGCCACGCACGCTGCACCAAAATGTATAAAAATATAAAGAAATATCGATGAAATTAGTTCAGGGTATTTGTTAGTCTCTTTCGCTTCCTTGCCAATCAAGTTCTGACAGAAAACTGTCAAAATTGAGCCTCAGCGAGATAGATAGTTTGAAATATTGATAACTCTTAAAAATGATATCATAATATGTCTATGTATATATATAGAGGAACTATTAAAAGTCGAGGCGGCAGTCCAAAGTTAGCCACATGTTGTCTTTATAAGGCTAACTACAAACATGGCGCTAGGAAGCAGCTACAATATTAAATATCTAAGTCGTCATCAAAAGTAAAGAATATTCTAAAAAAGAAAAAAACAAAAAACAAAAATGTCGAGCTGCACGCCAAATGAATTTTAATGAAGTTGAATGTGTTTACAATTGTGTTTGAATTCAACTTGGAGGCATTTGCCTGACGCCTACCGCGGGCCCCCATCCAACAACAATCGAACAAAAAACCAAAAATGATTTTCAACATTTATATTCGATGGCCGTAGATCGATGATGCGGCGGAATTTCTAAGCCGGCATCGGGTTGCCCTGTGAAATAGCGAAAAGCTTCAAATCAGACGAGACGAAGTCATAAGTGGAATGCATTTAATTAAGCTCGCCTCGTTCGGATCCCCATAGAAGCTGGCAATCGGCTGCTGCTGTTGCTGCTGCTGTTGCTGCTGCTGCTGCTGCTGACGCAGTTGACGCTCATTGTAATGCTGCATGCGCTCCAGCACCGATATCTGGCGATAGTTATCGGCTGTGTAGTGCGACATGGCAATGCCGGCGCCCTCGATCAGCGCCAACAGCACCCCGCCCACCAAGGCGCTGCTTAGCATGGCGGCACAGCCTGAAATGATACCAGAATGCGAGTTGCCATTAAATATATCGGGAAATGCATTTAAACTTGCCGCCGCGCGCTGCTAGAACGCCGCCAGTGGCTGCGCCGCTTATTATTGAGTTCCACGGATCCTCCTTGCCGCGCGCATAGACCAGGCTGCAGTCGATGGCACTGAATGTGCCGCCCCATATGGCGAAGCTGCCACCCACTAGCGCCGAGCGGGAGCGCATTGCGGCCATGCCGCCAGCGAGCCGACGCGGCAGACCGCAGGGTGCATTGCGAAATCCTTTGATGGCCTGAAATATGGCGCCGCCCACGGCGCCCATAGTGAAGGCGCCGCCACAATCCTCCACGATGCGAAAGGGGCACGGCTCACGTGTATATTCCTCCATAATTATTCAAAAAAAGGCAAGCGATTCACAAAATGTTTGACAGCCTCCGCTTGAAGCTAGTCCAGACTCAGACGGCAGAGCTGGCAAAAGCAGCGCCTGCTCAGCCTCAGGAATGCCATGTTGAACCCTGAAATTGCATTTAAAGGTTACAGAAAAAAAAAAAACAAACAAACACCAAAACATTACGAAAACAATTTTTAACGCGTCGTTGTCCATTTTTGGTCAGTTCCAACTTTTTGATTGCCAGATTAAAGCAAAAACAAAACAGAAATAAAACAACAATAAAAAAACATTACAAATAAAAATTAACAACACAAGTAAACACATAAATAAATTGTTATTAGCTGGTTATGGCCACAATTTAAGCTGGAAAAATTTGTAAGTGATAAAGATCGCAGCCAACAAGTTGCTATCGCTTTATATTGTTGACAATTAATTTAACGATACAATTTTGTTTCGTTGCGTGTTTTTTTTTTTTCTTCTTTTATATTTCTATTACAGGAGCAAATCGCGCAGTGTGGATCATGGCCTTGCAGCGCCTTTTGATTTGGATTCGTTGCGTTCGAAAGTTGAGCAGCGTTTCGAGAGCGTCGACAAACTCTCCAGTGAGTATATAAATTTATTAACAAACAATTTCAGTGATTCAAAAAGTGCGCGCGCGCGCTATGCACACTAGCGCCATCTATATTGTTTCGCGCAAAGTAAATGTACTCGAAGTTGGCTGCGCATTGGCAAATATTTCAATTTGGTTAACAGCGCACAAAAATGTTAGCAAGTTCATTCCGTTTTAACAGCAGCAGTGTTGCTATGTTAATTCTTTGTTTGATTTTAAAGGAGTAACGGTTCTGGTAGTACTGTATGTCATTGCCACAGAGGATTGCTTGATTCGATATGTGATTTATGTAGTTTACTGGAATTAAAATTAAAATTGTTAATTATTAGCGAAAAACAGAGCAAAACAAAAACAAAAGCAAATCGATCAGTTTTAATACTTGTTACTGTTAACGTTATCTACATATCTGCAATTATTGAGTCATTCAGAATTCTAAAGCTCACCACATCGATAACAAAATGCGCTCAAATAAAGCCATTATCACATTGCCACCGAATAATCATAAATACATATATGTGTGGAAATATATACACTCTTAAGATTTTGTACATTTCCCGCTGAAGGCGCTGGCCGGTATTTCAATTCGTCTTTGCCTGTTCGAAAATCAAAACTGCTGAGCTCAGCGAAAAGTTTTGACGGAGGCGTCGCAGTCAGCGGAGTTGTCGTCGCTGCTGCTGCTACTGCTGCCTTTATTACTGTTGTTGTTGTTGTTGTTGTTGCAAACAGCAGCCGGGACCGAAAAAGCAAAGGAAACGAAAGAAGTAAAGAACGCGAGATAAACGATTAGACATATAAAGCGATTAGACATAAAACAAAGTCGTGAAATAAGTGCAGAAACGATCATAAATTAAAAAAATTATATTTAAATTCGATATTATGTTGGAACTCGTTGAAATCTATTGGCGTTCGAGTGTAAATGTGAATAAATCAACTCAGCCCATGGCCACCACCAACGAATTTGTTGTGATTTACTTATGCCGCCAATTCACACAGTTGCCCCAAGACGCCATCTTCTCGCGCCTGCGTCCCGACGATGAGGAGTTTGTGGTTTTTGATCAGCTACCAAAGCAGCCAGAAGAAGCGCCTCAAAGTAAAAGTCAGCGCAAAAATGCATTAAATACATTTGTTTATCGTTTTCTTTTTGTTTTTTTTTTTTTTCTTATTTGGTATTGTGTTATTTGACAAAAGCTGTTTTCTTTTTCGCAGGGCAAAAGTCTTCATTGCCCACCATACCCACCATTTCCTATACTGTGGGAAATCGCGACACATTGACCTCGGTGGCGGCACGTTTCGATACGACACCATCGGAGCTAACACACTTGAATCGATTGAACAGCTCGTTCATATATCCCGGCCAGCAGCTGCTGGTGCCCGATAAGACGGCCAAAGATGATGCCTCCACCAGTTCTGCTGGCACTGCTGAGGGCGCAGGCGGCGGCAGTGGCTCCGGCAAGTCGAGTCCAATCGAGCGCAAGTTGTCGAGCGATGAGAGCAAACAGGAGAAAGGTAAGCGACGCTACTGGAAATGGTGCAATTGGTGCGATGATCTTGAAGCTAATTTTGCAAGTTATTCTAATTTTGCTTATACCATATACCATACCATACCATACCATGCATACAAGTATTTATTTCATTTCGCTTAACTGCATTTTGCATGCCGCCAAAGGAAATGAACGAAAATTTGCATTTCAAAAATAATTTCATTGGGCTGGCAACGCCACGTACAACAGTAGCGTTTGACAGCCCTAACAGAAGCTATATGCAGCCCTGGCTCTACAGCTGCTGCAGCTGTGCAGCCCTAACTGAATCGTGTGTTCGTGACAGTTTGCGCTATTGTATTTGTTTTGTGTGGCCCAAACGACGGGCAAATAGATAAAATAAAGTCTGAAACGAATTTCTTAGCACTTGGGCCACGCACGCTCACCAAATTGGATAGCAAGTGTTGTAAAGTGCACGGACAGCCCCCATCCCACACAGAGCCGACGTCATCTACGCACATAGATCAGCATGCACACGGCAGTGTTTTGGCGAAACGGAGGTTATTGACGGATTCTAATACATAAATATGGGCCTTTGTGCGATCATGCTTTTGTTCTGTAAATCGGTTGTGCTAATTATTCTGGGCAGGCGGCTGTCAAATGCAAAATTTGGAGCGCATTTGGCTCTTGCGCTCCGGGGTCTGATTTATATCACATGCCGCGCATTTACAGAGATTTATATTTAAAATAAATAACACATAAATCAATGTGGCCCCGTTTAGGCTTCACACGCTTATCTTATCAGTCAGATAAAAATCAGAGCTACCCAACGGGCAATTGCGCGTTTTGCTATAGCTTCTGGTCTTCAATTTGCCGTATTTACGTTATTCACACTAAATCCTCCATTCTGTATTGCAGACATACTCGAGGGCTTGCGTCCAGGCTCCCCTAAGCCGGGGCACATCGAGCGCATTGTGGGCAACAGCAGCAATGCCGGCGGCAACAGCCAGGCGGAAGAGAACGCTGACAAGAGCGATGACCCAGTGATTACCCAACGTTTTCTTAAGATCAATGTACGCCACATTACCGATGGCCAAGGCGTGGTCGGTGGCGTTCTTTTGGTCACACGCAATGCTGTCATGTTTGATCCGAACGTCAGTGATCCGCTGGTCATTGAGCATGGCCCCGAAAGCTATGGCGTCATAGCGCCCATGGATCTGGTTGTGAATGCGGCCATCTTTCATGATATTGCGCATATGCGCGTGGCCGGTGGAGCTGGCCCAAGTGTGGCTGCAGCAAATGCTGCCGATGCCGAGAAGCCTGAAATTTATTATCCCAAGCCAGTATTAGTTGAAGAAGATTCCAAGGAATTGTCCGAGCAGCAGGCGGATCTTGAGACCAGCAAGCAGCACCTAGAGGGTAAATTCTATTAGCCATAAAACAAACTGAAATGAAAACTAATTATTATCTTCAATGTGCACAGCTCAAATTGGTTCGCTGGAGATCACCGATGATCAGGAATCACTTTGCTCCAGCACTGGACGCGATGGTGACGCTTTTCCCAAGGCCTTTGAGCGCGAACGTGTTGAGGTGAGCTACTGAAAGAGCTATATAGGCCTTCTGCTTATTCACGTGTAACTCATTAGGATACATCGACGGATGCCAAAGATAGCGCTAAGACTGACGCTCAGGATGAGGAGGAGGAGGATAAGAAGACGTTGGGCCTGACAAATACACGCAGCACGCTTGAGGAGCGCCGCAAAAGTCTATTGGATCATCACTGGGCGATTCCCAGCAAAGATCGGTATGTATATTTATTCAGCTGCACTCGGCCTGAACTATGTTGTTTGCTAACCCATAACCTGCTTTAATTCAGCCGAAATGAGTGAAGAAAACATTTTTGTATCTTAATAATTTGTTGTACAATGTTCTTTTTGTGTTTTTATTTTCATATTTATGAACTGCAACGTTCCTTCAAAATAATATACATACCCATACATACCATTTGTGCTTCGTCAACAAACAAACAAACAAACACACACACAAACACAAACACACACCTACCTGCACACACACATACATGCACATGCACACGCGTATTCGTACCTGTATCGTACCCGTACCCGTACCCGTACCCGTACCTGTTACTTGTTAATACACACAAATACCGCCAAATACTCAGCTATTATTTGTCTAATTCCCGAAGATCATCGGATGACGAGGCAGACAACGAGTCCAACATAACGATAGACAGCGCCGCTAAGGTCCAGGACGCACAGGCATCCAGCAGCTCCGCCAATACGGGTAGTGGTGGTGGTGGTGGTGGTGGTGCTGCTGCCGCTGCAGTTGCAGCTCAGGCGGCTGCTGTATTGCCCGGCATCGATTTGGAGCACCTGGAGCAGCTGTCGAAGCAGTCATGCTACGACTCGGGCATTGACATACGCGAGCCCATACCCACAATACAACCGATACCAAAGAAAACAGTATACAGCGATGCTGACATCGTGCTCAGCTCTGACTGGGTGCCGCCAAAGAATATTGTGCCCGCACATTTCAGCGAATCGCCGCCGCGCAGCACCATTCTGGGCCAAAGCCTCGATGCTGTTGGCGGTGCGCGTAAGAAGACCTCAAGCGTCAGTTTCAGCGTGGACGATGAGGCGGCCCAGCAGGCACAGGCGGCCGCAACGGCAGCTGCCTTAAGCGGCGACAAGCAGGCTGACAAAAAGAACAAGGTAAAGTCGAGCGATAAATGTAAACGAAATAATGATATTAACGTATTTCATTGACTTTGCAGATGCTCAAGCGTCTATCATATCCCTTGACCTGGGTGGAGGGCCTAACTGGCGAGGGCGGCCCATCAGCGGCACCTGGCGGCAGCCTCAATAAGTCGGCGGACACTGAATCGGCGCCCAACACGGGTGACTCCAATCAGAGCGTATTTTCGAAAGTATTCTCAAGGTGCGCAAACGACAAATCAGCTAAGAGCATAGCATATATATATTTTATTATATATATATATATATATATAATTGGTGCCACAAATTTTGTTTATTTCCTTAACAAAACCAAAAAAAAAAAAAAAAAAATATGCTTACCTTCGGTTAATGCGGATCGGCTGCTTTTGCAAACATACATTTTAAACTTATGCTTTTCACACACACACACACTCATACATGCACACGCGCACACACACACACACACATCACACACGACTTATGTACACATTTGGTATACATATATAACTATCAAATTAGCTCGCCCATCACTCTGGTCTCAGAGCTGGGCGGCAATCTATTTTCGAAAACACCGTCCGAAGAATCTGGTGGATCACCAGTGCCGCCATTGACACCGCACTCGACACATTCCGAGGGTCATATGACCTATGGGTAAGGACGGACTGGCAACTGTGCACTCTGTTGTTGTTGTGTTGTTGTCGTTGTCGTTGTCGTTGTTGTTGCTGTTGCAGTTGTAGATTTTGTTGTGTGTATCTCATGCAGCGCATAAGTTCCATCATTTTCAGTTTCCACCTTTGATCATCAGCTAATTTCAATTTATCACGCATCATATTCGAGTCCAGCCGTAATCATCCACTCGCCTTAGCCAATCCATTACGATGTTAATAAACTTATTATAATTGCTTTCACAGGCGCTCCTCCATCGGCACCTTCATACGGCCGCACTCGTCGGAGGGCACTGCGTCCAGCACAAAGTTGAAGGAGCCGAAGCAGCTGCCGCCCAAGCTGGACTATCGCTCCATGGTCTCAATGGATGACAAGCCGGAACTGTTTATCAGCGTGGACAGTAAGCGCAGCTGTTAATATAATTTATTTAATTATATTTATTAAAATTAATTGTTTTTGCAGAGCTTATACCGCGTCCAGCACGCGCTTGTTCTGACCCACCTTTATATTTCCGCCTGCGCATGGGCAAGCCCATTGGCAAGGCCATACCACAGGGCACCACGGTCATGTCGTATGGCAAAAACAAGCTGCGCGCCGAATATTGGTTCAGTGTGCCCAAGAATCGGTAAGGCGCATCGCATCATTGTGTAGGTCGAGCGCGGATCACTAACTCTCATTTTACTTGTAGCGTTGATGAGCTCTATCGCTTCATAAACACCTGGGTGAAACACCTGTACGGTGAACTGGACGAAGAGCAAATAAAGGCGCGCGGCTTTGAGCTAATCCAGGAGGATACCGAATGGACAAAGAGTGGCACCACCAAGGCCGGCGGCTACGGCGGCAGCCAGGATGGCGAGGAAATAGGCGATCTCACCCGCGAGTCCTGGGAGGTGAGTGCCATATTTATCCAATTCCTCGATTCACCCACCGCCATATATCTACAGAGCATTTGCATCTGCTCTAAATATATATCTATATAATTTTTAACCTCTTGCTCTGAGTTTTTCTCTCGAATTTTCAACTCAAGATAAACAAAAGTTTCTCAAAATTTTCAAATCCTAGCAAAACAAAAAAAAAAAAAGCAAAAAATTAAACGAATTCTTTTTAGGTTATGCCTCAAAAATCTCTCGTAAAAGTATTTTTAAATATTTAAATATAACTCTTGTATACTCTGTTTTTTTTTTTTTTCGATCTTATATTTAAAATTGTCCACGCGATTTTTCGACTTGTTTCTGTTCTCCTTATCGTATCTCTCTTTCTCTCTATTCTATTTAAATTACGTTTCAATTTGCATTTATATTTTTTACGTACCAACACACGATTCAATATGTATCTGTATCTGATCGCACTGTTCTTCTGGGCGAAACAAAAAACAAACTGATAAATCTCTATACGACAGCTTATAAAGGCGCCCTTCGCCAAGACCTACAAGATCATTAAAACGGCTTCGCATGCCGCATCGCATGATTTGGAATTGTTGGGCGGCGAGGTTAGGAATAAAAAACCATTTAATACCAATTCTTCCACCTTTAAAATAAAAAACAAAATCAAAAGCACACATATAAAACTAAAAGAAAAACAATTTACAATCCACCTTTGAAACTTGTGTGAAAACTATGTGCATTTTCTTTGTGTATTTCCTTTACTTCAAATAAGATCAGTTGATTTCTTGGTCTTTTTTTATGTTTTTGGCTCGCTCGATACTATTTGGTTCTTATGTAGTCTGTCTTACACCAGTTAAACCTTATGCATAATGTTGGTTTTCCTTTTCAGTTTTTCAGTTCTATTAATATTTTTGATAATGTCATCTTGTTTTTCTTGGCACATTTTCCAGCACTTTTCTGTGTGTTTAAGTATGTGTCTGTGCGTGTGTGTGTGTGTGATACACAAATTCTTGAAATTTATTTTGGCACATTGTTCGTTCATTCACTGGTTCATTGGTTCATTTAGCATTGGCTCAGCGAGCAAGAAAAATTAATATTTTTCCCATATTTTTTCGCACATTTTTCGAATGCAAATTTCTTCACATTTGGCAACTTTTCATGAAAATTTTGTAAATTGAAAAATATTTTAAAAGAAATGTGATTCATTTCTGTACAACTGCCACAGCGACTTGTGTGCATATCTTCTTGAAGCCTGAGTCAAATTTTTCGATTACTAAAACCTGATTAATGACAGACGTTTATGTGCCCAACACTTTTTGGGCTTCTGCTATTAACCAAGTTGGCATTTACTTTTGACCATATCGCAATTTAATTATGACGAGCCTAACTCAATGGGCTTCAACAGAACATAAGGGAATTTATGTGGGTTTACGTATATATATATATATATATATATATATATATATATAATATGATATTTATAAATAGTTGAAAATCCTTAAATTATATATATATTATATATATAAATATTGAAGTTATTTAAAACTTTAAAAATATATAATGTGTTCATAGAATAAAATATGCTGAATAGAATAAGATGACTAAATCAGAGTAGCATAAATTGCGCGTCTCAACAGCTAGTCATTAAAGTTCTTATAAAACAGCTCCAAAAAAGCGATGCTTAGTTAAGTATTATTTCAGCTCTTAGATAGCTCTTAGCACTCACATTTATTTTCATATAATTGCAGCTTGTCTGAAGTGTAGCTCTTTGCAGTGGCAAGAGGTATCTCTGTATAAATAAGCAAGTCTGCAGACAGCCTTGGCCCTTTAAGGCTAGAGCGCTATTCACTTATTAATTAACGTCCGTCGTTGAGCTGTTCGTAAATAGTCTGAATGCTTTGATAGACTCGGATTCCTTCAATAATTAGCGCATTTTTTGTTTGCTATTTTAAAATCTCACAACTTGCTGTGGCACACGTTTTACTCTGCCTCTCACTCAGTCTATATATAAATTTACATATTCATATATAGGCTCGAGCACGTTTCACACGTCGTATGAGTAATATGTTGTCTGGCCTACGATAAATTATGAAACTTATCAAACGTTGCTTTCTTTTTAATAAAACACATAAACAAACAACTGTAAAAATCTGTTAATCAGCCTTGTCTCAAGCTGACTTCTGTTATCTGTACGCCAAGCATTTCCCGCACCGGCTGTAAATATGTATGTATATATATATATATATATATATATATATATATATATATCAGATGTGCGTGTATTTATAGCGGAATCATAACAAATTGTTTCCTCATTAGCCGGTATATAGTATCAACTGTTTATAGAACCCTAGATCCGACGTCAAAGACTAACGAGAATTCCAAAAATAAAGTGAAAAATGTTCAGCTCAAGAGGTTATCGATCTGAGATTGTACCTATATAGGTATATAGCGCTACGCTGATTGCTCAAGATATATTGCTTCAATCTTTCCAAATTTGCGCTTATCAAGTTTAATTGAACTTTTGATCAGAGATTAAGTTCATTGCATAATTTGGATTTGCCTTTGATTGCTTTCAAAAATATATATGTATATATAAACAGCTATATATAATATATAACAACATGTTTGAGCCTGAATCAAGTTACAAAAATAAGAAATATATAAAATTAATTCATTTTTCTTATTATTTACAACAAAATATGGAAATATATAGATGATCTATTATTCATATCTAAATCAATATTTTTATTTTGAAATTGATCTCTAGATATAAATATATATATAAATATAATATAGATACAATTTTATTTATTTTATATTTCTCTCTATTTAGCATCTCGATCCAGATCTATATCTATTCTTGTATATATATATATATATTTTTTTTTTTTTCAATCTATAGATTTGTCTAGAATTATCACATCTATGTCTTCATCCATATCAATATCTATTTTATATATCTCTAGACATAATGATGATAATGATCTAGCAAGATATAATTGATCTAGATATTGATAGTAATAGATAGTTATATTTACTATATGTAAATGAATTGTAAACAAGTTTATTTGAAATCAAACTTGTTTCTTGTGCAAATTTGACTTGTTCTTGATGTTTACGGGTCATTTAAATGGGCTGATCGAAATGTAAATGTCTTACACATATCAGCATAAGATATAAGCATATATATATTTATATATATATATATATATATAAAGTTATGCTTTAAATATATATGTTCGCATATGCATATTAAATTGTTATTGTTTATAAGTGGACAAGTTTCTGCTCGCATCGCAGCATCATCAACCGGTTTGATTAGATATTTCATAGTTGTTGTTGTAGCTGTGGTTGCAGCTGTTGTTGTTGTTGTTGTAGCAGCTCAATAACTGACAAATTGAGCGTGTGCCTCAAGACACAACCAAATGCTAAGCTTACTCAACAAAGGGAAATTTGCATATAGAGAACAAATGAGCCAGAAACAACAGAGGCAGATCGGCAGATTCATTAAAATTGAGATGACTATATACACATAGTATATGCATAGCTATATATATGCCTCTATATATATGTATTAGCAGATCAATTAATTTAGAACTTCAGCATATATTCAAAGTAAACAATAAATTTGTTGTTTAAACCAATTACGTTTCATACAATTCTACAGCGTTGGCCATTTAGCCGGTTATTGTTATTATTATTATTATTATTGTTATTGTTTTTGTTGTTGCTTCTGCAACATGCTGAATATCTATTTGTCACTTCCCATCCGGTTTTTTGTACTTTTGGGCAATTTTGCTGGCTTTGTCAGGTCAAGTCACGCCCACTTCCACACCCACGCATTTCAATGCATTAATTGCCAATTATCTATATCGAACAGATATGTATCTATGTCTGTGTACCTCTCAATCTCTCATCCTCTCTCCTCCTCCTCTCTCTCCCTCTCACACATTCGTTTGATCAATTAGCCTCAATGAATTTTTACGGCATCCAAACAAGAGCCCCACGCCATCTAGCGGCAATTGAGTAAAGTGCGAGGCTGAGTTGAAAGTCATCTTTATTTTAAGTATGGCATTTGCATATTTTGTAATTAACTACCTTATGTATGTGCGCACATACATCTATTTATAAGTACATAACTTAAGTCAGAGTTTACGCGACTTTTGAGTTGGTCGCAAGGTGTGCGACAGGTGCGGCTTAGTCTTAAAATTGCCGTAAACGCTTTGCCGATCTTCTTTTTGTTTGACGTTTATTTTTGGCACAAATGACGCAAAGAAATATGATAGCTAATGTTGTTAACAACTTGGTCTATATGGACTATTTCATTTATAACTCTTAATAGTCAAACACTCTCATTGTCATACGTTAATCTCTGGCTAAACAGCACAAAGAAGTGAAGCTCAAAAAGTTGTTTGCCATTTCTTCTGGTACATTCCAAATGCATATGTATGCATATGAATAGATAACACATTCCGAAGCCAATTTTAGCAGCGCTGCTTTCTGCATTGCCTCTTGTTGTCTCATTCGTTTGTTCAATGCAGGTCTTAAATCAACTGTAATTGAAATGCAGAGCGCAAATATTTTAAGTTCTTTATGTGCGAGTAAGTGTGTGTGTGTGTGTGCGTAGCAAAACAGCAAAACAAACAAAAGCTCTGCAAATCGACTAAGTTGCACAGCGTATGACTGAGTGTGTATGTATGTGTGTGTGCGTGCGTGAATGAGTAAAAGAAAAAAGAAACGCACGCGGCTTACGCTACACTGATGTCCAAAATATGGTGGCACATTGCATGTGACGGTCGCTGTTGCCGCTAGACAAGTTATCAGCTGAGCATCGCGACGCGTCTGTTGAGCCACGTTTGTTGTTGCTGACGCTCGAGCGCTTGACAGCGACGCAGACGCCGACGCCGACGCCAACGGCTTCGAGCATTGCCTGGGCTTGCTTGTGGGCTGTTTCTGTGTTAGTTTTCGCAACACATTCAAGCCGCACAGTCGCAAGCGCGGGAGGCACTGCCATCGTCATCGTCGTCGTCGACGTCGCTGTTATCGTCGCTTCTTTTGTGTGCATAAAAATTGTTGTAAATTTATCGAAAAGTGTTTCAATTCTGACCGAGAGTTTGAAA
The DNA here is from genome assembly GCA_035047625.1 of Drosophila mettleri. Taxonomy (NCBI): domain Eukaryota; kingdom Metazoa; phylum Arthropoda; class Insecta; order Diptera; family Drosophilidae; genus Drosophila; species Drosophila mettleri. The sequence continues at coordinate 9,690,390 of JAWNPI010000035.1, read as the reverse complement.
TGTGACTGCATTTGCCATTGCTATTGAGCGGCAGCCCCACACAGAAAAACACGCATATATTGGACTCACTTATACTTAAGTCTTAAGTCTCAGCATATGTGCGCATTTGCCTTGGATATAACGCTCTCTTGGCCCGTTTACCGTGCTGCCAATCAAAGAGCGTACCCAAAATTAGCAGCCAACAGAAAACGAAGAAGCCAAGCAACGAAACAACAGCAGCAAACGCAGCAACCGCTGTAGCCGCAGCAAAAAGAAAATCAGAAAAATTAGAGAAACAGAAACGAAAAGACGTCGCCAAAATGAGCGTCAAGCCGATCAAGTTATCAAAAATAGCCAAATATATTAGGAAAAAGGTAAATAGCAAAGACTAAATAGTCTTTTCTCTTTGTATTAAATTAAATTTATAATAAATAAATTGATTTTTTTTATGAGTGAAAGTTTGCCCACAAAAGACATTTAAAAATAAAAACAATAATGCATTTCAGCAAATGAAAACGTTTTGTAAACGAAGCGCGTGCCGTCGAGCAAAAATAATAAGAAATACAAAAAAAAATGAAAAAAAAAAATAAAAATAAAATAAAAATGAATTCGTATATATTCAATGCCTTGGCCATAAAAGAAGCAGCAACTGGCCATATTGAGTAGTGGGCCAAAAGAAGAAGAAGAGAAAAAAAACCAGGTATTACCAAAGATAAGGCCGATGCAAATACATTTGCCAAATGACTGCCAACAGCTACAATAACAATGATAATAACGAAATGCATTCCAAGCTGGGACAATGGGTTCCCATTAGTCTTATAAGTCGCATTCGAATTGCTTTCGATTGCTGCACACTTTGTAGGCTGAGAGACGCTCCTTGGGCCAGGCGCCCAGTCAGCTTAATGTCTTTGTTGTTAATCTAATTTTCGTCAGTGACAAGGCCTTAGTCAAAAGAAAACCCGGATGCAGAACAGAAATCCACAATTGGAAACCGTTCTCGATTGTTTACTCGTTCTCATTAGCCTTGGCAATAGCGGTTACCATAACAGTTTTTGAATACCTTCTGGTTCCCCAACTGTTTCAACATTTCTTTATCTTTGTTATCATGAGCGACATCATCAAAGTGAGTCGAGCGAGAGAATCAAATGAATTGAAAACAATTTTCAATACAGCTAAAAATAGCTTTGGGGTATGCGCGACTCAGGCATTTAGCCGCTCTAGACAAAAGCTTAAGCTGTCTTCAGAACTCGTTTGAATGAATATCAATTGAGTTCTATGATAAGCAGATGAGACGCTGCCATAATGGGATCTTTAACATATTAATTCTTAATATAAAGCCAGAGGAACGAGTCGGCAATTCTGATTTAGATCTGCATAACTCCATAGCTGACAACTCTCTCTCTCTCTCTCTCTCTCCCTCTCTCACTCACTCCTTCTTTCTCTCTTGTTTGCGCAAATTTGGCTTTTGATTCAATATTAAGTATACGTGGGCACATTTGACATTTCTTTCACCTTTAGCCAGACTCGTCTACAATACAATTGTGCTACCGTCTACATTTGGCTGCAATTAAAAATCGAAATCTAATGTAAACTTGTTTCTATGCTCTGTTCCCGAAGGAACGATGAGTATATTGGCTTTGAGCAGCATCCGTCTTGGAATATTCACTCGTGCTTTGAAATTTTAAGAATATTCGAATACACCCATTAGGGGCGTGGCAAATCAGGTTGTAACAAACCTCTTTTTTTTAGGAAAATGATTAGATATGAATATAGATATATATAGATATATATATATATAGATATATATATGAATATAAATATATAGATATAGCTATAGATATAGATATAGCTATAGATATAGATATAGATATAGATATAGATATAGATATAGATATAGATATAGATATAGATATAGATATAGATATAGATATAGATATAGATATAGATATAGATATAGATATAGATATAGATATAGATATAGATATAGATATAGATATAGATATATATATAGATATAGATATAGATATAGATATAGATATAGATATAGATATAGATATAGATATAGATATAGATATAGATATAGATATAGATATGAATATAAATATATATATATAGATATAGATATGGATATAAATATTTATATAGATATAGATATACATAGATATAGATATAGAGAGATATATCTATGTATCTGATCTGTCAGAGCTAGGTAATTATATTGTCATTATATTTTTCTTATCGGGATGTATCCATTAATCATTGGCATATCGAAAATACATTCTAACAGGGTATCAAGCAGTCGTTCGACTGCAACATTCTCACTTGTTTTTTGTTTCAAAGGAAACAAAAGTTTATTTATCTACGCCATTCCCCTAACAAATGAAATTAGATTCGCCTTCTTTTCCAGCTTTTTTTAGCTGTGCATAAATGCAGTCATTTGTATAGAGGGCAATATAATATATATAAATATATATAGTTAAATATATATATATATATATTTATCTGTTATGCTATACATTTGACTTGGATTTCAACTGCTTTTCACTCGCATTTATAATGTATACGAGAAAGGTGTGGCAAATGACGACATTTGTTATTGTTATTTGTTATTGTTGTTGTTGTTGCTGGGTGAAAACCTCACCTGTTGATTGTACACTTTAAAATCACTTGCAAAGCCTTATTTAAATAAAGTTTGTCATAATTCATCTAATGAAAAAAATATACAAGAATTGCAGCTTCAATTGTGTCCAAATAAAATGAGGTTTGAAATAATATTTGAATATTGAATAAATTAAAAAAAAAAATTAATAAAAATAAAATTAAGTAATAAAAATTAAATAAAAAAAAATTTACAAAAATTGCAGAAAAAAATAAAGTTTAAAATAATATTTTAATATTGAATAAATCAAAAAAAATATTAATCATAATAAAATTAAGTAATAAAAATTAAATAAAAAAAGTATATATTTAAGACTAACCAAGTTTGACTACTTAGTTTTTTTTTTTTTAATTTTTAATAGATTATTAAAAAGAATATAAAATGCATTAAAAAGTAAATGACATTTTATAATTCGCTCAAAATGAAATTCTAGAGATTTAATTTTAAATATGCATATTTGAAACTTGTGCTAGAACTCTAGCCTCATATGTTGATTATTGGTATTTTAAATTCATATTTATATATATATTTCAAAATATATATATTTTTTTTGCAAACAGAACTACACAATACGAATTGAAAATAATAATAGTAAACAAAGAGTTGTATATAATTAATTTATAAACAATAGAGTGTAGGCTACAGCATTTTCATAACAAAAACGTTTTCGCTGACAGAATGTGCCGAAAATAATTCTGTAAATTGAAATGGGAGGAGCGTCAAGCTAGTTGGGAGCAGGGATTCAGTCAGGTTCAGGTTTTGCGATATGTATGTCTGCATATATACAATACGACAATTGTCCGTTATATGATTAAAGAAAAAAACGTAAGTTAATTTTAGCAACGATATCAAAAATACAAAAAAAAAAACCTGTTTCAGCCCGCACTTAAAACAATCAAATTAACCCACATAATTCAAAACAGCAACAACAACAACCTTGGCCCAGCAACAACAAAATTCAAGTATTCAACCTTTTTTTTTGGGCCAAGCGCATGATGCGCCGTGTAGCACAACGTAAAATGTAAAAAAAAAATAATTCAATTAAATTGTCGCCGACTCATGATGGCCCAATTGTTGAGGAACTAATTGGTAGCCTCTTTAGGGCGACAACTGCCCGGCAATAAACCCACAATTTGCACTGTTCGACCAAAAAAAAAAAAAAGAATGATAAACGTTGCGTATACGTATAGCAACATGTTGCTAGCAACAACGCACATACACACACACAGACGAAACATAATGTTTCTAGTATTAATGCACGGTAGCAGCCCTCGGCGACCGCACTGTAAATCAAATCGGCAGTTGACACCAAAGTAGTGCTAAGAGAGCCGCAGCCAGCACTGCCTAAGAGAGTGCTAATGTACGCGCTCAGCGCTTTGTCGCGCTCATGCTATTACGCCGCGAGTTGCTCTCTTTTCAACTTCTTTTGGGCCACTGTGTGCGCATGTTCGTTCTTTTATTTTGCTTCATCAAGTTCGCCAGTCGGCACTCATTCCGTCAGTCAGCAACTTGTTTTTCAAACACGCACACAGTTTTGTTGGCCGCTCAGCTCAAACCGAATTTGTATATATCAATATTTATATACATACATAACTAGATTTATGCAATATTTGCTAAATAGGCACGAATTTTGTACAGAGTTAATGTGTTGTGCTGTGGCAAATATAAACAGCATTAATATTTTGCTGTTAACGTGTATGACAATATTGGAAAAACAATTGAAAAGCAGAGAGAGTGATAAAAGCTGCGGCAACAACACAGAAGCACAAACAACAAAACGGATACGAGTGAAATAAGAAAGAAGATAAAAATAAAGCTCGTGGGTCACAAGACCAAAGCAAACCAGCTGAGCGAGAGAGCGAGACCAAGAGCGCTAAATAAAAAGTAACAAAAAAACCAGAGCGTAGCGCATGCAATGTGGCTGAGTGGGACAAAGCTTTTCAGTACACTGCCGTCCGAAAATATTGTGCAACGTGAGCTTTAACTGCTAGCCGGATTCTCTTCAAATCTTGTTATTGTTTACAAAATGTGGTTTGTTGTCGCACTCTTTGTAATCGTCGCCGCTTGCGGCGTAGCCGGTCGCAAATGGGGTCGTTACCTGTACCTGCACTATGGCCGCCATTTGCTGCCACGTTCTATGCTGGCCGCCAAGAATCGCTCGCCCACACCTCCGCTCTCGCCCACCAAAGACGATCAGAGCTTGGAGGCGTTGCTCGACGAAAGCGGCGAAATGCACGAAACGGTGAGTGAGTGAGTGGGTGGGTGGGTGAGAAGAACAAAAGCCAATTAGTAGCACCTGGGAATCAAAGAGAAGAGGCAGCGGTGCATTGTACATTGTAGCTAAATGGGCACCACTTGGCTGCATGTCATAAATAAGAAAACTGACTTGACTGGGTCGCATTAAGTTATCTCAGCTAATTGCCAGCTACTATTATGGCATCATCATTAAATTGTGAACATATTACACGTGCATTTGAATCCATTGTGTGTATTATAGACACATGTGATTGAAAGTTGAACTAAACGAGCTCAATCTGTCCAGCCTTGACAAATGCCAAAGGCATCATTAGCTGACAGGCTGTGGGTCAATGCGCTGCTCTCTACAATGGTTGCTCCACAAATAAATGCTATCTCATTTGGGGATCAGCCAGGAAATAATTAAAAAAAAAAAAATAGAAATTTTACATGTGACCAAAAAATAAACAAATTAAATTAAATTTCATTGCTGCTTTGTGAACTGAAGCGAAATAAACGAAGAAGAAGACGAAGAGTTGATAAGTGGAAAACACCAGGAAATTACATGTCGATAAGAAATTGGGCTCACGACGCCTAATCAGTCGAAAAGCTAAGCCACAGCTGAGATAACCAGGCGAGACTAAGGCATTCAACATATGCAAATATTTCACTCGAGCGAAGCCTTTACTCTCTGCTCTCTGCTCTCTGCCCTCTGCTCGGTGTGCAAATGTTATCGCTTGGCTTTTCTTTCAGCTGGTTCCGCATTGCTGCTTCCTTTTGCTAACTGGCGCTGCAAGCCAGGGTATCGCATTACGCGACAGACCCGGCGCAGCATACTCGTTTGGCCAGCCGGTTTGACAGTGTTTTTTCCGTGTCGCTTCTAGGGTTGAGTTCTACTTTTTTTTTCTGCACGTTCTGGCCTCTCGGCTCCAGACTTTCAGCTCGAAAGTCAATGAAGGAAACCAGTTAATGCACAGCCGTTGTGCAACATGTTTGCCGCGACGCCCAAAGCCACAGCCAAAGCCAAGCGCCAGGTACAACAAGAGCCAAAAGTTTTTCAAAATTTGTTATCAAACTGAAAACAAACATTGAATTCAAATCAAAGAGTTCTTGCCTTATCAGGCAAAACTTTGTTTATAAAGAATGTCAAGAGAAATCTGTAGCGCCTAAAATCGACATAAAGTTTGTTCAGCTGAATAAATCAAAGTAAATTTTGTTTTATGAATGTTTAATGAACTTGATTCAGATGTAAATATATATATATATATATATATATATATATATATATATATATACATATATATATATATATAAATATATATAGTTAACCTCAAGAGACGTGTTTCACCTGAGCTTAATTTATCTCAATTATAATAAAACCCTAGAGCTTAGCTTGAGCTGATCATAATAAATGTCCAGTTAGAAAGTAGCCTAGTATACCCCGCCCCATGCACAGGGTATTGGCATACACGCAGTGAGCGGCGGCAGGCAATTTTCTTAATTCATTTTATAAATCAATTGTTTCGGTTTGCTTCGAGCTCAACTCGACGCAACTCGACTCAACTCAACTCAACTGAAACTCACAAAAAAATAAAAGCAAAATAAAAAATAAATAAAATGAAATAAAATAAAATAAAATAAATTGTTTGGTTTTTTTTTTTTTATTTTTCGTGTTAATTGAGAGACGACGTCGCTGCGTCGACCACAATAAAAGGCCCGATTCAAAGCCAGTTGGCAGTTGGCAGTTGGAATTTGAACGCGTTGCGATATAGACGGCAATTGAATTTAGTCATTATTTTGAATACAGCGTAGCTGCCTAGTTAAATAGAAATATTATTAAATGTACCACGTGCCGGTGTGGAATCTGTTTAAAATAATTCGTCGTCCATTTAAGCAAAGCAGATGAAAATGTGCGAATTGATAGTCAATCATGAGCAGATGCTCAATCGTCAGGTATATCGAATGATTCATATATATATATAAATTAGAGAAGACTGATCGTGTGTATGTGTGTGTGTGTGTGTGCATGTGTGTGTGTGTAGTGTACTACGTTTCAGTTTAAATCGCAAACAGAAACTGGTTAGCAGATTGAGCAGATTTCGAGTCACATCTGTGTGGCTAAAACTGTCATTGACGTTTGACTCCCATGCTTTCGTCTACGTATATGCGAAAAGCATCACAAATTGTCGCCAAGCTATGTATAAGTATATATATATATATATATATATATATATATATTGTATACATAATGTATATATATATGTTTGCCTGCAGCAGTCACGCTTCAATTGTGATGACTGTTCCATATAATTGCGATGCTCTTGACAAAATAAGAGCATTTCGTATTCAGCCCTAATTGCTTTGTGATCCATTTAAATTGTAAAATGTACAAACAATAAAAACATGGAAAAATAAGCTAAAAACCTTCGAGATTTTTCTATATTTTGGAATACCAAAACATGGCCCAAGAAGTGAATAAATAAAAAGCGATTTAAGCTTGTATTTTAAGCAATTGTTAAAAATAACAAATATTAAAAAATTTAATAAACATTATAATTAAATTAATTATATTTTCAACTAAAGTGATAAATTGATGAACTTTAAAACAAGTCTTTATATTTTTCTCTTGAGTTAAATTAAAAATAACTGAAATTTGTTGAGTAAATTAAAAATTTTGAAAAAATATAAAACTATTTCATAAATATTATTAAAAAAATTTACAAAAAAACTATTTCATAAATATTATTAAAGAAATTTACTTTAATAATATTTATGAAATATTTCATAAATATTAAAGAAATTTACTATAATAATGTTTATGAAATAGTTTTACATTTTTGCTGAACAGGCTGAAAAAAATATTCGAATTTAATAAAAAAATGTAAAAAAAAGTTATAAAAATTAAATTATTAAATTGAATAATTGAAAAAATTTGATTATTGAATAACTTTTTTTTTTTTTAATTTTATAATTTTATTTTATATTCATTAATATCTCTGACACTTTCTGCAAAAAATGTTTCAACTTAAAAATTGAATATTTTTCATCAGATTGTTAAAAGCAAGAAAAATGAAACCAATTTTAATTTATTCAATTAACATGCTCCAGGCACTCATAAGCTCTCACCTTCAGCTGAATCAATGATTCATATATGTTTTAGCTGAGATGTGTGTATATAAATATCTATAAATTCATGTGTATACAGAGAGCAGTTATTTGTGGCTAAGTTTTGAGCTGTTTTAAAGGTCAATTGCATAAGTTTATGCAATTCATGTAGCATAATGGAAAGAAGGAACTGAAGCACAATTGAATCGTATTGACTAGAGTCAAGGATCAATGGGGCTCAAGTCGAATCAGTGTCAGGTGCTACAATTAGCTCTCGGAGCTTATCGTGCCACACACAAGAAATCGAAAGATCTTGAATTTGTCATCGAAAGATCTTTGAGTGATCCCAGACACAGACAGACAGACAGACAGACAGACAGACAGACAAACCGATTTGAGCTGCTAAATGCTTGAGGCACGTTCTGCTTGAGCTTCAGCTCCAGCTTTAATAACTTGTTGAGAGTTCATGGAAATCGCAGCGAGTCCATTGCGAAATGTATTTTTCGAGCTGTAAACAAATCGCCAGAGTCTGGTTTTTACTATGGAAAAACCGGTATAATTAACACTTGACATCGTCACATCTAATGAACAAATTTTGTTTTACCCAAGTCAATAGCAATTGTCAACTGCATATCTGGGCCGGGTTTGTCTCACGGTGTGAATTTCACATATTTATTTATTAAATATATCAATTTTTAACACGCATTTAGTGCAATTAAAATAAAATGCCAAGTCGAGCTGAGCTGAGCCGAGCTGAGCTGAAAGCCAGAGGATCTTCGTCACCCATTGGCGGCAGCATTTGTCGAGGGCGCGTGAGCTGAGGGCTGCTCAAGTAGGCGAGTTCTTGAATTATTTCATTTCGAATTTGTTGTTGATCAACATAGCAGTTTTATAGTTAGCTACATAGAGCACAGTTCCTGAAAAACTTTTATTATTTCCCGATTCATGTGTAATTTGTTGTTTGTGTGTCTAACCCAAGAGAGTTTAGTAAACGTTTCGAAACTCATTGTCTAAATTGAACGTATTTAAGGCAGGCACACACCGCGAAATTCGAAAAGCCAAAAAAAACCCGTCCCCCGCCCACAGAATAGCGAAAGAGTAATCAAGCAGATCATAACCAGAGATCTTTCGAACTCGAACTCGAACTCGAACTTCGTAACTCAAATTGTCACCACAAACGCGATGAGCAGCACGAAGAGATTCAACCTGAGCCAGGTGGCGTTGCAGAGCGGCTGCGCTCACAATGCGCTCAGCTCGGTGCGCAACTTCTGCATGAGTTCGGGTGCGGCAGTTGCGGCACAGCAGAGGCAGCACGGCTCCTGCAGGGGGGCGCGGCCCGCGGAGCCAAGGAGAGCGCCACATGTGGGTCCTCTGAGCAAGGTGATTGGAGCGAAAAAGACTTTAGTCAATCAAATGCAGGGCATGGTCCAAACGATACGACCGCGCGTCCAGTCACAGACCTCCTTGTTGTCGCAGCGGAGCAACGGCTCCAGCAAGTACCGCATCTACGGCCAGACGCGTCAGTTCTCCTCGATGAGCAGCCTGGCCAGCAAGAGCGCTCTCTTCCTGCCCGTCGCCAAGCAGCGCCGTCGTCTGTCGACATTGCCGCGCAACTCGGCGGTGCACCAGCGCTATAGTCAGGTGGGCGATATGTTCGACAAACGCAACCTTGAGCTGGCCAAGGATATCAGTCGCTCCATACAGTCGGAGCTGATGGAAGTCGATCTGCATACGAAGCGCCTCATCAGCTGTGCCCGCAGCAAGCCCGGCTTACTGACGGACAGCGACGAGGATGCCGACCAGAAGGAGGCGCAGCATCGGCGAACACAGCTGCAGCAGCAGAATATGCAGCTGAAGCTACACCAGCAGCAGCAGCATCCGTGGCGCTACAATCCGCTCGAGGGCTGGATCCATCCACGCACCAACAGGCCGACCGTGCGCGTCGTTAACGAGGAGGCGGCACACAAGTCGCCGCGACGCGCCTCTCAGCAGCAACCGGAGCTGAAGCAGAGCAACCTGAGGAGTCGCAAGCTGAAAGCCAAACTGAGCGAACTCTACGACGGCTCCAGCAAGCTGCGTCGCACCAAGCACACTCGCCAGCTTCAATACCAGAGCGCGATGCCCTCGGAGACGGCGAGGCCAGAGGCGAGCGAGAATGCCGAACTGGATTACTATAGCAAGATCGACAACGAACGCAAACGGGAACGCGAAGAGCCGTTCGCTAGCAACAGCCGCATGGATGATCTGCACTATCAGAGGAAGACGACTACCAAGTTGATGAGTGCCTCGCAGCTGGTCTTCAAAAATCGTTTCAATGCCAAGCTGGCCGAGGCGCGAGGCAAGGCCAAGCAACCGGTGCAGGCCACGAATACAGAGCAGCCGGAGACGCAAAATGTGCCAGAGGCGGTCGAAACTAAGGGCCAGAGCCGCCCGTTGTCGGCCAGGTCCATGCTCAGGCCGGGCGCCGTACAGTCGCAGCGTGCATCGCCCAAAGTGAAGGCGCAGAAGAAACTCTTCCAGACGCTGGGTTTGACTACGGCCAAACAGAGGAAACTGAGTGTGGGCAACAGATTGGATGCGACAACGAAGAATAACAGCTCCGACTGGAGCAGGCCCAAGCACTCCAGCTACAAGAAGCATTTGCGGCAGCTGCACGAGATACCACGTGGCAACAATTTGCAAATGGGTGAGATGCGGGAACCCCAGAAACCAGATGAAATTTATACGAGCGGCAACTTGCAAAATGATGTCCAGATGCCCAGGGAGTACACCAAGGAGTCGGCCGTGCGGCGCGTGGGCAACACCTTCGAGAGGCGCGCCGGCCACTCCCAGTTTTCACAGCAGCGCATGCACGCCTAAACGAAAACGGGCAAGGAGACATTTCCCTTTTTCCCTTACCAACTCCCCATGGCTGCCTGGGCATTCGACTAGAGCAGCCGAGGCTGTTTCCTCGAAGTCAGCTCAAATCGCAATAAATTCACAAAATTCTCCGCAGAAAAAAAAAAAAAAATAGGCTAAACAAAACTAAGTAAAAATGTCCCAAAATTGCCTCTAGATCGTGAAACGTATTAAATTTACATATGTCTAGGCTAAACCACGAAAATATCAAATAGTGCGCATAAATTGTCAATTTTCATTGTTTATATCATTTATATGGTTTCCAAGTAAAAATTGTAATAGAAAATAGTGCGCACTGTTGTCAGATTTCACTTAAGATACCGTTATTTATTGATACTATAAAATAAAATTTATAATTTTTAAACACTGTTGCCCAACTTCATGACACGCTCAGCTATAGCTATGGCGAATATGCAGGAATAATCCAATTTGTATGCGATGTTGCCGAACTTCGTCAGAATGCACACAATCAGCTGTTGCCAAATTTCACTCAATATATGAAATCTCTTACTTTTATAGTAAAGGTTACTTCAATTGATAACTGTATAGACAAAATAAATGGGGGTAAATTTGTGTGCGCTGTTGCCAAAGTTCACGAGAATGCTTAAACTCAGCTGTTGCCAAATTGCACTCAATTATTGTAAATCGACTGTACTAAGCCCAGCTGAGTTATATGAAGCCCAATATGTGCGCTGTTGCCGAACTTCGTTAGAATACATACACTCAGCTGTTGCCAAATTTCACTCGCTCTAAACTAAATGGGAAATTTTTGTGCCAAACTTCAATATGCTCAGCTATTGCCAAATGTCATCTGTAAAATAAGCATAAATCACATGTACATCATTTTCTCTCAGTGTATTTATGATTTGAGCATTTCTATTGCTGCATTTTCGTTTGTAGTTTCCAAACATTGCAAACTAGAACACAACAATCAATATCAAGCAAACCGAGTCTTAATGACTAACCCACATATTTAGCATATTCTACAAATGATATAATATATATCTATATATATATATATATAAACTCAGATCCAATCCACGAACCACTGACAAACAATAAAAAAAAAAAACAATTTCTTAATTAGTTACTGCACCAGATTTTTCAAGTTATGCTACACCCTATCCAATAATTACAAAAACAAAAGAAACTTCATGAATTTGTAATTATATTTGAACAATCAGCCCAGCTAATGGGCTGTTTTAGTCTTGGTTTTCACTGATTTAAATGTATTTTGTTTTTGTATTTGTTTTTGATTAAATTTCGTAACGAAACGAACCTTTGGCTAATCTCTAACATTTCGATCGTTCTTCAGGTGCTGTCTATGAGCACAGATGAGTATCGCAAGACCTCACTCTTTGCAACTAGTTCCTTTGACCTGGACTTCCCCATACCAGATCTGATTGGCAAAACAGAGATACTCACAGAGGAGCATCGGTAAGTGAGCAGACTTCTATCAATCGAATCATCAATTAATCATTCAATTTTGAAATCTAGTGAGAAATTGTGCGCCCATTTGCCGGCGCGTGCTGAGGGCTATTCGTGGTCCCTGATCTTTAGCACATCCCAACATGGTTTCGCCCTCAATTCTCTCTACCGCAAGATGGCGCGACTGGAGAGTCCCGTTTTAATTGTCATAGAGGATACGGAGCACAATGTGAGTGTCCAACAGCTGTTGCTTTCGCTTAACGAATCTAATGCTAAATATTTATTTAACTCATTTTTAAGGTATTTGGTGCTCTGACCTCTTGCTCGCTGCACGTGTCGGATCATTTCTATGGCACTGGCGAATCCCTGCTTTACAAATTTAATCCCAGCTTCAAAGTATTCCATTGGACTGGCGAGAATATGTACTTCATCAAGGGCAACATGGAGAGCCTATCAATTGGCGCTGGCGAGTAAGTACACACAGCTTAAGACTTGCTAGTTTAAGAGCGTAAAAATAGTTCCCTTCTCACTCAAGAGAGACAACCAAAGCAAATGCAGCGCAAAAATAGCCATACATATGTATGTGAAAGCATATGTCAATGCCGTTATAATTAAGTTGCCTATAAATGATACTCAAATCCTACACTGGCAGGCAACACGCAAGTAAACATCTTGAAGACTAACGACAAGAACAACTCGAGAGCGTAAAATGGTAGAGAAATGTTTCCTTCTCTTTCAAACGCTTACGCTATCTGGGCTTGCTAAACGAAAAGAGAGCACACCAAAGCCTATGCAGCGCTTAAATAGACATACTTATGCGAAAGCTGCCAAGTAAACATCTTGCAGACTAACGACAAGAACAACTCAAGAGCGTAAAATGGTAGAAAATTGTTTCCTTCTCTCTAACGAAAAGAGAGCACATCAAAGCCTATGCAGCGCTTAAATAGACTGACAAGCATATTTTAGTGTGATTATAAATAGATTGCCCGAATGACTAACACTCCAGCTTACACATACATAAAGATGCTTATGGTAATACTAATAATACTAGCAATGTATAAGCACAAAGCTTTTTTGCTCAATGCAGTTCGAACAAAAAATGTCAAAGAGTAAAGAGCAAAGAGAATTTATTTAGATTGCAGATAGTCAAACAACTGCTCGGGTATGCAGCAACAGAAGCAGGCGCCACTTCGGCATTCGTTCGTGTGTCATTTGACGACGCTCGGCTTAAGAGCGAAATAAATGCGCTTTGAAATTTATATTGTGTATGCACTTACACATACACATAACGCTATGAGTCTTTACTAATTATGCTCTTCTCTTTTGTTCTCTTTTTTTGCAGTGGACGCTTTGGACTCTGGCTGGACGGAGATCTGAACCAGGGCCGATCACAGCATTGCAGCACATATGGCAATGAGCCATTGGCGCCACAAGAAGACTTTGTTATCAAAACACTCGAATGCTGGGCATTTGTTTAAGTGAATTTGTGTTGAGAACGCGTTCTCGATGGGGAGCGAAGCCTACCTATTTAATTAATTGATAATATAAAATATATATATATATGTATGTGTACTACTACTACTACTATAACAAACAACCTGAGAATGATATCAAAATCTAACGTGTGTCTAAACCAATAATAATAAATATATATACATAAAAAAAAAAAGCAAAAGCAAAACGAAAAATCGTATAATCGCATTGAAACACAAAGACGAGAAAAAACAACACACACAAAGAGCCTAACCTTAACTCCAGAAGAAAAAACAAAAAAAAAAAAAAACAAATGTCTGTGAAAAAGAAGGAAAATTGCTATATGCGTTGAAACGTATTAATTATTTAGTTTTTATATTATATATATTATTAAACAAGAGGTAACTAAATTATGTAGTAGATGTAAACAGTGAGAAAAACGATTGGGAAAGACCAGACAAACAAAACAACAATTGCAAAAAGGCAAATGACGCCCGCTCCTCCCACTAAATAAACATTTGGCATTAGACATCACCCACAACCACACCCACACCCACACTAACACACACAACACACACATTTAGACTTAAGTTCTATTATCAAACAAAAAAAATATATAATTAAACTAAATTAAATATTGATCAACCAAAATACAACACGAAACAAGTTTTTAATAATATTTTGATTTAATTTATTTATTATTTGTGTTTTGTTTAAACAATTTAACTTTGTGTCGCCGAAAGAAGAGGAAATATAATTAAAGAAAAAAACATTTAAAAATGAAAATAATTTTAAAAGATTATTAATTTTAGAGAGCAGGAGAGCACAGATCTTGGGACGTTAGAAAGACAAAGAGAGAGAGAGCGTTATTGAGTTAAATGAAAGGCAATTATTTTGTTTAGTTTTACAAGAATTACATATATGAATATATTTAATTATGTTGATTTTTATGAAGTTATACTAAAAGGCAACAACACAAGATTGAAGAAAAACAAATATATTACAACAAATGCAGAATTTTCATTGCCGCAAAATTAGGAGAAGAAAACAATTGACTTCTAGACTAGTCGAAAGTTTGTTGAGTTATTCTTCCAGAATACATATATATGTATATATATTATATATACGATCTGAGTTTGTTGCTTTACTTCTGTTTTTAGTCATAAACACACATACACACACATATATTTTTACATCGACAGCGCCTAAAAAAAAAAAAAAAACAAAAAAAAAAATTTGTTGGAGCTGTGGATGCAAAGGTTTTGAAAACTTAAATGGCTTTATATCCCTTTTGAGATACAATTGAGTATAACTACAAATATACATTATATACATATATACGATGTATGAATGATTATTAAGTGTGTCATTTTTTGTAGTGTATTTGCGCAGTCCTCGCGACCTATTGTTATGTATTATGAATGTTATATCAAGCTAACTAAAAGAAAACAAAATAAATTCTAAATGTTTGTGAAAGACAAAGATAATTGGAACGCCTGAGAGACAGAGAATGGGAGAGTGAGACAGATGGAGAAAGAGAGAAAGTGCAAATGAATTGCTGATATTTTACAGTGAACACAGTTCGCAAATATATTTTAGTTTCCGAATTTTTCACTCTAAACAATGGCTGAATGCGACATATTTAAAGCAAATCGTAGATCCTAAAATCAATCGTAGCATGCAACAATTTAGAGAAACTTAGCTGAAACTTTTTTGCACCCCAGAAGCCCACACAGAAAGAATCTTGGCCGTACTTATATAATATGATAGAATGAGTATATATATATATATATATATATATATATATATATATATATATATATATATATATATATATATGCATATTTATCCATGAGCACTCATGCCAAAGTGTTTTTTAGATGTTATTTAATACAAAAAAAAAATAAGAAGAAAATAAAACAATTTTTGTGTAGCTGTGTCTATGATATATGCGTACCTATCTTTCCCATATATTATATATGATATTGATAGATCCTACATATATATATTACTTGAATGAGTTTTGTGAGCTTTAAACACACAACAAAATGAGTAAGCATTGAAGATTTAAACCTAAATAAAAAATAAAAGAATTGGAAGACTTTTACTATAAAAAAAGGGCCTCAAGATGATGTTAACTTGTTTACAAAGCTGAACAAAAAAGAAGAAAACAAAAAAAAAAAAAAAAAATGAAAAATAAACCCTAGCTTAACTCCCTAAAATTCATATATAAAATCTTGAGACCAAAAATGCGTTTACTAAAAATATTAAATGGAATGTATATATATATATATATATATATATATATATATATATATATATATATATATATATATATATATATATAAACTTGATCATTAAACAGTATACATAATTAAGGATATATAGAGATTGTGAATCGTTTGTCTTCTGATTTATGCGTCAATTGTATCCTACACACACTCACAGACACACATGCTTGAAGAGTACATTTAAATAGTATACTTTATATATATTTATATACATATGTATGTATATGTATGTATACCATGATTATTATAAACATTTTTGGTAGTCCTATGAATGTTTGTTGTGCGGTCAAAAAATAAATATTTTTGAATTGTAACTTCTGTCAATTAACATGTAGACTGTAGATTGCGAATATATACATGCATACATATATATGTGTATAACGCTTCATATTTGTGTTAGCTATGTGTGTGTCGGTGTCTGCTTTGAGCCAGTAACCAGTGTTGAGTAGCGGCGAAAAAGATATTGTAGTTGTGCACCAAGCCAAAGTAAAACTTACTAATACAAAACCAATTGCACAAGAGTTAAAAAAAAAAAAACGATTCAAGTTAGCATATAAATATTATCAAATTTATAATTCTTATTGGCATTTCACAGAACCTCAAACAAATCGAAAAAGTTTATAGATGTTGAAGAAGATAAAATACGAAACATATTGAATAGGTGGGCAGAGGCAACTCAACTTGTATAACAGTACAGTATAACAGTAACAGAGCAAACTAACAGTACATAGAGAAAAAAAAAAACAGTGATAGACAGGCAAAGAACGAGACAGAGAGAGAGAGAGAGAGAGAGAGAAATCGCGAACAAGAATGTTGAATAAAATGTTCAAGCAGAAAAGTTTTATTTTTCCACCGACGAATTGCAGGCAAAAGAATATAGTTACACATATACATAGACATACATTATAATGGCAATTAGATCGCTCGTGTACATAATACAGAAATATTTTTGAAAGTTTAAAGATAAAAATAACGCAAATAGACAACAGGAAATGCATACATATGTACATAGAGTGCAGGCAGAGCTATTTCGATGGCACAGTGGAAAATGGACATTGGAAATTTTTAAGGCAATTATCAACTATGCAATTTATCAATTTACATTCGTTTGGTTGTTCGTTCGTTCGTTCGTCAAATTCATAATTGTTTTGATTAGCATATATATATATAATATAATTATAGTTAAAGCGAAATGAAAAAATAAAATCATGTGTGCTATACAATGCTATAAAATGGGAAATCCCATTGCAGCGCACATACAAAAACGAAATGTGCTTAAACGAGTACACATACAATACGCATATAAATATATGCATGTGCATACTTATATATATGATATATAATTGTAAAGTCATTACAAGGATGAACAACTTTTCTGAAAAATAAACTGTATATTCAAATATCAAAATAACGCAGTTTTAGTTTTAGTCACAATTACTGATAAAAACTAAAATAACATTTGAATTTGGCGGGTTCGTTTCAGCATACATTCAGAATGTGCATAAATTACTCAACAGAGTGCGCTTTACTCGGAATGCCTAATTTGAAAGCTTGCTTAAGGAGGCTTAAGTACAGTGTGTGTAAACAACAGAGGGCGCTGCATAAGTGCATGCAGTTGTATTTAGCACAGCATACTTTTGTGTGCATTAATTAAAGGTTTTCTAAAAAAAATTCAGGTTGAGGGTTAAGGCAAATGCGAAACATTCAACATCTATCATAAAATAATAAGACTCGACACAATTTATAGCTTCAATCACCAAAATGATATCCAAATTATTTGCTCAGTTTTTCATTTAATAAAAAAAATAGATCTATGTATATAATATACATAATTAATATTTCTTGTTTTCTATGTGGCTATTATAAGAGATTTACATGTACAGACGGATTCTGGGACTCCAAGAATTGCGTGATTTCAAGAATAAATAAATAATTCTTTTGTTTACAAAATTTTGAGATGGGAAATCAGTGTTAATATCGCTTCATCAGATGCATCAGCTTTAATACTTTGGCAAACTATGCAAACTTGGATAGTTTTTACAGATCGTATATGAAAATATATGTAATAACACTCCACAAGTCGCTGATAAGGCAGTTAGCTAACAGTTAATGCGAAAAGAACTAATGATACGGCTTAGTGGCTAAAACTAAACTTTTAAATGACTAAAGGAGCTTTGATTCACATTTATGTAGGTTAGACTGGTACAGTTGAGTTTGCCGAACTGCACTTCTTATATTGATAAGATTACGTACTTAAAAATTATATATAAATAGGGTTTAACTAGCTTTTTACAATGTGTGTTGGTTGATACAATGTACACTCTTAAATTGCCCATTATCGCCGTGCCATTGGTCACAACAACTTATGGCCTAAATATAGATACAGCTATATATACAAGATTTAGGCGACGAGGGTTAGCTACGTGCAAATCTCATTGCTGGCCGGGCAGGAGCTGCTCCCCACATTTGCGTTGAGCGACCCCGTGCCGGTCGTCATGCTGGCGGGTGTAAGTGACTTGTTCGCTGATAAAACTGCAGATGCTGATGCTGGTGAGGAGGCGGAACTTGACGTGGAGGACGCTGCAGCAGCTGTAACTGGCGATGACGCGGATGTGGTTGTTGAATCAGGCTCTGCCAGCTGCGCCACGGCATTGGCATTGTTTGTCTTGCTGTTCTCTAGTTTGGCACGATGAAGCGCTTCCTCGCGTTCCTTCTTATCAAAGTACCAGACGGTGATGGCATAGCGTGTCCGATGCGCAGGTTGCACCTCGTGCGGATTACGTATATCCGACCAGAAAAATATCAGCCGATCAAACTTTGGCTCAATGTCGGCCACTGTTGTACCGGGCGTCGGTCGAATTCTGTTAATTAAAGCAAATTACTTAGCGAATGCGCATTTGAAATGATAATTTATCAACCAACCGCAATATGCCGCCACTCTCACTGGCATCCCAGTTGATATTCAGGTAGTATATGGCTGTAATGACGCGTCCATCCTTGTTGGGATTGTCCACATGCATCACATAGTGTGTGCCAGAGCCTGGATAGCAAGCGACCATGGCCTATGTAAATAAAATAATTAGATTAGCAATATTTCATCTGATTATACTATTGAGGGACTTACTCTCGTACGCTCCCTGATGTGGTAATCGCCCAGGATACCATTGTCCTTCATTGTGTTCACTCGATACACCACAGAGTCAATCTAGAGCAGAGAATATATGACGAAATAGTGAGTTGGCATGTTTTAATGGAATTTAGGCCACTTCAATTCGGCTCACCTGATTGGTCAGATACCACACATTGCTGCAGCCGGGTTCATTGCCACCGACCCATTTTATTTTATCACCTCGAATCTTATCACCGCGTACCGTGGACGCTTGAGCATCGGTACGCATATTGTGCACTAGCTGGCCGTCATGAAAGGCGCCCGCAGTGTACATGCTGCGCACTTCATTCAGGATCTTCAGACCTTTATCTGCGCCCAGGAAGTCGTCGACCACTGACAGTCCATATTGATTCATATCATTGATAATATTACGGCAAAGATCTTCATAGCGGCGTTCGCTATTATCAAAAAAAGAAAAACAAACGAATTAATTATTTTGAATAATCCGCAGACAATCTTAACTAAAGCTGTGATGCGAATCTAGTCCCTTTGGGACTGTTGTTAGGTCACCTTCAACTATTCATGAGATGTATTTTTATCCGCAACTGAATTAAATATAGAAATGTAAATACTACAATTTATTTCGTAGTTTGTTTAGCACAATTAATATGAATTTTCATGTTTTACGACATTTTTATGATTTGCAACCCATAAAATTATTGCTGTTTATTGGACATGTTTCAGTCACGTAGACCAACCTCACACAAACGCACAACACACACACAGCCTTATAAAGAGAAAGAGAATGGCGAAGAGAAGAAGCGGAAAGCCGCTAAATTCTGGATAAACAAAGCAAATACACGGAAAGGTTGTAAGAAAGGTAGACTCATTAAAAGTATTTATTGCCTAGAAAAATACGCGTACACAGCAATAAAGGAAAAGAAAAATTTAAATATCTAACCGAAAAATTCGATAAGAGTTTGAAAACCTGTGAGATCTCAAAGTTGGATTTAGGGTTAACAAAATATATTGCAAATTGAAGAGCGCAGCATTGAAACTGTGATGTTGAACTTCGAACTGGAACCAGTTTCAATTTATCGATGTTTAATGCAAAATAGTTATCAAAAGGAATTACCGTTTATCCAAAGTTTCGCGAAAATATTGTTCGGCGTTGGCGGGATGAGCCGAATGCTTAAAGTTATTGTAGTCCGTTTGTGTGAACGTAATCATTTTGATTCAATTGATATATCAGTTGAACAAAAGTAGTATTAAATGTGTATATATAATTATTTTATTTAGTTTAGTTTCTTCATCAGACGCATTGGCCTTCAAATCGGAAGTGTTTCCGGAAACGATTTACGCACAACTAATGAAAGTTTCAAATTGCCTTCCTTTCCGACTGAGCAGTGAGAGCGAAAGTACCGGTTATTTGGTATATCGATATCGAAGTAACACTAGTGTCGGTTAGCAGAGTGATAAACACCTATATATGCTTAGATAGCCAGCTGTAGTTGTAATTGGAATTGCAGCTGTTCACTTGTGTACGTATTTGCACATTTATTGTTTATAGCTTTTGGTATTCTTCACAGTTATAATATTCACAAATATTTGTAGCGATAAACGAACCGTTCAAGTCGAGCGTGCGTCCGCTACTGAAGTGCCGACACGAAGAGCAACAGCGGCCGACCGGTTAGATCGCAGCTGTGGGAGGCTATTGCACATGTGTTGGTAACGCATGCTCATTTATGAGTTTGTGTTGCGTTAGAGGCCTGAGCACCACAAAGTATTGCTGCTAAAACGCTATATTTTCTTATTCACATGTATTAAGGTTTTTCTTAGTGTAAGTAATTTAAAACAAGACCGGCTATCAAATTTTGCCTTTTTCCCTGATAGCTGGGGAGAATTTTTCAGACCCCATCGGATATAGCTGATATCCGCTTGCCATTCAACTCGCATACAACTCTCTTCAAACAGCAATGCAAACAAAACAGAAGGCAAACGTGGTGTGGCTGACACCATAAACGAGCAAGCGCTCACGTAGCCCAGCGCACAGTACAAACACAAAACACATGCGTGAAAATCAAAGCGAGCGTCTAAAAAAGAAAACGCCATAACAGAGATAGAGAGAGAGAGAAACGAAGTAATTTGAATTTGTTTGACAAAGAAAATGAGCAAAAACAAACCAAGAAACTAAGGAAACAGCTGTAAATTCGTGCACATATACACATATGTACGCATAAGTAATAGGTACAGATATATATATACATGTTTATATATATATTATTTATAAATGTATATACCGATGAACAGTGCTGAGCGCGTACTCCAATAATTTGGGTCAACGGCCCAGTTCAAAGTCGCCAGCTTAAATAATTATTTAAAGGGCCCCTTCAACAGTAATCACACACACACATAAACACAAAGTACATGTATTTGTGTTTGCCTAAAATGAATTATGTGTGTGTGCTCAATGATCGATTGTAGCCCTACATGTTACGTGCGAAGCTTGGAATCATGGCACGTGCACCATGCGACAGAGATGACACAAAGTATTTACTTGCAGTCACTATTTATAATCGCAGTACAAACAATCAGTATTTTGTAATACAATATGTCTTATTTGTAACAGATATTAAATAGACTTTGAGAGAATTTAATATAGTGGACGATTTAAGGCATTGTGAAGCAGCATGCAAGTCACAGTGAAGCTTTTGCTCATCACTAGTTTGTGGTCGATGCTGTCGAGGGCGGCGCACACGCACTCTGTGCGACCTTGTGATGTGCACGGTCAAACATTAGTTAAAACTCTACTCGTATGTATGTATGACGAATGCATATACATACATATGTACACACATATGTGTGGTGCACGCAAGTAAAGAGGATAGAAATTGCGAAACGTAATTGGCAGCTTGTTGCGGGCAAACAGCTGTAACATGATTTTCTAAAGGCGCTGGTGGTATCGCTTATAAGCCTTTATAATTAAAAATCACTTGCTAACTTTTTGCTTATATTTAAAGATGGGGCAGAAGTGCCACTTGTCTGACAAAAAATGACATAAATAAAGTCTGTTCACATATTTATATTGCTTTGTTTGTAGGAAGAAATTAGCAAACTTAGATCTTGCGACATGCCATTGCTAATTGTTTGATAAAGAATAACAAAGCCAATCCAATCTTAGAACGCGTAGTAGCAGGTGCGACAGATTGAAACCGCGTCGCTAGACTTGCTAATAAGATAAGAGCCGAAATAATAAACGTAACGAATTGCGTACCCAGCGCACGTAGGCACAACAATTGAGAGATATATGCATACATAAAAATCGACCACCCAAGTTGAAACTTAACGGGGACCACCCACTCAGTACAAAACGAAAGCACGAAATATAAGCAAAAATATCGATGATTCAGCGCGAATAGCACTGAAGTCATCGCAGTAATTGCGAATTGAATAGGTGCAGTTGTAGCACTCTGGCGTGTGTTTAATCTGTAAAACAGTATGGGAAAATAAATAAAAGTGTATGTAGAATAGAACTGCGCAAAAAAATAATTACAAAGTCAACGGCGCCATTCAGCAAGAGGTGTTAACAAATCAAACAATGTGCTGCGTTGTGTACGTGCACCGTTGCGCCAATTGGGCGTCGTTTAAGTTCGGCACAGTTCGTGTGCTATTCGGCCAAGTGCATGACATTATGCTGTACGTAACGGCGAAAAAGGTAAACATTCCATACTGCGTCCGACGTTACACTCGAAATTGCACCCAATCTAATCGTATGCACATACGTATGTATGTGTTTGCTGATGGCAATAAATGAAA
Source organism: Drosophila mettleri (assembly GCA_035047625.1). Taxonomy (NCBI): domain Eukaryota; kingdom Metazoa; phylum Arthropoda; class Insecta; order Diptera; family Drosophilidae; genus Drosophila; species Drosophila mettleri. The sequence goes on along the minus strand of JAWNPI010000035.1, from coordinate 9,667,397 downwards.
AGAATATAAAAAATTGGCAAAATCGCAAATTCTTCACAAAGCAGTGCCAAAGATCCGTGCACGTAGAGCTTATCGCTAATTAGCGCCTTGTATGCGTATCTACATATGTATGTGTGCATGAATGTAGTATTCAAGCAAGAACACACACACATAAATATGTATATAAATACATATATATACACATATAACGTATTTCCCGGGGCGTTGGCTTTAGCGAGTAATACAAATAATAATAACAACTAAATCGGTATTTAGATAAGAGTGTTGAATTTTAATAATTATAAAAAATATACGAAAATAATTCTAATTGTATGTGAATAATTTACCACTTGCAATATGATTCGCAATTTCTATTTTGGGGGCCACGCAGATACATAGAAAATATATTATCTAGCATAGAGTTTGCTTTGACCTACATTTTTGAAGTACTTAGGAAATATATTTTATAATTGTATGAAATGTTCGTTCAAAAGTTTGTTTCAAGAACACACGTTTTCTGTATAATAAATAAAATTTTTGCCCAAAGATCGCGTATTAGCAGCGAGTCACACTTATACACAGACACACATACACCCACACACACGAACACGAACACAGATACACAATCAATTGGATTGGACAGTACGAAATTTAGACAGCGAAAGGAAGAAATTGGTCAACTGTTGTTGAACACTGGAATACAATGGTTGAGTACACACGTCAACCATGTCCAATACGAATTGTAGAGGATTGCGGCTGCGCCTTTCTGATGGGCTGCATCGGCGGCTCCATGTTTCAGTATATGAGGGGTTTTAGGAATTCACCAACGGGCTTCATTCGTAGCCTTTATGGCGGTCTGGACTCCGTTAAAATGAAGACACCGGCAATAGCAGGCAGCTTTGCCGTTTGGGGCGCCACATTTAGCACAGTGGACTGCACCATGGTCTACTACAGGCAGCGCGAGGACTCTTGGAATTCGATAGTTAGTGGCGCCGCCACGGGCGGTATCCTTGCCGCTCGCAACGGCATCAAGGCAATGGGAAATGGTGCCCTGGTCGGCGGCTTAGTGCTGGCCATGATAGAGGGGGCTGGCGCAGCAGTGGCCACCATCTATGCAGCCCAGCCCTCAGCCAGCACAGAGAATGCCTATCCCCAAAGGCCCCAATGGGAGCGCGTCTCCGAGAGCAACAGTATCAGTAGCAATGATGCATTGGCAGAGATTGAGCGTGTGCTAGACAAATGCAACACATATCAGAATCCAGCGAGAAGCTCGCGTTGCAGACAGATGCCCAAATATATGGATACCGAAAGGAAAGTGAAGCCGCTGTCCCTCCTTGAGCTGGTGAGACAAGCGAACATTTTTAGATCTTAACTTTTTTTGTGGAATACCACGTTTCGGTCATCTTACTCATGCGCCAAATTGATACTATGTGCACAAAACGTTAACAAAATAAAGATGAGTTATGATAGTGTAAGTTGGATTGCCACTCACCTGCCGGTGCCCATGAAGCTGGAATCCGATGGGCCAATCTGATAGCTGGAGCTCTTCTCAGCATTATGTTGATGGTGCTGATGATGATGTTGGTGGTGGTGGAGATGCTGGTCAAGTTGCCGATTTTGTTCATCCGCCTGATCTGTTTGCGTTGCCAGCGTTGGCTCTCCAAAGTAATTGAACAGGTCATTTAGGTCGTTGGGCCAACTTTGGGCCTGTGCCGCGGTTGTCATCATTTGGGCAGTGGAGCAATTGGCGCCACTGATATCCAGTTTTGTAGCTGCCACCGCCTGCTGCAACTGCTGTATTTTGTTGTTGCTGTTGTTGTTGTTCTGCCTTTGGCGCGCCAGTAGACGGCAATCATGTCGATGGGTTGCCCAATCCAAATGCTGATGCGCAATGGAGCAATAGTAGATGCTCTTGCATTTGGCACATCGGAGCAGCTGCTCAACGGTGCCGCAGATGGCGCAACGTGCTGGCAACGACGATGACTGTGGCTTTTGCATGTCCTTGCCGCGTCCCCTGCTGCTTACAGCATATTGGCAACGCCAATGTTTAACCTTGAGCGTCTGACACCACAAATTGTAGTGGGCGTGCGTCTGCTTATTGACACTCCCAATATCCAGTATTTGAGAGATTTCAGATTTCAAAAGCACCAACTGAGCGAGGTCTTGAGCACGCGTATCTGTGGTCCAATTTCGCTTCACGGCATTTCACCAGACCTCATTTAACTATTGAACTGTGGCTATACTGTAAGCATTTTAATCACGTAGGCCCAGCCAAAATAACGTAAAATAGCAACAAAACGATGCTATAAAGCTGTTGTTGTTTTTGTTGTTGCCGTTGCTCCCGACAGCTGCGTCCGCCTTCACTTTTGCGATTGCTCTCTTTAGCGTTAATCGTTTTGCACGTTATTGTACTTTATTCAATGCGTCACTCAAAAGAGGCAGTTACCCGAGATTAAGCAATTCAACGTATTTTAGCAATGAAAAATTAATTTGAAATGCAAATTAATAAAAAATTATAATGCTATTAACTTTTACGACGATAGAAATTGTTCCCAGCGGAACCATTACTATCGATATGCAAGTTAAATCGATATGCGGCTACAGATGTTTCAGTTACAGTGTTGGCCAACACACATATTTTTAAGTTGGAATTGGTTCCTTATACAATACTGTTTTACATATCGGTCGTTTTGATTAATTGGCTATCGATATATTTTAGACCGGTAAACAGGAAGACAGTTGTTGATAATAGAAATTCAACATTTCAAACAAAAACATCAGCAAAATTTCAATAAATAGAACTCAACATGGCATTAACAGATTTAAGCGCAAAAGTTGTGCTAGTTGATATTGAGGGTACTACAACATCAATTCGTTTTGTCCATGATGTACTTTTTCCATATGCCAAAGCAAATGTCGAGCAATATCTCGTAGAAAGATGGGGAACGGATGCCACAAAGCAAATCGTCTCTGACCTTCAGAAGCTGCCACAATACGCAGAGTATGCTTCAACTCTAGATGCTCATCCAGCAATAAATGCTAAGCATATCGCTGATTTCTCGCGTTATCTTATCGAAAAAGATTTGAAGGTGACACCTCTAAAAACGCTGCAGGGGCACATCTGGGCCAAGGGCTACGCTAGAGGAGAGCTTAAGGGGCAGTAAGTGGGTCTCACATGCTATTCGACTCGTATATATGTTGCTGCCTTTTGACAGTGTCTATGAGGATGTCGCTGAGGCTTTTCAGACCTGGAATAAGGCTGGCCTTCGCATTGCTGTCTATTCGAGTGGCAGTGTCGCTGCCCAGAAATTGTTATTTCAGCATAGCATCGCCGGTGATCTGCTGCCACATTTGAGCGCGTACTTTGATACACACGTGGGACACAAACAGGAAACTGAATCATACATAGTTATTGCCAAATCGCTAGACGTGGAGCCTCAGCATGTGCTATTCCTAACAGACGTGCCAGCAGGTGCGTTACCAGCGTAGATCTTAGATATATATTTTACTATAATATATTTGAAATGTTACAGAAGCTGCAGCTGCTCGTGCCGCAGGCATGCAAGCCGTTTTGCTAGCCCGTCCAGGCAATGCGCCACTCAGCGAGGAACACACCAATGCCTTTCGCGTAATCGCTAATTTTGTGTCGCTGCAATCGCTGAAACAGCCCTGAATAAAGCTATCACATTCTTAATTTAAAGACAACTTTATGGTATATCTACTGTGAATATAATCTATTTGATTTACAGAAATGCACGATCGACGCTGCACAAATCATCCCCGCTGTCGTGTGGCTCGGGCGTCTGCTCTACCTGTCGGCGACGTGACGTGGAGCGCTGCGATTGCCGGGAGCTCGGCTTGAGCTGCGCACCATAGATCTTACGCAGCTGCTGTGCCTTCATATCCGCATCGTTAATTGCATTTGGACAACGGCTGCTATTGCACTTCTTCTTGGTTTGCTTGTTGCGGCGATGTGTGTTGCTCTCGCAGCCATGCCGCATGCCCTCGCTGCGGCAGCTGTGGCTGAGTTTGCCCACCTCGGGACCCCAATAGGTTTGTCCCTCGAGCAGCAGAGGCGCAGATTTCACCCGCTGCTGCATCATTTGCATGTGCAGCTCGTATTGATGCTCCTGCAACGCTTGCTCCGCCTTTCGCGTGGCCAGACGTATAGACAACAGCGCCTTATGAGGCTCACTAGAATGTTAAGATAATTGGTTACAAGTGTACCCGACGCTTATTACTTGCTCTTACTTGAGGGAAAGCGATTTCCAGGCGGGCGTCTTACGCACCTCCCAATCAAACTGGGGCCGAGGGTCGTGGAAGGTGCAATTGTTTTTCAGCTCTTTCACCTTTTTGCGCGAGACCTCAGCACGCAGAGTGGCTGCCAAATTGGGTCGAGCCACTGGATGTTGTGGAGATACGCTAGATGTGCGCTTCGCTGGTAGCTGCTCCAGCTCCAAGATGCGCAACAACTCCGGCTGTTTCTTCTCCACAGAAGCTACTTTCGCCTTGCGTGAACGTCGCTTGCGCAAACGACTTGAGCCTGAGGCGGAGCTATTGCTACTGCGTTTCGAAGACACTGAGGGGGATTCAATGTGCAGCTTGGGTACTTCTTTACTTGGAAAATAGTTACTAAAAGTTGTAGTCTCCAACTTGGCCGTTGGCGTTTCAATGACCGTCAAATCGTTGACACTGTAGCATTTTCTTAGCATTTCGCTGCGAACTTTAGCGCGCTCTGCTGTGTGCATGGCCGGCACCTTGGCAATTGGCTTTAATTTGAGTGTCTGAGTGCCACTGCTGGTGGATTTGGGACGTTCGGCATTGCGCTTGAATTCCTGTTCGAGTTCCTTAAGAGATTGCTTAAAGTCAGCCACTTCGATGGCAAAATCCTGTTTGAAATTGGCCAGGCGACTCAGGTCACGAATGCACTTCTCATATTCCTCGCTCAGGCAGCTCGAACTGTGTGTGACATCGGGCGTGGGTGTGCCCTGCTCTGACAGTATCAATGGTGGTATATTTGGTGTTTTCTTTTTAAATTTCTTGCTCTTGATATTGCGTTGATTAGGTTTACAGGAGACGACTTTCTTCGGTTGCTCAGGCGTTGCAGATTGAGCGCGCAATTCTCGGCTGGTGGTCCGAAGACTTTCCAGAGTTGAATAGAAGTCTGCTTTGTGCAGATGCTTCACTTCACAGTAGTCTGCAATAAAATAGTTTTGATTGGACACAAATTAGTAATGGGCACACGAAATACCTGGTATACTGTCATAGAACTTGGCCAGCGATCGTATGCCCGTTTGGCCTGTCCAGTTCGCTGTCGCTGCGGCATCTTGAGTTTGGGAGGTGCTGGCCTTTGCCTTCACCTTTTTGCCCATGCAAAGTCTGGGACGATTGTAAACGGGCGCCGGACAATTATTGCACGGGTCTATAGGCACTTTAACGCAGGAATTTAGATATGCTCGGCCCATATGTGCGCTCATATTTCATTAATTAAATACATTGCGTTTTATCAATATTTTGAATCCAATATGTTTTGGGGTTACAGTTGCCAGCGGTAACCAAGTATTGGACATTTGTTTTCGTCTTATTTTTAACATATTTCGTATTGGTATGCCTGTTCGCATAGTCACACACTGTGTCCTCGTTTTGGTCACTGTCATTCCAATGCTTTCGTGTGATGCTCTTTAGTTCAAAATACTTATTTTCTCTTGTACCAAATTGAATATTCATTTAAAGTTTATCAAAAATTATTTTTATAGCCTTTTATCGTTATTGAGATAGGTAAGTTTTCGCTGAAAGTTTATGGTCACACTGTTCAGTACACGATAATGATATGTTAGCAGCAGTTAAGCTTAACATTAACATTTACTATTTTTATAATTTGTTTGAATATAATAAAATCAAGTAACACTTCACATTCACTTACTTAAAGGAAATATTAATATTTTTGCAATTCTATTAATCAATGAAAATTATTTCCATAGAGTAAATTTGGCGCGCACTGTAAATACGCAAAAGGCAATGTTAAATTAACAGCTGAGCTCCAATCGGATGACAGTACGAGTTCGTCAGTGAGCGACGGCGGTTCGCATTCTAATTTCATTTTGTGTGTGTGTGAGATATTAAACGTTTCTTGAAAGCGACGTAAAGTTCGACTAAACAAACAATCTTTTTCGTCAGTGTTGACGTGAAATTGCGCAAAACGAATACGATCGTATTGTCGACATTTGCTACACCCAAAAAACTTGTCACAATGAAGCTGTACGTTGCAGCAACAGTTGCGCTCTTTCTGTTGGCCACATTCCAAACGACGCCAACAGCTGCCGATGACCAAGAGGTGAGTTGTGGTTTATAATATTTGTTTATGAGTCGCAATGTTTTGGACAACAGTCTAACGCTTTTTGAGTGATAATGCGGCTGTGGCAGAATTACAATTTACACAATTGCGTTTTATTTGCTCGCTTGCTGTTTTTAACAATGCCGACACACACCTACACAAACACACAGACTTAAACACAAACAAACAAAGCCATACTAGACATAACACACTCACACCGACACCGACACACACACATGCCTGCTTTCGTTCGCCATACTTATTTACCTTTTGTTTGTCCAACCGTCCGCACATTAACTTTGATTAGTCAGCAAAAGAAAATCGTATGCATAAATAAAGGGCTGTAATGGCAAAATACATAAATATAAGAAAATACGTGTCGTACATTTATGTACATATTTTATTAATGGTGCTAGCGCTTTTTGCGCTTATCAAATTCGCAATTATACCGTATGTTGTTGTTTTGCTTTGTCCCGCTTTCTTTGTTGCGTCGCCATTTCAGCTTGACAATCAGCTGTTATACTTACATACATACATATGTATATCAGTTTGACCGCTAGAACGGATCCCTGATCTATCTGATCGTTGTTTGCAGCAATTGCGCCTTAATGATGACCTAACTGCACTTTGTGCCTTAAATTTCAATGAACATTTTTTGGAATTTTATTTATTGGATTTAGGCGTTGATTAAAGAATCAATTTATAAATTAGTTTCAATTGAAGCGCATTTAATTATATGGTTAAATGCGTAATCATCAAGGTCTAGCTGTGTCAACAAAGAGATTACCAATAATTTCGATAGTGCAAATATTTGGTGTCATTTATTTAATTAAATCAAATATTGCTCGGAGCAAATTCCGTTGGCTGATTTAATGTTTATTTAAGCTTTTTATTATGACAACAGCCAGATTACGAATAATTTTATTTCAATGATAGAATTGCTTTTCAGCAGCAGTTGTGGACTCAGTCATAGAATATATTAAAACTATATGCATTTGTTTGTGCACCTGCTGACATCTGAGCACTCGCCCACTTGGGTACACAAATCTGTTTCCATTTTCAATTAAGAGCTTAAAATTTCAATGAATCAGAAAGTAATTATAATTCGTAACTAAAACAATAGCCAACTCTCAGCTTTTGTACAAACTTGTTCAATTCTTTTTCCGTGGAGAAAATCCGATTAATGACCAAGCGAACTGTCTATGGCAGGGGCTTAACTGAGCAGCCTCGACTATCGCCTCTCCACGTGGTAGGGGTCAGAGCGCATCATCAATATCAATTAAAACATTTCCATTTGCCAGGCAATGGACAAAAAAAGAAAAAAATACAAAATTCTGCAGCGTATATCGTATATCATAAATAAATCAAGAAGAAAAAAATATGAATAAAAAGAAAAATAATAATCATTTTGTATTTACTTTTGAAATTGTTTTTTTTTTTTTTTTTTTTTTTTTTTTATAAAAAGCTAAATTGAACTGAAGTTGGAATTCTGTAAATGTAAAATGTGTGCGAATTAAATTATGTAAATATTTTTAAATTTGTATATGGTCACTACTTTTTATGGCATTATATAAAGGGGTATTCTTCCAAAGTATAAACTGGAAAAGAATAAAACAGAACCGGCAGCTATTCCATATGCTAACAAACACAGAGCGAACAATGCATAAACATATTTACATAAATGAATAAAATGCGGAACTGTGTGAATAAATGTGAGAATATATATTTATACATACAAGCAAATATGTATAAACATAGCTAAAGACATATAAAAATCATCCATATTCATAGCTCTAAAACTGCAAACTAAGGCAACATCAACTTAACTATAAAGTTTAAGTGAAAGAGAAAGAGCAAGACAGAAAGAAACAGGGAGAGAGAGATGTAGACAATCATGGCTGGAGGCTATTTCATATAGTCGTTCGTTCGTTCGACTGTTTTTGTCATTTAGGAAATCACATGCGGATGATTCACACATTCAAAAGGCATCCGTTTCTCTGAGATTCAAAGTTTGTCAAATGCGTTGCTGTTGCTTTTGCTTTAGATGCAAATTGGATTCTCTCATTATCAAATCCTCTCGCTCTCTCACTCTCTGTGGGGGCAATTTCTAACCCATTGAGTCATTGTGTAATTTCGATCATGACTTCGTCGCCTAATGCTCCGAATGCCAATGAAAATTACGTTATTGAATCCACTAAAAGGCCCCCACGCACACCCATACAGGGACACACTCTCCCAACCCTCACACAGAGGGCACAAATTAGCACCCAAGGGAGCATTGAAACCAAAGTTTATAATGAGCTTGACATAGAAGCCGAACCCAATACTAAACCCAAACTCGAATTCTGCTTGAATATTGCCCTCTGTGTACGTTTGCAAAATTTTGCAGCGGGCTCAAGTTGCACGGGAGTCACTCAATGGCCAGCTTAAGTATATATATATTCACCTGAATTGGAAAAGGGTTAAATACACTCAAAGAAATTCTAAGCTAATTGCAATTACATGATTGATTGCTTATTTTGTCGTTAAATTAAATTGAATGATGACAGCTTATTGCAGGTCATAATTTCTATTTATACTATTTATAGACCAGTATTGTAAATAGTGAAATTCGAATATTTTCAACTTCTATAAAATTACACTACTTTTACAATTTTAATAGTATATCAAAGCTCATCAAGCACATTATCTTAGTAAATAATCATTCCTAGCCATGACTAAGAAATTCAATTGAAACTTGGTAACTGAGATAGAGGCATAGCTTAGCTATATAGTTTTAACCTGTATCTGTCACATATAATATTTGAGTATTAAATAAGTTTTAAATATTCTCAAGTTAAACAACTAATTCGCTCTCCAAAATAATATTCGTTTGCACATTAACTGGTTTTGTCTTAGTATACGCACTATCCGGTTGTTTCTCACGGTGCATAATATATATATATTTAGGTGTCAATTGTGTATAATGAGAGAGAGGCAGAGAAAATGAGGGTAATTGTCCAGCTGGAGGGAGAGCTGTGTGCAGCTGATGGCCGAACAATGCCGAAGCTAATTTCCACACACATTAATTAAACGCATAAAGAGCGTTTGTACATTTTGACTTAAATGCTATTAATCGGTAGGCAAAACATCAATTTCAACAGATGAATAGAAATAATTAAATTTCGCGGTTCTCTTACGCTTTGGTCCATGCAATTTTCAAATTTTTCTCGAAGCGTATTGGTTTTGCGTATACATAATTATAATTATAAATAGATAATTAAATTTGTTAATAAATGGAGTTGTATGGAATATTGATTAAGTAGTATCTATATACATAAATCTGTTGTCTATAAACACTCTGACTATAACTGTGCCCCTGAACTTACTGCTAATCAACAGGGCTCTACTCTGAGCTCTTGTGTGCCATAAACCAGAGTATTCTTCAGTCAGTTAGCACGTTTTCACTTGCTCAACTTGAGGGTTGGTAGTCAAGAAGCCTCACGACAGATGGCTCAAAGAAAGCGTTTTGGCCAAGGCAAATGTGGTCATTAAAAAAGCACCTAAATATTTATATACATAATTATACACGCGCCCATGCATCTCGACTGACCTTGAATAAAATAAAACAAGCAAAATAAAGCCAGAAAGAATGCTTAAGTTGAGCAAAACAAAAGCTTAAATACCCTAGAGATCATACAGATTCTTTCAGCATAGCAAAAATAATATATATATATATATATATATATATATATATATATATATATATATATATATATATATGTCAGGGGGGTTAAAGCGAATATGCAGCTTATATTTTATTCATAAATAAGTTTATCTTCTCTTATTGAATTTTTAAAACCAAATAAATCTACTGAAGTGTGGTATTTAAAAAGTAATTATTCTGACAAAGGCGTATGATATAATGGCCAATGCCTTTGCAGGGATTTTATGAAGCTGGCTTTCAATACAAAGAGCTTGAATTGCATTCCGACAGATAACTGTGATTTAATCATTTTGTATATAACAATTTCGGTTGCATAATCATAATACCCTCTGTTAGGGTATATAAAGCGGTTGAGTGTCTCTGCTGTTGAATCTATATATGTATATATATATATATATTTTGACAGATATTTTTGTTGTAAATAAACGGGTTATCTTTTTTGTTGTTTTTTCTTTTTCGTTGGAAATGTTAATATGCCGCAGTATTTTCAGCTGCTGGCAAAGTTTATTTGGCCGCTTTAATTAAGCCTTAATGAAAATAAACAGTTTTACAGTTTTTACAATTATGCCGTTTGACAGCAAATTGGCAATTTGCAGTTTGCAGTTTGCAATTCGCTCTCTGAGGCTTCGGCCAGATTTTATTTTGATGTATTTATTTTTATTTACGTCAATTCAATTAAAGTTTTTTCAACATTGCATCAGTTAATACCCCAGCGCATCTCTTGTATGCATCACAGTTCCAACCGTCAATCCACCACTCGTACGCCACAGTCAAGCCCCTTGACCCTCCGCACCTTCGATTCTGTGCAATATTTTTTTGCGGCAAAAGATTGTTAACACTGAGCCGCAGCACGTTGCTGCAGCATTAACAGCAGCATCAACAGCAACTTTTGCAGCAAGTGTCTGTATGCGAAAAGTTTTCAACATAAGCCAGGCCCAACGTGAGCCGAGAAAGGAAGAAAACAAAAAAAAAACTGTAGGCAGGAGTAGCCAATGTGGGTGGCTTAAGTCAGATAAAGATGATTCTTCAGATGTGTATATCTGCTTATTACTGATCTGAAAATGAAATGATCGAATATCTGTATATATGGAATATTTTGAAATTTTGTAAAAATCAGTTGGATACTTTTAATGCTGTTATTAGTTGCTTGAAATCTCTTTATGAGAAAGAAAATAGAGAGGTTGGTGGATCCAATATAACAGATGAATCGATAGTTATGTCGATCGATAGTGTAGGGATAAATTATAGTTTAATATCTGTATTTTTAGATACATTGATGGAAAGATGATGGAAAGGCATAAATAAATAAATATATTGATAACTTATTTTATGATTCCAATTTCCTGAATAGGTTGGGGAACAAACTTGATATATACAGATAAAAATATATTAATATTAATATAATAATAATAATATTAATATTAATATAATAATAATAATATACAGATATTGAATGATTTATTGGTTTCATGCATGGATTAATTCATACATATACAGATAAAAGTTACATATACAAAAGATACATAGATAAATTAAAAAATAAAGTGATTTGGGAGAAAATTAATAAATGCAACAATATTTAAACATATGTATTACTTTAACATTAGCAGATATGTCAGATAGGTTTATCACTTCTTCTATGTTTTTGATATACGCTTTCAATAACAGATATTAAAACTCAAATATCAATTTGAAGAAGCGGCTTTGGCTAGTGCCTTGAATATGTGGCAATAATTAAAGTTCCGTTGTGGTATTAATTTAGTTATGAATTACGTTGCCAGGACAACCAAACGGCGCAGCCTTTATACATGGCCAACTGGCAATCTCTAGAGACCAGCGGCGTGGTATATACCCTATAAGCTTATCAAAAAGGCAGCTTAACAGAGGGATAAGTGATTTATGAATTTAAATGAATTGAATTTAGAATATATATTGTAATTGATATAATCGATTTATGATAAATATCGATTTCGAAAAGTTGAGTCGTTGAGAAACACATGACTCTATAAACCATTGTATCTGCAAGGGATTGGCTTACGAATAAAGTTTCTTGCTGATTATAGGATATCTTTATGTCGGCGATGTGTGCTTCACTTGTTTACTATAACTGCCAACTTTGGGGTGTTGCTTAAAGTGCCGTAAAGTTTAATTGAAAAACAAGCTGCAAACAAGTTGCAACGGCAGCGGCAGCAGGAACAAACTGCGTCAACAATGCCAAGACCGAATCAAGTTGGCCAAGCGTCAGGCAAGCAAGCAACCAAGCGACCACCCACTCGGCACTCAGCAGGGCCGCCCGCATAGAGCATAATCAGCTCAAACGTCAGCCAAGGCATCAACCTAGTTGATGCTGACGCTTACTGCGCTGCTGGCGCTGCCGGCGCTGTTGGCCCTGTTGGCCCTGTTGGCGTTGACTGCTTTGGTGACGCAATCGCCGTCAAAAAAGTTTTTTTTTTTATGCATTTTTCGGCTTTTTGTCACGCTGCAGACACAAAACGTCAGCCGCAATGAGGATGAACGACCGAAACGTCAACAAGCTGTCTGCTATGCAATCTCGGCTCGCGTTCAATCCGTAGCCCTCCCCCTTTGTTCCCTCGCCCATTCTCGCTCGCGGTTAGTTGCTTTCGTTGTTTCTCAGTTTCTTTTTTATGCTTTAAGTTCGTAAATTATTCAGCATCGACTTTGCCCGAATGCCATCTGGCGTACTGCCGTCTGTCGACTGCTGACTGCCGTCTGTCGTCTGTCATCTGTCGTCTGTTTGCTGCATTTTGTGGCTCATCATTTATCGATGCATTTTTGTTGTTGCAATTCTCTAACCAGTTTTCGATGTGGCGTGTGGTAAGTGAGGGTAATGTGTTTAAGAGAGGGAGAGATAGAGAGGGGAAGGCGGGGGCTGGTGGTGCACAGTTTGCATCGGCGGTTAATTAGTTTTTGTGACGTGCCACAAGCTCGGCGAAGCGTTGCCTCACTGATTGACTTGATTGGCCAAAATGTGTCCTCTGCACAGCACACACACTTCACGCTGTTCGCTCTGGCTGGATCTGGAACCGCCCTCACGCCACCTCAAATCCCTTCCCTGCCGCAATGTAATTGCAATTATGCTGAGTTCATTAGGCCGGACAAAAGTGAAGGCGGCTCAGGCGAGTGCAGGCCGTGGTTGACACACAATTAAAGCAGTTGCCAGTTTGAAATCACTTCTTAATTATCCAGTTATCGATTTATAATTTGACATCGCAAAATTTAACTTCATTAAGCTGTAGTTGAGTGGTTTAATAATTCACTTAAATTTATTTTATCAATAACAACAATTTGTCATCCATGAAGCTCTCTGCGGTTTGTGTGCGTTTCATGACAAAATTGATAAACTCTGTTCAATTTGATGTCAGCTCAGCTCAGCATGCCTGCGACTTGATTTTGCAATTATTGTTGCTGAGCAGATGAATTGAGTGGCTAATCGAGTATTATAGTGTATGTATGTGTATATATGTGTAATAAATTTGTATGAGCGTTTAGGTAAATATATCTAGGGTAGTCTATGTTGCTAGTTACTCGATAAACATGGCTAGACCAGCACAGGCAGAGCCTGCCTTCCTTTACCTACTAATACAGTTTAAGCTTGCTTGCACAATTTCAGCTTTACATCAATCATCAATCAGTCAATCAGTGCAAACCGCTTACATTGCTCTATCCAATCATAAACTAGCTAATATTAATGATCATATATAACGGGGTTATTTTGTACGCTTAAGCACTTAATTTAATCACTTGCTCTAGCTCCGTTTCATGGTGTTGGCACACACACGCACACATACACTTGCACACACACGCACACGCATTTAATGCGCTTGGCACATGGCTTCTTGTTGTATTCTCATAAAGGATAATGCTTAACGCTCAACAATTTATGTGCTTGCGCTCTATCCCTCTCTCTTTCTCTCTTTGTGTGTGTATATTCCTTAAACGAATTTGTGTTTTGCTTTCTGTTTTTGTCTTTGCCACATACACACACACACACACACACACACACAAAATACAAACACCAACACACACACACAGACACAGAGCACGGATGAGGCGATCAGCGAGCCGCCCATCAAATTGGTCCACGTGCTGAATCCTGGCGAGCGAGAGTATCTCTCGCCGAATTTGATTGGCGTGCAGAATATAGCGATGTCCTTTTTGCCACTCTCGATGAACTTTGTGAATATTATCGATGCCTTTCGCGAAATTGTGAACGGTGTGCGCTACGAAATACTATTGAATGCCGTCGACACCAAGGCCAAGGATGCGGACACGATTTGTCGCCTGGTGATACTGGAGAAGCCCTGGCTGACCACCCAGTGGGGCGACAAGCAGCGCGAGCTGGTCAACACCAATTGCAGCGATGTCGCTGACAATGCCTTGGCCGCCGATCCCGAGGAGCGGGCCAGGGCGCTCAACGACAAATATGTGAGTAACACCATCTTCAATGGCGGGCGACGCAACGAGCTAAGCGACAGCGAAATGGCTCATCTGGAAGCCCAAATATTGACAGTCGAAAACAAGCGGCGGGTTAGCAGCAGCAGCAGCAGCAACAGCGGCAGCTCAATAAGCACCACAAGCACCACAGTTTCGGCCCCACAAGCGGGGCCCGCTAATGAGCCCGCAACGTCAATTAACGTTAACGAGGCAGCAACAGCCGAAGCAACAGCAACAGCAACAACAATAGCCACGGTTGATGTTGAGAGCGACATCGGGGATGCCAATAGCCCCACACCCACATCCATGCTCACCGACATGACCACGCCCGTCGCGGAGCTCAATGAAAACGAGAAGCGCTGGCTGGACGATATTCTGTCAGTGGGCGCGTATAATTTTGAGAAAACTATCGAAGAGCAGCGCACGGAGTGGAAACAGCAGCAGCAGCAGCAGCTGCACAGAGAGCAGGCGGCACAGGTGGATGTGGAGCAGCAGAGGCCGGTGGAAGAGCAGACAGAGCAGGAGCAGGGGCAGCAGCAGCAGCTGGAGCAGGATGCGCAGCAATCTTCATTATCTTAACCATCATGAGATATGAATATTATTATCATACACTCACACCCAACCACCCACGCACGCACGCACACACACACACACCCACACACCCACACACCCACACATCCAGTCACACAGGTTCACCCGCTATCTTCAATATATTTTCCCATATCTACAAATACTCGTAAAGTAAATGCAAACAATAAAAAGAAAATGTTATTTAATTAAATTTATTTAAGCTGCTCGTTTTTCTCACCTGCACCACGAACAGAGACACATACACACACTCACACACACCACAGGCGCACACACACGCACACACCTGGCGTTGTTGGCATAGTCCAACCAAGCGAGGAGCCCTCTCTGCAAGTGCCTCAACCCCAGCATCTGTGCCCGCTCCCCCCGCACTTATTTCAGCTTAATAATCAAATGAGTTTTCGCTTTCAAATTACGGCCGCAATCTGTTTAACCCGGCCCGTGGCGCACTTGCCCTCCCCAACCCACAGCGGTCTATATAAATATATATGTGTATGCGTGTCTGTGTTTGTACATATCTTAGAGGGCTCACCTCAAGTGCCACACTCTCTTTCTCTTTGTGTGTGTGTGTGGGTGTGTGTGTGTGTGCCCCTTAACAGCAAACACTGCTGTGCAAAAGTGCTCTCATTATCCTTGATGCTCTACTTTTAACACCCAACTGCCGCAGCGGCCATTGCACAGTGTCTGCGTCAAATAGGAGATGGAATTCAAATAGCAACGGCTGGGAATGTGGGTCTCCATGCTAAAAGTCGAATGTCATATACACTTGTTGGTATCTAAGCAATTTCGTATAAATTACTTCATTAAGCCATGTACCCTACTTATTTTATAATACATTCTGTAGATGATGTTGTCTTTTTAAAGTGGTATGGCTTAGTCGACTTGGAGCAACCCAATATCAGTTTATATGAAGATTTTAAACAGTTAAATTTCTCTTTTATATAATAAATACTTGAATCTAAAATTCTATCTGATTTTTGTACTCAAAGATAACTCAGCAATCACTTTTTAATGGGCAACAGTTAATCCTATGTTATTAATCCTATAATATTAATAATAGTTATTCATATGTGGTATAGGTTCGACTCTGCCATTTGAAGCATTCGCATTACAGTTTCAAGCATAAATGAGCTTATAATTGTAATAGTAAACAACTAAGCAAGCTCTAGTCGAGGTACCCTGAATCCTTTAAGCTGATATACCGATCATTAAAGGTATCCTTTATTCATTAATAGCAAAAAACTCAAGCAGCAACATACATGCATAGACACACGAATGCAGTTTAACTTAATTTCTGAATAAGCTGTTATCTAGACGAAAGAAATTGTCAGGGAAGTCTTATGACATGCACATGAGCCAAGCTACCAAATCTCAAGTCTTTAGTATTTGATATACGTGAGTTGTAATTTGTGGTGAATTCTGGTCAAAGGAGGGCGCTGGTATCCAAAGTCAAAGGATTATCAAATATGAGTATTCAATATCAACCACAAGTTAGGCCTGCAAAATACCCCTATCTGTCACATACATTTTCACAAAAATATTATATCCCGATGCTCCATTTTCAATAGGTATAATTTAGAGCTTATCTCATACCATTATTGACAACTCTAGTTCTTACAGTACTCGAGTTGTGCTTAAATAAACTACATATTGCAAGCTGCACATAATTTCCCCCTTACATGTTGAGCTGCTGGGAAGTGGGTTACGCTGTGCAATACTGATTGCATCATATAAAGCCACACATTCAGCATAGTTTATAGATGACTAAATCTAATAAATCACATTGAAAACTGAACCGATTTTGACGCTTAAGCTGCGGGATTAGCAAATTGAATCGAGTATCGAGCACTCGGCTGTCAACATACATGCGGAATGCATTTCACGGTCCATTTGGCGGACATACAAAAATTGTCGAGTGGCTGCGACATAATTTACGTTTTAATAGTTATTGAACAACAGAATGCGACAAGGACAATGTGGGCGCATGGAGGGAGGCGGCTCTACAGAAGCGCGGCGCTGACCCAAAACATGAGAGAATATTGCAATCGCAAAGCATAACCGACTGCATAATGCGCGCTCACAGCCTCTCGCCCAACGAGTGTATAGACCAACAGTGAGCCAACTAATATACACTCTAGCACATAGTGAGCGAGTATAAGAGCCACTCAAATATATGCCAATTGTTTCGAAAGTAAATATAATGCACATGATGAGCGAGCATTAAATAAAGCTCTCCTGCCTTTCATAATATACTTCTCTAACTAAACGTGAGTGGGCATACAAAATCAATAAATGTTTTTTCACATTGAGTCTTTCGGTATACTCTCTGGACACACAGTGAGCGAGTATAAAACAGGCAACTTAATGAATTCATGTCGCGACAGGTCAAACGGAAACAGAAGCTGGCGCTGCTGCTGCTGCTGCTGCCGTTACCAACACGACCGCCACCATCACCACCGCAGTTCGAAGCCCGATTCGGCCGGGCAATCTTTTTAATTATACACACGTCGTTGCCATTACATTTCATTTCGTATTGTTGTCATTGCATTCACCCACCTGCACTGGCTCTGCTGCTCCTGCTCCTGGTCCTGGTCCTGCTCCAGCTGCTGTTCCAGCTACGTCAATTACACACACACACACACACACACAGATAGAGAGAGAGAGAGAGGCATAGCTTCTGCCGACACCTACTGCTGCTGGCTCCTTCAACAATAATCTAGCCAGGCCAACAGGCAACGAATTTCCAGCCAAAAATGTTTGGTTTAATTGGTTTTGCGTTTGCCATTGAATGCTTTATATGCCACATGTGTCTGTGCGAGCTCCTCCTAGAGGGCGGAATGCCGCCGCCGCCGCCGTCGCCGTCGCCGCCTCATGCAATGTTATTGTTGTTACTCGCATCCGAGCTGGCTAAGTGGTTTGTTGCCGTCTCCCTGCCTGCCTGCCTGCCTCTGCCTCTGCCTCTGCCTTTGCTATCATTCAGAGATTAGTGAGCGAATCGATTCATTCAGTTCAGTTTTTGGATTCATTTTGAAATTTTTGTTACACTCAGCATGCGTAGCTCGTATCTGTTCTGAGGCTCTCAATTTTTAAGCCTTTTCCAGTTGAACAACAAAAGATTACACCACAAAAAATAAAACACACTCACACCTCACACCTGTTAAGTAATATTTTTTTTTATAGCTGTTTTACATTATTCTCTGAAGACTATTCCCATTGAGTTGCTCAAGATTTCATTAAAAATTGCATAGTACAAAACCGAGCGGAATACCGTGTATAAGCTGAAAAAGTGCGACAGGCAGTGAGGCGGTGTGATTGAGCGAAAGAGACCGAGAGAGTGGGTAAAGAGAAGAGATGAAGTCGAGCTCGCTGCTGTTGCGCCTGCGCAGCATTTGGATCATGTCCAGCTGGCTGCGTCACGAGGGACTTGCCGCGGCGGCGATGGTCGTGCGTCGTCGGGAGAAGCAGCTGCAGCGTCTCGAATACGAGCAAAAGCTGGAATCAGAAGTGGGTCAAGTGGGCGTCGACGCCCAGGGCCGGTTGCGTCGCGTGCGTGTTATGGATGACTATATTATACCAGCCGAGTGCGGCTTCTAGATAAATCCACAACAAATTTCAATTGTAAATTTTCGTCCTAGCAACAATATAAATGATTCATGGGTCACCTAAGCCATATCAATAAAATAAGTCGTGAATATCCATGTCGTTGTCTTATGTTTGCGTTGAAGGAGATCCTCTTGGAGATCTGGCTTTGTAGCTAATCTCGGCTTTGTTTGGCTCTTGCAGGTCTCTCGCAAAAGGCGTGGCCTGAACGATGTGCCCTTGGGTGGCAGCAAGCCCTTCGACGAGAAGCAGGCGGAGGAGCAGCTGCAGCAAACTCTCGACAAGCTCACCGCTGGCGAGGGACCGCACTACAAGTAAATATTGAATATGAGTAAAATATATATGTATGATCATTAAATATGATGCCCGCTCTAATAGAATTGTGAAAGTTTATTCGGCCTCGCGTCAGCTGGTCTCTGGCACTTTGACTCGCATCGATGCTGATCTGATTGATGGCAATGAGGAGCAGCGCCGCTGCATTGTTGAGATCTGGGCACAGCCATGGCTGGAGCAGGGCCACGAGATTACATTCAAGTGCCACAATCAGCCGGCAGTGCACGCGCGCCACAGTCGCTCCGTGGAATGGGCCGAGAAGAAGACGCACAAGAAGCACAATCATCATTCGCTCAACAAGGTGGACCATCTGTTCCACGTCTTCCAGATCAAGTACAAGCGTCGCTATGCCAACAGTGTGGAGCATCAAATGCGTCTGCGCATCTTCCGCCAGAACATGCGAACCATCCAGGAGTTGAACGACAATGAGCAGGGCAGCGCCAAGTATGGCATCACAGAGTTCGCCGACATGACCAGCACGGAGTACACGCAGCGCGCGGGCCTGTGGCAGCGCAGCGAGGGTAAGCCAACAGGCGGAGCAGCCGCCGTGGTGCCTCCCTATCCGTCGGGTGAGCTGCCCAAGGAGTTTGACTGGAGGGAAAGGAATGCTGTGACGCCAGTCAAGAACCAAGGCTCGTGCGGCTCCTGCTGGGCATTCAGTGTGACGGGCAACATCGAGGGTTTGTATGCCATTAAGACAGGCGAACTGCAGGAGTTCTCCGAACAGGAGCTGCTCGACTGCGATTCGACCGATAGCGCCTGCAATGGCGGCCTAATGGACAATGCCTACAAGTGAGTAATCGATGTGAATTAATGAAAATATATCCAGAGCTAATGCATTATTATTTTACAAATAGAGCCATCAAGGACATTGGCGGCCTAGAGTATGAGTCCGAGTATCCCTATCTGGCAAAGAAGAAGCAATGCCATTTCAACAAGACGCTGTCCCACGTGCAAGTCGCCGGCTTTGTAGATCTGCCCAAGGGCAATGAGACTGCCATGCAGGAATGGCTCTTGGCCAATGGACCCATATCGATTGGTGCGTACTCGATTTGGAATATGCTCGAGCTCTTAACTGATTGCTTGATTTCTTTGTTTATTTTTCAGGCCTCAATGCCAATGCCATGCAGTTCTATCGTGGCGGCGTCTCGCATCCCTGGGGTCCGCTCTGCAGCAAAAAAAATCTTGATCATGGCGTCTTAATTGTGGGCTATGGCGTTTCCGACTATCCCAACTTCCACAAGACGCTGCCCTATTGGATCGTGAAGAACTCGTGGGGTCCACGTTGGGGCGAGCAGGGCTACTATCGCATTTACCGCGGTGACAACACTTGCGGCGTCAGCGAGATGGCCACCTCAGCGGTGCTCGCCTAGACACGCCCATCTATAACCATCTATGCAAATATATATAAATATAAATATAAATATGTTCATGTTTGAGCTACAGCACAAAATTCTTTTGGCTTGCAGTTGGCATTTTACGTTCTGAAGCGACGCGACAGTTTTTTATTTTCGCAACATAATCTCTCAATCACTTGTAATCGAATTGTAATCCATTAACAGCCATCATATTCAATGTTCTTCAAAAGCGCAGTATGTATTGAAATAAAATTAAATTACGTATGGTAAAGAAAACATGAAGAAAGTTTCAATATTGTGGGACTTGAAGAGGGCGATCTGCGGGATGATGAAATATGTCAAGTCAAGGAGAAATTAAGGCCAAGGCTTATGCCACTTAAATATTCATATTCATATTATTTATTTATTATTATGCATTATATTTATTATTATTATGCATTATATTCATACCTTTATATTATTATAACTTTATTATTATATATTATATTCATATCTTCATATCATTATTTATTTATTCATTTATAATATATTTATATCTTCATATTAATATTTATTTATTATAATAATACTATCATATTTTTATTTATTTTTATATGTTATATTCATGTCCTTATATTTTTTATTGTTTCTATTTTATTTTTTATTATATATTATAAATACATCTTTAATATTATTTATTTATAGTATATTATATTCATATCTTCATATTTTATTTATTTTTTATTATATATTATCAATTTATTATTATATATTATTTGCATCTTTTTATTATTTATTATTATATATTTTATTCATATCTGATTAATTTTCATATTCGCTCAGCTTGATCAACAGAAGTCTGAGCTTTCGTGCCTCAAGTCCAATGGTGAGTGGCTCGCTGGGTGCCTGCTCGGTGGCCGCATAAATATTCGCCGGCGTAAACAGCCCGTAAGCCTCGCAGGACTTCAGAAAGTTGAGAACCTCTTGCACGGCTGCATAGGGTAAGATGATGTTCTGCTTGGCCATGCCGGTAAGCAGGCCGAGTATGCAGCGCTTCACGTGCAGCCAGGTGTCCGCGTAGAGGCGTGCGCCCGATCCGCCCTCCAAGGCGTGGGCGATGCGCGAGAGGCCAAATTCATAGTTGGACTTGGCGCAGTACAAGGTGCCCACGACCAGGTTGACAATGCACAGATGGTGATACTGCTTGCCCTGATTGCCTTTGAGCTCCTCGGCGTGCTCCACCTTGCGCATCAGCTCCTCGGCCTCCTCATTCTGGAACGTCATGATGTAGGAGACACACAGATTGGCCAGCACCGCAGCAGACACGGACATAATCTGAGAGTAACGGACAAATGAGTGTAACACTTGAGAGAATGCCCTGATGGGAGAGGGGGGACTATGACAGCTTACATCATCCGAGTTCTGGCGCACGATGGGCTCGTAAAAAGCAGCCGCCTCCTTGTATTTGTCCTGCATGAAGAGCACATGGCCAGCATTCAAGCGCCAAACCGAGCAGATGGCATTTTCCGAGCAGAACTCGGCGCTGGAGCGAAACTCGCGCTCTGCGCCAAGGAAATCGTCATCGCGCCAAGAGATCCAGGCACGAGCCATAACCACAGGCAAATAGCTAAATTAAAAGTGGGATTACATGATTTCAAGAGCCAACCAACATCATTGTTGTGCCACCTACAGTTCCAGTGCCTGTTCGTAATCCTTGAGTGCATCTCGTAGCGCCTGCTGCTCACTGGTTGCTCGCACCTCCTGCACCCGGGCGGCGAGGCTGCGCAGCTTGCCCGACAGGCTGGAGGCGAGTGTGCCCAGCTTCTTCTCGGCCAGCTCGCCGCTGGTCTGCGCTGTAATCAGCGCGTCCAGCAGCTCGTAGAGGTATTGCGACAGATACTTGTAGGTGAGGTCGGTGTGCTCGGCCAGAATGTCAGCGGCGGTGTCGTAGAGCTCGTGCTTGCAGCAAGTCAGCAAAATGTTGGCAAATGTCTCCTTCGGGCAGGCAGGCGCGCCCAGCTGCAGCAGGAAGGCCAATTTGCGTAGGCCAGCAACGGGTCCTTGAGCATCGGTCAGCGCCATGTTGTGCAGCGTCACTGGATCCAGTTCGCTTTCCGCGCGTGGCGGCAGATCGAGCAGCGCATCCCGCGCCGCCTCCACATTGCCATCCTGATACTCGAGGGCGGCCTTCAGGTTGAGCGCCTGCGTAATGCCCGACATGGCCATGGTAATTGGATTGCCCACGCTGCGCGCACTGCCATCGGTGTCCACCTGGGCCCCAATGCCCAGCTCGGGATGATTCCGCATACCGCGCTCCACAATCTCCGAGGTGTAGTCCAGCGCCTGGGCGCGTTGCTTGCGTTGAAAGTGCGCGAGGGCCGCATTGTAGGCCACCAACGGATTGAAGCCGCCCACTTGCAATGCAGATTGAAAACGCTGCACCGCCGCCTCATGCTGATCCGCCTGATAGAGCAGACAGCCCTCATCGTTGAGCGTCTCGGCTGTGCCGGCAGCCCGCTGATTGAGCAGACTCTGAGCGCCGGCATAGTCCTCGCTAGAGTAGAGTATGGCGCTCTGCAGCTGCAGGCATTGCTCGCGCAGCTCCGACTCCTTCTCGCCGATCTGCTTCAGCACACGCAAAGCGTCCGCAAAGATGCCCGCCTGATAGAGCGACTGTGCGTAGTAGAACCTGGGCAGGAGTTACTCAAGTATATACAACTTATTCCCATATGATGCTCACCTGTACTTGGCCTCTTTGGGCACCAGCTGGCAGAGCTGCTCATAGCAGCTTGCCGCCTCCTCGTACCTCTGTGCGTGATAGTAGCAATGACCCAGCGTGGAGAGTGCTGCCCGCGTATTGGCCGCCTCGCCACAATGGGCAATGCATTCAATCACATCCTCGTAGCGCCTATCCCTGATCTAACCATGGCTGATTGGATGAGGTGCATCGTTAGGGACTATATTAAAGACTCACCAGACTGTAGATGGTGCGTGTGACATGGCCCTCACGCAAGATTACGCCCTGATGCAGCATTTTGTGAACGAGCCGGTGAAAATTTCTGGCTGGGATTTGTTTTGGCTCCGCTTGAGGTAGTCATGGCTACTCTTAATGCTAAGCAATTGCCTGTCTGCTATAACCTTGGCAACGCCAGCCAAAATACTTGACAACAATTGGCTGAAGTAAATCCGAATGCGAATGCGGCAAATTTCAAATGGAAATCCGCTTTAAAGTGGACTTGCGCCGGTTTGAAGAGGAATTAAAGTCTAAAGAGCTCGTTATTCTCGTTAAAACAGAAACAAAAGCTGCAAATAATTTCGCACGATTTTCTTTGTATACCCTGTAGAAATAAATAAATTAGAATTTTCATTTCAGAGTGTACCTATATATTATATAGTACCTATATATTATATAGTACCTATATATTATATAGTACCTATATATTATATAGTACCTATATATTATATAGTACCTATATATTATATAGTCATGCACTCTATATAATCTATATTTCATCTGAGCAAATTAAATTTGTATAAATTAAAAATAAAAGTATAGAAATAATAATAAATATTTAGTATTTTATAATAAATAAATAAATATTTAGTAATAAAAAATAAATAAATAACTAAATAAATAAAAATTAATTACAAATAATAAATAAATAAATATTTAGTAATAAAAAATAAATTAATAACAAAAATAAATAATATATAAATAAATTATAAAAATAATAATAATTAATAAATAAATAACTAAGTAAATAAATAATACAAAAGAAAAAAATTGAATAATAATAATAAATAATTAAGTAATAAATAAATAGTAAATAATAAACAATTAATAATAAATAATAAGTAATAAATATTAAATAAAAATAATAATAATTAACAAGTAATAAATAAATAATAAATAAATAAAACAAAAAAATCATTTATAATAAATAAATAATAAATTATAAATAAATAAATAATAATAAATTAACCAAATAACATTAATTTGAACACTCATTAGCCAATTGCTACCCTTAATGCAGATCTGTAGCATCATCAAATATCACATCTCTAAGATTAAAGTATTTCAGCTGTATTAAATAGAGTATTGTGTCAGACTGGTTCGCTAAGCTCATGAGTATGCCTATGCTCTGGGAATATCAAATAGATGACAAGGAGATTTCATATTAAACGAGCGCACTTCATCCGTCAAGTGGCGCCAAGGGAAGGAGAATAGAAAGTGTTTCAGATTACTTTGTAAATATTTTCTAGTCAAGCGTCGTCAACTGCCTCGTGCAGTTTCAGCTGCTTTTGCCCACTGTGGCCGTGGCTCAATATGCTAATTAGATTTAGACCGGGGCCGCTGCATTGAAGCCACAGAAAGCTTGCCTCATTTGCGGAGGCGCCACGCTTAGTGCAAGCTCAGTAGCTGCTTGCAACGCATCGGCCAGGCAGCTGAAACGATGGCCATGGACGACTATGATGATGACAGTGAGTGGAGCAAAGCATACAAATAGGTTCATTCATCAGGTTTAAACCGCAACCCCTTTCAGGGAGCAGCGTGGGCGTAACCACAGCACGCATCGAGAACCAACAGCAACAGCAACAGCAGCAGCAGTACCACTCACAGGGTCAGAGTCAGACCAGCGGAGGCGCCGTCAAGGTGGGGGGCTGGCGCTACGAGGACGCCAGCCGCTATATAGGCGAGTGGAACCAACGCGGACAGAAACATGGCATAGGACATCTGCAGTTCGCCGATGGCACGCGCTACGACGGACAGTTTCAGGAGGGCCTCAGCCAGGGCCTGGGCTGCCTTTGGTTTCCCGATGGCGCCAAGTGAGTACCTATGCAGCTTGACTGCACGAATAATCCATTGCAATTATGTGGCTCAGATACGAGGGGGAGTTCCATCAGGGCTGGTTTCACGGCAACGGCATATTTTGGCGCTCGGATGGCATGAAATACGAGGGCGAGTTTCGTGGCGGCAAGATCTGGGGCTGGGGTCTGCTCACCTTTCAGGACTTTACGCACGGCTTTCCGCGAAACGAGGGCTTCTTCCAGGACTGCCGCTTCATGCGAAAACGCCGCTGCCCAGACGTTGTGCAGCGCGCACAGAAATGTGCGCTAATGGCGCGCTCCCAATGCGACCACCCCTACTAAACTATAAACAATAAAAAAAACGCAGCTAGACATAAATTTTAACAATTGTGCGTCTTTGATTTTCGTTGTCAATTGAATCACAATGTGTACATCAATTTCTTTGTCAACGCGCCGCTAATCCCCACTGGGCGCGCCCACCAAATACCAGGCATTGCGAGCCTTGACTGCGGCGTTTCGCACCAGACGCTTGGAATCATCCAGGGCAGCAGCCAGAGCCAAAGTCACGTCGACCTTGTGGGGCAGCAGCACAAAAGTGGGATACTTGGTAACGTCATAGAGCAACTGCAAAGCTGCAATACGCACTTGCTGCATGAAAAGAGAGAAATAAATAAACAGATTAATAACTGTCATCCTATGGATAGTGTCATAAATAACTGACCATGTTTTGCTGTGTCTTTTGCTTGGACAGCTCGAGGCAGCTGGGGATTATGTGTACGAGATGCGTCTGGAAGTACGCATCCTGCTGCTCCACAAAGCTGTTGCATATGCCCAGTGCTATGCAGAGGAAGTGAGCATCAGTTTGCGACTCCAGCGTCTTGAACAGCAACGGACCCAGATGTTTAATGTTAAGCCTAATCACCGAATGCGGCGTCGCCTTTAGCACATAGATAAACGCCTTCATGTGGTGCTCGCAGTAGTTGGACAGCTTGCTGCCCAGCTTGTGCATGATGGTGTGAAAGAACTTTTGCTTGTACAGGAATTTGACAACTGGCAAATCCAATTCGGAAAATTCGGCTGCAATAACGTCAAAGGCCAAGGCAGCGGCGCTACTCAACGTGGGATGCTCCAGCAGATCCGTTAGCTGAGGATATTGAAACAAGCTATAAATTGAAATAAATTCATATCATATCTATACTCACATCGGTTACAATGTCGGCTGCCTCCTCGAAGCCCGCCACTAAAAGACCTTTGGCCAGCCACGCCAGCAGGTGAACGGCTCGCTGATCGCCCGCTTTGATGGCCGCTTTCAGCTCTTGTATAATGCGTTTCGTTTGGCTGCGATTCTCTTCAGTGTTGTCCATTTTGTTGACCAGACTGCAGAGCAAATGGTGCGCGATTTCGCGCAGCTGTTCGTTATCCGAGCTGAGGGACAATTTGGTTAGGTCGTCGAGCAGACGCTCGAAATGATCGTCGAGCGAGATGTCCGCGTGCAGATAGCCCAGCAGACCCTTGGCCACGTACAGATGCGCTGCCTGCTGCAGATCCAGCGTCGGTAGATACTCGCTGACAATCGCACTCTGCTCCGACAGCGGCAGCTGTTGCATGATGCGACTCAGCGCGGCGGCGATCAGCTCCAACGATGCCAGCGGCAATGCGGCAGTATTTTGCGCCAGCACAATGAGCTTGTGTAACAGATTCGACTGCTGTTGCAGCTCCACGATAAAGCGTTGATCCTCCTGGTTGAGCAGTGTAGAGAGCGCTTCCAAAGCCAAAAGACGACCCGGTTCCGCAACACTAGCTGTGAACACTTCTTTCATGATCAAATCGAGAATTCGCTGCGTAAACGCAATCTGAGGCAGCAGTGGCAGAAGATTTGCATAGATTTTGCGCTTGATGAAGTCCGAGAATATATCAAAGTTACGAATGCATATGTCTATGAAGGACGACTGCAACTCCACGGGCTGCAGGGCACCCAGACTAACAGTCAACGGCTTAAAGTCCAGGTCGATGTTCGGATGGCTAATCAGCTGTACGAGTGCCTTGTAGACCAGCGCACGCTGTGCCTCGCTCAGCACCGGAACACATTCGCAGAGCACTGACAACGCAGCAGTCTGCAGCTCCAAGTCCTCTTTGTTGGCATCGAAATCTTCGCGCTCGCATAGGCGCAGCGCCTGGATGACATCATCTTGTAGCGGCGACAGTATAGTCTTGTCCAGCTTAGCCAGGGAGTCGCGCAGCGCGGCCAACTTATAAACCTGACTGATGATGTGATAAAATCGAATGCGCTCCTCGTTGGTCGTCGGACTTAGCTCAATCGCCTGTAGCTTGAGCAGAAAAGTGTTTAGAATTTTATCGGCTGCATAGGGCGCATCGCCGGAGACACACATCAGAGCTATAGCATTGGCTGGGTGAAAGAGCCGATGATGTACGTCGCTCAAGTGGGGCAGCACAACGCCCAACACATTGCTCTGATAGTTATGACTGATGCTCGGCACCTTGGCGGCGCCTTTCAGCAGTTCGCCGAGTGCTTTGAGTGCGCATCTCAGAACATCTGCATTATCAGAGCCGGGAAAAGTTTCCGCCTTCAGTGCCTGCCAGATTTGCGCGAAATAAGGCTCCAGTGCGGCTGGTGAGAACTTGAGAGCCGCTTGATGCTAGCAGAAAAATAAATTCATATAGGCATAAAATAAACATAAATTGACAGTTGCTTACCAGCAGCTCAATGGAATCCAATTTGGCCACAATAAGGTCGCTTTCTAGCTTCTCCACGGCCAGCGAGACGGTCCATTCGGCAAACTGTTCGCTGGCCACCAGACAATTGGTTAACTTCTCGGCCAGCGCATCACGTGTTATGGCCTCGGGATCCTCTTTGCTAGGGTTGAAATCGATAGGAAAATAGCAGGCAAAGATTTCAAACATCTCCTCGGCTAAATGCAATAGTGGATATTGTGCTATGAACTCGGGCATAAAACTGAAGATGATATCCAAATTGCGTGGATCACGCTCCCCATCAATCGAATTGATCAGGCCAAACAAAAAGTCACCAGACATTTTAACAAGTTCTAAGAAAACGAAATAATTAAGACAGAGCCGTTAGTATTTAATTAAAAACCCACCTGGTTGGAAATGCTGTGTGAGGAACTTGAACATGTTGAAGATTTTGGTACGATCGCCACGCGTCTGCGACTGGCAGGTCGTATATTGGAAGAACGCCTGCAACAGGAGTGGCACGCATGCGGAGGGCAGCTGTTTCATGTGCACCAAGGCATTAAGGCCCACAATTATGGCTGGCATAACATTGTGATGATCCCGCAGGCGATCCGTGTAGAAGGTCGTTAGGAATTCCAACTGCGTGGCGTTCAAGACATCGCCGGGCAGCGCACTGAGCACAGCGGACAACAGATTTGTGCCGGCCACGCGTTCTTCAGTGTCCACTGAGGTCAAGGCAAAGCCCAACTGCTCG
Organism: Drosophila mettleri; assembly: GCA_035047625.1. Lineage (NCBI taxonomy): Eukaryota > Metazoa > Arthropoda > Insecta > Diptera > Drosophilidae > Drosophila > Drosophila mettleri. The sequence continues at coordinate 9,638,790 of JAWNPI010000035.1, read as the reverse complement.
GCCAGCTCGGCTATAGTGTAGGTGCCGCTAGCTAGTTCTGTTTTAGTTTTTTAATCAATTTAATTAAATTGGGCCCACAGTTGTTTTGAAATGTTCGCTTACCATTTGCTATTTGTGTAGCCGCTAATTGCAGGTTAGCATCGCTTTTGAGAGCTTTCTCGAGGGTCGCACGCGTGGGCGTTGTCATGCTTCAGCCTGCGCTAACGTAAGCGCTATATTTAACACACAAATACCTTTCTTTAACGATCTTAAGCCAAATATAATTCAAGACTTAAAATGGTATGCTTCAATTGTTATCTATAGGGGTCCCAGACACGGTCAATCAGTAGGTCGTTCATCCGCGTGGTCAGTGATATATGAATTTTTCGGTTTTAAATCAATTAATTCTTGAGAATGCTCTATGACCTATTTCCTGCCGCACTTAATACTTTAATTTTATTTCTTTATAATGCATAAGCACACATACAGCAAACTGTCATCAAGCGATTGAGTTGTTTAAATTTCTCAATTAGAGCTGAAGCTTATATATAGATATCGATGATGGATTTCTACAGTCATCGATAGTGGGACTTGCTTGAATCCAATAAACATAAGGAATTTATTTTACTTTTTATTGTATCTTCTCAAGGTTTTTTTTTTTTAAATTTATTATTTCAGTTATCAGACGTCAGAATTTGAAGTGTGTAAATAAATATTTTAACAACTAGCATAACTAAGGAAACTGACAGTTTTTTTTTATATAAAATAAACTATCAAATGAAAATAAAATATATTTTCACAGCCTATGCAATACATCTGCTAAATATATTTTATGTCTAATCTTAAAATAAAGATTATATGCGATTAATGCATCTACTGTTTGAATTTAGAAGTGCGATATCTAATAAATATCGGTCAATCGAGGATTATTCGATGTTTAAGCCCATCACTATCATAGCGTTAGTATTAAGCAACAACAATCGGCGCAGAAGTCGCAGCACCCGTTTATTTTAGCTAATGCATTGCTTTTAAATTTAAACAAATACATTTTTTTAATCAGTTTAAGTTCGTAACGCCGTGTAACAAAGCCAGTGTACTAATGTCCATTACCGTAAGTAGGCTGGCTAGCGAAAACATTGAATAAGAAACTAAACGAGTATGTCTACGCTTACGCCCCCACGTAGCTCATACAAGATTTAAATTCTTAAAAAATGCAAGTGAAAATGCATACAGAATTACAAGTAACTAATTAACGTAATACAATATAAAATTGTATTTTATGTGCATTTAAGCCTACAGCAGCAAGCGGCTGTTTGTCTGTATGTACGAGTGTATATATATATATATATGAGTGTGTGTGTGTTTGACGAAACTTAAACGCCGCGGAAATTTGAGCTCTGTTTTTTCTTTACTTATTCTTGTCTGTGTGTGTGTGTGTTTTTTTTTTTTTTTTTTTTTTGTATGAGAGTGCGCGCGTGTGTTAGTTTTCTTTTTGCAAAGTTTTAACGTCGTTGACTTGAAAGAATTATTCAAAAGCCTCGACGACGACGACTCAACAAGGTCAAGCGCCTTATATGTCAACAGCAAGGTTTATAATTTTTTTATAACATTTCGCCAAACGGAATCCGAATAATTTGCTGGGCCAACAACTCGGAAATGGGAGCGCGGTGCAGTTGCATGCTCATGCTTTAAATTTGGTGACAACAGCAACAGCAGGAACAGTGGCAACGGGTCGAACAATTGTGCTTATAATTAGCGCAGCACTTGTCGCCAGTGCGTGTGCATACAAATGTATGTATGTGTGTGTGTGTGTGTGTGTGCTAGTACAATTTGTAGTTGTCTTCGGTCGTTGCCATTGCTATCTTCTTTTATTTTCGGTTATTTTGGGAGACCAATACTTACTTTCCATTTTTACCTGCAAGTGTGTGTGCGTGTGTGGCGTGTCAATGTGCATGTGTGTGTGTGTGTGTGAGTGAGTGACAAAGCCGCTGCTTCGCTTCCGTTCTATTGTCTGAGAGCAAATACAAAGACAGTGAGAGCGGGAAGGAGAGAGAGCGGGAAGGAGAGAGAGCGAGAGCGAGAGCGAGAAGCTTACGCACTTAGCAGCAGCAACAACAATGCTCATGACTTTAATTGGGACTAATCTTTGTTTCGTTTTTGGTTACAACGCCAACAACCTGTTCTGATATTTTTGAACAGTTACTGCGAGGTGGCAAGCAAAAGACAACCACTTGCGTAGGAATGACCGTAATGGCCAAAACTACAATTGAAGAAATATGCGAGAATGCCAAATTAGCCAGAGACATGGCCCTGACAGGCAACTACGACTCGGCCTGCATATACTACGAGGGATTGCAGGTAAGACACAAACACAATATAGACATCAAATACCCTAGCGAGCTGCATGCACCGAGCATGAGGAGTAATTCTAAGATAATAACTCAACTCAGCCTATTATACTATGGGAATGATACATAATACTATATATGATAAATATAGTGGAGCAACTGCAACAACATTTTCGATCGATTGATGATGAGTAGTTTAAGTAAAGCTATATGATGATGATTATACAACAGCTGTAACCTAAACCTTCACTTTTTTGTGTGGTAAATATAATAGAGAAAGGCAAAAAAAAAAAGGTTATCGATATAGCTTAAAAGTTGGGACAGCTGGTCATGCTGATTAGAAATTTATCAGATACCATGTACGCTCGGCATTTCGCAAGGGTATATCAAACCGTTACGCATAGATTCAAATCTATTTCTGTTTGTAGGGCATGCTGGCGCGCCTGCTTAAGAGTACGGTGGACCCGATGCGCAAGGGCAAGTGGAACATGGTAAGTGACCGCTGACTAGCTATGCTCTGCGAGACTATAATGTATCGTGTGCTTACGTTGCAGATCAATCAGCAAATCAATCAGGAGCACGCTAAAGTTAAGGCCATACAACGCACACTGCAGGACATTTCGTTGGATTTGCAAAATACCAAATTTGCCCATAAGCTGCGCTCACAGCTAAGTGAAGATAGCAATGTGAACAAAGATCCCGCTGCCTGGTTTAAGCCCGATCCGGACATATGGACGCCACCGCCGAAAGATCCAGATGTTTGGGGTCCACCTAAGCCACCGCCGCCCGTGCAGCAGGTTGGTCGGCGTGCAGCCACTACAAATAGCCGTCGAATAGCTGGCGGAGCACCCAACAGCGGCCGACCCAGCACAATCCCACAGAGCACTGCCCGCAACGGTCCAGGCGCGGCGCGTAACAGTCGAGGCTCGGCTTCCACATCGAACAGTGCGCGCACCGGCGCCAATGGCCGCATTGCCGGACGCAAATTGTCCACCTCAAATAGCATCAACAACAATAACAACGATGGCAAAGATGACGACGCAACAGCGGCTGTCAGCAATGGGTCCACGGCGGAGGGCGATGCGAGCGAACAGCACGCGGCAGAGGAGGAGCGCAAGTTTCAGCCGAACAATCACATCGAGGCGGAGCTGGTGGACATTTTGGGTGAGTTTACCGATAGACACTTAGGCTCAGTTGGTATAAGCAAAATCATATCATTTACAGAGCGTGATATATTACAAAAGGATCCGAAGGTGCGGTGGAGCGACATTGCTGATCTGCAAGATGCCAAACGTTTGCTGGAGGAGGCTGTTGTGCTGCCCATGCTGATGCCCGACTACTTTAAGGTGCGTCATCCAGTCATCTGCGCTGGCTGAAACATCAGCTGATGTATTTTCCATATGCCCTGTTAGAAGTGTGTAAACAAAGGGTAGTCATGCCCGTGGATAGGTGTAGAAGGGAGAGAAGTTAGAGGCAAATCGGAAAGTAAATAGACTAAGTAATTTGTGTGTATAGAAAGATTACATTGCCTTCTCTATGGTAATCAGTTCTTGTGAATGTCATCTATACATCCCAAATAAGTGTTAACAGGGTATTGCGTAGCCTATGTCCCTCATGTAGAGCATTGTGTTTTGATATCAACAGCTGATAAGCTGGGGCTGAATATCTATTTTTTGTAGCTGCCTATGAAGCTTGTGCTAATGAGTGTTGCGTATTTTACAGGGCATACGACGTCCGTGGAAAGGCGTGCTCATGGTGGGCCCGCCGGGCACTGGCAAAACAATGCTGGCCAAGGCGGTGGCCACAGAGTGCGGCACCACGTTCTTCAATGTCAGCTCCGCTACGCTCACGTCAAAGTATCGCGGCGAGTCGGAGAAGATGGTGCGGCTGCTGTTCGAGATGGCACGATTCTATGCGCCGAGCACCATATTCATTGATGAGATCGATTCGCTGTGTTCACGACGTGGCTCCGAGTCGGAGCACGAAGCATCGCGTCGCGTTAAGTCGGAGCTGCTGGTGCAAATGGACGGCGTGGGCGGTGGCGAGGAGCAGGCCAAAGTTGTCATGGTGCTGGCAGCCACCAACTTTCCATGGGACATTGACGAGGCGTTGCGCCGGCGTCTGGAGAAACGCATCTATATACCACTGCCTACGGACGAGGGGCGCGAGGCGCTGCTCAAGATCAATTTGCGCGAGGTGAAGGTGGACGACACCGTCGACCTCAATTATGTGGCCAATCAGCTGGAGGGCTACTCCGGCGCTGACATCACCAACGTCTGCAGGTACGCCTAGAGTCTGGTCTGTGGAATCTGGGTTAATTGAAATTTCTTTTATGTCTATTTTTAGGGAGGCCAGCATGATGTCAATGCGACGCAAGATCGCTGGCTTGACGCCAGAGCAAATACGACAGCTGGCCACCGAGGAAGTGGATCTGCCCGTGTCGAACAAGGACTTCAACGAAGCCATCAGTCGCTGCAACAAGAGCGTCTCCCGGGCGGATCTCGACAAGTATGAGAAATGGATGAGGGAATTCGGTTCGTCATGATGGCGTTACATGCAGCATAAAATTTCCATCGACTCTAAGCATCTATTTATATATATACAACTATTTTTTGATAACAACAACAGCAACAACCACACACGAATAGTTATAGTAAGAAACCTTTTAAAGTGTTAAACCGGCCGGAGAGATAATGTTGAACATATTTTATATATAACATTTTGCATATGAATATCTGTATATATGTGATATATGCACATATGCACACGAAGCGTTGGAATTCAAAAGACTAACAGTAAATTAGAGAAGAACTAAACTAAACTAAACAAGCAACAAATGAGAGAAACCTGTTGAACAATTGGTTTTAAACTAATAAGCAATCGCATATATGTATATGTATATATGTATATGTATATGTATATGTATATGTATATATTTTTATGTTAAGCATGTGCACTACGCTTCCTAGCAATCCTTTCCATTCTAAACTAAGCCTCTAATCCACATGCCTCCCAGCCCTTGGCTTCATCTAAACTAAGCTCTAAATTACAAATTTTATAATTTCTCGCTTTATAAATTATTATCAAATTATTTCTCTATATCTATTTTGCCCTATGCAAGCCCAAGAGTTTCTAATCTAACTAATTCGGTTCGTTTAGTTTATGCATAAATTAGATTTAGTTTAAGCAATCAATGAAACAGTTACAATTGTGAATCCGCTGAGTGTACTTAAATATGTAATATTTGAAACAATTTTAAACAAATAAAAACAGAAAACCATGATGGATTTTTAACTCGAAGTGTGGTACTCACTTTATTAAAACTTAGCTAAGCTAACATTTAAGACGTAATTTATATTTATGTATATAAACAAAGCACTCGGATGAGTCATCATCCGCGATTGTGATGGCAGCTGGTGGCAGCATCTTCGCATTGCGTCTGTTGTTGTGTATTGAGTGCAGGCTAACTGTATTCAATATGGTCTCGATGGAGGCGGCATCGGCATCATGGGGCCCATTATGGGATAGGGCACGCCCATCTGCTGTGGCGGAAAGTAGCCGTTGTTGCCAGCTGCTGGGCCCGGCGGCAAGTTGCCGTAGGCGGGCAAGCCGCCTGGTCCGCCGGTGCTGGGACGGTGTGTCTGTTTGCGCATCAGCTCCTGCATCTTCTCGGCCTTCAGTTTGCGCAGATGCATGGTGCGACGGCTGGCCAGGAACTCCTCGAGAAAGGCATCCACGTTCAGCTCGCTGCCGGTGAATTTGCTGACAAACTCCTCCGTTTGCTCCTCGCTCTCGGAGGCCGCCGTCTGCAGCAGTGCCAGCGCCGTCTCCTGGGTGACTCCACTTGATTTCTCTTTGATCTGTGTGAGCAGCTCTTGGACTGCGCCGCAGCTGGTGCGTCCCTCCTCGGCGAGCTCGGCCAGCTTGGTGCGCAGCTCAATGATCTTTGGCTCCTTTTCGATATTCATCTCGGCTCGACAGCGATTCTCCTGAAAGTATTGAACCTTTTGTGTCTTTAACGATTCCAGCACCTCATCGACTTTTTGGTCCAATTTCTCATCGTTGTTGAGCAGCTCCTTCAGCTCTTCGGAGCTCATGGGAAGGAGTGATGAATTCAGTTGATTTAGACATTCTTGATACATTTTTCTTTGTTATACTCCGAATTTGTTTGACTTATTGCAAATGTATTTTAGTTTTTATTAGTAAACTGTTTTTATATACGCTTGTCGTTAGACAACACTGCATTGAGACAACACAGTGTATAATATTAACATTTTTATACCTATTTTAACATCATACGCAATTACTAGTCATGTTATGCTAAAGTAAACAGTGCTGCCACATAGTTTACATTTATATCGAGTGACGCCCTTTTTCAAATAATTTTTATTAAAGAATTAAATATTTAAACTTGTGCATGTCATGTTTTAATTTAACTTTCATCAATTAATTAATATGCTGGATTCGCACAAAACTAACACCCAGCACATTAACATTTGCAGCACTGTTAGAAGCGGAATGGCAGCAACCAGCAACCGATTGCAGTGGAGTGCTGCCACATAGTTTTTATTCAACTCCAATTGCGCGAGATTTGTTCAATTTTACAAACTATTTATTGCAACAAATGTATAATTTATTACTTAATCAAGAGATTATACGTCTGATTTGGCGCATAGATCTGCAGGGGATTCGCTGCATATATGGTGACAGGTAAATTCCACACCATTGTCTCAACGGGCAGTTCAGCTGGCGCTTTCAGCTCACCAGACTGAGGATTCGGTACGCCAAAGTCCATCAGGGTGCTTGTAACGAACTCGAAGTGGAGGCGCCACTTCACGTCAACCAGGTCCGTACGAAACGTGGGCGTAAAGTGCAATGGAATGGGTACAACCACCTGCGTCTGCAGCGTTGCATAGCAGACCTGAAAGCAATCGAAATGAGGGATCAGCATCGGGATTCGAAATAGTCAGCAAGGAATCAACCTGATGGGATGTGGATATGGTGCTTAGCTTGCCCATGGGCTTGGGCTCGTCTCTGTTGCGTGCACTACCCGATGTCTCCGACTTGTGTAGATTGTCCGCAGCTATGCCACTGGCTATGCTTGCCATATCAAAGGAGCTCAGCGAGGCGAGATCATCGCCAGTGGGAGATTTCGTCTGCTCCGGCTGCGGCCGCAACGGCAGCTCCTGTTGCTGCAGCTTCACAGAGAACTGCACACAACGCACCTGGCAGTTGTCAAAGTCCAGGCTGCCCACAATATCCTCGCCCAGCTTATAGGCGGGCTTGAACAGACAGAAGCGGCCCACGAATCCGCGCTTATTCGAAATCCTATAGAACTTTGGAGCACGTCGAGCCGTAACGTTCTACAACAGAGTGTGCGAGGAGCAGTTAGTATCAGTTTTGGGTGGTTTGAATAAAACATACTTTCAAGTGATGCCACGAGATTTCCAGTTCGCTTATCTCGCGCTTCTCCAGAAATGGATTCGTGGGCGTCAGCTCCTCGTTCGTCTCCACTGTGACAGGCAGCTCGTCTGGTCGGGCGATCAATGGAATGGGCAACACGCGTATGGGCACAGTTAGCGTTTGCACCTTCGACTTGACACGCTGTGTGGCAATCGTGATTTTATAGAAGTAGCGAATGTCGTGGCCACGATATGTGGGTGGCCCGTCTCGCGGCACAATCTCGTTGAAGAAGTCTGCAAGGCAAGAGGGCCTGAGATGAAACCCATGTAAATGATCGACGTCAGGGCAACCTACACATCTTCGTCTCGCCGGGCTGCAGCTTGAGGTCGCAGAAGAGGATCTTTGGCTTCGTTGCCACAATCACTTCGCCCGGCGTTTGAGTCACGGCGTCCAAGGCAGTGCGTCCTATGAGCTCGGCCAGTTCAGTTGTCTTGTCGGCGGACTGTATACTGTAGCTGGTCTTCCTATAGCAATGCAGCTGCACCGAGGCCCACGCCAGATTCTCGGCACTGTAAAAAATTATTTCAATTTCATTTGTTTCAATGATTTTTTATAATTTCTTACGTTGATGATTTGGCATTTCGTTGCTGCTGCTCCTCGCCAAACAGTTTGTGCGTGAATTCAATTAAGCACTCAACGCACTCGCCTGTTGCATATATTGCTGAATCTGCACGCACTAATTTTGCTTTAATTTCAATCATTTTAAAGCATAATTTATGTTTTTGTATGTTGTTTCATTGGCTTTTGTAATACAGCAAACTTGTTTCCTTATTGTATAACAATATATTGACCAATACAGTTATTGCAATATTATTGATTTAATCAAGCAGTTCTTTAATTTGTTTTTATTTGATTAGGTTCATACTTGCAATGTCTTATTAAAACATTGATAAGTTTCTCTACTATCGACTATCGTTTCTTTAATTTACTTCAAATATATCGATTGGTAGGCTTACGTTAACGTAACGTAATGGACTTGATTTTATTTTTTAGTGATTAGCTTTCTTTACTTAAATAAAAATAATATTGGCTAACGTCGTTGCTTTTTTAATTTAAAACGAATCATAGTTTGGTAGCATATAGTTTTAAACTTGCATTTTTCCGAATTATTATAACGGCACGCAACAGTTGCGCTCTCGAAAAATATCGATAGCTTTTCTTTTTGCTTTGTGTTTTGATTCGCACCGCTAGCGTTGCGTTTCGCTTAGTCGTTCGCGTTGAGTTCCAATTCAGACGTCGTCGCTTTCAAACGTGTAACGCGCGTGCTTCGCGCTTTGTTCGTTTGACAAATTCGTTTTATTTCCAAGAAAAGAAAAAATTGCACTAAGATTAACGCAACAAGTGTAAAGTGTGAGCGAAATTTCTACGAAATAAAAAAAAATATAGTGAAAAGTGCTTGAGCTTTTTTTATATAGCATTTAGTTGCTTTGATAGCCATTCTTTGGCTTGGCCTTCGATCTGCGTGATCTGTGCGTCAAAATGTGCAGCAGCAAAGTTAAAAATTATTCGATTGCTGCGTTAATTTAATTAAGCGTGGCAATAAATTTGCTGCTAATAGTTTAGTGTTACTGGTTTAAAATTGTGTTCATATATGCCTGGGATTTACTGGACGTGCTCTAATTTGGATTTAATTAACGCGGCGAAACATCACAAAAGGTAAGTCGTAAATATTTTGTAATTTCCAGCTTTTAATTATTGCCAATTGAGCGCTAAGTGCATTCGTTATTGTTAGCGTACCCCTATCAAGAGCAAACAACAATTGTCATGTCCGGCTTAGCATCAACAACAATAGCAACAACAACAGATTTCAACGGCATCGGCATTTTGCCTACATATTTTGCTTTTTTAGTTGTAGAGAATGTCGGACGCCACCCGCTAAACTCTACATTGTTTTTTAACCCTCTTTTGCTCACATACTTGCATTCGTTGTTGCTTTTACTTCTATCTGCATGGGTATAAGAGACTACGTTAATTCGGATGTGGTTTTGCGCTTCAAAATCTACAGAAGCAACAACAAAACAATAAGAAAAGGGTGCGTCGACATTCAATGTTGTTGTTTCGCCTTCTTTACTGTGTTTTGCTGCTTTACTTTTTTGCTGTTTCACCTTCGTACGTTTCTTACGGTTATCACATTGTTCATTTTGGTCTGCTGTTTCGTTGAAGATGTTGCTTGCTGGCTGGTTAGTTGGCTCCCAGCTCTTAAAAGTCTCCACTCACACTCACACGCACGCACGCACGCTCGCCCTCACACATACCAATGCACACAGTTATACCTGTTTTTATTATTTGAGCGCAGCCGCCGAGCTGCTCGCGAGCGCTCTGCGCGCGGAACTCACTCCATTGGAGCCGAGCGCCGGCGCGACGACAACAACGACTGGAAGATCGGAATTTTTAGTGCAGCTTTACAGCAGCAAACAGCAACTCGTTGTTGTTGTATTTTTTTCTTGTTCGTTTTGTTGCTGTTGCTATTTTCTTTGACAACAGGTTTATAAATAAGCACACAAACACGCGCGCTCACACACACACAAGTCTACTTTAGTATAGTTGGCTTAACATGCTACTCAAGTCTACTACGTTTTTCACGCTACGCTGCGGTGGGTGTTATGCAGACTACCTTTTTGGCATGGCGCATTAGCTTTTAGCTACTACTTTCGGTCATTGTACTGTTGATGTTGTTGTCTTACAAGAACTACAATTGCAGTCATTTATGCAGTGTGTTGCAGTGCTGCAAAAAAAATCGTGCAAAAGGCTAGAGTAAGGCATGTTTTAATAGAAAAAGCTAAAGACTTATGTATGCTTGCATATGTATGTAGAAAAAACCTTTTTTTGCGGATTTTGCAGTTGAGTGTGTTTTGCTGTATTTGTTTTTTTTTTTTGTTTTTTTCACGCTAAATTACAGCTATGTACGTTTTGGCGCCTTGAATTTGGTCGTTTTTTTTTCGGTTTGCTTTGCTTTTTGCCCAGCGAATTAAAGTGAACTTTGGACTGTGGCTCGATGCATGACTCATTTGCGTGAAAATAAGTTCAGCTCTTGCGTTGCCTGCAGCAATGAAATTTTAGAATTACAAATGTGTAATTATAAACCAGATCAATCTATATAGTACATAAATATGATCAAATTTTTCATATCTATACTTTGTGTTCATTTCTCTGTAATCTTAGCCTTATCAATAATGCGACACAAAAGTAGTTTGTGTCCAAAAAAAAAAGGCCAAAGATAAGCCAAATATGTATTGGCCCATAAAAATACAAAAGTACGAAGAGCAACAACAATAACCTGGAATATTACAAACAAATGCAATTGCATTTAGAGCAAACAGATAAGAATGCTCAACAAAAAAGTAGGTAAATAAAACCGAAATGATTCCAAGAAAATGTGCAAAGCAAATATGAACACTCAAACTAAATAAACGCCAAAACAAGTGAAAGAATAAATGTGGGCCGAACGATCACAACAAAAAAACGCCCAAGCAGAGAGACAGAGAGGGAAACTGGCACACGTGCGAGTGTGTGCGTCTGTGTGTAGTTACAGGTGCCAGCTAATCTCATTACGACATAGACTCGGTATCAAATATTTGCCCATTGATAAACAATGCATCGAAAGCATGTTAGTTAAATCTGTTTGTGTGTGTGTGAGGTAAATATGTGGGGCGCACTTTCGAGTATGCCGCAGTTATTGTGACACTAATACACACATACATACCAATGGCAATAAAAGTAGAGCATAATTAGTGCGCATTTCTAGCTCTGCTTTGCAAGCTAATATTAAGAATAACGGTGCACCCTTTCAGCCTTCCAGTCTTTGTTTTTTTTTTTCTTGTTCTTTCCTTTTTGCGCCTATTTCACAATTCGTAATTGGAGTCTCGCAGAATGTTTATTTTTGAGCATATGCATGCAGCGGTTTCTTTTGCTTTTGCTTTGTTTACTCTCGCTTTCGTTTTGGCATCGTTTTCGGTATCAGAATTGGAATCGGCATCGCTGACGGCTTATTGTTTTTTTGCACAAATTATAGTTTATTATGCTTTGGGCTTAGCTGGAAATACGAGCTTATTGACGGCGCAGCTGCGACTGTTGCTTTGGCTTTTGCTGTTCTATAAACAAATTGGAATTTCAAAATTGCGTTCAATTCGTGCGAAATCAAAATAATAAATGGCCAAAAAACAAAAATGAGCAATTCATTTTCGTTTTTGCAAGAAATAAAAGTTTACGGAGAGATAAAGGTTATCATAAAATACATATAATAGTGGAATTTGTTTTAGAAAATGTTTAATTGAAACTAAATGAGATTAATTAGTGAAATATGATATCTACAATTATGTAAATTACCTGCATAATTTCAATTTAAGTTAAATGAAATGTTTTTTTTTTTTTAAGCCGAAATACTATACAAAAATTACCGTCCACATTAGTTTTAAAAACAAATGAAAACTTTGGCGGCAAACATAAAATCAGAGCAAAGGAAAAAGGAAAAGGAGCGCCAAATGGATTAGACTTTTGCGTTGATTTAGTGCGGTCAGTGCCACGCCTAATGCCGCCCCTCCCGACTCTGGAAGCTGGAAACTCGTTTCGCAAATCGTATGCGCCAACAGCGAAACTTGTTTTTTCCTTAAGTTTTTGTTGTTGTTTTTTTTTATCGGCTGACCGTGATTTTGAGCTGAATGTTTGTCCGTGAGCTATTGTCCGAGTCCCGATCTGTGTGAGCTATATATATATATATATATATATGTATATATATATACTTATGTACATATAAACATATCGTGTGTGTGTAGCACACATAAAGTTCCACTTTATTTGCATTTTGTGTGCGGTTTCATGCATTGAAAGATCTACGACAGCTTGGGCCTCCCTCCATATCGTCTCGACTCGATTTGCCTCGTCTTTGGCGTGTGAGAAAGTTGTTGACCAAGCAAACAGCGACAACAATTATGTGAGGAGGGCGGGCCGATGGGGTGAAGTGAGCGAAACACTGCAATTGCACAAACAACGCCCTCATCCGAGTGACTGCCCAGCATAGCCAAGTGCGGCATGCAATTCATGAAATTCATTTCCAGTTCCCACTGTTGTTTAGACCTTCTCTCGTGCTCACTCTCTGTAGTCTGCAGTCTCTGCGGTCGAGTCTCTTCCCGCACATTCCACACACATAGACTCACAGGGCTCGTATTACCGCAGCTCACAGAACTCACAGTTCCATCTGAACAGCCAAGCAACCAGAGTTCCTCTGCATACATAACTGGGATTATTGGCATATGTAATAGAAAATTAGCTCTAAGAATTTTAGAATAACCATGGAAAATATTTATATCTGTAGATGGAATGCTATTGTTAACTTTTAATGTAATAGATATCTAATAGTATTCATTTAATCTTATAGTTCCCCCACTATACATATATAATTAACTATCTGAAGCCTTTAACTAGAAATTATATAAACGCGGATCCTTAAATAGAAAGAATGTATACAAAAATTGAGCACATTATTAGATAGATATATTTATATATATTTGGAAATGGCCATTTCTTGAAAGCCATTAGCAATCAGTTCACAGCTCACCAAATGGAAATCTTTTACAGAAATCTATACATCTAATACTGACCCGGCTGTCTAAGAGCGAACATCATCAAAAGATGGAGGGGTTCACGTTTTGGTAGGTTGAGTCAGTAGGCACTTCAAACTCATAATCGAAACAAGAGATTCGCTGACTTTTCATATTCATTGCTGTCTGTATACGGAGTGGCTTATGATTGATGGATTGAATGATTGATTGATAGCCCGAAGTGTGCGACAAAAAGGTGCGACAATGGCCAAGAAGGAGTACACCATGCAACAGGGTGTGCTTGCTTGAGCATCTTCTTGAATGACTGTACTTTTGCTTCATTTTATTCTGTTCTGGAATGTTGCCCTTAAATTGTCAATTGGTATAATTCATAAAACTGAAAAACGGCTTTTCCAAACACACACTCACCACGTTCTGCGCCAGTGCACCGACCCTGCCTGCCTTGTCTCTGTTTCCCTCTCATTTTCACTCTATTTCTCTCTCTCTCTCTCTCTCCATCTCACTCTATCTCTATATTCTTCCTTTTTTCGTTTTTGGCCTAGCTACCTGCCTGTATGGCTGATCTTGATTTAGCTGGCGTGTTTGGTTTTATACCTGGCCTGTTGCCAGCTCACCTTTATGGAGGGTTCGTTACCCACCCCTAACGTAAACAGCAAGTTGACAGTTACCAGGCAAAACATTCCTTTTTCGTGTGTGAAACTATCTTCTTAGCTAACTGCTGTTGCTAACGTAATATTCTGTAATATCTAAGTAGCTACTTGAACTATAAGACTGAAATCCCTGTATATAGGAAATGTATCTTTATAAAGCTCTGAAGAAAATTAAATGAAAATAATAATGAAACAATAGATAAATATATTTATAATAATTGGCTAGTCCGCATACTTTTATATCTATATGTATCAGTTTTAGTCTATATCTTTCGATATCTATATCTATATATACATATACATATATATATATATATATATATATATATATATATATATATATATATATATATATATATATATATATATATGTATAAACCAGTAGGAAACAAATTAAATTACAAAACTCTCTTACGTTCGATTTGATTGTCTTTGGGACACTCTTTGAGAATGAAAACAGATTATATGTCCGCCGTCTGTCTGTCTGTCTGCTTAAGTGGCTGGTCTCAGCTCTCAAATGTATGCATAATGTAGTCTTAATGCGCGTCTGTCTGTCCGTCTGTCTGTTCGTCTGTCTATCCGTCTGTGTGTCTGTCTTTATGATTATCTCTTTTTTTTTGGGTTCTCAAGTGCCGCCTGCTGTTCTTCATTTTGACTAATTATTTCGTCGGTCGTCAGCTGATTACCTTCTTGGCTATTTGCTTTTTGGTTTGCGCTCTACAATAGGAGGTTGTTTGTACAAGATGTTTGCACCTCTCGAACCTCCAGTTGTTTCTGCTGCTGCCCAGTTGGCCTTAAATCCCGTTTTGTAACAGCTGCAAATTTCACGCTTGGCATCTCTTTGGCGGCTGCTGCTTCTGCTGCTGTTCATCTGCGCAGTATGTTTTACACGTAATTACAAAGATTTTTATCCAAGCTGCATTTTGTGGGTCAACAACATTGCAATCTAAACAGCTGCTGCTGCAAACAAATTACTTGTTTTCTGTTTTTTGACTTTGCCAAACATAATTTCAGATTTTATTTTGAGATATATTTTAATGACGAAACGCACAGCATTTAACCGTTATGGCATATTTAGAGCTTCACTCATTAAATATAAATAGGGAATAGTAAAAAAGAAATGAATTTTGTTAGAGAAAAACTGATTCACCAATTTGTAGTTGAATCTGGGTCTTTTGCATATAAAAAAAACAGCATCTAAGTAGCCAAGTAATCGAGCATGTGAAGCGCTTACAACAATGTAACAAAATATTAATCAAAATACATATATCGATTTTGATTAGACCTGAATTTTCAGTTAGAACTGGCAAGCCGAATATCAAGTTAGCACCAAACACTGCCTTGCTTACAGCTGCGATAGATCGCATCAAATTGAGCTGAAGCTGAAAAGTTTTTACAGACGCGACTTTCGCGCTGAGTCGCAATCATTCTATCATATTGGCCTCGGCCTGTGGCCCTATTGAATTACGTAAAAGCGAAAGCTACAAGCCAAATGCGCAGATCAAGCGAAAGTAAAGTGCGTTTAGGAGGAGAGCGGATTACAAGCAAATTGAACATTTATGCTGTGGATTGAGCATGATAAATGAAACCTTGACCCGAACTCGAAATGCATAATAAAAAATAATAAATAAAATGTTAATTGTTGTAAAACATAATTAAGCATTAAGAGAAAAACAAAACAAGTGTGGGGTACGGGGGATATACGATACTATTGGTCAATGTGTCGGGCAGTTGACAGTTGCGACTGCGCAACGCGCGAGGCAGTTGCATATGAATTAAACATGCACATGCACATGCACATCTGTGGCATGCACAGATGCTGCAGCCAAGCGTAGCACATTCCACATACGCACACACACACCTTCCTCCTAAACCGGTTACGATTTAATAGATGTGCATAGTTATATGTGTTTTTTACATTATGAGTCGCATCGGATTGAGTGAGTGACAATCCAGCGGCAGGCGTCTGTCTGTCTGTCTGATTGCCATTTGCCAAATGAACGAAACGACAAATTGGCTTTGGTCTGTGGCAGAGGAGGGACTATTCCGCTCATACGTAAGACTCTCTTCTCTCTATCTCGCTCTCACTGTCAAGACAATAATAATTTTGTGGCCACATTAAAAGCCTTCGACTGCATTAATAGAAGGCCAATTTAATTATCAAATGTCGCGTATGTCTGTTTCACTACACAAATTAAATACCCTTGATTTGCGTAGTAGTTATGTTTAGCTATAAAATAATAGAAAATTTGTTAAATTAAAATTGTTATATTCTTCGATCAACAAACTCATATTGGTAACATAGGCAATATATCTATGAATTGTATTATATTTTATTTTAATAATTGAATTATCGAATTTTTGCTTTCATTTTAAGTTAAAATATATTTTTAACATCAATTTGTTGTATGCATAGAAAATAGTGAAAGTAAAAGTAGAGTATAGTTGTACAGTATATTATAAAATATTTAGTTATAAATCTATTATGTAGAGTATAATAAATTTAGCAATTCACCCAGAGTTTGGTTAAATGCAGATGCTTGCTTATGCATCGAAAGCTCTGCAAGCTAACTTAGACCCCACTAAAATAAAGAAATATACATACATGTATATAATATACAACATACATAAAAATGTATATAAATAAAATAAATACGACAATAAAATTACTCTATAATAATAAGTAAAAATAAATCATTAAAAAATTTCCCTAAAGGCTATGCGTGAAATTTCGTTAACCCATCAATTAGTTTGAGTAAATATATTATAGAGTGGATATAGTAGTTTATGGTTGGGAAAGTATAGATAAGATTGCTATGGTTCACTCTCTTCATTGGGGCATGCGAACTTCATTCAGTTTTCTGTCGCTAATTGTTCTTTCTGGTTTTCACTTGATTTTCACTTGAATGTCTGTTTTATTTTGTCTTTATTTCATTTTCTCAAGCGGTTGACATTTTCACGTTAATTGAAATTTTATTGCCGATTGTCAATTGTCGCATTGTGTCGACGTCTCTTAATGTCGATTGGCTGTGCTTGAATCTGTTTGCTCTTTGGGTCTTTTTATGGGCGTTGTTTGGCGCAGTGAAAGTTGCGCATTTCCAAGAAGTGCGACGAGCTATGCGAGTGGGAGGAGGGGATGGGGCGCTTGAGAAGATGGACAGACTTTCATACTGGTACTATCTTATGTGGATATATATATGTTGCCATTAGGTTATAAGTGCCCTGGCTATTTGGCTGCTGGCGGGTAATCAACATCAAAAGCGGGTTCCGGACAGTTAACAGAGTTTATGAATTTTCCCACATTAAATATGCACCCAGGCAGTGCTGGGGGCACTGTCTCCTCTGCATATACATATATAAGCAACTACCTACATATTATTTTAAGTGTATTAAACCAAGCACAGTCAGTGCTTAAATTGCTTCCTGGCCTAATTTGACTGACTGCAGCGACGGCAGCATTAATAGAAAATTGCAAACAACAACAATAATGAATGCGACAATCAGAGACAGGTTTTAAACGCTTTTACCAGCATAAATTGTTGTTCGTTTTTATGGCAACAATAAATGTTTATAAAAAAGTTCGCACTTTTAATTAAACAAATACAAAGTTTTCTCTTTGTTTAGGCTAAAACGCACAAAAAAAAAAAAAAACAACATAATAAAGCTCTGTAAAAATGTTATGTAAATGAATAATGCTATAGTTGCGATAAATATTGCATAAGCAAATGAGAGAGACAGAGACGGGGCTAAGAAAGCCGTATTAAGAGAGAGGTATAGTATTTGTGTGTTTCGGTATGACATCACGTTTCTGCGAATTGTGCAATTTTATTATAGAGCAACAAATTGAAATACTTTGAATAGAGTTCATTCAAAGCAGAGTTTATCTATGGCAGCAAAAGAGAAAACCTGTCGCTACCTCAACAATGGCATTTTTATCACTAAAAATGATACAAAACAAAATAAATAATATAAAAATACCAAACAAATTCCAAAACTATAAAAACTAAAAACTTTGATGCCTTTTGACAGATAAGATTGCAAATTAGCAATTTCAATGTATACGGTAAAAGAACATAAGAATTTAAATGACAAATTAAATTGTGATCAAATCAAGTTTTCGTTTCGTTTATGGCACCTGAGCAATCAGAAATATACAATCAGCTCAGCCAATCAAGAGTTAATCAAGATAATGGCATGCAGATAAAGCCATGGGCATAATCAGTCAACAACCTGTTGACTCCGCTAAATGATGAGCAACAAATTAACAAGAAATGAAACACGCATAAAATATAAACAAATATTGAACTTCTCATTAGTAAATCCGCTCCAAATAAGGCCAAACAGAAACTGGGAATTGAAACTTGAACAAAAAAGACAAGCAAGTGAAAGTTAATTAATAGTTTCCGTTTATGGATTGACTGGCTTTTATACCCTAATTTCATGGATAAACAGTCCACGGGGTATAATGTTTGTATTAGAATGTATGTAACAGGCTAATGGACATGTTTAGATTTTTTATGTTGATCAAATATCCAGTCAATATATTTCGCCTACATCAGGCAACATTTGTCATAAAATTAAATCAAAATCCATAGCTAAATTTAAATCGAGTGATATCTATATCGTCCCTTATATGAATTAAAATACATTTTAATTCAATTACAGGGTATTTACTAATCGACATTTCTATTATGCTCTTTGCCCATATAATTATTTATATTTCATTGAAGCATTCAAATTCGCTGCACGCAAAATACAAATACAAAATACAATACATTGAAAGAAAAATGAGTAAAGATAACAAGTCCATGTGGCGTATGAGCAATGCGTCTTATTACTTGATATGCAAATGATATGCCCTCTCGCTCACCCTCTTGCAAACTGCTTTGCATGCTTGCATGTGCGTTTTATTAATTTTGATTTGCAGATCGTAGGCAGCGCACATTGGATTATTTGATATATCGCTATATTTATCTATATATGAATATTTACCATTTTCTATGCATATTCTCACACAGAAATTTAACTAATTATGTATGCAAAGGAGCAGCCGCAATGTTTGTGTGAGGTGCGGCCATCTCTATAAGGTTATAGAGAAACGAACTTTTCGATGTTGCAGTTCGAGTGAAGCATGAATAATTGCGTTCTACTATTTTGCTGAGGCACGGCCCGAAAGGTGTTAACATTTTATTTGTAATTGGGTTAAATTAAACAAAGAGAAACGAACGAAAAATTAAATTTTATTTCGGATTTTAATGTTTTTATTCAAGAAATAGCTAAAAAAATATACTTGAAATATATAAAATTTAATTTTAGAAGAGTTCTGATTTCATTAGGCTTATTTACTCGCTCAAATTTTCTTTTAATTCTAGCATGATGCCTAAGCCTAAAAATATTTTACTTTAATTCAGAATTTTCAAAGATTTATTTATCATAAATTATTAAAGCTCAAATATTTTTCTCAGCGCATTTCTAAAATTAATTATGTTCTCGTATGGCACATAGATTCATTTTATTAAATAATTGGAATATCTTTTTTAATAAAATATTTATGTTTATAAATACTTTGGAAATTTTGCACAGAATTATAGAGATTTTGTAAATAAGATAAAGATGTTATTAAATTTTCGCCTATGAATAAAATAATACGTATAAATCCTAAACTTTGAATTTTCATGAATTTGGATATTGTGTATTTGCAACATACAAATTACGTTTCTAATGTCTCTCTCTCACTCTCCCACTCCTATCTCTCTCTGTCTTTCTCGCAATCAAAGCAGAAATAACAAACCTTTATTTTTTTTTTGTAATTGTGAATTGTGAAATCAAGTATGATTCACGCTCAATTGAGGAATCTTCAAGAACGAAATTTATGCAAGATTTCAAGTAAATTCCATTCTCCAGTTCACACATAAATTGAAGGTTTCATGTACAATTTTAAATGGGTCTGTTGCTTGAACTCTTGTACGTTGAATGTTGATTTGTTTTTGTTTTAAAGGTGCGATCACGGCAGATCGTGACAAATGTTAATTACAGATTCATTGAACTCTATTCGTAAAAGTTCTTTTTTTACTAGCACAATTTGACAATTTGAATGAAATCATGTTGATTTTACGTATTAGTCACGATCATTAACGTGTTTGTTCCTTCCTGTTTGGGCATCCTCTATTTGAATTCAGTTCTTGCTTGGTTTGCCTTGTTGATTCACGCTAGCACACGTTGCGGCTCATTAAAATGCTCAACCCAATTCCAGTTACCAATTAAGCAGCAACAGAAACAGTAGCGTATAGAAAACTTGACTCATATTTTGTTGCTGAGCTGAAAAAAAAAGAAAAGAAAATACAACTAAATAACTCACCTGTGTTTGGTGCCTGGGCTAAATAAAAACAAGGCAACGGCAAAAAGAAGTGTTGGGCATGTAAAAAAGTAAGGAGCACAGACCTAATAAGCATGCCAGAAATGTAATTGAACGACTAAAAAATACCTAACAGACATTCATACGGATATTAAAATTATTTATGTACATAGAATAAAGATTTAATTTAACTGATAGACAGAGAGGTATGAAGTGATAATGTATCCAGTATTTTTATGTTAACAGTTTGTATAAGGTGAGATGTAGGCCAAATATTAGTTTCTATATATTTATTAATATTTTGAATCATTTCTGAAATAGTAGTATAAGTATTAGTATTAGTATATTAGTATATTAGTATATATATATATATATATATATATATATATATATATTATATATATATTATATTATTTTAATAATCCATGCATTTTACAAGATCGCTGTTGTACCCACTTTTAGCTCTGCACTTACAGGGTATTTAAAATAAGTCAACAACCACTTTGGTATGCCATTTGATGCCGGTTCGCATTCGCCGGCTTTTAAGTTTTATTTTTTTGCTTCTCACATACGAATATAAAAAGAGAGACAGAGGAAAAAATGGAGAAGAAAGGGCTTGTGTTTATATTTATTTTGGCCACAGAAACAACAAAAGCAGCGCTAAGACAACAATAAAGCGAAAACAACAGTTACACACGGCTAAATAGCAAATAACAAGAAAATAAGATACTTTCAAAGATACATATACGTATCTATATATACTTTTCATAAAAAAATGTCGCCAAAGCAATTTCTGTTCAAACGTTAACCGGCAATGACGCCGTTTAAATTGGATTATAAAACAAAAGTGCGCGGTCAACGCAGGGTACTCGTGGCTATGAGAATTGCTTTGTGAAGGAGCAGATAGTTATCAAAAATATAATGATTCATTGTGAATATAACGATAATGCGCCTTTCTCTGTAGTTTTCTCAAGTGCAGCTCAACCTAAAACTAAGTAAAAGAAAGCTTAAATTATGGTAGATTGTTTTCGCTTGTAGTTAGGTATTATACGATCAGAAGTAGAAAGACTTCTCATTCTCACACTCTCCATTTCTTTCTCGCTCTCTACTATTTTTTTCATTATCTTCCCTTTCCGCTCTATTGATCATCATATTTCTGTCTGATTATTTTAATACATCTACACTTTTTACTTAAAGTTAGCGTAAATAAGGAGTATCTGCTAGTCGATTATTTGAATATTATAACATTTTTCTGCTGAGTCTTGTTGTTCGGCTAAGTGCAAAAGTATCACAAGCTGTTTTTAAGCCTCGGCCAAACGGTGTAAGGAGAAGCCAAAGAAAAACACATCAAAGCAATAGAGACTGGGGCGAGCAGAAAGGTTTGTGTCTTTGCTAAAAATCTTATTGCTCGTTGTTTGCCCAATCACATTTAGCGGTACTTGGCCCACAGCTGTAACTCTGTCGATGGAGGTAAAAATTTAACGCCCTGTCATTGTGCCATGTTGTTGTTGGTGTTGTTGTACTTGACTTACTGTGTTGTTCTCTATATATAGTCTTAATTAGGCGCCACTGAGAGGTAACTAACTCAATTAGTTGTTTAATTGTAGAACAAAATGCAGCGATAGCAAGTGAAGGATATATATATATACTAAGTATGACATTTATGCATATATGTATATATATATATATATATATATATACATATATATATGTTCTCTAACTTGCCCAAGAAACATTTTAGCAAAGCTTTTCGTATCGCCCAAATGGAAAGAGAACTTGGGTACATTCAACCCATTCAATGAGGCCTTTGTTTCATGTCTTGCGGTACTTTTATATATATATATATATCTGACCATTTATCTGGCGACAGTTTTTCTTTCTGTTACCTTGTTTTTTCTTTGTTGCTGCCTTTGCGGTTTTCCGGCTTACTTACCTTTTTTTATCAATTCTCGCAATCTTTAGGCTCAGTGCACAAGCAACAGCAACAAACAACAAGTTGTTTGCTCTTTGTTAAATGACACTTTTATGTCTTTTTAATAATGTTGTAAAACTGTCTCAATAATTACAGAAATACATTTGTAGCTAACCGTAATTTTGTAGATAACTCTGCTTAGCTATAGAGTAGCATTGGTATTTGTGAAGTAGAAATCGTAAAATATTTCAAAGAAAACTGCATAAATTTTTGGATGAACATTGCAACCCCTAAGCAAGCCCTAGAAACTGCTCGGCAACCGACTTTGCGACTAGCCAAACAACAGGCATTGAAATGTTGTCGAAAAACACCAAAACTGAATTAAGTAAAATACCAAAACACAGAACGAACCTGTCTGTTTGTACGACTCGAATATACCCCGTGGAAAGTGCGATTCTATGTGAACTTTCAACGACAAATGATTTTTTCTCCTTCAGAAAACTATAATATTATTTGGCTGATATCGACTAGATCACACCCCATATATAATTTGCACTAGTTTTTCGATAAATTCATCATTTTGTCAAGTTGAGTTATTAGGATAGTTGGAAGAGTACTTTTTTATTAATTTTCATAATTCAGGTCAATTTAATAATAATGCCGTGGATACGAAGACAGACTAAAATGTGAACATGTTTGTTTTTTAATTAGATTTTATTCTCATTTTCAACTAGAATATACCCTTTATATTGCTTCGAAATGCAGGGTACTAAACCTTTGCTGTTTACGCATGAATGCAGTTCTTCTGTCCTGCTTGGCCAGGAACAGGAACAGGGGCTGGGACAGGTTACTGCAAGTCAGTTGCTCGGCGACGAGACTAAAAAAATTTCAGAACAATTGCAGCCGACAATACTCCCTCGCCCAGGCCCATGTCTGGTACACAAATTGCTTTACTTCACAGTTTTCTTATGGAGCCTATAGTTCTCTGTGGTTTTTTATTTATTTTATCTTTCCCCGTTAGACCTTCGCCCCTTGACTGTTTGTGCGCAGAGAACGACGAATTCTGCGAAGCGGAACCGTTGACGGTTATTAAACTATATAGAACTGCGGCAAGAAGAAGAGAATGAGAGAACGACAGCAACAGATATCAAGACATAAAGCAGTTACATGCAGAGTGCAGAGTCGCGGCCGAGGGCCTACGTTGAATTGTTTCAGGCATAGTTCCGCTTTGTTTCTGTCTTCCTCCTTTAATTTTTTTTTTTTTTGAGTAACATCTGAACTTTGAACGTTACGGCCACGCCCTATAAACAACTTGAGGTTATTTGTACGTTTGTAATAGACTCGGAAACATTTTCTGCACCGATGAAGTTGTTTTACGTTTAGGGTCAGCGGTCAAGAGACAAGAAACATAATTGGCAACAGAGTGTAAGCAGCATGTGCCATAGATTGCTTTTCAGTAATATACCCCGATATATAATGGATATGTGTGAAACATATATGCCGAAAAGGTCTTATAATAAATGTGTTTACTCTTGGGTAAAGCCAACTGTTGTAGTTTCCAATGAGGGTAGAGTTCATGTAGGGTATATTGATATAGCTGGAGAGTTTTATAAGCTATATCAGAAATCTATTTTTTTTTTATATAATATCAATTAATTATTTGAATTTTATTTATGTAAATAAAAAATATAATTATATAAATAAATAACTCGTATGAAATGTATCTCTATGTAAGTCGAAGACTATAAGAGCTAGAATTTGAGTATATAGCATCTAGTTTCTCAAGAGATACCCTTGCATACTCTTCTAATTGTCTCATTAAATATTGCGAGGTATCTTCTGGTCTCTAACTGCTCGATAAAGCACCCTTCGATTTTAGTGCCGAGGAAATGTAAAATCTGTTTTGCAATGCAGCTGCAACTGCGAATGCAACTGAAATTTTACGATGCCTCGTGGAAGTTGTAAACCTAGAATCTAATTTTAACCCAATTTTTTCTTTGCTCTCCTACTTTACAGTTAGCCGACGGAGCACTGGAACAGATAAACGACGTCACACTGGAGTCACAAATACGATAAACATTCCAAAAATTCCATATTACCTCCCTTCAACTTTCTCTCCTTCCGCCTCTGTCTCTCTTTCTGTACTCTGTGCCCCACTCTCCGCCCTCTCTCGGCATGTCACATGATAAGAAAATGTTGGATCGCGAGGCAGTACGTTCAGTTATACAGCAATGGAATGCCAATCGATTGGATCTCTTTGCGCTCTCCGAACCGGACGAGGTGAGTACAAACTCAAAGACGATCGTAGATATATAACTGATTAATCATTGCCCTTTTTAGAATCTGCTCTTCCATGGCGTAATGCGCTTCTATTTTCAAGATGCCGGCCAGAAGGTGGCCACCAAATGCATTCGCGTTGCCAGCGATGCGACAGTCACAGACGTCATAGGTCAGTTGCTGAAGATCGGCTTCAATTGTTGATATGCTAACTCAGTCCAAATCTTTTGCAGACACATTAATCGAGAAATTTCGCCCCGATATGCGTATGCTCTCCGTGCCCAATTACGCCCTCTACGAGGTGCACGCAAATGGCGAGGAGCGACGCCTGAATCCGGATGAGAAGCCGCTGCTCGTTCAGCTCAACTGGCATATTGACGATCGCGAGGGACGCTTTCTGCTCAAGAACATCGATCAGAAGACAACGGTGTGTGGTCTTGTTGAACATATATATATGTAGATATACAGATAAATATAGATATATATAAATATATATAGATATACAGATATATATAGATATATGCATAGATATATATATATACAGATATATATATTATAGATTATAGTTTGAACAAACAGGGTTTACGTAGTCGAAATAGTCTCGGATAGACCAGATAGCTAAACATGTAGGGAGAAAGCTAACGAAACAATTTCTATACTATCTAGAAGCTAGTATTAGCTATGAGTAAACTAATTATGATTTAAATTATTGAATGTACCCTTTGACATTTTATAAAAAGTATATATTATAGTTGATCGGATAATAACTGATATTTCTAGCCTAGGCGCTTATATGAGTCCTAGTTTTTCGCAGCATGTTATCAATAATAATAATTATACAGCTATCTCAGCAGCAAATTATCAAAGATACATCCATAATATTATCGATAATCCATAGAAATAATAATGAGTATATAAAAGTTTATAGGTTGCATAGTTAGCTGATCAATGATATATCTATATATATATATCTATTTATAAGCTGTGAAATAATTAAAAGTTTATATAAATATATATACATATATATATATTTAACTGTCTAAAGTGTATCTCCTAGTTAGATATACTAGATCCGATCGTTGTTAACTTGGCCTTAATTAATAATAACTTTTTGAACTTGCAGCCCATCGAGCAGTCGGAATTGAATTTCAAGCGCAAGCTTTCCAAGCGTGAGAAAAAGGAGCAGAAGAAGAAGGAGAAGCTGGCCAAGCTCAGCTCCGATGTGCCGCTCTCGAATGGCAACCAAATGGGCGCCATGGGCAATGGCGTGGGCGGCGCGAGTGGCGCAGCCGCTCACATGAACGGCAATGCGGGAGGCGCTGGCAATGGCGAGGCTGGCGATGCCGTGGCCGGCAAGCTGTACACAGAGCTGCCGGAGACGTCGTTCACGCGCTCGATCTCAAATCCGGAGGCGGTGATGCGACGCCGACGACAGCAGAAACTGGAGAAGAAGTTGCAACAGTTTCGCTCGCGTGACGGCGGACCCGATACGGGCGGCACACTGAAAATCTACGGCGAGAGTCTGTGCCAGGATGTGCCCTACAAGACGCTTCTGCTCTCGATACGCGACTGCGCCCAGGCGGTGGTCAGGGAGATGCTCAGCAAATATGGTCTCGAAAAAGCCGATCCCTTGCACTATTGCCTTGTACAGGTGAGTCAAGATTTTATAGACTATTTAATATGTAAACTAAGTGTGCTTATCTCTCATCCGCTTGCTCTTCCAGGTCAACAGCGATGGCACCGAGTACATACTCGACGACGACGAGTGCCCCTTATCAATACTCATGAATCATCCAACGTCGCGCGGTGAGTCCTTTCGTCTGATTGTGGGCCATTTGAAATCACTTAGTATGTCAGTTGGGGTGTGCTGTAGGTGGGCGCGGCCGTAGGAATGTGTAACAACTCATTCATAAATATTGAATTTGTTTTATCAATAACTATGCTCGCTCCCTCGCTGACTGACAACAACAATCAACAATATTTAGGCTTTGTTGTTATTTTGTTTCTTAGTTTCATGTTTCGATATTTTATAGAAGTTTGCAACTTGCTTCAGTTCTTTGCTGGCATTTCAAAGTGTTGCGGCTCAGCAGGGGTTAATTTACTTAAAAGAAAAAAAAATATTAAATGAAATTTATATAAGTTTCTTTAAAATCACTAATCAAAATGAAAGATGAGCTGTGTGACAGGCTGCGTAAGTGTTGTTTGTTAGTGTCTTAAAAAAGAAATGGACTTAATACAATTTGTTTCAAATTTATGTTTTTTCTTTTAAATATTATATATATATCAACCATAAAAATTAAAAACACGTATTTAAAACACACACGGAAACTTTCTAACATTAAAAGAAAATTTCAAACTCAGCTTAACGCTCAACAATTCAGGAAAAAAATGAAAATAAAATTGCAAATTCAGCTTAACGCGTATTCCATGCAACAAAAACAATATATTAATTATTTTGATCACTTCCACATATAACTATTTTACGCCTGATTTAAAAAAAATATTAAAATAACGCAGCATAAATTATTTGCTATAAATATTACAACCTTAGCCAATGCACACACCCAGCACAGCAAACCGGACAAAAGCTCAATGCTACGCGTGTTTAGTACACACAATTTGACCGTTACAAAAGCTGCAATGAAATTTTTACTAAAAACGTGTGTGAAACGTAAAATAACAAAATAAAGTTAGTCTGCGGTCATTGTGGTAACTAAAAAAAATAAATGTAAGACTTTTACTAATGTTTGGCCTAATAGTAGACAACAAGCCGAACTCTTAAGCGCAGTGCACAGGCACTCGGTATTCATTGGGGTTACATGCGACAAAGCGTACGTAGGCGAAAGACTTCCTTACGCCGGGACACATTTAAATTTACACACACATACATTTACATAAATGACAAACTTTCTACACAATAAGGCCGTTGGGAATTCAATGTCGGCCAACAAAAACAGTAAGAACAACAGTAAAGTAAAACGACAAACATAACTGACATTTAAATAAGGACAGCAAAAAAAAAGAAAAAAGAAAATAAAATATGTGGTCGGAAATGTTGGCCTCATGGCACACTCGCGTGTGCGCCCGCACACACGAATTTATTTGAGCCGCAGCAAATAAGGAGTTTTGAGGCTGGCAGAGCAGCCACTTGACAATCACATGTTGCCGCCAGCTGCTGCGGCTGCCTCTGCTCCACACACACACACACACACAGGCACATGCCCACATGCTCACGCACTTACACTCATTGGCTACGTCGCTCTCACTCTTGCTTTGTGAGCAGCGTGTGCAATTCAAAGGTGTAAAATGTAAATGCTGCGACCGCATTTGTGTAAATATTTTATGAGCTCTATCTCTGTCTTACTCACGGAGAGTGACTGCGTGCCTGGGGCTGTCTCTATCTGATACATTGCTTTAATTGCGCTTCTAATAAATTTCATTCAAACGTCACAATTTCCTTGAAGGTTTTTATTCTTTTTTGTTTTTTTAATATAGTTGAGGTTAGCAGTTGTTAATTAGTGCAATATTCTGTACCTATTTATAGCCGAGACAAACGAAACCTAAATTGTATACAATTGGTAAACTACAACAATAACTGCCATTGATCCTAATTGCAATCGCATAAATCTAATTCATTTTGTAATTAAATTCCATTAACCGTTTACCATCGTGTTTCCCTGTCTCCATGCTTCACTCTTCTGTCTTTGCGGTGTGTCCGTATGTCTTGGCTGTCTGGTTGTCTGCCTAGTTCAACGGTTTGTTTTTGACATTCTAACAGCATTTCGATGTCATTGCTATTGGCTGTGTGTTGCTGTTGTTGTTGTTGCTATAGAAGCTCTGTTTCTCTTAGTGCTCAACTCTCTTAATTTCTCTTAATATTATTACAATAATGAGTGGGAGTAAGAGCTTAAATGCAAGTCGAAGCAGCGTTTAAGCTTATTCTAGTCTCTTTTCTTTACTTATATTTGGGTCGTCGTCCTATTTGTTGTTGCTTGTTCCGCACAGTGGGATCATTACGCCAGTTTAATGCACTTTTAAGTTATAATTAAAGTTGATATATATACTAAACGTTAAGTACAGTAAAAAATAGGTAATTAATTTATTTTAAGTGTTTTTTAAATTTCACCCAATTTACTCATATTTAAGAATTTTTTCTAATTACTTTGCGCTTAACTATCACCAAAGCATAGTTGGGCGCTTATTCTCTTTTTCGATTTGTCGTAAGTTTAACTCCCGTTTGTTTCTGCCTAGTGCTATTTAGGAAAATTTTATTTTTTTATGACAATATTTTCGATTGCGAACGCTGCCACCTGTTCGCCAGGAACAACCGTAATAACGCCTACAATAACAACAACATGAGTAGTCTTAGCACTGTGGTCACTTGAACTTTTTCGAACACTTGGTTCACTTGTTGTTGCTGTTGTTGTTGTCAACGTCCTCGTCCGTGTCGAGGCAGCCGATTCGAGTGCTCGTCTGCCGAAGCATCGATGTTTGCCTAGTCGTGTTTCTCTTTCTCTCTCTCTCTCTCTCTCTCTGTCGCTCTTGCTCTTATATTCCCTCCAACCGTTTACAGCTCCCACTGTTATCTGCACCATGCACATTCGGCACCGTCACAGTCACACTTCGCTGTCGCTGCCAGTGTCGCAGTCGCCGTCGCCGTCGCCGTCGCTGTCGCCGCCAGCGTCAGCAGCGCATTGTGTCTGTGTGCTTGGGTTCAGTTTTTCGGCTTGTTCTTTCGGTTTCAGTCATGAATTAAGCGCTGCTCGGGCCAGCAGCACAGCCCGGGAAAATTTAGAAACGAAATCGAGATTTGAAATAGCTTTCGGATTCGGCATCGTTGTTGGCAGCGCGAGCAGCGCCCTAGCGGCGGCAACAGTTCCTGTGTTGTTGTCGTGGTCGTTGTTGTTGTTGTTGTTATTATTATTGTAGCTGTGCCGTGTTGCTGCCATCTTTACGTGCGTCCTGGCGTCTCCTTGAGGCATACATAAAATTGTCAAAATTAGAAACGGTTCAATTCAATTTGTTCGTGTGTTGCAAAGTGCTTTTTATATTTTGTATAAGCTATGTAGGCCAACTTATCCGAGTGCTGCTTAGTCGCAGCCGGTTTTCATGTCCGGCTCGTCTTGGTGCTAATGTTGTTAACTTGGCGTCTCGTTGCAACCGAACAACAACAAGGCCATCATCATCAGCGCCTGTCATTTAATATTCAAGTACAAAAACAATATCAACAACAACAACAACAACAACAGCAACAACAACAACAACAAAGGCAACAAAATGATGGATTGGGGCATAAGACGTAAGTGGAAAGCAAAGAGGACGCAGTTTCGAATGTCTGTTTAGCTGTCAGCCAATCGCATTGGCCTGCCCACCCACATTTATCTCCGTCTTTGCTAATGAAATGCTCGAACATCAAAAAAGTATGCTACGAAATGCGAAATGTCAAAACTTTATGCAAACTTAATCATTCGCTGCATACGAAACTGAAAAAAGACCCAACGCAATTTCGGACTCTCGTCCAAGGATTTGCTGCCTAATTGATTGCGCAGAATAAAAGGAAAAAAAAAAAAAATACCAAACTTTTGCATACTTTAAAAATTGACTTTTATTGAATTTAATTGATAAACTTCAAATTGCTTGTCTCCCATAATTATACCCAGTAATTAGGCATTTATAATTTTAATCGAGCTGACGTAAAAAGCAAAATGCTATTTAATAATAATAATCTTGATTCAATTATTACGATTGAAAGCATTTAGCTTAATGTCCTAGGGCATATCTAATCAAATAGCCATGGATAAGCCATTCTTCTGGCCGTTGCCTATGACCAAATGACGTGTGCTTACGAGGACACATTCATCTATTATTCAGACCGCCTGACCATGACGCCTCTAAGTATTCTGCTGACATTTCGATTCAACTGAAAAAAAAGAAAGAGAAAGAAAAAAAATAAAACATTTACTCGACAATAAAAACAAATCGGGACAAATAATGCAAATCAAACATTGTGGCAAATTGATAAGGTCTAATGAAGCTTCGAGGACTCGGCTCGCTAATGACAGCTCGTCAGTTGGAAATCGTGGCTGTTCATAAATATGCTGCCACGCCCACAACCTCATATTTACGCCGTAAGGTTGGCAAAAATGCACGCGCATAATTTTAATAGCTTCTGGGTGAAATATTTTGCTCTTGTCTATACCTCATAAGCCTGGAGCTCTACCCCTCTCACTCTCTCTCATTATCATTCATTTCCCCCCCTTTAACGTTGTCTCAGTTAGTGCAGTTCATTATGAAGGTCGAACTGTAGACTGAACTTTTGCTGCTGCTGCTGCTGCTGTTTCTATGGCTCCTGCTCCTACACGCAGTCTGCGCTACGCTTAGGAATTTGATAGCGCTTCGAAACCAGAAGACAGTAAATTGGGTTAAAACTTGTTCTCATATTTTATCTGCTTTTCTTTATTTTAATAGATTTTTCTTGTTCTTGCTGCTGTTCGTGTTGTCCTTGCCAGGGACTTTAAGCCTTAAAGAAGGCTGCAAAAATGCCATTAGAAAATTGCAAACGACGCTTGGCTTTTTGAGACAGTAATTGAGTTGGAAAACTGGGAAGCAAAACGACATTTTACGAGCTTAAACTATTATTTTTATACGTAAAGTAGAATGGTTATAAATTGAACGGACGGCCATTTCGGTTCATTTTATATTAAATAAATCTTTCATTTATAAATGTCAATCAACAAATTTCAATAGAAAATAACTTCTAGAGGCAACAAATTTAAATTCTTTTGCATTTAATATATGGTTTATGGTTCATAGAAAACAGAACAGTTGCCATAAGAATAACTCCCATTGAGTTACCATTGAAGTGAAGTGAAGTATTTGGAATATAATATATATATATATATATATCAATATTAACTTTTTTAACATTGACTATCTACTGAAACGTAGTCTCTGGCTGTTTGCAATATTTAGGGCTAGAGTTCGAATGTAAGATTAATTAAAAATTAGTTTAATTCTTAGTTGAATTAACTATTTAATCTTAATGGAACTGGAACTGGTATAATGATATTTAAGCTTCATTCACAAGCTACTCAAGTAAACTTATATCCGAATTTAACTCATTCAACTTGATCGTCAATAATTCTTATCCAAGTTTTGTTGATGCTTCAATTGCGGTTCAAATTTCAATTGCTGTCAATTTTTAGCTAAATTTGATTGTTGATGAAAGAGAGCCAGACACGTGAGATGGAAGTGGTCCAACAGTATTAGAAAAGCGTTAGAAATAGTGTATGACTATACACACACGAATGCACACTTTCACACACACACATTTGTATTGGAATCGAGCTAACAATATGCAACAATATGCAACAATATGCAAATTTTACTCGTTTGGATCTTTGCCAAAAGCCCAAAAACAGGCAGACTGACAGAAACACAAAATAAGGAATTTTTATATAAATATAAATATATTTTTGTTTGTCTTTTTGATTCATTCATATATATTTAGAAGAAAAACATTGATTTATGTTTTGCCAGGAAATTGGCTATTTGCTTATGAGTCGTGTCGATTAATTTAAATTTGTTGTAGATGATCTATGCAGATAACGAGCATTCAGCTTAGGGGTTGTATTTTTTTTTTGCTTGGGGTGGCGACTACGTCAACTACCCTGTAGGGAATCCGTGCAAAAACAAGCTTTGCACCCAAAGCTGTGCGCAAACTAGTTTTTATAATTCTTTAGAAACTGCACTTTCACGATCACTGCAACGATCCAAGTTGACGCTACGAAATAGGCAACAAATTGCGCGTGAATTTGCGTGCTTTTTTAGCGCTTGCGATTCTCAAATGGTTATCACTGCCGACGCTTAAGGTCTCTGGCGTTTGGCCACAATCGTCCTTCCTTGTCTTGGGGAGCAGAAATGTCCAATGAACGTCTAGTGAGGACATTGCTGCTGACACCAATGATATAACTTTACCCCCGTTCGCTGATCTATTTGACTGGCGTTCGGAATTTTTGGAAAAGACTCCCTTACTTTATAGGGAGTCGTCTATAGAATACATTTACTTTTCATCTCCTTTGATGGCTCACGATGATGATGACAATCGAATGCCATGGCTTTTTAAGGTTTACTGCTGAGCTGAATTTATTGCAAGCTTTTAATATCGCAGCCAAAAACGAGGAGAACCAGAATTCAGCTGTCGAGTGCAAGTTGGCCAACAATGAAGACGTTAACTGAGCGATGCTCGTTAGCCCAAAAGTAGCTTCAAGTATACATATCTCAACTTTTATGTTCACACACCCACAGACGAGGTGTATGTGAGTGTATGTGAGTGTGTGAGTGTGTGAGTGTGTGCACGCTACGAACAGACATCTCTATTGTTGCTGGATTCGCTTTGTTCTTTCGACCTGCTCTTGTAGGGTTGGGCATATCGATTGTTTGAGAGAGCGTCAAATTATGATGATGATATGCACAGTTTGATTTATGTGCTCAAATTATGAGCTCTGACTGTGCATGTGTGTGTGTGTGTGAGGATGTTCAAGTAAACATGAAATTGATAGCCAACACTTGTGGCTAACATTGTGCAAAATTTATTGATAATTTAGTGAAATCGTGCCTAAAATGCTACTTCAGCAGCTCACTTCGTTTTCTACCAAACTAGCTTAATTGAATCTCAGCAGTAAAGCTATACGCAACTGGTATACACCCTATCGCATGTGTCAATATTTTTATAGAAATCCCATTTTAACATCTATCGATAATTCAAAAATTCTTTAAACCTTAAAAACCTTAAACCTTTAAACCTTTAAACCTTAAACAGTGCAAATACTTCAATAATCTCACGAGTTCCTATTGAACTAGTAATATTATTATTAATAAATAAATATTATTATAAATAATAAATAAATAATATTATAAATAATAAATAAATAATATTATAAATGAATAAAATAAATAATAAAATGATTTAATTCACAATATAATCAAAATTAAATTCTATTCAATTGCAATCAATTTATTGAATTTCGATTGGAAATATGAATCAAATATTTTTTAATTAGTTTTTGATAACTTTTATTAATTATAATATCAACAGTAACTAATAAACGTTATAAGAACCTAGTAAAATATTAAACTTCTCTATATCAAATGCGACCCTAAACAGTTCTGTAATCGTAGGGTCTTTAATTAGCTGCTCTGGCTGCACGCTTCTGGCTCAGCAGCGGGCTTCTGTATGTGTATGTGGGTGTGCTGTTACACGCATACAGAAGTAACTTTGTGGCAAACGCACTTAAGCACACAGGCGAAGCAGCGCAAAGATAACACACACTGACACAGATGTACATACAAGAAGCACACCCATTGAATGCAGTGTAAACTAAATGTTATTGTACACATATACATATATATATATATATATATACATATACATATGTATATATACACACGCACGCACAGCCATCAACATATTCTCTACTTTGCTGGCTTTATACACTGTTTATTTTGATACCCTGTAACCATAAAACAAAGGAGATCTTGAAAGTTTTCATATTTCTTGTAACGAAAAGCAGAAGAGTGAATTAATCCAATTGATACCCATTGATATAATAATTTGAATTAAATTTCCTTTGTTTGTTGCTTCTAATCGTATTCAATATGAATTACAATTTTTATAACTTGGAATGAATTTACATGAATCAAATTTAACATTAAATACTTAAGGTCAACAAAATCAATTTTATCAATGCTTAATTTTCTTCTGTCAGCTGCATAGGGTATCTGCTTGTTGACCTTATTGTTGCTCGATGTTGCTTCTTTCGTTATTTCATTCATTCATTCACTGAGCAAGTCGCTTGCACTGACATTTTGTTAGTCAGTCAGTCAGGCAGGCGCCAACGGTCGCAATGCTCATACGCGCTGTTGGCTGGGACTGCTCAGTGCTCAGTGCTCAGTGCTTAGTGCTCGGTGCTCGGTATTCGGTGTTTGGTGTTCGGTTCTCAGTTCTGAGTTCGCAGTTATCCTTGTGCCTTGTCAACGTATTGTTGTGGCCGACCGGCGTCTAGCAGCAACAGCAGCGGCAGCGGGGCTTAGCCCGGCTTAGTGGTCAGAATTCGGTTAGTTACTCGAAGCACTCGAAAGTAAAATAGTTATTAATAAAAAAACTACTCAAAATATATACAAAAAAATCTGTAATTTTCGTGCGACTTCAGCGTAACTGTGAAATGTGCCGTTGAGTGCTCGTAAACACTTTTTGCCGACTTCAATTTGTTTGCAATTAATTAAATTGGATTTTTAAGCTTTCATACGCCAACGGCTTTATTTTGATTTTAATTTCAATTTCACTCTGACAGTTGGGCATTTTTTTGTTGTTCGTGAATGCATTCCTTTGAGCACAAATTGAATTTTCACATGGTTCACATTTATTTATTTATTTTTTGGTTGTATTATTATTTTTTATATATATATATATATATATGCTGCCTGCTTCATGGCTCATAGCGTTCAGCGTTGAAAAAAAAGAAGAGAATATTAAAGGGCAACAGGGGAGCAGAGCTCGGGCCATTAATTTCAAAAGCTGCACATAGCAGGGAGAAAAGGAAAGTACTATAAAAATGTAATTCTTTATATATTGCGCCATATAAGGGAGTTGGTTTGGCTTAAACCCGTCTATTGCCCGGCCAAAACAAACAGACAGAACAAAAATCAATAAATTTCGTAAGTTATGACAACAGCCAAAGTACTCGAAATGTTTCCCGTTCTGTTTTCGACCAACGTTGTTGCCTGCGTTAGATAGACAAAGTCATCAATTTCTTTTAGGGTTGTCAAGTCATTTCAAATGTCTTGAAAAAATTCAATTTGTATATTGTGACAGAAATTGTAGCCACAAAATGAAATCATATTTTGCTTTGGTACTTCCCATTTAGTCTGTGGCATTTGTTGCCTTTGGGCCGGCTCTGAGTGTGGCAATTATTTTTTTATTGTCCCCGTTGCTGTTGTTGCGCCAGCTGCCAAATTGTCTAGCGAAAATTGCTGTTCGCCACCTCGGGCGGCACTTGGCCAAATGGCCCAGCACAAAAGTGCGTTCAAATGAGGCCAGAATGTCGCCCCATCCAGTGGGCTGACTGGGGGATGTAGCCGTCTCTTGATGAGAGATTCGAAAGGTCACGCTCGATGAGTCCAATAGCTGAGCGTGTAATTTGATTTTCCTTAGTTTCGTTAAAGCTGAGAGTTTTCAATACTAATTGTTCAAGAAATTTAGGACCTTGAAGCACAGGACTTATACTGTTTAGGGAGATTGCAGGCACTGTTTATGTATTATAAAATACTATAAACCTAAAAAATTCCTACAATTCATACGTTTTTTCTTACTTTTTCTTGAATATCTCTGATTTTGATTCTGATTCTCATTCTACTTTTATTCACTCTCATTCCCTCTCTATTTTAATTCCTTATAATAACTCTCTCCCTCTCTCTATGTCAATTACTCTAACTCCCTCACTCCCTCATCTATTTCTCTCTCTTAATCTGAAACCCTTTCTCTCTCAATCTCATTCTCTCTCTGTCGTATGTATTTTGATATATGTATCTCCTATATCTCACTCAGTTTCCTTCATTCTATCGCTCTCTGTCTCTAATTTTCTTTCGCAATTGTCTAAAAATCGGTATCGCTTTCTCTCATAGTCACACCCTTCTCCCCCTCTCTTTTTATATCTATATCTGCCTGTATACACAGCATATTTATAGTTTATATTTCACATTCATTAAATTATTCATAATTTGCTCAAAAAGTATGGATTTGGCACGCAACTGCTCAAAGTGCGCATTAGTTTTTCGAATTTCCGCAGTATCACCTTACACCTAAATTAGTTTTTAATAAATTTATATATTTTATATTTCAATATTTCAGTATTTATATTTCAATAATTATATTTATAGCTTTATGAACACGATTCCCAGTTTTGAATTTTAAAAGATATATAGCTTAATAGAACTATTCCTCATTTAGACACTCCCTTGCTCTGTAAATGTCTATCTCGAAGGACACTCGCTCGCATTAACTCTCGTTGCTAAAAGCTCTGTCTAATCTCCGAGATTAAACAATGCTCAATATATATGTATATATATATACATAAACATATATATATATATATGTATACTAACTATTCTTAGAAAGATGCTTGTGCACAGGACATTGTATTTATTACAAAGTTGTCGCCATTCGAAATTACTTTATGTGTCGTCCAGGCTTAAGCACAGAGTCCTTTGAGCGACGCACAACTTGGCTCATTAAATGTTCATTGTTTTAATTTGTTCAACGTGCGCCACACACAGCCTGAGTGCGCTCAGACTACTTGAACAGCTGTCTATGTGTGTGTGTGTGTGTGTGTGTGAAATTAAATAGTTAAACACTCAGACAGACCGATGCACAGATTCAAGTAGGTCGTCGCTTTACTTTGGTTTCTTGTGAAAAACTTTGGCACATTTTACGACTAATTTGGCTAATTTGACTACTGAGCACAGGCTGCTGGCTGGCACCACCTGCCACCGTCAACCGCCCGAGGGGTCAGCATATCAATGCCAGTCAATTAGGCTAAACAAATAGCTGGCCAGCTGAAATGGCTCAAGTTAAAGCACGGCAATTCGAACAGAGCATATTTCAAAAGTGTAACAGATTTAATAAAATTCCTTTTATATTTAAATTTGTATGGCACTGCGTAGAATTGAATTGCTCAAAGAAATAAATTAGAATATATCGAAAGGTGCTCAGAATTGTTAGGTTGCTCCACAGAAGGAAATCAGAAATATAGTATAAGAATTTAGCTATATTTAAAAATTTTTACAACTGTGGATATTAGGCTTTAGCTTCTATTGGTGCCAGAAATCGCAAGTTAGTATTTGGATCTCGACAACTGTGTTAAGAGACGCCTTTGACTTTTCGAAGCAAGCTTAGACCAAATGCTAGAATACACATTAAGATTATTTACACAAAGGACTAATATTTCGTTTATTTCTAGTCAAGTTAATCTAATGATCATTTTGTGTAGGGTATTTTTTTAGCAGAACAAAGTTCGTTTTATTTGACATAATGCCCATAAATTACGTGCTAATAAAAAAGAATCTGCCCAGTGTTGGTCACAGAGAGAGAGAGAGAGAGAGAGAGAATGATAGTGAGACAGCGGAAGATATTGAGATTGGTGTGAAAGGATTGTGTGGCCACATGGCTGTGGCATACCTGTCCTGGTGGGGTGTCGGGAGCCGTGGCATTTCACTCGCTCAACTCGTTATGCAATTTTCACATGCCGCCGCGCCACGACCCTTTTGTTGGCTTGCATTGTTTTCAGCTTTGGCATTGCAAAAATTGTCTGCTGCTTTTGTCCCTGTTGCCAATTTATGCGCACTTATGCACGCTGGCACACACACACATACAAAAAGACACATATACAAAGAGGCATACATTGTTATATACAAACCACATACAAGTGTGAGCTGTTGTACATGATCCTGACGCGTTGTTGACCAAATCAATTTCATGGCTCGCAGGCATTTTTAGTCCTCTGCACAGCATTGAAATTTTAACTGTCAACATTCAAAGTGTGTGTAATTTGTGTGAGTGTGCGTGTGTGTATTGTATTACTGTAACGTTTACCTTTGGCTTGCGCTGGACCAACAGTTTCCACATTTTATGTCTTCTGCTCTGTTGCATTTCAATGATTTTCTAGTGTATCCCATTTTATGGTATTTTATGGTATATATACAATGTTCTCAATAAAATTTTACAATTTCTTGTGTATCACATTTCTGATTCGTGGCCCTTGACATTATACATGAACTTGAGTTGATAGTTGATAGGTGAAGTGCATAAGCGAATCGACATCTGACCTAGGTTATCGAATTAGTTTTATTTTCCTTTGATTTTCTTAACAATATTTTGAGTATAATTTATCTAATTTGAATATCGTTCCATTCATCTTTTTACATAATTTTCAGTTTTTATTTTTATTTGACAAAAAACAGATTTTTGTGTATATATTTCCTAGAAACTTTGTCGGTTGCTCAGCTGTTGCTGCTGCATGTATGCCGTAAAAAATAAAATATATATATAAATAGAACGGTTAGAGAAACGGTTAGCAAAACTAGTATATATATACATATACATATACATATAACAAGCAGATGTGGTTCTTTTGGTGGCGCAGAAAAGGTATATGATACAATATTTGTTGTAGTTAGTTAGCTGTGTGTGTGTGTGTGTGTTGGCCTTTGTTTTGTTTGGTTACATATTTTGTTGTTTGTAATATGAAAACGCGTTGCGATTCGCCTTCTTTTTTTTTGTCGCCCCCAGTGGCAGAATCCAATTTCCACATTGCTCATACGGCCCGTAGCTGCGTTGTGTTTTGTTTTTTAATAAGTTTTTTCCGGCTCGACATGCCCCAGATTCATTCCACACACATATCCCGATAGACAAGTCGTGTCCTCCTTGTTTGGCTGTCTGGACAGCCGTCGTCTCTGCAGCTCGCGTTGCCTTCTGTCCAAATCTAAAGCTAACATGCATCCGGCCCAACCGAGAGGGCATCATCTCTCCGGCAACATATTTTGCATGGTTCGTTTAACATTCTGAACAACAATGCCACAACAAGCAACAAAGCCAAGCAAAGCAGCTGCCGCCGACTTTGTTCAACTGCATTGGTCCCAGAGACTGCAGCACATATGAATATTATACACTTGCAGAAAAACGAGCATAATTTACGAAATTTGTTCAGCTGCAGCCAACAAATATGATTTATCTGTTTACACTCTGAGAAAATCTTGAGATTTTGTGATTTAAAGTTGTTATTTTTTCTTTTTTTTAACTTTTAGTTGCGCTTGCATATTTCATTAATCAAAAGTTTTTGTTTTTACTTATTTAAATATATCATGGAACTTCTTGTTGTCTACTCTGAACTGTGCCAAACTTTATGCAGAGAAAGTTTGTTGAAAAATGATACAAAACTATGTGCTCCATATGTAAAGATTGTTATGTACACTTAGAGAAAATCTACAATTTGATTCGCAAATCAAGCAAATAATAATATAAAAAATATATTAAATATATAGCCTATTATTTAAACTTATATTTTTGATACGAATTCATATTTAATTGTCTCTACGACATGAATCCCGCATAGGTAAAAAAATAACTATTTGAACTTTGGCATTAGTCAGTTTGTCTGTCTGCAAATATTAGCTTAACTAAATGCGTTTTCTTTGAGTGTAATGCTTGAAAACGGAAATTGACGAAGACTGAATTAGAATTGATTTCACGTTTGGCAATAACTATTTTGGGGTTGAGATGATGAGTCAAATTGTGCTCGGATTATATGAGAAGAGATGTGTCTGTGATTGAACAGTGCTGTCCAGCAAGAGTGTGTACACTGCATGAAGAGGAGCGTGCAATGCACATTAATTTGCTATTGGCATATAGTATATAGATATGTGTATGTATGTATATACACCTATCCCAATGTGCGCTGCCACCACTGTGCGCTCTAATGCTATTGTGTTTTTATTTGCACAGCTGCAATTGCTGCCACTCATTGTATTTTGTTGTGTGTGGCAGCTATTGTGGCCATATATGTTTTGTCTTAGCAGCGCTTTAAAGCTTGACTCTCAGCACAACGGCAGCAAAAGCCGTGATAACTGACGCCGCAAACATATTCTAGTATGAAAGCAAAGGTCTACTTAGTAGACGTGCACTTTTATTTATAAATTTATGTGTTTATTTCTAATGACGCTTTCTCTCTCGCTCTTGCAGGCTCTATTATGTTTCATGTGCGTCGCCGTCCGGCAGATTCGCAGCCGCGTCGACGCAAGAAAAAGCCGTTGGGCGCTGCAAACGGTGCCAATCACACGTCCGGCGATCGCGAAGGACCTGTCTTGGTCGAAGTGAC
The DNA here is from genome assembly GCA_035047625.1 of Drosophila mettleri. Lineage (NCBI taxonomy): Eukaryota > Metazoa > Arthropoda > Insecta > Diptera > Drosophilidae > Drosophila > Drosophila mettleri. The sequence continues at coordinate 9,598,319 of JAWNPI010000035.1, read as the reverse complement.
GCACAGCGGCGATGGCGGTCGTCGCATTAAGCTGGGCAGCGATCCGGTTGAGGTTGGGTCAGCGAACACCAATTGCCTGCAGCTCTTCGGGCCCTCCATACAGCCAAGGCATTGTCTCATCTCGCTGCTGGAGGGCGTTTGCACGGTGACGCCTCTGCACACGGACGCGCTGACCTTCGTCAACGGACATCACATTAGCCAGCCAACCATATTGCATGTGAGTAGACATTTCCATTTTAATTTGCTACTAATTTCAGTGAGGTCACAACTAATTAAGATGCTGACATGCACTAATTTCTAAACATTTACTTATAGTATGCCCTAGCTCTCTTTCTCTTTCTCTCTCTCTCTCTCTCTCTCTCTCTCTCTCTCTCTCTGTCTTTGTCATATGCGGCTTATACGCATTTTATTTGCCTTTCTCTTTTTATTGTTTTTGGCAAAATAACAAAGTTTTCTACTTTGCGCTGTCAACCTTGACCCAGTGAAAGTTGAAGCTTTTGTTGTCAGCTCTTCCGCTGCTGCTCTTCCTGTTTCTGGTTCCTGTTACACGTAGTTCTCCTCCTCGAACTGTGTTACTGCTGGCATTTGTCACGCAATTCCATTTCCCATTTGCAGCATTTGCCATACAGACTTTTCGCATTTTACTGCCCATGTTAATGGTCATGACGACAGTGCAGGATAACGACAGAGATTCTCTTTCAAATAATACAGCCGTGTCCACTAAAGTGCGGCAATTTGTTGCTGCAACAGCCTTCCGCCGTTAAGAGAGACAGCTGGCAATAAGCAAAGATATTCCCTAAAGATAAAACACAAAAGAAACTGACGCGAGTCTATATAGGAAAATATGCCAAAGGAAAGTTGACAGCAAATGAATATTTGAAGAATATATTAAAAATATTATTTTTTCTGAAATTTTATTCAAAATGAATATTTTTCTAATATATTCTTCAAATAATAATTTTATTAATAAATAAATATTTATTTAAATTAAGTTCAAATCAGAAATTGTTTGCATTTGGTTTGCTTTTTATATATATTTATATATTTCTAATAATATTTATTTAATATATTTCTAAAAATATTTTTTTTTATATATTTAAATTATTTTTAATTTATTTTCTATATTTCCTATATTTTCAATAATATTTATTTGAATTTCATTTATCTAATATATTTAATATATTTCTAATTTTCGATACACTTTTTAACTTTTTTGTTCATACCCTTGAGCACTAACAACGTTCTTTTATGCGGCAGATTTATTTTGAGCTTTAGAATAGGTTTTTGTTTGTGTTGGTTTTGTGTTTCACAGACATTCGAGGCTCAAGTTCATTATCAACATTTGTAGCTTGTTTTCTCTGATTTGCCGTAGTCAAGCGCGCAGCAGCGTTTGGGGCGCAGTTGATTTATCTTTTGTTTTGACAACTTTTCGACGCACACGAAATACAAACAGAATGAAAACAACTAAGCGAATTCAGTTGACTCTGCGTTCTCACGCATTTTGCCAAGTGCACAAACAACAACAACAACAACAAATTGACTGTGCACAGTGTAAAAACTTTTCTGACTTTCCGCTTGATGAATTCGAAGCCAAATAAACAAAAGTAAACTTGATGATGTTCCAAACCCCATGCCCCATCGACAGACAGAGGTAGATGTTAAGGCAGAGGCAGAGACAGAGCACCCCCATTCGGCCACTTGAGATTAGCCCCAACTTTTGGGCAATAACGTCAAACTGTCTTCAGAGACGATTACAGAGATCTGAGAGAGAGAGAGAGAAATATTGAGTGAGAGACAGGGGCGGAGAATTCATATGATTAACTTAGCTAAATATTAATTCTGTGTAATTCATTGAACAGAATTTAACATTTAGACGGCGCGATGTGTGAAAAAAAACCATATAAAGCTGATAAGCCGTGCGCAGATTATGTATTGACGGGCCTACAAGCTTGGCGGTTATTATTAATAATATTATTATTATTAATGCATGTCTGCCTGCCACAGAATTTGAGCTTCTGAAAAAATTAAATTTAAATTATTAAAGATATCTATAGATAACATATATGAGTCCGTTATAGACTATATGTTTCTTTCTTTTAGCTTAATGTCTATGAACTATGATTGAAAAATGTGGAAATTAATATATATATATATATATATATATATATATATATATATATATATATATAGGTTTTTTAGAGAGCGTTTAAGAGCTACAGATTAAGGTCCTTAAGGCTCTGCAGTTATCAGCATAATTTACGCTTTTTTGAACTCTGAACAGAGTATCTGAACGTCGTTCCCTGTGATTTCATTTTATGTTCATTATGAATTTGTGGCGAATTAGATTCAGTTGCGGTTCAATAAACTCAAATACCATATATTCACTAAAAAAAAAAAAACTCGAAAAACAAAACAAAAAGATTAGCAAAAATTGGCTTTTCAAAAAAAGTCAGTAGTCACTCGTGAATAGAGAAAAACGTTTAACAAATGCCAAGTGAGAGAGATTGGCAATAGTTGACAAACTGAATTGCTGTGCGCTTATGCTCCATAAATTAGCAGGGCATTTGGAACGGGGGGCGTCACTATCGATGACATCGAGTTTCGAGACGCCCCACATATTGTCAAATTGTAATTTTCGAATCAGTGCCATGAAAACTGTCAATGCGTAAGCACACGTTGTTGTTGTCGTAGTTGTTGTTTTTTATTAATTATGTTAATTGGTGCATAATTTAATTAAAGTACTTAATCGCCGCTGATGCAAAGTGAATTGAATAATGTAATTGAAGTGCTTAAAATACGCGTCATAATTAAATCATATCATTACGAGCGTCTGTCTCTGTTTACAATATATGTACAATTAATGGGCACTTAATCTGTCTTTTGCAGAACGGTTCGGTTGTCATGTTCGGTCGTGTCGCCTCGTACCGATTCCTGGACTCGCCCACAGATGGACGCTATAATCTGGCCCTGTCGCAATCCCAGCTGGACTCGGCCTGCCTCTACGAAAGGTGAGTGTGTAACGTGTATTTCCTCATGTCTATATAACATTTAAATGCTGCGCTTCAAATTGTTTATGAAATATTGTGTTTTGTGGCTTTTATAAAATGTCTTTTAAAATTGTAAGCGATTCAAAGAATGTTGCTTGAAAAAGCCAGGAGTAGAGAATAACTTCGATTGCGCAAGATTTGCAATTAGGTAATTGGTTCAGTTCATGAGCCATACTCACTGCTCAATGTGTTTCTGAGCTATACTTTCACTTAGTGCTCTTCACGAACAAGTTCAATGGAACTATTTGGCATTGCTGAATATTAACTTGTATGCTATGAACGATAAGTTATCTTGGACGTTCATTAACTATGTAGTTACTGTCAATTTATCTAACATTACTAAGCGACACGTTCTATAGAATTGTCGAGCGTTATTGATCTATACGCCTTATTCTCATTATGTACTATATATTGTATAATATAAAATACATTATGTATCTAATATAATATAAAATATATTACATATTGTATTTTATGTGATGTTCAAGTACAATAATTTTATTTTTAATTATTTAATTATTCAATTATTTTTAATTATTCAATCAATTGTGAACTATACGTTCATTTAAGATCTTAATATTCATGAGCGATACGTTTTATTGAACTATTGAACTCTAATTTGAAATTGTGATCAACTGAATTTAATTCGAGCTGTATTATTAGTTTCGTATAATTCATGTATATGGCTCTATTTAAATGATCAAAGCTCAACTTAATGAAGTTAAATAGTTTTTGTCATTATACAAAAGTTAAGAAACGAACTGAATCATTTAATTGAATTAGTATTCTGCAACTTGACTTTCGATATTTATTTCAAACTCTTGGAATCGCTTTTTCACTTTCGATTTCTCGATTTCATATTGATGCGAATTCATTTTGTGTTTTGTTTTATTTAATTTCATATGTTTTTGTGTTGGCGCCTTTGTGGTTTTTTCTTTGTTACGTGCTGTTTGTTTTTATTGTTTGTGTACAACATTAATTCTGCCATGCACCACACACCTACACCCACACACCCACACACCCACACACCCACACACATACACACACCAACCATCAACACACCTTCACAACAATAACAAACGACGAATGGAATTTATAGTCGCTCGCCCACATCACCGGGCTCCTGGAACGACGAGGATGGAGCACTTAGTTCGGTGAGTATTTGCCTTAAATCTCGTGCAGAAATGGATGGGACGCAAGCAACTCAATTTCTCTTGACCTCCATGCAGACGCAGAAGAGCGAATATGAGCAGCAGCAGCAGCTGAATCAGACAAACCCTGGCTACCACAGCAACTCGGCGGACTCGCACGCTCTACGAGATGTGGTGGACAGCAAGCATGGCGGCCAGGAGCAGCAACAGCATCAGCAGCAACAGTTGTCCAATCCAGTTGGCAATTATGACGGTCAGAGCTTAGAAGGTAATCTGGAGAATGAAATCAAATCCATATCGAGCATGAAATCGAATGGCTCCAACAGTCAGGACAGGTAAGCCACGTGTTTAATGCAGATTAACAGTTAATTATCTCAACGAATCTCTTCGAGCAGCCAGCTTTAACACACGCTCAAAACACATACACACACAAATACACCTTTATGTATCACCTGTGCATTTTGTTTATGTTTGTGTGCGCTTATTTCGTATTCGCAATTCAATTTCCATATATATATGTATATATATGTTATATAATATTCTTTATGTATTTTTTTCTTGCTCCTTAATATGCGCTGCTTTACTAATATCTAAAGTCTCTTGCACATCTCTTGACTGATCACCCCATTTAGATCACCCAAGTTGCCAGGCACTGGCGGCCACATGGCCGGCCCTGGCGGCTCGGCAGATGCCCAGGGGCAGGAGCCCATTCTGCCCGCCGTACTGGAATTTCCCGAAACGCATCAGGAGCACTTTCTGCGTCACATCATCAGCGAATTGGATGTGAATGTGCCGCACTTCAAGCTGGCCCCTGTCTATTCGCTCTACCTGTGTGCCAGGTAAGTAATTGATTTGATAAGTGTTCTCTGTTTTTGCCTGACCACTCACTGTGCCACGTGTATGCGCTGCATTGCTAGCTTTGCTTACTTCAATAGATGTTTAACATTTTACTTAAATTTTATAGCAACTTAAATTTTTGATTTAAACATTTAATATTTTGCTGCGCTTTAGCTTTGGCAAAATTAAATAAGGAAAGGCAACCAACAAGGTTGATATCTTCTTAAAGATTACTTATTGAATATTTGTAAAATATTTTGCCTTTGTGTCTGGCGAAAGCTTGCCAAAAATATTTAATATCATTTAATATTATAGCTTATCCAGAGCAACTGCCGCCACTGTAGGGAGCAGCAGTTGAAGTTGTGAGTGTGAGAGCTTTGTCTATGACTGCTCTCCCAGTGCATGCTCTTCCATACTACCTTTGTAATTGCACTGGATACACGTAATTTAAGAAATCGTAAAATAAACTCAGTCAGCTGAACCTAATTAAGTGAGCAGGAAACGTGAGCGCAATATGCCCCAAGATGCATTTTTTTCTGTACGCACTTTTCACCAGTCCAGACCGGAACTCTTGTTCAACTCTAAAACCTATTCATAAAAGTTAAAGCCAACAGGACATGCTTAAATTATAGCTCATATCATGTAATAGCTAAAGCCTTTAAGTACCTTTACTAGGCCTACGGTAATTAAATTATAAGTCTAACACTCCAGCTGTAGTTCTTTTGCTTTTATCTATCTTCATTAAGGAAATATTCCAACAATTATCGAACAAAAATCAAAAGACTCCTAAATCATTCACGCATTACTTTGATTGGGCTCATTTTATCTTGGCTAAAATAAAGACTTAGCCGTGTTGCCGTGGGCAGCTGATAAATGTGCGTTCTTTACATGAGTTGGCTTGGCCACGGCAAGCTTCAAGCTGGCATTGCGATGCCAATTTGCTAAACTCGCAACTGTGTTGGAACCAATATCCACAATTCATTATCAATTATATAATGATTTATCTCGACTGCTGACCCAATTTGTGCGTTATTAATATTAATGCTAGCGTCTGCTGGCCGTTGGATTGAGTGGGAGCTAGTGGAGGGCTTCGATTGTAAACACAGGAAATTGCAACGTTGTGGCTGGCAGCCACATGCTGCCATTGGCCAAATAGCAGTCGAAGGCAGCTTGACAAGGCCACAAAAACGTAGAGCGCATGAAATGAATATTATGAAATTCATGCCAGGCATAAAAAATGCAATCAAAAATGCATCCACCTGACATATAAAATATTCTTTTGGCATATCAAATATTAATGTTATTCGAATCAAAAACGTGAAACGCATGACAAATTGTGAAATAATCCAGATGTGTAAATGCCAAGGATGCACCTTAAGCTCAAACTTGACTCGACATCAAAGTTCACAGATAATGAAGATTAAAATACTGAAGAAGCAACTGCATAGATGTTTTAGTATCTAGGTTTTATAACATATGAGATGTGACCATAGAGCAGAGAGTTTTCGGGTTTCTAATGTAAATAATATGGATTCTTTGCATTTCACATAGCACTGCCTATATATACCCCATTTCAACTCTATTACAGGGTATACACATCTATGAAAACTTTCATTAAAATTGGAATAAATAATTTGTCGTTGCAGATATCGCGCCTCCACGCATTATCGTCCCGAGCTGCAGCCCACTGAGCGCGCACACAAGTTAACCATATTTTTGCATCACGTGGCGAATCTGGTCTATAGCGTGGTCCAGGAGCAGTACACAGATCCACGCATACTCGCCTTTTGGATGGCGAACAGCTCGGAGTTCTTGCACTTCCTCAAGTCGGATCGTCACATTAGCGCCTTCAGCGTGCAGGCTCAGGAGGTGCTCGCCGAGGCGGTGCAGACGGCATTTCGTAATCTGGTCAATTGCTTTCGCTTGGAGCTGTCGCAGACTCTGAATCAATTCCTCTCGGAGACAATTGATCATGATTCCGCGGCGGGTCTGGTGCTCACAGTGCTTGGCTCGGCGATGGCTTTGCTGCGGCGCTGTCGCGTGAATGCCGCTCTGACCATTCAGCTGTTCTCGCAGCTGTTCCATTACATCAATGTCATATGTTTCAATACGGTGAGCGGCGCTGGCAGGTGGATGTCAGAAATCCACAGACAGGCCTTCGATTGCTTCGAGCGAATCAACATTGATGACTCTTCCTTCTGTCTCCCTCTTTCTGTCTGTCTATCTTCTCGTAGATTGTGGCAAATTCGCACATGTGCACCGCGGAGTGGGGCAAGGTGATGACGGAGCGCTTGCAGCTGCTGGAATTGTGGGCGGAACGTCAGGGCCTGGAGCTGGCTGCCGACTGTCATCTGGCGAAAATCAATCAGTGCGCGCAGTTTTTGCAGGCGCCCAAATCATCTGTGGAGGAAATACAGCAATTGGCCTGCTCGTGCTTTCGCTTGAACTCCTTGCAAATGGGCGCACTGCTGCAGCAGGAGAAGATACCGCGCAATCTGGTCGACACGGCAATACGCATGGCCGAATCTGTGGCCGATGAGTTGACGCGCGCGGACGGACGCGAGGTGCGACTGGAGGAATCGCCCGAACTGCATTTGGCACTGCTGCTGCCCGACGATGGCTTCAGCTGTGATGTGGTGCGCGGCATACCCACCGGCCTGGTTGACTTCCTGAGTCCCCTGCAGCAGCAGGGCATGTGTCGGCTAGCAGCTCAGCCCACATCCATTGGCCTGTGGACGGTGTACATGCATCAGTTCAATGTAAGTGAAGCATTCATGCTAAAGCAGCGGCTAATGTCCATTAATTCAATTCACGTCAAGCAGGCACGCAGCTCCAGTGCCATGTCCAACAAGCTGCCCCAGCCGGAGGTGCAGCTGATTAAGCTGCACAAGAACAGCAATGGCATGGGTCTGTCCATCGTAGCAGCCAAGGGTGCGGGCCAGGAGCGTCTGGGCATCTACATCAAGAGCGTGGTGCCCGGCGGTGCGGCCGATGCGGATGGCCGGCTGCAAGCGGGCGATCAGCTGCTGCGTGTCGATGGTCAGAGTCTGATTGGCATCACACAGGAACGGTAAGTGTGACAACAATAAAACCTGCCAGGAGTCAGGAGACAGGAGACAGGCAATTATTGTATACCCTGTATATTTTTTGTGTGCTGCCTTTTCAGTGCTGCTGATTACTTAGTGCGCACGGGTCCCGTCGTTAGCTTGGAGGTGGCCAAGCAGGGCGCCATTTATCATGGCTTGGCAACGCTGCTGCAGCAGCCCAGCCCCGTTATACAGCGTGGTGAGTAACTGGAGCTCAGGCCACGCCCAACCAATACACAGACACACACATTGATACACACATTAGTTACACTGAACATGGTGCTGGGTAGCTGCTAAACCAACCAGTATATAATATAATATAAATAAAAGTACACACTCGACAAACACACACACAAACCAACTCACACACACCCACTCACACACACACATACACACACACTAATACTCAGACAGAGAATGTGATTCTCGGCCTGTTGCGTAAGCTAATCCCCCTATTCCCACGTATTCGCTCTTTAAACATGCTGCCAAAGAACCAACTAGCGGCAGCAGCGGCAACTATTTGCAACTGCAGCAGCAGCAACAACAAGAACATCAGCTGCAACAGCGTCGCCACTCGTCGTATCAGCAGCAGGCGCGCTTTTACAACAACTCCATTTCGGATGACAGTCTGAATCGTAGTCGTCGCGAGTCGTTTGCCTGCATGCGCTCCGCTTCGCCGCCGGTGCGGCGACTGAGCGCCTCCTGCCTGCAGGAGGAGCTGTGCGCGCTGGGCCATCAGCTGCACATCGATCCGCGGTACAGGGATACCCGACCCATTGCCCGCTCGGCCAGCAGTCTGTATCTGTCCAATGAGCCAGCTTCGGGCTACTATCAGCCACCCATTGCGGCTCCGCACTTTAGTCCAATGCGTCCGTTGCGCCGCACGCCACCGCCTTCGATATACATCGAGGAGTATCTGGATGAGCCGGCACCGGCGGAGCCCGAGGTACGCAACTCCCAGGAATCGTTTACCAATTTCGCCAGCTACAGCGATGCGCACCAGCCGCTCAACGAGGAGAGCATCGCCTCCATGGCCGACTCGGGCGACATACCCTTCATAGACGAGGAGGAGGAGCAACAACAACAACAACAACAGCAGCAACAGCAACAGCAACAGCAACAACCAACACTCGATCGGGAGCAGCTGCAGCAGCGCCCCTGCCTGGCCAGCAGCAGCGGCAGCCATGCAACTCCCTCCTCGACAGCTAAGCGCAATTCCGCGGCTGGCTATCGGAAAACCGTTAGCTTTGATCTGGAGCAGCCGGCGCCCAGCGTGGCCTCCTGCATCGATCGCAAGTATCACACACACGATGCCATCAGCAATTTCGCCATCAGCAACTCCTCGTCGGAGTCGCTGCTCGCCGAGCAGCAGGCGAGCGAGCGCATGCCGCTGATACAGAAAATTCGACGTGAGCTGAACACGAAGCGTGCCACCAATTGCTCTGCAGTGGACTACAGCTCCGGTGGCTCTGGCTCCAACAGTCAACGTTCCTCCAGCGAGTCCATAGAGCGCATGCCGCTGCTGCGACAGCCGCAACAGTCGCCGTGTCGGCGTCAGCTCAATGCGCAGCGCTCGCATAAAAGGTCAGGGCTCTCAGTCACAACGGCAACAAGCAGCACAGCAGCGGCAACAGCAGCAGCAGCAGTTGCTGTGCCTCTAGTCAGCATTCAAGTTCCTAGTGACAGTTCCTGTGCTTGTTCCCGCACACAAAATGTACATAAAAGCAATAAATATTGTGCCAGCACAACTCTTAAGCCAAGCACCACAGACATTTCCAACAGCAACAGCAACAGCGGCAGCAATAGCGGCAGCAGCAATTATGCTATACGCAGCACAGCCGCGCGTCGCGCTTCCAGCCATACGAATCTAAGTCCCAATTTCCTATTGCCCCTTGGTCAGGGAAAAGTGCGCGAAATGGCGGCCTTCTTGAATGCCCAGAATAGTTTGGTGCCCAGCAGCAAGACCAAATCCAAGTCGACGTCGGCGCTGGCCGTCGCAGAGCGACAGCGGCTCACACAGAACGAACAGGGCGACATACTGAAGCAATTGAAGGAGTGGAGTCTCTTTGGCAGTGCGGGCAAGGACTTCAATGTGGAGCTGGCGCAGAAGCCACAGCAGCTACAGCAGCAGCAGCAGCAGCCACAGCAGCAAGAGTCGCAGCTAAGCTGTGATTGTCCTTGTTGTGCGCATTGCAGGCCCACAGCAACCAGCAGCACAAGCAACAACGACAACGGCAACGTGACAGCTACTTTCAAGTGTTATGACAGTTGCCGGCAGCCAGACAATGAGCCACTTGCTTCCACCCAAGCCCCTTCCCAATCCCAATCCCATTCCCAATCCCAGTCCCTGGCTCTGGCACGTCAACTGCCCTGTCGCCGCAGCATCATGTGCCACAATCGTCAGTCGCATAGTGTGCGACAAGTGAAACGCCACAAGGAGCAGCGGCAGAAGCAGCGCCATCAACACCAACAAGCCCGCCAGCAGCACCAACACCACCAACACCACCAGCACCACCACCGTCAGCATCGCCAACATCAGCCACCCGCCTCACCGCCCTCCACAGCCAAATTGCTGCTGTCTCTAGCCAGCAGCAGCAGCAGCAACGATTGCAACTGCGGCTGCAGCGACGACGAGAACGACGATGATACATGCTCCTACTCCTGCTCCTCCTCCGATTGCATTTGTGATAACGATGCTAATGCTGACGCAGATGCTGCGACCAAACCAGAAACTGGGCAACGAATGGGACCAAATGCAAAAACCGTTTGCTGCTCCGTCCACAGATGACAAACCAAATGCAATGCACCGAGGTTCTACTTCAATTCGTTGTTATTTATTTTGATTAGTTTAGTTTGTTCAGTTAATCAGCCTCAATTTAGATACATCATTTGATAATATCTGCTGCGACTCTGTATTTGAGTATTTATTGACTATTTAGATTCAATTTTAGCGCCGTTATGAATGCTTTATGTCTGACCAATTAGCTGTCAATTGCTGCACACAGTTGAAGTTGAACCCATCGAAGCCATATGGTGTATATGGTGTATACATATATGTTTTTTATGTTTTAATATGACTTTTTAAGGCTTATTCTAGAGTATTTTTTGTATGCACTCAGTCTGATAATCTCAAATAACTAAGTTCTCTTTTGAATGGTAGCAAAACATATTCAAGATTTTTTATATGACTTCCTCTATTTTGGTTATATAATATTCCATAATTATTATATAATTTTATATCATTTAATTGAATTCAAATCATCAATAACTGATGATTATGATCGACACTCAGACAGCTGCAGTTCCAACTGCTGCTCTTTACAGCAATAATTGCTTAACACAGACTAATTTCAAATTGACTTTTTTATAATCAAATTTAATATGAAATTAGTCTGTAATTTTATAACAAAATTAAAATTGTCTGTATATTCATTCATTTATTATGAACATTTATGCAACTTCGATTTTCCTTATTTCTACTTAGATAGCTACGCTTTCAGTACAGTTTATATTATCTTATGCTTATATTAATCAAACTATATTTTATTATATCATCTTAAAAGATTAATCATATTAAGTATTAAAGCCTTGAACATTATTTCTTAGGTTCGTTACTCCATTCGCAGCTTTTTATTTCAGCCTTTAATAAATTTCCTCGTTTTTAGCTTTAATATATATGCATGTATTTGTCGTTGTTGTTCTTGTTGTTTCAGCTTAATGCAATTTATTCACAATTGCATTTTTAATGAATACGAACGAAATCATCAACTCTTGTTGTATTTAAATTATTCAGTCGTGTTTTATATTATTATTTAATTTGCAATTGTATTTGTAGCTTTGGTTGTATTTGCACACGTTAATTACATTTTGTATGCATAATGCATTCAAATTGATTGCACACACACACACACCCACACCCACATCCACTCACACACACACACACACACACACACATACTGATATGCATTTATATAATTAGTAAGTTGCCCACGATGATGATTACTAAAACAAATATGGTCTATCTCTTGTCTCTATTGCCTTGTCTTTCGACTACTGCACCAATACCCTATATCCTGCCACACTAATTTAATGGACTCTGGTTATGGATGGTCAGGTAATCGCCGCATGTCCGAGCGCGATTTGAGTCGCATGGGCGGCGCCGAATCGTCCAAGTCATTGGGCGGCATCGGTGGGCCGCTCATTGCCAATAGCCATACGAGTCACAGTCTCAATCAGCACCTAAATCTGAGCAATAGCAACATCAACAGTAGCCAAACACACAGTCACAACAACAACAACAACAACAACAGCAACAACATGGGCAACAGCAACAACATCATGAGTCCCCTAGTAGCTGCACACCTATCCTCCAATAGCAAATCGGTGCCGGCCCTGCATCATCACACGGGATCTGGCAACATATGTAAGTGTGTCTGCTAACTGCTACTCCCCCAATCCAATCGGCTCAATCACTTCACATTCACCATTCACCATTTTCCATTCACTCTCATCATCATTGTTGTTCTTCGCTTTGCCCTTGACTTCTCTAATCGATTCTCCTCCCGCACAGCGCTGGCCAATTCCAAGTCACGGAGCACGCACAGCCTGCATAACAATGGAGCTCAGCCGAATGGCAGCCTCAACAATCACAATCCCAATCCCAATCCGAATGCAAATGGCAACAGCAACGAGCAGGGCTTCTATCAGAACCTGAGCGTGTATCGTGCACAAAATCAAAGTCAGCCCATTCTGAGCGAGCGGTAAGCATTGAATTTACAACATTTGTTTATATAAATAATCCTAGAGAAACTACAGAGTGTGTGCAGAGGCTTGGGGTTCATTTCGTAATAGTTAATATTGACTATTGTTAAGCTTTCCATTTATAATTTATTCATTATATGCCTTAAGCAGCTTCGATATTTGCTTTTTATAAATATTCATTTTACATGATTGCATAATTAAATTGCCAAAATATTCCAATTACGTGCAGCATTAAAAGGCATTGAAAGTGCATAATATCTATGATGGGATTATATATGAACTAATAGACTAAGACTGTGTATAGCAGAGACTAATAATATATGGAGACTAACAATATATATATATATATATACTAATACATAATACATACATATATTATGGACTATTTGCGTATGTCAAGGGCCAATCAAGAGCTCAGCTGGCAGGTGGAATCTGCTGACTCATAAGAGGAACTTCACTTGGCAATTAATGTTAGATTTAGTAATACTATTAATAGATCAGCTATAGTAATTCTATTCATAGATGAGTCTTAAGCAAATACATTATTTACCTTTTTAAGTGCTCGAAATATAAACATTTAAAGATATTTAAATTTATTGATAATACTGAAAAGTACCGTCAATAAATAAATTAAATAGATTAATATATACATAATATATACATATACATAGCACCGACTGCTTAATACTCTGTACCCTGTAGTAATATATTCCATTTAGTCTAAAAGGGTATTTTCGATATGTCAACTCCCCAAAGGGCAGTCTACATCTAGAGCAAAGCTTAACAGAATAGATATAGACTGCGTTTGCCAACCGCTCTATGAATTTCAATATATATAATATATATATATTTGTTACAAACCAATTTATCTATACAACATAGTTGAGCTTCTAGGTTCAAATTTGTGCGAATTACAGGGTATTTGCAATATGTCACAAAGCAAAGTCAAAGTGTGCCGCGTGTCCATATATAGAGCTAAAATCGTGTATGAATAATACTGTTTAATTGATAGATAATCCATAGTCTAGATATAGCCATAATTGCCTTCGAAATGGTATAAGTATGTGAACCGCTGCATATGCTGCTGTTCGCGTCCTTTTCAATGTCACATCTAATAGCAACTGTTGCCCGCTCTTGCACGTGTTGCTGTCGTTGCCAAGCTCCGAGTTGCATGTTGAAAACTAAAAATTTGAACTTTTATAGGGTGACTTTACGTTCAAAGAAATTGCTTTACGGCTTTATACCCATAGAGAGTGACTATCAGCTGCTAGAAATGCGACATGTACGTGAGTAAGCAGATGTTGTTGGTTGGTATTGGTTATAGCGTATGTGTTGCTGCTGTACAGGCACACCTGCAACTGAAGCTCAGCAGCTGAGCAGCTCGAGCACTCTCACACTCACACACTCACACTCTCACAATTAATTTCAATGCCGGCACAGACACAAGTTTTTCTAGTGCAGAGCACGCAGCAACACGCAATAGCAACACATGTGACTCGCAACAGCAACAGTTGCTGCCAGCGCTATCCATAAATATAAATTATATAAACTTTTGTTATTTGTTGCTTACAGACCCGGAATGTCTGCACATGCCGCCATGAGCGCCTACAATGGCAATTCCCCGCATGCCGCCGCACTGCAACAGCAACAACAACAACAGCAGCAGCAGCAGCAGCAGCAACAGGCCTCGCCTTACCAACAGCATTTGCAGGCCGGCGCTAATCTGCCCAGTCGTCCCGTTTCCGCCTATTATCACAGCCAGCAAAGTGCACAGCAGCAGCTACAACAGCAACAACAACAGCAACAACATGCACTGCAGCAACAGCAATTCGCACACAGCAGCAGCAATCTAAATGGACAACAGCTGACACTGAACAATCGTGTCAAGAATCCGGCTAACTTTCAGCACACGCTGCGCATGCAGCAAATGTTAGCGCCGTCCATGCCTAACATCAGCAACATGTACCAGCAGCAGCAGCAACACCAGCAACATCACCAACAGCAGCAACAACAACAGCAGCCGCCTATGAGCGCCAGCCAGAGCATGCAGAATGTGAATGAGTTTGTGGCGGGCTATCAAAATGGTGGCCTCGACTATCAGCAACATGCGCGACGCAGTCAGCTGCATGAGGCAGCCGCACTCTATGAGCTGCAGCAGCAGCAACAGCAACAGCAGCCGTCGCCAAATTTTATAACTCTGCCGCCAAAGCCCATTGGCAGCTTACAGTCGCCCAGCAAGCCAGCAGGACCGCCCAGCACGGCGCCCAAGCCCCAGCAGCAGCAGCAGCAACAACAACAACAACAGCAGCGACTGCAACAGCAACAGCAACAGGCAGGCTATCTGCCACCCAGTCACGTGCTGGGCGAGGATAAGCCTCCATTACCACCAACGGCCACGCATCCGCTGTTCAAGGCGACGCAGCAGCTGGCGCCGGGCATGAATTATGTGGCCAGCACTTTGGATCCACCAAAGGGCAGCTATTTGCCAGCCAACCAAGCGGCGGCCCGGTCGCTGCACAGCGGCAGCAATCCCTGGGAGCGTGAGGAGCGCGAAAAGGACTTGGAAATGCGCCGGGAGCACATAAGGCAATGGCGTGAACAGCAGATCACTGAGCTGTCGGCCATATTGGTGCGTAGTCCACAGCAGGAGGAGCAGCTGAAGACGCTTATACTCGAGCGTGACTTCGAGCGGCGTGCGCAGGAGCTGCAGGAGCAGGAGGAGGAGCAGGATCAGACCTACGACAAGGACAACGTGCAGGAGCTGTTCCGCTTGTCAGCGAGCGGCCAGGTGCAGGTCAGTGCCATACAAACGCCCATTACTAGCTATCGCCAGACAGAAATCAAGCTGGCCGAGATCGGGGAGAGCAGTCCAGTTGAGCCTACAACTACAGCAGCAGCAGCAGCAACAGCAGCAGCAGTGACATCCACTACAACAGCCACACAGCCACAGTCGCAGCCACAGCCGAAGAGCATATTGAAGCACAATCGTTATTCGGAAGGCGGCGCCGCTGGCAGCTCTGCGGGCGCGCCGTCTTCGCCCTCCAAGTCCCAAAAGTCAGCTAGCTTTGCTGACGAGCGGCACCTGCAAACGGAGCATCCCATATCCAGTTTGGCCAAGGACTTGACCCAGCTGAGCATGCTCGACAAGGACAACAATAACGAGACAGCCTTGGATGGCTCAGTGCCACCGCCGCCGCCACCAGAGCGCAACAGCTCCTATTTGATAATGTCGCAGCAGAAGCTGCGCGCCAGTGTCGGAGGCAACACCTCCGTCACCTCGTCGATGGGGCTGCTGAAGACGGCTACCAGCAACCAGGCGGCCGCCGTCGAGGTGAAGAAGGCCGCCATGCACGGCATTACAAATAATAATAACAACAACAGCTTGAACAACAATACGATGCAAGCATCGCCGCTGAGCGCGATGGAGTTGAATGCCGCCTATGTGTCGGCCACGGGCACTGGCATGAGCCTGGGCACGCCGCCGCCGCCGCTGCTGCAGCGGGACAACAAGCGCGTGAGCTTCCATGATGAGGACAACAACCTGGTGAGCCAGCAACAGCAGCAGCAGCTGCTGCAGCAACAGCTGCAACAGCAACAGCAGCAATACCTATTGGATAGCTACGCGCTGGAGCATCAGGATTTGGATACCATACGCGAGGACTCAAGCGTAAGTGCTTAATGCTTTGTGCGACTGTGAAACCTTTTAGCAACAATGCTTGTCTTGTAGTACATGCAGCACAATGTGGATGTCTCCATGTTGCCCTCAATGCCTGCCACGCCGGATGCGGCGCTCTGGAATACCACAGTGCAATCAACGCCTGGCGTCATAGGCGCCCAGGAGGTGTACAGGTGAGCCACATCTAATATCGCCAATTCAAATTCCTTACGCAAAATATCGGTATCCACAGAGATCCTCGGACGCGTCGTTTGGCGGAGAAGCAACAGCAGCAGCAGCAACAGCGCGCTGGCGATGCGGTGCCCGAGAAGCTCTCGTTCAAGGAGAAAATGAAGATGTTCGCCCTGGAATCGGGCGAGGACAATACGCCCAAGGATAAGCTGAAAATATCACGAGCGCAACGAGACATTGATGCTGTGCACTGAAAGCAGCTGGAAAATCGATCATAAGAATCATCAGCAATAGCACACACACATACCTAATCACTCAGTCGAATTGGGGGCCAATAACGCTATATAATTAAAAAAAAAATATATATATATACAGATCTATATATATGGACCACACATAGCATACATGTATGACAAAACCTAACGAATTTGCTTAGCATCCAATAGTTATTGCATTACGATCTATATAGATGGACTAGTTGCGTAGTTTGTGTAGCTAAAAAAAGTTGATATCGTTAACTGAATTCAATTAGTAAAAAACTAAATTAGAATATTAAACCATAGTCTACAGATACACAATATATACACACATATATATATACATATATCCATATATAAAGATATAGAGCCTGGACAGGGCAACGAAAGTTGGACGAGCCACATTTGTAAAGCAAAAAGGATATATGTGCACAGATATAATTCAATATATATATAGATACATATATTCAACAAAATGTTGCATCAAATGAAAATATTAAGTATTTACTTTTATCGATAGACACGTATTTACGAGGATGTGCGTTAGTTTAGATACATTTACCTGGGAATTGTGCGGAACAACAAGAAATGTTTATTATTATTAATATTAATATTATTACAATTATATAATAGGAAACGATAAGCCACGACGTCATATAACAAATGGTCCAATTATTCAATTATTATTAAAAAAAGAAAAACAAAAACGAAACAAAAGTGGAAAAACAAAAATGTATATTTACAAAACATGAAAATCGAAAAGTTCGTATATATTAATATATATATATATATATATATATACATAAATATATTTTTAATTAAAACTTTTTTCGTACACCTTTTAAAGCAACAAACAAAAAAAAAAACAAAAAAAATTTAATTCGTAGACGAAATGAACCAATTTAAAATCAAATAGGATTTCACTACACAAGAACCTAATGGCTTTAAAACAAAAAGAAAAAATATATATATATTATATTATATAGAATGCAATTTATTCCGAAACAAACGAAAAGCTACAAAATTATTTTTGTGCATTCCAAGTATATCAAATATAAATATATATATATATAAATAAAATGAAATGTAAAAAAATTGCAAGGATTTGCTTTTCAGTTCAATTTTAAGCGCGTTTAGTTTTAAAGCAAATTTAATAAAAATATATATAAATATATATCTATAACGTTGAGCATATTAATGCAAATAAAAAGTTATTAAATTAATTATATCAATTTACAAATTACATCTAATGTTTTTTTTTTATTTTTAAGCATAAACCTTCATCAGCTGTTTTTTACTCGTTGTTTTGAGTGGGAACAGTTTAGTCAGCTTTGGCGCTAAGAACAGTATTTGAATTCAGAGCATGCGCCTCAAACTGTACTCAGTGTGCAACAGGTGACAGATTTGACCTAGGCAAATGTATTTTTGATAACGCATTCTTAAGCAACACAAAAAAAGTTTCAATTCAGTTGCTGTTAAAGAAATATATAAAATAAAGCTATAATTTTAGCGTAGATAATAAACTTGTAAGTTTGTTACAAGTTTGCAGACGCGCAGTACCGAATAATGCACATAAAGTTCAGTTAAGCTGAATTAAGTTAAAAGTTAAACACTTAATTATAGCCGACGTGGCCTACACAAGTTCTTGGATGTATGTTTGTGACTTCGGCAAGGACACTTAATTGGGCAGGCAGAGATTATTAGCTGTTCCTTATTCAAATTTCCTTGACGAAAGTTTTGAGACAAGTTTCACGCAAACTTTTAAACGCTTTACAGCCACAAAAATGTGACCTCAAGATTGTCAAGGCTGTGGGGGGTCTGGGCGTGGGGCCAGGTGTGACGATAATAAGAGTTTTCTACGTTCATAGCATGCAGACTATGCGCGATAAAATAAACTAGAGAAATAAAGTTATTTAGATAAGATGATGCCAGAGAGACTTAAAATAAAATATAATAAAATATATAGAATATTTTTGGTTACGTCGTAAACAGCTTATTTGAAGATATATTTGTGGGATAAAAATGTATTAAAGTATATTTGGTTAAAATAAATATTTATATTGTTAAAACATATGAAATAAGTTTTTCTTAAAGGCAATTTGGAGAGTTCAACACAAATGATTGTTCGCTTTTTTTGACTAGTCTTAGAGCACCCGGAGAGCGACCATGGGCGAAGCAAGCATATGGAGAGCGACAGACAGCTTCAGCTGCTGCTCTTTTTAGTGATAATCGCTTAACACAGACTAATTTCAAATTTCATTTCATTATTTTAAGTGACTTAACATCTTTATAATGACCAATTACACCATATTATCTCCTCTGGCTATTACTTCGATTGCCACGTCCTGTAGTCGCTTCTGCCTCTCGCATAAGGACGACTATTCTTTTCGATTAATTAAATTGAATTTATATAATACTGCAATTACATATTATCATATGAATTATAAATATTTAAAGAATATATACAACAAAAATGTAATCTTAATCGCTAATAAATCGTTACAGGTCGGACAATCTTTTAAGCTTCCCCTTAACAGATAGAAATGTGTATAATTTATTTTGTCATTTGGTATTTAATTTATGTAGACCTTTTTTTAGTAATAATGCCCCGTGATATTTGCATATATTATTTTTTATATTTAATATAATTTAAATTGAATTCATATTTCAATTTTTTGAAGCTTTGGTGCAACAGGCAATAGCTGACTTTACAAGTAGAACTTTAAGCTCAAAATAAATCAAAAAGTGATTAGGGCTTTGTCTTTCCTGTGCCACCTGTAAGTTTTGCCTTTTTCAGCCAGCTGCTTTTCCGCTGTCCAGCTGTAAATTGTTTGTTGAGTGGCTGTGGCGAGGAAGCAAGAAAAGCGTAAGGTGAAAATGTGGCAAGAAAATTCAAAGTTGGCCATAAAACTTTAGCTGTGGCTCGCGCTTCCTCTTCCTCACCTTCTTTTTGCCTTTGGTCAGTCGAGTTGATAAATGAGCACAGCTCGGCTCTCAGGCGGAGCGAAGGGGGCGCCAATCAAGAATATCGCGGAAAATTATAAAGCCAAATTCCACAAAGAAAAGAAAAGCAAAACAAAAGGCGTCAGCAGTTTCCACGCAATCTGCAACTTTTCTCTTCTATCTATTTCGACCTGAATTGCGGCATGTTTTATTTTTTTATTCGCATCCTGAAATATGCCTATATAAATAGATTTATGTGGTAAATATGTATGCAGATAATATGCTTGGTAAAATATGGTAACTAGTTCATGAGTTTCAATCGAGGCTAAGAACAACTTATATAAAGTTTTTAAGAGCCATGCTTAAGAAAATTTATAGAGAGAAAAACTTCAGCTGCAGCTGCAGCTGCAGTTGTTGCATGGCTTAGCTCCCTAAATCAGCTCCCTTCAGCAGCTGCAATGCAGCTTGCACATGCGAATGCAAATACAAATACAGTTACAAATACTCAATAAACAGAGGCAGATGCTATGCTAATATTAGTGAAATAATCCTCATTGTGTCCACTGCGTTCAACTTTGGTTGAAATGATTTTGTTCCCGTTAGCAGATGAAGCGCATTCAGCCGAAAGTGCTGCTTCGACAGGCGCAGATAAATGGTTTGTGTCTACGCTGTAATTGTATTCGTATGACGGCAAGAGTGTGTCTTAATAATCGATCACATGCTCCGCATTCTGCGTTCGTGAAGTCTAATAAATTACGGTACAATTAGACACAAGAACTTAGTTGGGCAAGCATACTGGTTTGTGTCTACGCTCGAATTGTTAAAAAAAATGAGAAGGCTTAGCGTAGATACTCGCTGCACAATTTGTTCATTTACTATTGTTTGTGTCTGCTTTGTCCATTAGTCACATCTTACGCAATTAATTAAACTGAAATTACATTTAATCAAAGTTGAATTAATTTAATGAATTAATTACATGAATGAATAATAGAGTATAAAGCTATGCTTTATGCGTATGTAAGTGAATGAACTCGTCTGCAAAATTACACAATTTTATGTGTTTATTTATAATTTATATTCTCAAAATCTACTACTTAATTCAACAGCCGCTAAAGTAGAGGAGTGATTTTTTTTGAAATTTTTTTCCCACTCTCAAAGAGAGTTAGAGAGCAACATAGCTATTCTAATGAGAGCTTTAAGGCTCTCAGCTTTCTCTATTTAGTTGATGTTCCCTTTAATTTTCTTGTAAGTTTAAACAGCTATCGGATCTTATCCATCCAATTTTGTTATATTTCTCTCTTCGGTCAGCTTTTGGGTAAATAAAACTCACAGTTTGTCTTGAATTTTAAGAGTCTTATCTAATATGCCTTTGGCTTTATTTACGCAAATATCTTTGTCTCAAACTCAATCAAATTCTTAAAGTTACAAATGCTTAGCAATCTAATTTCAAAAGCAATAACAAAGGACATGAGATATTATATCTAGAAATTGTATGAAATACGGTGCTGAAATTATGTGAGAGATCGCCACAAACACCTTCAGTTGTGTTTGCGGTATTAATTATTTGAAATGGGTGTGTAATTTACCTAGAAGTTAATCTTATCAATATTATTAAACAGACAATGCTCCAATTGAATGGATGGATCCATGCTCCAGCTCATGTCTTATGAATAGCCAATAGCAGAAAGATTAACCATTGATGAAAACTGTTGTAGCCATGGCCATGCCTATGCAATCGAGCTGCCGCGGACATAATTGCCGAAGCGGAGTATTCACCTGGGGGGAGCAGAGGAGAATCAGGATCACATAAATATATCAAAGACGTTAGTATGGGTTAGTACCTACCGCTCAGCACATGCAGTTGTATGGAAACGGCGTCACTATTTTCCGGCTCGCATGTGTAGTTTCCCGAGTGGGTCTTACGCACTACGGGTATAACTAAGCTGCCAATCTATGAGGAATATAATGCAAATATCCATGGTTAACTCTACCTTCTCAGTGCTGTTGTATGCTGAATAGCTATGCTTACGGTATTGCGATTGTGCTCGGTGCTGCCAAAGATATTTCGATCGATTTGCGTGTACCAGCCATTCTCGACGCCACTCGGCTCGTTCTCGGACATCACCTGGTCCTTCTCCCGGTACCAGACTATGTATTTGGGTGCCTCCAAGGTGCCACGCACGATGCAGTGCAGCTCCACTCTGCTGCCGGCCTTTACAAAGCGCTGCTTATCGCCAATAAGTTCCGTTTTGGGTGCTGCATATGTAGATATAGAGATAAAGTTAAAGAAAATCATTTCGAGAGGAGAACAAAATTGTATATAATTTTCGTTTCTAATCTGAAAACTGAGCCCATAAGATGCATTCTCTAATTAAAAGCATCTGATGACTGGGAGAATGTGCTCCAAATGAGCACACAATCAACAGCCAGCTAAACTTCCTCCCTTTGGCAACATAGGCAGCTGGCAATCATATATGTGGTCAGCAGCCAATTAGACATTCTAGTGGAGTCGACTTACTTATCACAAACAGTTGGACTTTGGCGCTCATTTTCGGTTCTGTGGCCAGCTGACATTCATACCAGCCCATATCCTGCAGCTTGACATATTTTATGAGAAGAGTCCAGCCAAGGCTATTACTGTTGCTGTTGCTGCTGCTGCTGCTGCTGCTGCTGCTGCTGCTGCTGCTGCCATTGGCAACATCCAACATGCTGCTGGTAAGATTTGAATGGGATGATTGAAGTAGCGCTGCGAAGCGTGCATCGTTGATAAAGGTTGTGTGATCCACGGCTATGATATGTTCATCTCGTAACCGTACCCAGGAGAGCGGCTTGTTTGAGTGCTGATGCAACTGCAATGACCCACAGGATGTTGCATTTCAATCAAGATAATTAACTTGCCGCCCACTCACCTGACACGGCAGATACGCGTGCTGGCCCGCCTGCACCGTAACATTGCGAGACGGGAGACTGAGATGGCGCCTGGGCAGCAGCTCCCGCTCACGCGCCAGCTGTTTCTCTCGCCGCAGCTGCTGCTCCTTTTGTTCACTATCATAGGCATGCAGACGCATATGTGGCTGTGGCTGTGTCTGTGGCTGCTGCTGCTTATCAAGGGTCGATTGCACGGAGTCCATATCATCATCAATGCCATGGCCAGCGGGGTGTCCACTGTGCCCCAGCATTGTTGACGTCGCCGCCGTTGTCAGCGTTGTCTGTGGCAAATCGGCAGCAATGAAATCCGGAAAAGGTGGCAAATACGTAGGTATCGAGAAGCCCTTTGTCAACGTTGCCGTATCGGGCCGCTCACTCCAAATATCCGCCGTTTGCTGTTCCGTTGTGCTGCTGCTCTCCGGCTCAATGCCCACTTGATTGCCTAGCACAATTGTGCCCGTT